>CM062808.1:812439571-813063738 GCA_031772625.1 Pinus tabuliformis | reverse complement strand
GAACACCTACACATAACCATCATAAGCTTGATGAAAGCTTGGCTATAAATTTATCTGTTTGGTCCCCAAGCTTGTATCTCAATCCCCTTCAGTTTTTACACCATCTAGCTGAGAGAGCAGAGCTTGGAAGTGCCTTCAGATTTTCTGTATTTTTTTTTTTTGCTTGGATTGAAGCTGGAGCATTGTTTTCAGTAAAGAAGCAACCGGACTATAGTTTGCATCAAGAACATCACCAATGGCTGGAGGTAATTTATATTTCTGGGCATTAAGTTTCAATGATTCATTTAGTTTTTCCGCATACAGAATCGCTGTTGATTTCAGTTTCAGTAAACAATGGCATTTCCCAACTCTTTGTGCCAGAACAAGGGATGAAGCTTGGAATTTCATAATAAACGGGCCTTGATTCACGATTTTGTTAATTTCAGGTCTTCAATGACATTAGCCAAATATTGTTTTAAGCGATTACCTTGCAGTTCTTCTGTACTGATTGTTGAAATTGGGAAGGTGATCTTTGAGAGATGTAGAACAGAGCATCTATCAGGTATGTCTGTTTCTGACAAGGCATACATGAGTACAAGACAAGGATCCTTGATTGGTTCTTTTGTTAATATTTCGGGTATTCATTGGTATTAGGCAAATATTGTGTTAAGAAATTACCATGCAGTTCTTCTTTACTGATTGTTGAAAATGGGAGAAGGTCATCTTTGAGAGGTGTGGAAGAGAGTATCTATCAGGTATGTCTGTTCCTGACAAAGCCTATTTGAGTGCAAGACAAGCACACTGATTGATTTATTGTATTTACTAATAATGAATGTGTTGAGGTTCTTGAGGCTTCTTTTAGCCTTGGCTTTCTTGTATGTTCAGTTGCAGAGAAATCTATTTATCCTTGGCTAGGATTGTTGAATCGAATACGATCGAGAATTGGAAGCAAGAACTGCGAAGCTTTAACCAGTGTTTATCATGTTCTTTGGACATGACAATTTTAAATCTCCTGACAGTTATAATTTCAATGGGCATGACAAGATTCTCAGTCTAGTTTCCAATCATGATGGTCTTAAAATATTTCTTGTGAATAAGGTGATGTTTATAAATACTATTGGTCTGAAATGGAAGCGTTGAAAAGGTCATCCCATCCTCTGAAACCAGATTGCCTCCACTGCCAGTTGGATAACTAGACTTTGTTGGCAGTTACATGAAACATGCGGGATATGAAATTATAGATTCGGCTCTTCTTGTAATATGTAGCCTAGTCTCCAGAAGGAGGGAAAAGTGATTCTCATGCAAAACTTAACGGAAAATGTTCCCAAAGGGGTGAATTCTGGTCTCATTACAGAGAAAGGAGAATCACTACCAAGCCTTCCTATTCCATAGTCTGCATCAAAACAAATGTCTGTGGTTGAATGGGCACTACAGTCTCCAAATAGGCATACACAGACAAATGGAGAGCTTCTATTGAAAGAATAGATTACGCAGAAGGTTTGCAACTATGAACATGAAGCTCGGTCTTCAAATGAGGCAGCACCAATTCAGACAATCTCTAAAGAAGGTGGGTTTCGCTACAGTAAGCAAAATGACACTCATCGAAAAGAAAATTATTTGGCAAGACGTTAGAGTGCGTTTGTCAAACTAAAACCCGTAGGCATTTTATGGATTTGCAATCTGCCACTTCTGGCATTTCAACAGGTTGCATCTCTGGTTTTCCTCCTGGAGCTTTTAATTTCTGTGCATTTGCTTTGAATGGGAAATGTCCTTTTTGAGTGTTTTTTAATCCAGTGAATCCGCATTGGTTATGCGACATCCTTGTTCTTGGTGGGAATTTTCTTATGGTATAGAGGATTTCTTCCTGAAGGACAATCAGTGGGAGTGAAAATCTCGAATTATTCAACCAAAACAGATCAAGTGCTGCTTTCCGAAGTTGAGATTCTTATTCTATTGAAGCACACCCACATCATTATATTTTTTATCATGTAAAAATATCAAAAGGTAGTCATTTTAGCAATTACAGTGTAATGTATTGTATGGCAGAGTCTTTCCTTTTCTATTTTCTGAGATTCCGTTATAGCCCTCTCTGGCAAGGAGAAGCTAATGGCAATGTTTAAGAATCTAGAGACGCCAATGTTCTGAACTCTTTCATTTTTTATTTTCTGAGATTTGGTTATAGCCCTCTCAATGGAATATACATGTAGCCTCCCACAAAAACTTGTTGTACACGAGACCAATTGTCTGGTTTGCCCATCATGCAGAAGAAGAGCACACCTCCCGATGCCATCTCCTAAGCTCTGCAGTTGAAAAAAGTGGTGAGATCCTTTTTGGATTGCTTTGAATAAGCTTCTACCACATCCTGCCTGCCTCCATTAATCCACACTCTTCCCTTATTATATATGGGAAAATCCTTCATCACAACAGCCTGAGGCACCTGCAATAATGATAATATTACTTGGTTCAAAATTCTAAGCTATGAAAATAATGTAATTAGATAATTTAATTCGGTGTGATAATAATCTGTCAGATCTCACCTCTGAAAGCCAATGAAGCGGCATGACAAAGAAACATACATGAGTGGTCAATCTTGGAAACAAAACATTGTAAAAGGATCCAGGTACACCCGCAACAAAATATGGAGAATGCCTAGGTCAATCCAACAGATTGAAGAGGCCATTGAAATCATTGGAAGGCAGATCAGAGAAATAAGCTTGGAACTCTACCATTGAACTCCTGGCATTAGAATGATGGTCATTCCCACAAAGACTTGTGAGTGTTTTGACAACAAAATTGACGTCTGCTACGCTGTTTGTACCAGTTGCACATCCCAGATCTATGATTCTGAGAGGGAGTAGTCTAACTAGGAATTAAAATATCTAGAATTTGGGCGGGCGTTTTCAAAATTCAAATGAATATCACATTAATGTAGGTCTTGGGTCGCGTCAGTGTTTTTCGGTGGAGGCTAGAGTCCTTTCCAGGCCGGAGGGCTGTCCTAGAAGCAATTAATGTGGAACGGTGGTGGAGTTGGCGGAGGGCGAAGGAATGGCCGAAGTAGGACGTTTTTCCGAGCAGTTACGGAAACCAGCCAATTCCTTAGCCTAGTTAGACTACTCCTTTATATATCCTACCACTCGACATGGACATGATACTTAGCGTAATAGCAAAATATTTTAAAAAGGGGTAATGCCTAAAGTTATAAATAATATTTTACCGCATAGTATTTAATAGTCTATGTGATGAATGTTCAATTATTGAATTCAAATATGCTTTAAATCCCATGACGTAAAATCTATCATACAATACGTGAAGGTTTTTAACTAAATATTTGTTTATCACGGTTAACAAACACCATTAAAATTAACATACACAAGTATCAAAGTATACTATATTTTCTCGAAGCAATATTAGTGTGTATATTATATTTAAAAAATAATAATTTTAAATATAATATTAAAAAATATTAAGTATGATGAAGTAAATTAATAATTGATTTATTATTATAGATAGTGATGAGTGTATTGTTAAGTCATTTTTTAAGGGAAATGTCATTGTTTTGAATTTTTTTGGGAAAAACCACTCATGTTAAACACTGATTGAATGATTTTGATGATTTAGATGTCCATAAATAATAGCTTCTCAAACCAAAAATTAAACATGTAATCATCTCTAAGAAATAATTTGACAAACCAAAAAAATAAATCTTATAATATAAAATTAAATACAATAAAAATAATAATAACTCTATTTATTTGGAAATGTATTTATACCGTGATAAAGATGGAATGCTAGCCAATTAACAAATTGCTATGCACTCCCCTCAAGATTTCACAGCATATAACGGAAAAATCAAAGGAGCAGACAACAAGTCATATGAATCTCCCAAGAGCCTTCTTTGATGGGGCAACACAAAATGGTATATGTGCTTGTGGGGTCTTCATAGTCATGGAAGAAGATCAGCGTTTTTCTATATACTGGAATGGGGGAAAATGAACTAACAACAAGGCCAAGGCTATGGCGCTATCAGGGCTACTTTATTTTAGCTTATTCCTAAATATTCGGTCTTTATAGATCTATGGAGACTCTAAAATAATTATAGACCATGTCACAGCAAAGAGTATTATAAAAAATCAACACCTTTCTGGATGGATGAACAGAATTGACTCACTATGGAGAAGGAGGAAGGATTATTCTATACATCATGTCAAAAGATCCCAGAATACCCAAGCAGATGACTTGTCTAAGAAAGGGCTCCTAACTCAAATGGGCAAATGGAAAATGGACATAAAAATGGAAGCCGAAACATATTTGATTCAGGACTTTTCTCTTCCTGGCTCATAAATCTTCTGTTTCATATCATCTCCCAGGTATGTTTCAAAGCAACTGTTTTTTCTTGCACATAAGGCATACTTTCGCCCAGCTGGCAGATGTCGACCCCATAAGGGGTTTTTTTTCCTATCCAGGCAATCAATCTGGTAAAATCATTGTCTTCCCTCTAGTTTATTGCTCATAGAATATCTCTTTTTCCGGTACCCTTGGGTATTTTAGGCTTTCAGGCAATTTCGCTCTACATTATACCCATCAGGCTGCACAGCCAAGTTATTCTATAATCTCAGTCTATATTGATGTATTTATATGTTTATCTGATTTTTAATACTATCAAACTTTTTTCGTACTAAAATAAACAAATTGAAATATTTTCTATGATATATATTCGATATCTATAATTTTTTAAATAATATTCAAAATTATTAATTATAGGTTCATTACAAATAAAATGTTATAATAAAAGATATTAAACATTAAAATAAATTGAAAATTATAAATAAATAAATGATTATTATTATTATTATTATTATCTAATTTTAAAGTTATGGTTAAATTAAACACTAAATTAAATATAAAACTCTCATAAAATTAAATTCCAATTAATAATATATCTTAATATAATTAAAAAATATTTTATAATAATAAAATAATAATTTTTATTTTAAAATCTATATAAATAGATTATATATATAATTTAAATATTTAAAATTTATTTTTAAAATACAGTAATAATATTAAAACACTTAAAATTGTAATTATATAAAACAAAATAAACTAATAATAAACAGTTTTATGTAAATAAAAAAATAGCAATTAATTTTAGCAATATTAAATTATTTTTACACTCTAATGTAGATTAAAAAATGTCCAAGCATCATTCATAATAAGGTAAAGAAATGAAATATTATTTAATTGATTCATTATTTAATTTAAACAGCGATATAATGTATAATGTATGGAAACATTTTTTTTAATGAGTAAAATCAAAAGCATTTTCATTTAAAAAATTTCGGGTTTTTTTTAAGTTTTCAACTTATTTATTACAAATAAACAAGTAATTAAATGATTTTTTTTTCCTAATACATATTTGTTGAAGTTTAATATTAAATCATTGCTTGATTTGTGTACATAAATGAATCAAATATGAAAGATATGGAAGGAGAGAATCAATCACATCTTTAATAACCAATTATCAGAAAATGATGTAATATGAGAAAAATCATTCTAGATTGTTTGTGAAATAGTACTACACCACTATTGGTCATTATTAGATTGTGAAGTTTAAGATTTGGATGCCACAATTTTTCTAATATCTAATTGTTTCCATCTCCTTCTGTGTATTATTTTCCTCCAAGAAGCCCATATTCTAGCCCTCCTCCCATTGGATTCCTTAAAATTAATTTTAACTGAGAATTTAAAGCAAATGTAGGTTAAGCATGCCTTGGAGGAATCTTCTGTGACAACCATGGGAAACAATTGTTTATATTTGTATATTGCATGGGACATTCAAGTAAAAATAAATTTGAATTTGTAGCTCTAGAGATTGACCTTGTTATCGCATTACTACAATGCTTCTCTGTGTTGATTATGGAGGGTGATTCTCTGTTGGTCATCTTAACAGTAAAGAAATTGATCAATTAAGCTTCTCCAAAAAAAATTGCTACAACCGGAGATTGAAAAATATATCACACATATTAACCATCTAATCCATATGATTCCAATCATTATTCCCTCTCACATCAGGAGAATAGGAAATAAGGTAGTGAACCTTCTAGCCAACTTGGAATGCAATGACATACACCTTCATCTTTCAGCAAGTTGGAATAATCACTTATTGGAAGGACTAGAGACCTGAGCTTATTGAAATTATAAACAAAGATGAAGAAAGCCTATTGGAGGTGGAAGAACATGAAGGACTAGCAAGAATTGAAGAGAAACTATGCAACAAACCAAATCTTGTACCTTTAATTAATCCATCTATTCCTCACAATATTGTTATTTTTATGTCCTCTTGATGGTATGAGTTAACTTATTGTTTTTCTACTTCACTTGGAATTTACCAATATGATGGCATAATGAAGTTGTGGTCAATATATTATTTATATGTATTTGGTTAGTATATGGATGTTTGGGATAAAAGACATTATATTTTGTCATTGGATGTAATTTGGTATTAGTTTAGTTCCAAAAAAAATATTTACTAAAAAGGAAATATTATATGTTTTTGTGTTTTCCCCTTAAATTGGATGATACAATTTTTTGCCAAATCATGAATTTAATTGTTTAAAATGAATTTTTGAATCGATTTATGTAGATTACACAATTGAAACTTAAGATTTCAAAATTTCAGCCAAAATTGACAAAAAAAGATGCCCCTAGAAAGAAAAAACTTCTAACAGTTAAACTACTAGATTTTTTTTTTTAATATAACCTCAACATTTTTTTATACTTAAATTCAGTAACATATTTTCCATATAAAATAATAACCAAAAATAAAAATAAAAATATATCTCGTTAAAATTTCTATACTCTACTCTACTCTACTCTACTCTACAAGTTACACAACTAAAACTTGAAATTCCAAAATTTCAGCCGAATTTGAAAAAAAATTGTGTAGAGAAAACAAAAAAATTCTAACAATTAAACAACTACATGTTTTTAACATAATGTTATAAAAAATTTCAGCATAATGCCATAACCATTTTCACCACACTTGAATTCAATGACATGCTTTCAGCATAAAGTAATAACAAAAACTTAAAAAAAAAACCACTTAATTTTCCACATCCTTTGTTTTTATACGTGGGCACCTCTTTTTGTTCTTATTCTTCTGAATAGAGCCCTCTTCTCTTTTTCGTTTTAGTATGGTGATCATTCTCAAATAATTCTATTCATTTATTTAGATATGGTTGGCTTGCTTAATCTTTTTGAAAATTTACCTGAGATTATTTTTTATTTTTTAACTTTTCTATACTTTGAATTAAGATGAAAACTTTCAGGAATGATTTTAAATGATGAGAAGCTTGAGCAAAATCGAGTGGTTAACAATAATTATAAAAAAACCACACAAATAAACCATATACATATTATTTAGTTATTTAGTTTCTGAAGTAAGATTAAAACTTTCAGGAATGATTTTAAATGATGAGAAGCTCGAGAAAAATCGAGGGGTTAGCAATAAGAAACACACAAATAAACCGTATACATATTATTTAGTTTAGAAAATTTAATTTACCAGTAAAAAATTGATAATAGTTTTTATTGTTTTCCAATGTATCCAAGCTAATTAACACTTTTGCTGATTAACACTTTTTGTCATAGAAAAGTGTTTAAGTATGGCACATTACCATGCGAAATTCCTAAGAATTTTAAAGCTTTACGACCTGTAATATCATTGCTTGATATCATATGCTATTAATACCAGGGCCATAAACTATACTTGTTAATCTAAGAGTCTTGACTTTTTCACTGGGTCATATTTATCTAACAATGCCTTTTTTAAACTTATTTAGGGAATTTTTTTCATATTTAATATATCATGTTCCTCTCCCCTATTACTTTGGTCTAAGACTTTATCAGTGGGGTACTTGTGCCTAACTAAGTCTCACAACCATATGCACATTTATATGTGGTGTACAAATTTCAATATCCATTTTTTTTCTTTTTCTTTTGGTTATTATTATCTTGGCATTTATGTTATCGGTTTTTGGTTTAGACACACATCACACCATGTACTCTTCTCATACCACTTTATCGCAACCATCATCATGATCTGGTTTTAGGTGGCTTTGGTCCTTTTTTTGCATCTTTCTCTTCAACCTATCATTCATGCACTTCTCTAGGCCCTTTTTCAACTTGACCAAACACCACATTTATTCCTTCAACCAAGTAGTAACTTATCCTTTTTGGGTCTTAGTATACCACTTGTCAGTTATTAAATTAATGTGATAGTAAAATTAATTACGAAGTAACACACACATAAACCATATACCCATGTTTTATTTGGAAAATCCCAACTAGAGAAAAACCATCTAACATTCTAGATCTATTATTTTTCTATGACTTAAATGTAGCCAAGGCATTGAACATGATGACCACTTTGGCATATTGCAATAAACAATCTCCAAGTATTTTAAAACATTACAACATGTAATATTGCAAGAAAACAATACAAGGTATCCTAGTCAACCTTAAATATTTCATTAAGTCAATTTTACCTCACACAAATCCCTTACACACTTTCCAAACCTTGTGCAACATTTCCTTTATTCAAAATCTCTACCACCTCTATTTTTTTTAAAGAAATGGTAATATTTATATTAATCAACCTAAAATTTGGCCAACACCATTACATTCAAAAGCAACAATATTTCCACATCCCTCCAAAAATGCTCTGACCAAAGTCTATGACCATGCAGAGATGTATTTTCTATATTTTCTACATCATTCTTCTTACAGTTCCACCAAAAAACCCCATTTATACTTACAAACCTACATAGCATAATACAACTAGCGCTAAGAATACAACTACCTAGTTCCTTCCACGTCATTCTGACCAAAATATTCGATAACAGTGGTGTCTTCTTCCTCCTACTGGCTTGTTTCTGCTACTGCTTGCTGCGAATGCTCCTCCTCCATCTCCAACTAGTCGGAAAGCTCCTGAGGGAGAGCCCCTTCCTCACTTAGTTCCAAATCCTGGTCACCACTATCACTAAGACCAAATACTTTTTTTAACATTGAGACAACTGCATTCTCCACCTTAACCTCAAAATTCTCCACTTTGAAATCAAAGTTTCCATCTTGGATAAAATTACCCCCACTACCGCCTGCACATTCTCAACATATTTCTTCAGGCCATCCAATTTCCACGAATCCAAGGTGGAATGAGAGCGGGCCTCAGAGATTATTTTCCCACCAATCCTAGATATCATGTACTTGATTTCCTGCTTGAACACTTAGTTAATTTCATCTGAGAAGCGTACATTGTCACTGCCTGATGAGGAGGCCATTTCTTCAGCATGAAGAGAATGTTTGGAAAGCCACAATGGATATACTTTGCACAACCATCCTCTTATAGCCAAGCTTAGCTCCAAAATGACAGCGGGGGAAGTCCCTTCAATTTTAATGTTATTCGAATTGATTGTACACCCTGCTACCAAATTGGAATTCATTGCTTCTTTATTTGGATCATGAACCCACACGATCAATTTGAGGCGTTCCTCATTGATCACAGAAATAACTACTCCTTCATTGATGGTCTGGCTTATTATGGCATCCCACCTGTCTGCATGCTTGTCATTAATCCTCACTATTAACCATATGTTGCATGAAGGGCTCGACATGCTCCTGGGATGTCCACCACAAAGAAAATGTATCGGGGTATAGCTATAGCATTTAATTGACCTATCAAGCGAATTATCCTCCTTAATGATCCTCCATCATTTCAAGGTTCTCGACTTATAAACAATTGTGGATGTGACATGTGGTGGTTATTCCATCGTCCTCCCTCAATTCACCTTGATCCAAATTGACGCTCATATTGGCTTAGACATCCACCAATGAATTATTCTCCCTCTTAATATGATATTACTCTGAAATCTCAAATTTATCCATAACTAAATGGATTCTTTTCATAGTTGGCCTTAAATTGAAATCCTTGTTATCTTTCAAGTTGATACTGTAACAGCTCAAAATAAACATGTAATTAACCAAGAAATTTATATCCAACATGCAATTATCACTAATTAACTTCAAGTTCAAAACTATGGGTAACACCCTTACCTGTGATTTCGGTTGAAATCTGCTAACTACAACAAGGTTTTGGGGACGACTTTCCACCCAACCGTAGGCTGAATTGCGCAAGGTCTTGCTACAACTGGCCACCCCCGAGCCCTCAATCAATGTACTACTGCTAGTGAATCCTCTGTCTTAGAACACTATTTTCCCAAGAGAATGAATGATAGAATTTTGGAATGATGGAATGCCTCCCATCTTCCTCACCATCTAATAAATAGAGCAAACATTGGAAGGGGAACCACATGCACACACTCCATGTGTCTACATGCAACTTTATTGCTTTCTTATTTTATTTATATTTATATTTATTTAGAGCTTTAGTATGTTTATTTATTATTTATTACTATTTTTATTTTTATTATTTTTATTCATTGTTTATTATTTATTCTCTTGTATTTTTTTAATATTATTTATTATTTTTATTATTTATTATTTATTATTTATTATTTATTATTAAGGGATTTATTATTTATTATTTATTATTAGGGGACATTACAGACAAATTTTTTAATGGTAATGGGAGAGTCTCCATAGACACTTAATTGGAGAATACCTTCAACAGCTGCCAACTTGAGCCCTTTCCATAGTCCTAATTCTTTTGCCTAATTATTTGAGGTTAATCCATGTCCCCACGCAAATGTTTTTCTACTTTTCCATTGGGGTGATTAATAACCCCTCCCACTCTTGCCTCCCTTGGATTCCCTTTCAAAGCGCCATAAAAAAAGAGATGATATCGGCCCATCGTATTTCTCCATTCCTAAAATTGTTATATTGGCATACGAATGATATAAGGCATCTTCCTTTGACCATGAATTGGGTATCCTTTTAATTATAGTGGTTTTTAAACATTAAGCCATTATTTCTCTGCCTCCGAACGATTGGCAATATCATCTGGATTGAAACCTCTCATTGATGCTACTTAAAATAGAAGCTGAGAAGTTATAGGTGAAACAATAGGCTTTATTTCCTTGAAAATAACATTGTTCCTTGTGAGCCAAACTACCTAGCATATATATTTTTGAATAGCAGCCCAACACTTGGAGATGATTGAAGAGGGGCAATGGTTCCACAGTGGGTATAAACTCCATATTTCAAACATTTCTGTCCAGTTTTTACTAATGGCTTGAATTTGGCTTATTGGGTGTAGCACCAATCTATAGACTTATGTAGTGAAAGGATAGTGAAAAAAACATGGGAGATATCTTCATCTACATTTCTACATAGCACACACCATGATGGACCTTGAATCTATCTTTTTTTTAATTCTTTGTTGTTAAATATTTTACCATGAACCAACTCCTAGCAGAAGGTATTTATTTTTGGAATACCATCCTTATTCCAAATCCTACTCCAAATGTTGGAGGCGTGTGGGTGCAAAATCTTCTTACCTAAAATTTCATACCATTCTTTCATCGTGTAATATATTTTTTTTGCCTCCCTTCCATGTTTGTCGATCCAGTCTATCAGTAGCGATCAATGCATATCCTTTGAGGGCCTTTACTACCTTTTCCCAAGGCAAAGACATATTAGGGAGGAAATTGGGGCAAGACCAACCCACCCATTTCCCATTTTCATCCCAAACAGAAATGTTGGTTAAACTTCTCAACCCTTGCTCCTCCATCCACCTGCCTAGATCCTAAACCTCTAAAGTATCTCACATTAACTCATTCGGAAAAATACGATCCTTCCATATTTTCATTCGCCATCCATTACCATCACTTTGGATTGTTAACTAACTTGCTTTCCAGTTTGTGATGCATCCTCGCTCATGTGTTCCATTCCAAGCTGTGTCCTATCACAGGTTTCCAAGGGGTGCACTCACCCCACTCTCCGTGTGTTAGAACTGTTCATGCATCCTCCTTGTCTTATTGTAGCTATCACACCCTTGCTACCAACATGGAAATCTTACTTTCCTCTGTGTGAAATCATGGTCAAGGAATTACCGTATGACCCACTGTTGGGACTCCTACACCAAATGGTCAGAGGTCTAATTGGGAATTCTTACTAGCAAGATCCCCTGACATGTTGGCGGGTCCAACACCATTAACATTTCTGGCACTGGAAGGAGGGCCAGATGATAAGTTATGTCCTCTCATCCTGTTTTGAACCTTTGCATATCGATTATGGAGTCTTTCACTCTCCTCCCTCCATGATGTTTTTCGCATGCCGAATCTATCACCATCACGCGGGATTTTTTTGACCTCCTGTCTACATTCACGTATGATGGTGAATGCGAAGTGGACTGGCATGAGTTCTTACATGAATTCATTGCCTTACTTCATGAGGATGATGAATGTTCTAACGAACAAGCCTGTTTTCTGCTTGCATACACACTTTGCTGATCTCCACATCGGTGGTTATGTAGCCTACCAGCGGACAGCGTGCAATCACTTGAGCACTTCCATGATCTCATTGAAGACACTTTCTATCATTTTGATCTAGAACATCTTGACCAAAAACTGTTACAACAACGGAAGGCTCTGCATGAATTGCCTATGGATTTTTGGCAGTGCTTCAGTGATGTGCAGTTTCAAGCTCCAAAGAGCCAGATGAAAATTTTCTATCTTTGGGATAGATTCAAGTATTGTATTAAGGAATCTGCCCATCCCAAGAAGAATTTTGAACTCAAGCCTCAGTCAACATTCTTCAGTGATGGAGAAGCATAATCATAGATGAATACGGTCATTATCACAAGTTACTATCCATTGTCCCTTGATTAAACAACTCCACCACTGTAGAGTGATGCGGGAGATCATGCTCACACATATGTTCACCTTTCAGATCCTCCCAACATCACTTCACTTAATTTTCGCGCAGATTTGTTTGTGAGTCCATCAAGTTTTCGTATGCATTTTGTACCACAACCTTCGTCTTTGTACTCGAATGATCCTCCGAATGATATTGTCTTGTGTTCTTCCATTCCAAACTCTACACTTGATGTGAATGAGGATCAAGCCACTGACATAGTTGGTGTTGCACAACCAACATGTGCTATCATTCACGAAGAGTATGACTGGGAGCTTGAGCATCAACACTTGGCAAAGGATGGCTCCCTTCTGTTTGAGCCTCCTCCATTCTTTCTTGACATCTTTGGTGAACCTACCATCCATGAGTCCGCATGTGTATCTTCATCTACGGATGCACCCATTGTTGATCACTCGTAGGACACACCGGATGTCATTCCATCATCCAACAACAGAGAGAATAAAATATTCATTGAAAATCCACTTGATCTTTCATCTAACTTTTTCGGAAACATAGAGGATGAATTTGTTCGATTTTCATCTACCCCTCTGTTTGATTCATTAGATCATGAGTATGCCGATGAAATCATTGATTTTTCTGTTTGTGGCTATCGTGATCCATTTAATCCCATATTCGATCACGATCATGATTATATCGTAGTTGATTTTTCAAAGCAACCTGTTTATGATGATCTATATGACGATGAAGCTGAAATATCCTAGAATGTCAAGGCACTTTAGCCTGAGCTGATGGTTATGTCAGGCCCTCGTTGTCCCTATGGTTGGTTTCACTTCCAATCAGGAAATTGTTCAATCACACAAGGCTCCTCATAACTCATCTGTATGCATTGAAGATCAACCTCACACATAGATCATGCTTCCTCCACTCGAAATCCACGATCCCATCGCTCATGCATTAGAGGACTCTTACATTTCAAGCAAACGTGCACAAAACAAGTTGTCTTTGTTTATTTCGTTTGCTTGCATGTCAAAGTCAAGAGTATGCATATGCTTCAAAGCTGCACGCTGTGTCGCATAGCACCGTGACAAGTCCACGGACAACATACCATGTACTTGGATTCACTTATGTCCCGTGGACACTTTTAAAGATGAAGTGTGTTTTTCTTCATTGTTATATCTTTCTTGTCTGCTGGTTCGCACAATTGGGTTGCTAGTGGACCAAGCCTTCACAAACATGGATCAACCAATGCGCCAGTGGCTGCAATAAAAATATCACTTGATGTAATTGTGCAATTCTAGAGGGAAACTAGTCTTCCCTCCAGAAATTGCGCAATTCTATCTGGCATCCTGCTGGGCTCCATAATTGCGCAAAATCTGCCTGTCACTGTTCACTGAGAAAATTGTGCAATTCCTCCCAGTAGGGCTGCTCAGCCCAGAAATTGCACAATTATGGGCAATAGTCAGCTACTCTACCCAGAAATTGCGCAATCCCTCTGGGCAGCCAGCCTAACTCCCTCCCAGAAATGCACATTTTTCCCCTCAGCTAAGCAGATTGTTGCATGTTCATTTGGGTTGACCGATTCCACCTTGGAACAAGAAAACTTGGCTTGCATGCATGGCCTGCTTTTTCTCAGAATAGCAAAAAGAAACATGAAAAAAGCATCCCTAGATTTTAGGGAGCTGTTTTTCGCAGCTGGAGGTTACATGCAAAGATCGTTTTAGAATCTTTCCTCCAAGTGTCATTTTTTCCTAGATTTGTGGCATGTGCGTCATGAGCCTAATATTCGACACTTCATAGCTCACTCATTCACATCGATATTGGAGCTCTGACATCCCACAGCACATTCAGGGCTCTCCGACACATCCAACTCAACTAGTGGTCTTAACTTGTCTTTTGCAACATTTTTGTCGCTTTTTGTGTTTTGGCCTGTGTCAGTGTTGTTTGCTTGATTTTTGTAAATGCTTGTTGTCATTTACATGCATACTAGCTTGTACTAGCAGCGTTTCAGTTTTTGTTAGCATCTCACTGTTGTTGCATGCATGAAACTGTTTTGCATGAACAGTCGCTGACTTAGCGACTCGCTTCACCCACATGCATGTTGTTCCGTTTTCTGAATATTTCATTCACTATTTGCATGCATGATCATTCACTCCTTCTTACACTTAGTATCACCATGCATTCACATTCACATTTGCTTTCAATTGCCCGTCAGCGGGTCTAGGCAGCCTTGGCCAGAACTCTGCCTCACCAAGACAGCATTACACAATCCTGAGAAGGAAGGCTTTGTCTTCCGCTTAGGAAATGCACATTTCTAACCAGTGACTTTCCTCCAATCTTTCATTGCGCAATTTTGAGGGACAATGACTGCTTGCCTAGAAAATTGTGCAATGCAGTCACTGGGCTTGCAACCACTGCCAGCTGAAATTGCGCATTGCAGTGTTCCAGCAGCCAACAGGCCAGCTTGGATTGAGCATTGCGCAATTCCAGTAGCCATCCAGCCTCCCTAGACAGCCCAGACTCCCGTTTGTGCAGTTTTGGCAGCCAGTCTCCCAGCCTCCCAAAAGAAATTGCGTAATCCTTAACAGTCAATCCCCAAGTATGTTGCATGTCATTCCTCTAATTTGCTTTGGTTTTCGCTAAAAGATTTCTTGCCATGCATGTTGCTTTGTCTCCAGATCTACCAGGTGTTTGTCCGCCTCTTAGCAGTTCAAGATCAATGGCCTCCAAGAGATCAGGATCAAAGGACACTGACGAAAGTGAAACTGGAGCGGCAATTGAGTAAGTGTCCGCAAGTCTACCGATCTATGAAGATACCATGTTGATTGTAGACAAGGACATCAAGCTAAAATGGAAAGAGGTCAATGATGCATTTGCAGGCACATTTTGGGAAGACCTCGAAGACCGCCAAGTCTATGTGAACATCCACACATCCAACTTGTACTGGATTGCATGTAGATATTTCTTGCTCCCATACGTGGACATGATACATTGGATCGTCTTGCACACTGATCCAGAAACGATGAAATTGAGAAGTGTCAGTAGGATGGAGATTGCTACCTTTAGGGCATAGGATTATGATGAGATGTATAATATGTTGAAGCCCGTGATCATCATGGAGACTTCCTTTAGAATACCCAACAGTGATGCCAACTCCAGAGACATTTTGAAGAACTCAGTGAAGTAGCCGGCTAAGTTTAGGATGACACCCAACCAGGTCTACAAGACGAAGATACTGCGGAAGGTGTATCAATACTTGGTCATCTTTGCATGTGGATTGTATGGCCAAGAAAAAATGGAAACCTTCCCACATAGTTGGGTGATTGCGTTTGACCAACTGGCTAGAGAAGGAAAAGCATACAACTGGTTTGACATGTTGGCTCATCAGTTGAAGGAACATGTAACAAGGGCTTGACATCTGCCCAAAGGTATGCAAGTAGAAATCTACATGTCCGCCTAGATCTTGGATGCAATCTGTGCCCATCAGTAGTTCCTGTTCTTGAAGTGGGCATGGACACCCCGACAGAGACTGTTTTGAACACTTATTGTAAGATGTTGTCCAAATGTAGCTTCAAAGCAATCATCACACAAATTTCCGATCATTTTATCACCCCTATTTACAAGATGATATTCGAATAGGATCCACCCTGCATGTCGAAGGCAGCAATGGAGGCACTAATTAACATAGATGATTGGTATGCCTCACCGTCTGACTCCTTCATGAAGTATAGCGCGGAGAAGCCTCCACGCGTTCTACCGAAGTTTTCCTTGGACAAACTGGTCATGTAGGAAGTATCATATCACATCTCAACAGGACTGACAGTTAGGATGCACCAGAAGAAGAAGGCACCTTGGCCCGCTATTCCGTTGCGTATCAGGTTATACGAGATACAAAGTTTCAAGCGTGTAGATGTCGAAGCAGAGAAGATAAAGAAGTATCCCTTCGACCTCCAAAGTCACAATCTATATGACCCACATTGTCTTGTGAAAGATCACTGCGCGAGAGTACAATTCAATTGGATCCACGGGGCATGTCATTGGGCAGAGGAAGACCCATGGAGGCATTGTTACAACTCCTCTAGACTCAATGAACCAGTCGGCCTCACTGTAGAATGGATGGTGAAGCAACATGAAGAAGCATCCTGGAGAGCACTAGAAGCAGTAGCAGCATTAGAGGTGAACATACCAGTGCACGACAAGGGCAAAAGGAAGATTGTCGATCACATGGAGGAAGAACATAGATGCAAGTTTCGAGTAGACCCACTTATGCAGAAAGAAACTTTGGCCATAGAGGTAAAGAGGCAACAACACGACAAGAGAAACACGCATAGGCAGAGACAGAAGCGGAGAATTAAGGAAACAGAGAAGGAGTTACATTAGTTGAAGGAGCAACTCTAGAAGGAACATGAATTGCATAGACTGGAGAAGGAAATGCAGCAGGAACATGTAAAGAAAGGGGCACAACTTGTAAATATAGATGAAATTGCACCCGTATACGTAGTGGACTCATCAGAACAACTGGCATTAGCCAAACAGGGTGAACCATCGCAAGAGCAGGGCTTTGCTCCGGGATTAGAGCAAGCAGTTGAACAGATGGATACTGATATGGAGCAATGGGAGTTAGAGAAAGACATCGAACTCATGCCTCATCACCAAGAGGTCGATCCACCAGCTTTACCATGTCTAGAAGAGGAGTAAGTCCTAAGCGACTAGGGAGACACAAAAATCCTTGGAGACAATCTAGAGGAGGAGATGCACAACATCTCATTCGATGAATCTCAACATAGAGTTGTGCAATATCGTAGAGTGTCGACTCTGAATGATCATACATCTCCTGTGCATTTCGAGGAACGAGTGATCGTGTTTGACATGCACAAACATCTAACATCATTAGTCGATGCTACCAGAGCATATGTCGAACCCACTAGCTCAAGTGTTCGCTTCTTGATAGCTGAGAACGAGTTTATGGCAAAGGAGCTACAGACATCCAAGCAAGGAGGATAATTGGTTACAACATTCGCCCAAGTAGAATTGATGAAGGCAATACTAGATGAAGTATTGTCCCTTGACATAGTCATGTGGGCGTTGTATTCCAAGTTTGGTACCGTGCATAAGGCAGTCGCCCATCTCAACAGATGCCAACAGTGATGTGCTAGAAGAGCACGTATCTTGTCAAATGGGCATGCTGTTGTTGACTAAATGCAAACATGGATGCTAGGATACAACGGAGCCCCGCTTTAGTTACCTAAGATGATGAAGCTTGGAGCGGTCGAGCTGAAGGCATGCATCCGGAGTCAGATCTTGAGCTATGAAGACCTCCCATAGCTCATCACTAGTCTATAGGCTTCCCATTCACGTGTATTCAAGAGTATGGATGGTGTTGTGCGCGCACATGCGATCCCATCTATTGGTACTCTCACCCAGGCGAAGACAAAGGCACAGGTCCGACTAGAGCTTGACTCGTATTTTGACGAGTTTATGCACATAGCCACCAGCCCAGACTTGTCGATTAGTGTAGACAACATGAACAAGTATGTTGTTGGTCTAGCCTCACTCAAGACAAAGATGTGCATGCTATCAGATGAGTTGGGTAGAGGAGCCCTAGCAATGTACCCGGATGCTATGAGGGCAAGAGTCAGGTTCCAGAAATATGTCAGCTTGGAGTACACGGACACCATCGCATACTATTGAGCTTGGAATCAGTTCGCTACTGTCGATCACTGTGAGGATGTCAAAGAGCTGGTCTTCCAACAATTGTTCGAGTCATAGTGATGTCTTGTATGGCTTGCTCAAGCCATTTTGTCTCACATGGGTACATGCGCATTGTAATGTAATGTCTTGTCAAGTGTAAGTTCAAGTGTCGATAGTTGGATTTAACAGTCATAGAGCAGATGAAGAGTCATGAGGGTAGATGAACTGTCACAAAGGGAATGTCAAGGGCCACGCCACCCTTTTCTATAAATAGTCCCTCATAACTCATTATATAGGCTTTTGGTTAGCCAACCTTCTGATAAGAATATCTTAGAGAGAGCTTGGACAGTATTGTAACGTGCCTTGGCTTCTCCACTGCACAGAGCTAGTATATCTCTTGGGAGGATGTTATCGGGAAAACTAGTGTCCATTCAGAGCTTCTAGTCCCACTAAGACGGGTAGCTATCTTAGAAAAAAACAAATTAAAGTCACTCGTGTTTTCCTTTATGAGAGATAGATGAGAAAGAAGCAGAGAGTACCAACCGCAGTATTTTGCTTGGCTCCTTGCTTGTTTCCTATCCCCTTTGACAGAACTTCACCACTTTTTCCTTACTTGTCCCGCTTCAAAGAGCACCTGTAGAGTCAAAGCAGCACAATACCATCAAAGCATAGAGATCTATAACCATAAACAATATAGGATCAGATGTACATTAACCATACAAATGCATATATCAATACAAGATTCAGAGATACACAAGAATATGGACGAAAACTCAAATAGATTTATTAATAGAAGTAGTAGAAGAGAGGATTACAACCCATTGGGGTGACCCAGCGCCATCCTCCCAGCATGAAAGCCCTTTTCACCTCATGAAAAGCTTAGATCACCCAACAATACAATGTTGCACAGAGAAACCAACAACACTTCCTTACAAAATACAAAATTCCAGCCTTTGGATCTCTAGGATGAGGGATCCATATATAGATGTTTGCAGGTGGGTGAGTCAGCTTCTGGGATTTTTATTAGTGTCATCTCTCTGATAGTTCTTGGTTCCACTTGGATATTTCATGATCTCTTACTCATCCCTCAGCGAATTCATAGAGGCAAGTGTCGAATGAGTAGATTCTAGAAGATTCTCTGGGTTTCCACCTAGCAAACTGCTTCTGCTATTTGTCTTCTCTTGCTCATCACACCCTACAGAAGGGATTTCCAGTATGCATCACACTTTTTGCATGTGGCAGGTGAGATGCATCGCACCCTTAGCACTGAGCAGTCTGTATGGTCCAGTTTTGACCAGTTCTGAGTAGTTTTTCAGGGAGAACTTCTGGGAGATGATGTAATCAGCTGACCTTGCTCCTTTAAGGTATGAAACAACACTTTTAGGGACTTAGAAGCCCTTGGTTTATGGACATATGTGATTGGGTTTGCAGTGCCCAAATATGTCTATAATAGTTGCCCCCTAAAGCATGAGGTCATAAATCCTTTTGATGTCGGGTGAAATGCTTTATCATGAGGATCCGAGGTTTTTCGAACCGGAAGGTGACCTGTAATAAGATACAATACAATACATTATCTTCATAATATTTTCATGATCTAGATGAGGCGGCCATTCCCATGCTCAACTTTATAAATTCATTTTCATGTTCATAGGACAGACAATCATCTGTGTGGCAGACTAATGATTCTGGTAGAGCCATCATCCTTTGGCTTGGATGATTATCTGTGCAGCAATGATGTACATTTAATGTTTTTATTTTTCATAAATATATCACAGCCCGGATGGATGAAACTAGATCCAGGGTCTTCAAAACTCGTTCAATCTTCGCCCGAAGTACAAGCCGATCCATGTGAAAAGATGTTCTAGCATCGAACATGGAAAGACATCGCCTGATTACCAGCCAATGATGTAAGTTGTTAATAGGCGTGAGAGGAATCACCGATAATGATAATGACCCTCAAGGTACTGCAGTAAAATTCACGTGGTGTGAATACAAGAGTCGATGTCAAACACCACGCAAAATCCTTCAGTTGAAGGCTATTAATGTAACCTGCTGCCGGAAGTGAGAAACTTGCCATTGAGGCATGCAAGCTTCAAAGTACTGAAAGGGTTGTTCCTAGGTCGACTTCTTGGATAATGAGCTGATGTCAACAAGAGGTGACCCGTCTTAGGAGGGCATTAATGAATCCCACATCTACGACACGGAACAGAGAAAATGATTTTGTGGAGGTGAAAACGATTTGATGATACAAGGTTTAGGGTGGCGGTCATGAAAGAATGAAGCGTGAAGGTATTGCAGTGGATGAGACACAAGCTGGGTTGGTGAATTCTCTGAGCGACTTCTGTTGAACATATCAGCGACACTAAAATGGATTGGTAGCATTAACCCCAAAAAATGGATGGTACGGTGGACCAATGGTAATATGACCAGTGAACGGAATAACCCAACCCGACTCAATCATGGTGATGGAGTGAAAGTGTCATGTTCAAGAGCGACCTGCTACCAATAAAGTTTCTTCAAGTTTTCTTCCCAATTTTTCCCTAGTCATTTCTGACCAGTACCTCTTTATTTTTGTCAAGCTTGAGGAGGATAACATATGCTTGTTCTATAATTTGCCCTTTGGGCAAACCCGTCGCTATGTTTTAACGAGCCTAGCGACAGTGAAACTCGCCCTTGCCTGCATGGACAAGTTTGTCGCTATTGTTTTAACGAGTTTAACGACAAAGATAACTCGGTCCTTTTCATTTTTAGAGAGTCTGAAAAAGGATGGAAAGGAAACTCCAGTATTCCTTTTTTGTAATGTAATCCCTTAAGTCCGAAAAAGTGTAAAATAATACGAAAGGGATGAATTTTCAATAGTTTTAACGAGCCAAACAAGACAAGCGCTTAATCTTTTTGTGTAATGATCCCTTAGGTCCAAAAAGATTAAAATCTAAAGGAGGGATAGCACTTCCAATCACTTTAACAAGCTGGAGAGGCTAATTTCTCGGCAATCTTTTCATATTTTACGAGTCATATGAAAAGAGCTTAAAGGAGACTCGTTTTTTGAGGAACGAGTGATGTTTTCGGACAACAACTGGTTCCAGGTATGGTTTGGAACTTTTTCAATCATGGTAGTGTAAAGAAGGTGGCTAATAGGATCACTCATCGCAACTGCTCCTCAAAATGGGTAGACAATCAAATGGAGGCGTATGATCGGCTAAAAAGAGTGGAGGTGATGGTAAGAACACAACCAAGGCTCAAAAGCTGATAATAATGCAATCGCAATGGTTATTTACCGGAGGTGGGTTCATTTTTTAATGAGCTTAAACTCTGGTGGAACATATGCTCATTGCTAGGTTTATTTTTTAACGAGCTTGAACTTCGCGTAAAACTGCTTGTGATAATGGTCATTGATATTCGATTCACCGTTAACACTATGTTCTTTTGACGGTCGTACTACCTGTTCAATTTCTTCATCAAACTGATTAGAAATGAGAATACATGCTTGAAAAATGAGTTAAAAACTAATACCCTACTTGAATTACGTGAAAAGTAACTTAAAAGTAGTTTTTACCCCTCATTTTACCATTTCATATGAATTTGGGATTATTGGAGCTCTGGAGGTGTTTTCCCCCTTGATTTTCATTAGCTGATTCCGGGAGATTTTGTGGATGATTTTTGGCGCCGTCTGGACCAGGTAGGAGCTAAACCTGAGCTCTTCAATTGCATTCTTTCCTTTTTGAATTCTGAGCATGTTTTCCTGCTTTTCTGAGCCTCTAGGGTTTGAGCAATTCGTTCTGCCCCCATGTTATAGACATTTTTGTGCCTTACAGCATTGAGCATGAAATGTCCATAATCCAAGGGATCCAAAGTCCCTAAAAGAGTTGTTCCTACCCCTAAAGGAACAAGGTCAACCAAAGACAGCTTCTCCCAGAAGTTCTCCACCAAAAATCACTCAGAAATGGTCAAATCAGGATCAATTCAGTAGCTCCACTAGCTGCCTGCGTTGAAATGCAGAGGTTACATTGGCCAGTTGCACTGCAACGCAGGTAGAAGCACTACCAGGGTGCGCTGAGCGGGAGATGACAAATGGCAAGTTCATTCAACGAGGTGGAAAGACCCTGGAAGCTTCCATAATCTTCCTCAATGACACTTGCCTCAATGAATTCGACCAAGTGATGAGTAAGAGGTTCTCAACCTCCAAGTGGAAGCAAGAACTGACAGAGAGAAGCCACAAGTCAAAACATAAGCTGACTCATCCTCTCTGCTTACATCTATATATGGATCTCTCACCCAGAGGTTTAGGAGGCTGGAATTTTGTACTTTGCAGAGAATTGCTGTTGGTTTGAGATTGAGATTAGTACATTGGGTGATTTATGCTTTGTTGGAGGAGAGGAAGGGATTCTTTTGCTGGGAGGTAGATGCTGGATCGAGACTCATTTGGTTGTATCTCCTCTTGAACCTTGTTATCATATCAATAAAGCTACTTGAGTTTCTCCTATATGCTTGTATTTCAATGATGTTTTGTCATATTTTGCATATTTAGTTTATATCTGATCCTAAACTAGTTATGAATGTGAATCTATATCTTTTGTGTAGTTTTCCTCTCTTGTGATCTTGCAGGAACTGGGTGAAGCTGGACCAGTGAAAGAGCAGGCAGCGGGAAGCGAACAAAAGAGAGAGTGATTGGATCGACAAACTAGCGGAAGACACCGGTTAGTTACATCCTTCTTTCTCTATTTGCATCTCATAAAGAAGAATACTCAGATAGCTTTCCTTGTTTGTTGCTAAGGCACTATCACCTCTTAGAGCGGGATAGGGGCATTCCGAATTGGATACTTTTCCCAACAACAAATTGGCGACTCCGCTGGGGATCATATCTTGTTAGTTTATTTGTGTTTCTATTGCTATTCATTTCATAAACTCAAGAGTGCCGAATCGAACTGCATTTGCTATTTACAAATGCAAAGTAGAGATCAGCTACTCTAGTCCACTCACTGGGCCTGTTTATGATCTGAACAGCTGATCCACAAGTGCTCTAACAGCCCTTTGTGATAGATCTTAGTCCTCCTATAAATCATCCTCCTAATTGTACCTAATTGATAGCTTTTATCCGGCCAAAAACTGTAGATCAAACTGCAAACCGTAACCCAGAACCCAGAAACAACTCTCGTTTCTGCTTCAGCGCAGACTCTGTGAAGAGGTTCTGCATTTCAACGCAGGTCCCGTGAAGGCTACCTGCGCTGAATGTCAAATCCTCTGTGTTGGGAGTGCGCTGATCAGTCTTTGCCTTGTGCAGCTGTGGTTCCCTGCTTCCTTTTGCTCAGTTTCATCTCTGTTTTTTGCAGCCTGTTATCAGTCAGTGTACCTATCTGAAACCCCTTTTCTTTGCCTCAATTCCACCTCGGTTGTATAAAGAAACTGTATTTGTTCTTTGTGTATTTGTTACATCATTTGCAGTTTCCCATTACAAAAGTAAACTAGTCATACTGTTGCCCTCAGATCTAGACCTGTCGTAAGTGTCGTTTTGATCTTAGGAGTGAGTTTGTTTGCTGATTTACAGTTGATTTAGCTTTTACTTTTGTCTTTTGGTTTGAATTTATACATTTCAAGTGTCGAAACAAGTAAATCATAAAGTGTCGTAATCGTCTTTTTGATTTCCAAAAAGGAACTTGTTTGTGTTTTTCACTTGAAATCGAATTCAAATTTGTACAACAGCTTTCTTTTTAGGCATCAATGTTAAGAAAGTGAAAACAAATACATGCATATGTGCATTTTCATTTTGATAGTTTGTATGTTGATTTAGGAAAAAGTGCATTACTGTGTGCTCTATGCTCTTTGAGAAAAGATGGTGTCTTTCTTTTCCCCTTGTAGCTAGGATTTTCATTGTTGAAAGATATAAAAGCTTGCTTATCATCTTTAGACTGCATTTAGGAATTGTATCATACATCTCGTGGTGATCCAAAAAGGCAAACTTCTAAGAAAGATCAACCTAAAATAAATTGAATGAACTTAACAACGCTTTGTAACATAATGCACAACATAGAGGTCTAGGCTAGAGACGTGTTCCGGCGTCGTAAAACCTGGTCACTGGTCGCCTCGCTGATGGTTGGGTGATTCCTCCTGAGAGACGATAAGTGCCAGTACGGATTGTGCTCCCACGTACCGTCGCGTATATATTGGGAGACCCCTATAGGAATAAAACCTTTATCCATAGGAAGCCGTGTCGGCCGCCCTACTGATCGCAATGCACTGAACACAGCATTCAGGAAGATTGACCGCCCGTACCCTAAAAAGTATTATGCGGTTTTGCGAAAAGTTTGGCACACCCTCTACCTAGAACTCCAGAGCAGTTCCTTTTGGCCTTTTTCAAACTCTATAACAAAAAAAGTCCATTCGAGCATTTGTCACTTCGGGCTCGTTAAAACATCGAAGGAGACTAGAGTCATCTTTAGCTTTTTCTCGACTCTTTAAAATTGAAAAAGCAAGTTGTGTCTAAGCGTCGTTAAAATTTATTTTAAACGGAACAATCACCCCTTTTTTCCTGCGTTGGTCTTTAGGTTGAGAAAATGGAGCCCACCAACCAAGGAATTCCCCTTGGTGGAAATCCTAGTCCCTTCTCCTCTTGGGGAGATGTTGGTGCGCCCCATATGGCCACATTGTCGCTTCCAGGACTGACAATTGGCCTGCCAGTCTGGCTCTTCTCAACCAATGTCGTTCAGAACACCACTATTCCTGAATAGTCGAATCAACAGTTAGACGAGTCCAGAATTTCCCACCAACCTTCTACTTCCTATAATTCTTCCTCTCTTCCTTCCTCTTCGCGTGACGGAACTGGTAAATCTAAAAACCAAGTTCCTAAGGAGAAGAAGGAAAAGAAGAAGAAAGAGAAAAAGAAGAAGGAGCCAAAGGCAAATAAGGGAAAACAAGTGTCGTCTGATGAAAATCCACACACAGCACTGACCAGGCCTAAATCGCCATGTGTCATCTGCAAGGGAGACCACTTTCACAGAGATTGTCCTTGTATCCCTCGGATACTAAGGGACTGGTCTCCCCGTTTGCACAATTCGGTGTCGTCAACCTCTGATAGCCATGTTGAAAGTACACCGTCAACTAGCGAAAGTGAAGTTCCAAGACAAAAAGGGAGGGCTAGACCTCCCTGTAGACTGTGCGAAGGCAACCATGCCCTCCACCGTTGTCCCTTCTTAGACGAGGCTAAAAGAGTCTTGGAAGATCGTCCGGTTTCGCCGTTACGACTTCCTCCTGGATATCAAAAACTCTTGCCAAGTCCTTCGTTAGTTGAGAATCCAGCTGGCCCGCTCAAGTGGTCAGCTGAAGCGTCTATCATTAAGGATAAATCGACTGAATCCATACCAGACGAAATTCAAAAGGTCGAGGCGGCAGTTGACCCGGTCTTGCCTTCAGAGGATTTATCTTCGAATGATACAATCACTAAAAAGGATAAGGATGACACCATCCAGATTCTTTTCATCAACACAGACTCCGACGAACACGGGGGCAATGCACCCATTCCTTTATCGCAGGAAGGAAGTTCGTCAGAGCGATATCCGACCGTCTATTCGGTCCCACCACCAAGCAACCTAGTTGTGTCCTTCGACTGGAACCAACTAGGCAGACCCCGGTTGCCAGCCAGCATACCATTCAGAATTATCATTCAAATATACAGAATGGTAATGGCTGGCACCATCATCGATGAGGGGGCATCTGTGAGTATCCTTTCCTCTATTGCTTGGAAAGCGCTTGGTTTGCCAGCGCTTTTGCCTGAAATGAGAAATCTAACAGGCTTCGATAAAGGAACCAGTCGACCTTTAGGGATCCTCCCCAATGTGCCTATCACATTGAAAGGGAAGACCGTTCAAATGAACGTGATGGTCGTTCAAGGACCCTTGGATTATAACCTACTCCTTGGACGAGACTATATATATTGCATGGGAGCCATCGTCTCCTCACTCTTTAGAGTAATGTGTTTTCCGCACGAAGGAAGAGTGGTCAAGCTCGTGGACCAGCTTTCATTTCCCGGATCACGCATCGCAAATAGTCACATACCATCCCTAAATGGTCTCTTCACGCAAGAAATGTCTCAACCCACGGTCCGTCCTCCCGATGAGCGCGAGTGATTCAGAAGGATATGACTGGAACCCAGGGGGCATGCGTCCTGGTCTGCCTCGGCAGGAAAACTTTGGGTATAGGGTAGGTTTCCGCGGGAGAATATGACTAGTCTGTACCCCGCCCATGCTGGAAGAGGGTTATTCTAGAATAAGATTCTTTTGTCAAAGTTATGTGTTTGGCGCTCGTTGTCACTCACCTTTGTCTATCTCGGTAGACATCGCCAAAGAAGTGTTTTGTTTGCTGCGAAAATAAGACAATCTTTGGGTAATCTGAAAGAGGTAGGCCTTTCCTGGTAGAACAAATGTTTTATCTGCAAATTGAGGGGTAATCTTGAAATCATACTTTATACCTGGGGGCATGCAAACCTTTTGGAGTGCAAGCAAAGAGCGGTTATTTATTTGTTTTTTGGATTAGTCGTTTCCTAACTTGCATAAAAGAAGGATCCGGAGCAAAGCTTTGTAAGGCACAAGCTCCATAAAAAATGGAATCTTAAATGAGACATTCTTATCATATGACTGGAATCGAGCATTTTTAGCACATAGTTCATGCTCGTTAAAAAATAAACATAAGATCGAGCAGTTTTAGCACATAGTTCATGCTCGTTAAAAAATAAACATAAGATCGAGCAGTTTTAGCGTATAGTTCATGCTCGTTAAAAAATAAACATAAAATCGAGCAAGTGTTTCAACCCGTGTTTAAGCTCGTTAAAAAATGAACTACCCGGTAAATAACCACTGCGAATGTAAATATTCAGCCATTAAAGCCTTGGTCGTGTTTGCACCGTCACCTCCACTTTTCATTGGCCGATCATTCACCTCCATTTGAGTGTTTACCCATTTTGAGGGACAGTTGCGAAGAGTGATTTCACTTAGCCATCCTTGTAACACTGCCGTGATTGGAAGATTCCGACCCTTACCTGGAATCAGCTGCTACCCGTTTTATCACTCGTTCCTCAAAAGACGAGTCTTCTTTAAGCTCTTTTCATCTGACTCGTAAAATATGAAAAGATTGCCGAGTTTTGGCCTTCCAGCTCGTTAAAGCGACCGGAAGTGCTATCCCTCCTCTAGATTTTAATCTTTTTGGACCTGAGGGATTATTGCACAAAAAGATCGAGCGCTTGTGTTGTTCGGCTCGTTAAAACTATCGAAAACCCATCCCTTCTGTATTGTTTTATACTTTTTCGGACTTAAGGGATTAGATGACGAAAAAGGAACTTTGGAGTTATCTTTACGTACCTTTTTAGACTCTCTAAAAATGAAAAGGGACCGAGTTATCTTTGTCGTTAAACTCGTTAAAAAACATTAATAGCGACAAACTTGTCTTTAGACGAGAACGAGTTTCACTATCGCTAGGCTCGTTAAAACATAGCGATGGGTTTGCCCGAAGGGCAAATTATAGAACAAGCATATGTTATCCTCCTCAAGCTTGACAAAAATAAAGAGGTACTGGTCAGAAATGACTGGGGAAAAATTGGGAGAAACTCAAAGAACTTTTATTGGTAGCAAGTCGCTCTTGAACATGACACTTCCACTCCGTGCCTGAGTCGGGTTGGGTTGTTTCATTCACCGGTCACATCGCCATGGTCTCGCCATACCATCCACCTTTGGGGTAAATGCTACCAATTCATCACACAAGTGTCGCCGATATGTTCAAGAGAAGTCATCCAGAGAAGTCAACCGTGTCCCATCCACTACCATACATTATCCTTCATCCTTTCATGACCGCCACCCTGAACCATATATCATCAGATCGTTTTCACCTCCATCAAAATCATTTGCTCCGTTCCGTGTCACTGATGTGGGATACATTAAGGCCCTCCTTTGACGGATCGCTTCTTGTCGACATCAGCTCATTATCCAAGAAGTTGATCTAGGAACACCCCCTTCAGTACTTTGAAGCTTGCATGCCTCAATGGCAAGTTTCTCACTTCCGGCGACAGGTATACATCAATGACCTTCGACCGAAAGATTTTGCGTGGTGTTCGACGCCAAGTCCTTTATTCACACCACGTGAATTGTACTGCAGTACCTTGAGGGTCATTATCATTATCGGTGATTCCTCTCGCGCTTGTTAACAGTTTACATCATTGACTGGTAACCAAGCGATGTCTTTCCATGTTCGACTTCAGAACATTTCTCACATGGATCGACTTGTACTTAGAGTGAAGACCGAACGAGATTGAAGACCCCGGATCTAGTTTCATCCATCCGGGCTGCGATATATATTCAGGAAAAATAAAGACATTGACATGTACAGCATTACAGCAGATAATCATCCTACCAAAAGGATGATGATTTCATCAAAATCATCAGTCTACCATCAGACGATTGTCTGTTCTATGTACAGAAAAATGAATTTATAAAGCTGAGCATGGGAATGCCCGCCTCAGCTAGATCATGAAAGCAGTATGAAAAATAATGTATTGTATTGTATCTTATTACAGGTCTCCTCCCAGCATTGGAAGAACTTCGGATCCTCCTAATAAAGCATTTCACCCGATCCAACTGTTATAGACATTTTTGTGCCTTACAGCATTGAGCATGAAATGTCCATAATCCAAGGGATCCAAAGTCCCTAAAAGAGTTGTTCCTACCCCTAAAGGAACAAGGTCAACCAAAGACAGCTTCTCCCAGAAGTTCTCCACCAAAAATCACTCAGAAATGGTCAAATCAGGATCAATTCAGTAGCTCCACTAGCTGCCTGCGTTGAAATGCAGAGGTTACACTGGCCAGTTGCACTGCAACGCAGGTAGAAGCACTACCAGGGTGCGCTGAGCGGGAGATGACAAATGGCAAGTTCATTCAACGAGGTGGAAAGACCCTGGAAGCTTCCAGAATCTTCCTCAATGACACTTGCCTCAATGAATTCGACCAAGTGATGAGTAAGAGGTTCTCAACCTCCAAGTGGAAGCAAGAACTGACAGAGAGAAGCCACAAGTCAAAACATAAGCTGACTCATCCTCTCTGCTTACATCTATATATGGATCTCTCACCCAGAGGTTCAGGAGGCTGGAATTTTGTACTTTGCAGAGAATTGCTGTTGGTTTGAGATTGAGATTAGTACATTGGGTGATTTATGCTTTGTTGGAGGAGAGGAAGGGATTCTTTTGCTGGGAGGTAGATGCTGGATCGGGACTCATTTGGTTGTATCTCCTCTTGAACCTTGTTATCATATCAATAAAGCTACTTGAGTTTCTCCTATATGCTTGTATTTCAATGATGTTTTGTCATATTTTGCATATTTAGTTTATATCTGATCCTAAACTAGTTATGAATGTGAATCTATATCTTTTGTGTAGTTTTCCTCTCTTGTGATCTTGCAGGAACTGGGTGAAGCTGGACCAGTGAAAGAGCAGGCAGCGGGAAGCGAACAAAAGAGAGAGTGATTGGATCGACAAACTAGCGGAAGACACCGGTTAGTTACATCCTTCTTTCTCTATTTGCATCTCATAAAGAAGAATACTCAGATAGCTTTCCTTGTTTGTTGCTAAGGCACTATCACCTCTTAGAGCGGGATAGGGGCATTCCGAATTGGATACTTTTCCCAACAACACCCCATCGCACCTAGTATACATCGAAAGGTGTGATGAATACTAGGCTGACCACTGGACAGTCAGTATGTATCCCACCAAGTACACAGCTAGGGTGCGATGGGTGCAAGGAGGAAAAATTTTGCACTGATTTTTCATGGAAATTTTGCCTGTTTTTTGCCAAATTAGGATCCTAATTCTTCTCTTATTTGTTCTTTAGAGATTCATCAGAGAAAAATGGTTGTTACATGGCGTGAATGCAAGCATGAAGAAGAGGACATGGTTGCCTTACATGATCCGGGTACAGTAACTGCATTGCGGAACTGTGGCTTGCTCAAGTTCTTCCGCATATCTAGCATGAGGCAACAAATCAACTTGTTGCAATATTTCCTCGATGCATGGGATCCTACCAACCAAGTGTTCTAGATTAGAGGCAAATCCATCCCCTTGACTATTGAGGACATCTACTTCTTGACCGGTTTATCGAGGCGTGGTGCCCCTCTCTCACTATCAGGTTCCGCCCATGGGGGTGAATCTGTGAAGGATTATATTCGCCAATATTGTAGAGAAGGATCTCAGCCGAGCAGGGACAACAAGATCAATATCCGAGATGTCACCGACCGGTCCTTGAGGACTATTTTATTCACCTTTTCTAGATTGGCTGGTAGCGCGGCCCTTCACTTGGCCAATAGGTCCTATATGTAGTACGCCTTGGAATTCCTCGAACCAAAGGTATTCAACTGGTGTGATGCAGTACTTCCAGTGATAAAAGAACAGCTCACCAAGGTGAGTAATGGAAGATCGAAGAACTTTGGTTATGGTTCTATTCTCACCGCCTTCACCTTGGAGAAGATCCCACTGATGCAGCCACAATACATTTCACTCGGACCATCAGTACCAACGGAACCACGGATGCAGAGATGGGTTGATCTTATGGCCAGACATGCTGGTCAGTCACAGATTTCATTCTCTGATGCCTTCTTTGAGTGGTTCGACCATCAGGAGATGGTCTTTGCTGAGTATCCATATGCTAGGATGGATTTCCAGGGTGACCCAGATTTGGTGTTGTCGGCCGGCGAGCAGTGGGGTGTTATAGGTAAATTTTCTGACCATATCCATGTTTATTGTTTTTATAATGTTCTTATGTCTTTTAATGCTATCAAGACTAATCAAACTCATATATTCATGCAGATATTGGACCTATGCGACCTGCAGTGCGCCCGAGGGTAGCAGCTATTGTTCCAGCAGGAGAGGTTGTAGGGAGGGCCATCCTTCGTGATCTAGATGTAGCCGAGACTCTTGCAGGATCAGATCGAGGGTCTCACCCTTGGTATTCCAGATGTGAGGACCGACGAGCTGCCTCTGAGATTACAGCACCATACCACTGGCATGCCGAGCTGATGGACTAGGCTCTTATGCATGATTGCATAGGTAATGACTTGTTATCACCAGCACCATTAGACTAGGGTGCCCCCTTGCATTTTTGAGTTTTTGGGTCATATGACCAATTTTGTCCTGGACACAGAACACTATGTACAAACTATAAATAGTTATATATATTTTTGATTTTCGGAGCTTTATTTTGGTTAAGTTATATGATCTTGATGCAAATATTGAGGAAATGCTTTTCTTTTATCAATGTTGCAAATGTCTATCCAACACATAATTTGCTAATGAATCAGTTAATGTGCTTAAGTTTCTGGAAATGTGTTGATATTGAATAGAATCAAACTCTCTTTCCAAAATCTTGAACCTTAGAAACATACGATAGATAGCTAGATTTCAAACGGAATAGATGTCGGTAAGCTGTAAAATGACGAGTTGTGAGTCTAGCCTGACGAAAAGTCAGTGTATGCCATGCGCGATGGCATCAGAGAGGAGTTCTATCAACGCGCTGTATTCAGCGATGTTGTTTGTCGATCGACTAATGCATACTCCTCTAAAACTCACTAACTCGTTGCTTGGGTCAAAGATGGCCCAGGTTGCAGAAGATAGGTTCTGCGCACTACGACTTGCTCCGTTTGTGTATCCAACAAATGGTTCCAATAGGTTTGACATCTACAACAAAATGCAAAAGTAGATTACCTAACCAAAACGATCACTCTTAACGAAAACAAAAATGTAACAAAAGCATATGAAGAGGTTACTACGCTGAGTCAAGCATAGTAATGCTTAAGGTACAACCCGTTTCGGGGTTGCGACAGTGGAATCCCATCGTAATCTACTAGCTCGTAGGCTCCTTTTGCTAATACACGCTTAACAATATAGGGACCCATCCACAAAGACTGGAACTTACCTGCTCCCAATTTATCGGATTCCTAGTCATAAAGTAAGACCAGGTCACCTTCTGAGAAGACATGGGGTTTGACATTCTTGTCAAACTGCACCTTGACTTGTTTCTTATGTGCTTCGTTAGCTAAGGCGGTGTCACGACAGGTTTCATCTAGTTGGATTAATTCCAAGAAACGAGCCTCCTCCTCTGAAGTTCCGGGGAGAAGGTCGATTGTGAGCTTGAGGGATGAAATTTCGCACTGAACTGGTAAGATCGCTTCCAGGCCATACACCAACTGAAAGGGTGTAAACCCGGTCGCATTTCTCACTGATGTCTGGTATGCCCACAAGGCTGAGTACAGGATTAGGTGCCAACTCCGTTTATGGACTCCAATCATCCTTTGCAGCATGCGCTTCAGGACTTTGTTGATCGCCTCAACTTGCCCGTTAGCTTGCGGATAATATGGAGTAGAGCTATCGTGGGACAGTCCTAATTTGGCAGCCAATTCAACCATCATGTGATTGCGGAAATGCGATCCATGATCTGTGACTATAGCTTGTGGAACACCGAATATGGAGACTACATGATTGAAAAAGAAAAGAGCAGCTGTTTCGCTGCTGTTGTTTAATGTAGGCATCGCCTCGGCCCATTTCGTAAAATAGTCAACCACGACTATGATATACCCATGCCCCCGGCCGAGGTGGGGTTACATGTCATGAAATCTATGCCCCATTTGGCGAATGGCCCAATAGCAACTAACTACTGGCTGCAGAGGTGCGGGTGGTATTCTAGTTTTGTGGTCAAAGATTTGACAAGCATGGCAACTTCTGACTGCGGTTATGCAATCTTTGAACATTGTTGGCCAGAAGTATCCTGCTCGTAAAATATTTTGTGTTGTAGCATAACCATATTGATGCCCCGCACATGCGCATGAATGACAGTCATTCAATACTTTTTCGGCCTCCTCATGGGTGAGGCACCTTCGCAGAACTGTATCAATACCACGACGGTAAAGTGTATCATTGACGATCATGTAGTCTTTTGCTTGGTATCGAGTACGTCATTGTTCTGAGCGAGAGGTATTAGACCTATATGTTTGGGTTTGGAGATAAATGATTATATCTCCATACCACGGATCGCTTGAAGATATCAGAAACAAAGATTCATCCATGATTGTTGCTTTGGATGTTGAATCGTTGGACGACAATGGGAAGTCACATAGTAACTCCGTGAAAACCAGAGCTTTCATTGATTTGGATTTTATGAATTCCAGATCAAACTCTTGAAAAATTTCTATCCACTTCGAATATTTGCCCCCAAGCAACTGTCGCGATAAGATGTAAGTAATGGGGTTGCAATCTGACAAAATGGTAGTTTTTCGAAAGAGAACATAGTGTCGAAATCTCTGTATTGCTTGAACAGCTACAAGAGCCAGCTTTTCAACATAGGAGTACTTGCTTTATGTATCATTTAAGTTTCGACTTAAATAATAGACAAGATATTTGATTCCATTGTCTTCTTGAACTAAAACCATTGCGATGGTCGTATTTGCCGCAGCTAGATATAGGTTAAAGTCTCTTTGATAATCAAAAGCGTACATTAATGATGCTTTTATTAGGGATTCCTTTAGAGCATCAAAGGAAGCTTATGCAACCCGATCCCAGTTGAAGGGTACTTCTTTTTTCAACAGACGCGTATAACCTTTAGCGAGTTCGGCGTAATTTGGAATGAACCTCCTCAAAAAGTTTGCTTTCCCTTGGAGTTTCTAAATCTGAAGCAAATTTGAAGGTGGAGGCAGATCGATGATTACCTGAACCTTACACAGGTCGAGGCGAATCCCATCCTTTGAAACTACAAAGCCAAGTAAATGACCAGAACTGACACAAAACACACACTTGTGCGGATTGAGTCGTATCTTGTAGTGTCGACAACATAGAAATATTGCTCTCAAATGCTGCGGATGATCGGTCCACTGTTGCGAATGAGCCGAAAGATCGTCGAGGTATGGTTGAACAATGTTCTTGATGTCATGGAAGGCATAACTCATTGCCCTCTGAAAGGTTTCCCCTGCGTTCTTTAAACCAAAAGGTAGCTTGCGATATGCGAATGTGCCCCACGGAAAAATAAATGCAGTCTTTGACTGGTCCTGTGGGTAGATATTTTTTTTATTATACCCGGAAAATCCATCCATAAACGAAAAGATTTCGCATCCGACACATTCATCAATTATCTGGTCGATGAAGGGTGTAGGGGAGTTGTCCTTTGGATAAGCTTGATTTACATCCATGTAATCGACGCACACTCTAATCGTTCCTTGCTTTTTCATCACAGGAACAATGTTTGATACCCAATCAGTTAGAGGAACTGGGTAAATGAAACCAACATGGAGAAGTTTTTCAACTTCTGCCTTGATGGCAGCGGCTTTCTTCGGGTGCACCTGCCGAAGCCATTGTCGTACTGGTTTGACATCTGGATACATCTTAATTTCATGTTCAACTATGCTCGAGTCAATGCCTGACATTTCTTCATATGACCATGCAAAGACATCTTTGAACTTGTGAAAGAAACCGCAATATACTTCCAGTTCTGAAGAAGAACAAGATTTGCCGACATGAATATTCTCTAAAACATCTAGTTTGGTCGAGATATTTATCGTGATAGTTTCTTCAATATTAGACAGATTTCGCTCGGAATCCACCGTATTTAATAGAAAATCAAAAACTGAAGGATGATTAAGGTCGTTGGAGCAATTTTCATTGTAATCCGGAAGATGGGAACGATGGTGGTAATCTTCCCATGGCACCCCCTCTATCATCATTGGCTGAACAATTCCTTCATTTGTAGAATGTACATACGACCAAGGATCTGAAGAGGTAACATATTCCTTAGGCCTATCTACCCAAACACTCGATGAGTATTGATTTGGGTTTGCCTCCCATGCCGAGAACATTGATTGCTACAATATTTCTATTGGGCTTGGAGGCAATACCTCGTGATGATCCATGATAACATCGTGTTCGGACATATTCTAAATAGAATATATCATATTGCAGGTTCCCATCGTGGCCACTTCCGCCAGATTGTTTGGAGGCGGTAGGGCAAAAGTACCCATCAATGTAGGGTATTTTAGCAAGCCTACTCTGATATTTTCAAGCAACTGAGAGCTTCCGTGGATCATCAGGATGCTTCCTGTAACTTGTGAACTGTTGGGGAGAAAGGTTTGTTGGTCGATGATTGTAATTCCTCCTTGAAAGGGAAATGCAATCTTTCTGAAGTATGTTGACATAACAGCGGCCATGGCATAAATCCATGGCCTTCCCAGTAGGATGTTGTAATTGAGGTTTCCAATGATAACTTCAACATCAATTTATACTTTTTTGCCTCCCAGCACAACTTGCAAGTTACTTAAAATCCCGTACGGAGTGTATGTCTATCCATCAAATGCTTTTAACGTCATTGACGATCGCGACAAGGGTGGTGAGCCTAAAGTTTTCCAGCAACTCATTGACATAATACATGTAGATGCCCCCTCATCAATAATTGTTCGATGAACAGTTTTGTTGAGGGTTTTCACTTGAATGAGGAAAGCGAGTTGAGATGGTAACTGAGGTTCATATCCTTTATGATTAAAGGCCACGAGATTGGAATCTGTTGGGTCAATCCCACCTATTGCTGATAATAGAGCCTACTTTTGGGAGGGGCAATTTTGCAGTACCTCAAGTGTCGACATAGCAGATGGCGATTGGGCCAGGTCCTCTACTATATTATAATTCTGTGCTACTTTGGCATGAGGATTAAATGTCGATTTATGTACTACTCCCTTTGGCGGCTTTATCGTTAGCTCAGGAATGATGGGTGGCACAACTTTGGTCAAAGTTGTTGTCGAACTACTAGGTTGATCAGTAGCCTTGTTGTTCGACAGCTGGGGATTCTCGTAATCTTTATTCCTTGTCGATATCAAAGCATCATTTTTTTGTTTTCAAATGGAAAACATAAGAACTTGGGATGGAGAAGCATTGTCGCTAGCAACCAGATTGGTTTCTGGGTTTGGAAACGGATCAGTCAATACCGCTCAAGTTTTTGAATTCTTAAAGAATTTCTTAATTTCAACTTTATGTGGACAATCTCTTATCCAATGATCCTCATCGCATATCTGACATCCCAAAGGAGGTTTCATTTGCCCATAAGGGTTTGCAGAAGATTTTTCAGGAGACGACTCATCCTGCTTCTTCTTTTTCCCTTTCTTTTTCTTCTTGCCTCCTGGTTGCTTCGATTATTTGCCTTTGTCGGTTGACACAACATTAACCTTCGAGGCAAGAAGTTCTTCATTTGCATTTTGACTAGAAACCGTACGAGCTTTATTTGATGTAGCCTTGCGGTTTTCGTGCTAGTCATACCTATCACGCCATTGTCGGCATGAGAGTCTTTGTTTGATTTAGGAGGAGGAGGAATGGAAAACTATGGTCTAGGTGCATTAGGGATTTTGTCATAGAGCGTGCCAGACTAAGTATAGATCAAGTCTAGATATTGCGCACGAGCAATGACTTGCTCTTTAGTGACGACTCCTCCCTTTGCCACGTCTTCTGTAATAGAAGGTAACAATGACTTAATAAAGCATTCAGCTAGCAGCTGATCAGGAACATATTTTTTTACCATTCTACGACGACATCGCCACTCATGAATATGATCAGATATGTGAGTGGCCGTTGTCTGCTTGAAATTGGTAAGAATCTCTGTTCCTGTTTCGTACCTTATTGGTAACTGAAAATGGGTTAAAAAGGTGGTGGCAAGGGCGTTGAAGTTATCGAATGAAGCTCTAGGAAATTCGATGTACCATTTTGCTATCGGACTAGTTAACGTTCGTTGAAAAAGGTGAAGCCTAATCGAATCATCATTGAGAGTTTTGGACGAACACCATAGATGAAAGGTCATCACATGATTCGATGGATCTTCACCCGGATTTCCATTGAATTTAGGAATATCTAACGGAAGTTTATGAGGAATCGCTGGCCACCAAGGGGCATAAGCAATTGGATCGTTTGTTAGCCGATTTAGATCTAGTAACTCCAAAGTCGCTACAAAGGGCAACTGTTGATTCAGGTTCGGCAAAGCATACCCAGGATAAGATGGGATCGCCTAAGCTGTGGGTATTTGCATACCAGCATAATGTATTTGATGCTAATAACTTTGATAAGGTTGTTGGGCATAACCATTTTGATATGATTGATGATAACCGTTTTGAATATACGGCTGCCCATTACCGACAAAGTTTTGGTGCTCAGGTCCTCGGTAAGCTTGCTGGAATTGCGGTTGTTGATATTTCACCAGCCATGGTTGTGAAACAATTCCCAGTTGCCCAATAATGGATGTTTGACCAAGATGAGGGGTAATAGTACTCATTTGAGCCTAAGTCACTCCAGTTAAGGAGCCACTAGTCGGCGATTGTGGTTGTGTTGTGGAGATAAGAGGCTGTTGTATTACGGCCTGAGATTGACATACAACAGGCAACGCTCGTACTTGAGACATCATCACAATAGCCGGTGTAGTGTGGATATTTGACACTGGTAGACTTGGTTGCATTGAGTATACAACTCTTGGTTGTTGAGGCAGTATTGGCACCCAACCACTGGATGTGATTCCAGCTTGACCCGAATTCTGTTGTGAACTCTCATATGGTTGTTCTCCCGGAGGGAACAATGAAAGGGCATACTGCCCCCCATACGGTAGCAATCCAGTGCTCAAAGGAAAGATTGGCCTTTGGAGACCGAACTGCCCAAATTGATACTATTGCGAAGGATCAATTTGCTGAGACTTAACATAAGAAATTCCAGATATTATTCCAGATGAACAAACGGGAACAGACCATACTGTCGAAACAGTCCCTGGGTGGATTTCCTCTAGCGGTTAAGAGCTAGTTCGGACAGATGGTATACCAGCGAACATTGTCAGAGTGGCGGGAGGAGATTCTACTGCCGCTATATCGGACAACACAGTCCTAGATGTCAATGGTTGTCCAGACATATCGAGCCTATGCAAAAGACTTCCTAGCAATTATATAGGAACTTGCGATGAAGGGAGACTAACTTCTGAAGTAGAAGGATATAGGTGGATCTCAGTTTCAAAATGCGACGGAGTACTAGATGGAAGATCCTCCGTAATCTCTTCTATAGCAATCAGTCTAGGTGGAAGAGGTAGACCTTCAGGTCTGTAAATAATTTCTGGTGCCGAAGAAGGTGTAGACTCTGCAGCGACAGATGCCGGAGGGGTGACACCTTCCGAATCAACCCTAGATGGAGGCAATTCAGGAATAGAAGTGTTTACCGTTACACTAGGATCAGTTCTAATGTCCTCTTGTGACTACAAACTTCTTCTGTAGAGGCAGGGATACCAGGAATGGTTGAAGTAACTGGAGTCTCTGAGAATGTTGAAACACAAGTTTCAAACAAACCAGGAGACTTTGACCCAGTTAAACGAGTTCGCTTGGCCCGGAAGGGTTTCGTTTCTGGAGTCAAAGATGGTTGACTCATTAGTCTCCGCAAACGACGGGGTTTCGATTGACTTTCTTCCACGATTACGGATTACTTGATCAGCTCAAAATAAAAAGGGGAAAAAGTGATTTCGAATTAAATGAATTTTATATGCTTTGACACAACTTGCTTTTTCAATTTTTAAGAGTCAAGAAAAAGCTAAAGATGACTCTAGTCGCCTTCGAATTTTAATGAGCCTGAAGTGACAAGTGCTCAGATGGACCTTTTCTTTTAAGGAGTCTGAAAAGGAACGAAAGTGACTGCTCTGGAAATCTAGACAAAGGGATTACCAAACGAATCGCAAAACTGCAGAATACTTTTTATGGTACGACAATTAATCTTCCCGAATGCTGTGTTCAGTGCATTGCGATTGATAGGGCGGCAGACACAACTTCCTAAGGATAAAGGATGTAGCCTATTATGGTCTCCCAATATATACTCGATGGTACGTGGGAGCACAAGTCGGTACTGGCACATGTCGTCTCAAAGAGGAGGAATCACCCAACCTACGATGAAAGCGATAGTTACCAGGCTTTACGACACCGAAATACGTCTCTAGCCTAGACTTCTAAATGTTGTGCGTTAGGTTCCAAAGCGTTTTTATGTTCGTTGAATTTATTTTACAGTTTATCTTTCTTAAGAAGTTTGCCTTTAAGGTTCACAGCGTGATGTAGATATACAATTCCTAAATATGCAATCTAAGATGATAAACAGTCGTTTACTCTTCTTTTTGCAATGAAAATCCTAGCTACTAAGGAAAGAGAAGCGAAATTCTTTCAACATAGAGTAGAGAGCACACACTAGATGCACTGTCCTAAATCAAAATCAACAAGTAGTCTAAATGCAAATGCACATGCATGTATTTGTTTTCTGCTTTCTTAATGTGTGAGTGACAAAAATAATTCTAAATACAAATCTGAACTATCTTTTCTCTCAAAGTGACAGTACTAACAATTTTCTCTTCAAAAGATGAAAGGAAGACGAAGACAACACTTTGTGATTTCAAATTCAAAAAATGAAAGGAAGACCAAGACGATACTTTGCAATTTCAAATTCAAAAATGAAAGGAAGACTACTTTGCGATTTTGAATTCAAAAAACGAAAGGAAGGCTAAGACGACACTTTCATCTTCAATTTGGAAACCGCTTTCGACACTTGAAATACTATTAATTCAAATCAAATACAAGAGTAACAGTGTAATCAACCATAAAAAAGAGTAGGATTCTTTTCTTTGACTAAAAATGATAATTGCGACACTTCCAAATCAAAATACGACAGTACGATTAAGCTGCTTTTTGTAAAGGAGAACTGTAAATGGCGAAAAATACATAAAAACATTCACAATTCTTTATACAATGGAGGTTAAATAATGAAAAGGAAGGGAGTTTCAACAGTGGTATACTGATCACAGATAGCAAAACTCCTGAATAAAGCTGAAGAGAATGAAGAAAAAACCAAAATCTGGAGGTAGAAACAGTCTTATCTAATCATCGCACCTGTAACACAGGGAAACAAGGATGCATCTCACCTACTGCACACGAGAGGTGCGATGCATCCAGACTGTCAAAAGGAGACAATGCGATGGTCCAAGGATGAGACTTTAACTTGGTTTTTGGTCATAGTTTGCAGCTTAGTTCAAGGATTTAGGCTGAGCTAATGATAGTCAGTAAACACAAAGTATAGGGGCTGATCTAATGAGGTTACTTGAGCTACCACTAGGGCACTTAGGATGTTTTCAAGTCAGTTGTTCAGTTTATAAATAAAACCCGAAGATAGACTGAAGAAATGTTGATCTACTTTGCACTTGCATAGCAAATGTAGTTCGAAGGCTAGCTGGCTTAACTTCAGGCTCCGTCTGTAGTTTATAAAGTAAACAAATATAAACAAGCAAACAAGCTATTCGATCCCCAGCGGAGTCGCCATTTTGTTATCGGGAAAACTAGTGTCCATTCAGAGCTGCTAGTCCCACGAAGACAGGTAGCTAACTTAGAAACAAACAAACTAAAGTCACTCGCGTTTTCCTTTATGAGAGATAGACGAGAAAGAAGCAGAGAGTACCGACCTCAATCTTTCGCTTGGCTCCTTGCTTGTTTCCTTTCCCCTTTGATAGAACTTCACCACTTTTTCCTTACTTGTCCCACTTCAAAGAGCACTTGTAGAGTCAAAGCAGCATAATACCATCAAAGCATAGAGATCTATAACCATAAACAATATAGGATTAGATGTATATTAACCATACAAATGCATATATCAATACAAGATTTAGAGATACACAAGAATATGGACGAAAACTCAAATAGCTTTATTGATAGAAGTAGTAGAAGAGAGGATTACAACCCATTGGTCTGACCTAGCGCCATCCTCCCAGCATGAAAGCCCTCTTCACCTCATGAAAAGCTTAGATAACCCAACAATACAATGTTGCACAAAGAAACCAACAACACTTCCTTACAAAATACAAAATTCCAGCCTCTGGATCTCTAGGATGAGGGATCCATATATAGATGTTTGTAGGTGGGTGAGTCAGCGTCTGGGATTTTGATTAGTGTCATCTCTCTGATAGTTCTTGGTTCCACTTGGAGATTTCATGATCTCTTACTCATCCCTGGGCAAATTCATAGAGGCAAGTGTCGAATGAGCAGCTTCTAGAAGATTCTCTGGGTTTCCACCTAGAAAACTGCTTCTGCCATTTGTCTACTCTCGCTCATCGCACCCTACAGAATGGATTTCCAGTATGCATCGCATTTTTTTCATGTGGCAGGTGAGAGGCATCACGTCCTTAGCATTGAGCAATCTGTATGGTCCAGTTTTGACCAGTTCTGAGTAGTTTTTCAGGGAGAACTTCTAGGAGATGATGTAATCAGCTGACCTTGCTCCTTTAGGGTATGAAACAAACTTTTAGGGACTTAGAAGCCCTTGGTTTATGGACATATGTGATTGGGTTTGCAGTGCCCAAATATGTCTATAACAGATGAGTAGGCAGTTGTTGATGTAACGTTCCGCTATCAGAACTAGTGGTTGGACATAGATGTATTGTATGGTTAGAACTTACACTTCTTAATATAACAGAGCCAACACATTACATGTATATGTCATATTGTATTCCATCTATCTTGTTTACTCTAAATGGGATATGTATATGTTTTCTTACGCATGCATGTATGGACTATTCTGTATAAGTATGTATGAATCTTACTTAAATGTGTTGATTGGTTTAACCATCACTTTGGATTGTTAGCTAACTTGCTTTCCATTTTTTGATGCATCTTTGCTCGTGTGTTCCCTTCCAAGCCACTGCTTCCACAAGTTTCCAAGGGGTGCACTCACCCCACTCTTTGTGTTTTAGAACTGTTCATGCATCCTCCTTCTCTTACCGCAACTGTCACACCCTTGCTACCAACAGGGACATCTTACTTGCATCTGTGTGAAATCAAGGTCAAAGCATTACCGTATGACCCACTGTTGGGACTCCTACACTAAACAGCCTGAGGTCTAATTGGGACTTCTTACCAGGGAGATCTCATAACATGTTTGTGGGTCTAGCAATGTCAACAGATTGGTAGAGGCAAAGGAAATACGAGAGGAAGGAAAGTCATGGAGACAGAAAAAGCCTTCAAGAAACAAAATAAGACACCAACAAAGGAGATGGTGGTAGATACAGGAAAAGGCACATGCAAGGAAGTGAGGACACTTTTCCAGGAGGTGGAACTTTGAGCACTCCAAGAGAAGGGAGTAACACGTAGGCACAACATTCAAGAAGACCATCTAAATCAATGGCCCAAAGGCATCACCATTCTCCACATCACCATCAGTTAGTGAGAAAGGAAAGGAAAAGGAGCATATGCCTGAAGAGTTTAAAAATGAAAAGCCATCTACCTTTGATGGGGATATGAAGAAATCAAAGGATAAAAAGGCGTGGTTACTTGGAATAAAGAAAATTTTTAGAATACATGACTATTTTGAGAATACAAAGGCTAGAGTTGCCTTGTATATCTTAAAAGGGAAATTCAACATATGGCGGCAAGACTTGAAGAATGTTAGAGCCATCACGGAGGAGGAGTTGACCTGGGAAGAGTTTGATAATATCTTCAGAGAGAAATACCCATTTGAATGATATAATGCTAGCAAAACAAAAGAGTTTTATGAACTCAAAATGGGACAGTTAATCAGTGATGAGTATGCCACTAGATTTTTGGAGCTCCTGAGGTATGTGCCATATCTCAAGGATGAGAAGGACAAGGTTCATAGGTTTATCAATGGGCTTCCTATGGAATTCAAAGATAAAATTGATTTGTGTGAACCCAAAACCTTGAAGGATGTTATCAATAAATTAGGCACTGTTATGAACAAGCAAAACACTTCCCTAAAATTAGGAAATAATGGCACATAAAGAGTGACATTGGATGTAATAATAATTGGCCCAAGAAAAGCCCAGGAAGAAAGGAAGTGAAGCACATAGTTCAGGCACAACAACTTCAACAAAGGCACAATGTTGTTGTTATGAAAACTGTGTAGCAGCCAACATTAGTACAACCCAAGTTTGAATGCTAAGAACCACTTATGTGTTAGACTTGTGGTGGGTACCACAGGAGGAGGGATTACCCACATCAATAAAATGTTGGAACAAAGATTTACACTCCTCAAGGGGAAAGTACAGTGGGTGAAGTAGCTCGGAGAATGCCAAGAGTTTATGCAGCAGTGGATAATTTCCAAACAGATCACTATACATCCATCATTCAGATGGAAGGTAAGTTACAATAGCAAGTCATTTTCATTTTGATTGATCCAGGTTCTAACTATAGCTACATCAACCTAGAACTTGTTGAGAAGTGGGAATTGGCCAAGGAATTGCATCATGAACCTTGTTTGGTTCAATTGGAAATAGGAACAAGGAGAAGAATCAACCATAGGGTAAGGTAATTTGCAATTGATCTCAGTGGCATTGCCACGACAACCCACTTGAATGTGTTACCATTGGGTGCGTATGGCTTGTTTTTGGGCATGGATTGGTTGTACTTGCACCAGACCAAGGCAGATTTCTATGAGAAACCAATATAATGCTTGGATGAATAATGAGCAAAAATAGTGTTGCAAGGCAAGAGGAAACCCATATCAGTGAGGCTGATCACTGCTATGCAAGCCAAATGTAGCAACAGAAAAATATGTATGTTGTTTGTAGTACAACTTTTCCAGAATGAGGAAGCTAGCAGAGAAACAAATAATAAGGAAGTTGAATTACTTCAAAAGTACCATGTTTTTCAATAGTTTTCAAATGTTTTCCCAATGGAAGTTATCAAACTACCCCCTCAAAGAGAGATATATTTCTCTATCGAACTGGTGCCAGGAGAAGCACCAACATCCAAGGCTCCATAGAGAATGAGGACATCATAATTGGTTGAGCTCAAATTACAACTGAAGGAGATGCTTGACAAGGGTTACATAAGACCAAGCGTCTCTCGTTGGGGAGCATCAATACTATTTGTAAACAAGAAGGATGGAACCCTTTGATTTTGAATTGACTACATACAGCCAAATAAGGTAACCATTAAGAGAAGGTACCCATTACCAAGGATTGATGATCTCTTTGACCAGTTAAGAGGAGCAACAATTTTCTCCAAAATTGACTTGAGGTCAAGCCACCATGAAGTGATAATCAAGGAGGAAGATATCATAAAACTACTTTCAAAACAAGGTATGGGCACTATGAATTTGTAGTGGTACCTTTTGGGCTTACCAATGCCCCAACCATGTTCATGTGCTTGATATATGGAGTATTGCATCCTTACTTGGACAAATTCTTCATTGTGTTCATTGATGACATATTAGTTTATTAAAAAATAAAAGAATAACGTGGAAGGAATTTGGTTGCAGTGTTACAACCACTGAGAGAACATTACAAGATCTATGAAAAAATCAGCAAATTTGCCTTTTTCCAGTCACAGATACATTACCTGGGGCACATCATTTCTAGGGAAGTCATAACAGTCAACCCTAAAAAGATCAAAACCATAAGAGAATGGTCAAATCCAAAGAATGTGGATAAATTTAGATTGTTCATGGGATTGGAAGGATACTATAGGAGATTTATTTAGAATTTCTCCAAAATCGGTCATCCCATTAAAGTCTCATAGAATAAAGGGAGAAGATTTGAGTGGACTAAAAAATGTGTAGAAAGTTTTGAGAAGTTAAAATAATTACTCATTAGTGCGCGAGTGATCAGAATCACAGATCTTGATAAGGATTTCATGGTGTTTACAGATGCATGTAAAGGAGGACTTGGTGGGGTCTTAATGAAGGAAGGGAAAGTAACATGCTATGAATATAGAAAATTGAATAAGCATGAGGAAAATTATTTGACATGTGATTTAGAATTGGCTTCCATAGTTCATGCACTGAAAATGTTGAGGCACTACCTCCTTGGCAAGAAAGTCATGCTCATGTCAGATCATAGTGGACTAAAATATTTGTTTCGACATCCAAAGTAGAATGCTAAGCAAGCAAGATGGTTGGCCACACTCACGAAATTTGATTTTGAAATTAAATACATAAAAGGTAAGGAAAAAAGGTTGATAATGCCTTAAGCAAAAGAATCCAAGTAAGTCACTTGGCGGCAGTAATTTTGTATTCAACAAATCTAGAAGAAAGAATTAAAAATGCTAGACTGCAAGATTAGAAATACCAACGATTGAAAGAAAAGTTGCATGATAAGCCTTATTTAGGCCACTGATTCAGATCTTAGGGGGAGGTCCCCAAGATCTAAGAGATTGAAATGGATCTTGTGGGGGAGGCCCCCAAGATCTGAAGAATTGCAATGCTAGAAAGAAAACGACAGAACACACAGTAAATAAAACCACTAAGAAAATTTTTATTAAAACCAATAATAACTATAAAGGCTACATTGTGGCAGACAATATGTCATTTTACAAAATGTGACTTGTTACTTATAGTCTTTTTCAGTTACAATAGCACAGGTCAATTCCATGGGTGGATGTCACAATACCACAGGTCAATTCCATGGGTGAATGAATACCATGGGTGGATGTCACAATACCATGGGCAAATACCATGGGTGAATGAATACCATGGATGGATGCCACTTACAATACCATCGGTAAATTCCATGGGTGGATGAATACCATGGGTTGATGCCATTTTCTATTTGGATGATTCCTCCCTCCTTAAGAAGCAATGGTCCCCATTGCGTGAAGTTCCCACCTGCGAAGCCTTTGTTGAATATGAAGAGCCACTGAAGAGAAGGGTCTTATGTGGTTAACCCATAACCATGATGAATGAAGATCTGAGGATAGAGATACCATGTAATGCTTGTGACCAACTGTGATACTAACATTATGTGGCCTAGCAAATGGACTTCAATGAAGTGTGGATTTGTGGCTGACCCATAACCATGATGAACAAAGATCTAAGGATAGAGATACCCTATAATGCTTGTGACCAACTGTGATACTGACACTGTGCGGCCTAGCAAATGGAATTTGATGAAGTGTGGGTTTGTGGATGACCCATAACCCTGACAAACGAAGATCCGAGGATAGAGATACCCTGTAATGCTTGTGACCAACTGTGATGCTAATATTATGCGGCCTAGCAAATGGACTTTGATGACAAAGATTTTGTGCGGTTGACCCATAACTGTGATGTTGGTTGTTGATGAAGTAGTAGGTGCCTACATAGCCTGGGGTGGGAGGGCATGTCTCCAAAGAACCCAAACCGAATGCTGCTATGCTGACACTGATGAATGTGAAGCAGGTGCCTACTAAAGCGGGGTGGGAGGGCACATCTCCAAAGGGAACCCGCTCCGAATGCTGCTCCAGAATTAAAATGGACATAACTCAGTGAATATAATTCAAAATATTTATTATAACATGTTTTTGGAAACAGAAGGACCATTTTGCATTTTCCCATGTGTTGGAAATCCTTATCTGGACACTCTAGAATATCATATTCGCACTGCAACTTTTCTACTGTCACAAATGTTATGAAAAAATAGCTGATTTTAAATCAGTGATATCTCCCACATCCGAACTCTGATTTTACCCATTTGTTTTTTAAAATGGAGCCATTTTTCGAGAGGAGCTCAGATCTAAAATCACTTTGCTGAAATTCTCGATCAAAATTGCAAAAAAGAAGATAGGAGAGTCGTCGTCCACGAATTGCTGTCAAAAACATTTCTACAACATAATTGATTTTAAATCAGTGATATCTCCCTCATCTCGACTCCGATTTGCCCGATTTTTTTTGAATTTGGGTATTTTTTTTGCAAGGAATCCAAATCTGTTATTTTTTTTGTAATTTTTACACCAAAAACTTCAGATCTGATCTACAAACTTGTCGCCCAAAAATATTCTTGCAAAAAAATGAAAAAAGAAAAATTATTCCCGCTTGGCCCAGAAAATGCTCTATGGAGGACGTAGCACATGTATGAAGTTTGTTGAATATTGCTGCAAAATTTGAAACTGAAATATGCATCAAACCCTCATTCCCATTGAATCATAACCTGCTCTGATACCATTGATCCAAATCTTCGGGGGAGGCCCCCAAGATCTAAAGATTGAAATGGATATTGTGGGGGAGGCCCCCAAGATCTGAAGAATTGAAATGCTAGAAAGAAAATGACAGAACACACAGAAAATAAAACCACAAAGAAACTTTTTATTAAAACCAATAACAACTATAAAGGCTACATTGTGGTGGACATTCTGCGACTTGTTACTTCTAGTGTTTTTTCAGTTACAATACCACTGGTAATTTCCATGGGTAAATGAATACCATGGGTGGATGTCATAATCCCATGGGCAAATACCACGAGTGAATGAATACCATGGGTGGATGTCACTTACAATACCATGGGTGGATGAATAACATGGGTGGATTAATACCATGGGTTGATGCCATTTTCTATTCGGATCAGCCACCCATGGTATCAAAAGACCCTAGCAACCATTAAAAAAGTGTTATCATTGGCCAACAATGAAGAAAGAGGTGGATGATTTCGTAGCAAGATGCATAGAATTGTAACAGGTAAAGGCTGACTGAAAGCATCCTATAGGATTGTTGCATCCTATCCCCATTCCATAATGGAAATGGGAGGTGATTTCTATGGATTTAATTACCGGATTCCCTAAAACATCTAAGTAGCATGATGCAATCATGGTAGTGGTGGATAAAATTAGTAAAGTAGATCATTTTGTGGTAGTCAAATCCACCAACTTTGCTAGTGATATAGAAAAAATCTTCATAAAGAATATTATGAGGCTACATGGAATTCCCAAGAAGATTGTGTCAAATAGAGATGCTAGATTCACTTTTAGGTTTTGGAAGGAATTGTTTGCAGGATTGAGAACAAAATTAGCATTTATTACAACCTATCATCCATAAACATATGGGGAGACAAATAGGACCAAGCGAATCTTGGAAGACATGTTAAGGATGTGTGTGATGCATCATCCCAAGAAATGGGAAGAATATCTTCCACTTGTGGAATCTGCATACAATAATGGACACTAAGAATCCATAAATATGAGCCCATTTGAGACATTGTATGAAAGGATTTATATTACTCCAATTAGCTAGAGTGATCTAGTTAATAGAGTTCATGTAGGACATTATATGCTTAAGGATAGGGAGCAACAATTCCACTTAATCATAAGCTTTAATCACTTGTGAAGGAGGTTTTCTTATGGACTTAGACTCGTCTGAGGGTTTTACATGAATAATAAGTTTGAACTCTACAATTTTCTTAGTAGTAGTTTAATAGTAAATCTAAACAAATTTTTTAGGTAGATCTCTATACGAAATTCACATATTGTTTTGAAATGTTTCGAAAGTGGAGTTGCTCTAAAATTGGATATAGTAAAGAAGCTCATTTTTATTAAGTTTGAGCAACTCTATCCAATAACCTATCTCCTTAATTTGATACTTCCAATAATTACAGTTAAATCCAAAACTATTTAGAAACAGTTTAAAATATTTTAACGCCAAAATAAATATTCAAATAAAACAACAACAACAACAACAAAAAAAATGCAAATCACATTTATCTTTTTAAAATAGCTTTAAACTCTGAAGACAATTAGACAATTCATCATATTCATGTACTACAAAATATATATATATATATATATATATATATATATAAAGTATTCAAAACCATATTGAATATTTGAATACATGGAAAGAAAAACAGTGTTAATAAGCATTCAATAAACTCAAATACTTTAATTACTTATTAAATTGTTCTTCATGTAGCTGTGTGAAAAATATGGAAAAATAAAATGAAGTTTCAATGGGTTGAACATCTATACTGTTGAAGATAATAATATTAGAAACATGAGAACCGAAATAAAATAAGTCACTAGATACTCTTGCGGGGATGATCAGAATGTGTTGATAATCTGCTATCCAAAATACTTAAAAGACAAACGCAAACATAAGGTTTGTCATTGGGATAAAGAAGGTAGACCGATCTCCACATCATTATAAATCAAGTTGGAAGTCTTTAGTCTACCAAAGACGATGGCCAAAACTAAATCATTAGCCTTTGCGACTCGCTTTGGATGATCATATATATGTCGTCAATTTAAGTAATCCATTTAACTCATCAAATTCAACATTTTAACTAATTCAATATAGCTTAATAACCCAAAAAAAAAGTTACATTTACACGTAGCATAGGTATTCAATATTAAGATGATGTGTGGTTAGCTTTTGATTGTATTATGTGTAAATCGCGTAGAGCTGATTATTATTCTCCTCTTACTCAAAACTTTTGATAAAAACATTATACATTATTTTCCTTTTCCTTCTATATAGTTTAGTTAAAATTTTAATATTATATATATTTTAATAAAATAAAATCTATTTTTCATCTTCATATATCATTTATATTGATGATGATAATGATGGTGGTTAACGTCCGCTGAGACCAAATAATGGTCTATCGGACCTAAAGAAACAAATTATCTATTTTGATTTAAGATTTTATTCCTATGCTCAAAAAGCTTGGAGAGAAGCCTCCCGAGCTCACTATAATTTTGACATTGTAAAAGGCTAGGAAGGTCAGTATTGTAACAAAGATTGTGAAACTGAGATCTAATGTGGTTATACGCGGGGCACTCTAAGAGGAAGTGGTTTTCATCCTCGATGTTCCTATTCTCACATATATGGCAGATCCTTTCCGTCCATGGCGTTTTAGGAACTGCCCAACGACTTGTTTCACTATGGAGCTCATGAGAATTCGTTCTAATCTTTGCTCTAGAGTGGGGTACCTAATAATATATGCTATACCAAAAATTCGTATCAACAACTATTATTATTATTGAAAATATGTTAACATAGATATCAAACCAAACAAACCCAATGAAGAACATACATGTGGTGGACAGAAAATGACGCGATAGGAGAAAGAAAACCATGGGTTTCCTTAACCCACATGGTGACATGTATATAGTGTTGTATAATCATGAAACATTATACATTATACATTATTTATGGAGCTCTAGAGTGGGGTACCTAATAATACATTATACATTATAATGTATGGAGCTCTAGAGTGGGGTACCTAATAATATATGCTATACCAAAAATTCGTATCAACAACTATTATTATTATTGAAAATATGTTAACATAGATATCAAACCAAACAAACCCAATGAAGAACATACATGTGGTGGACAGAAAATGACGCGATAGGAGAAAGAAAACCATGGGTTTCCTTAACCCACATGGTGACATGTATATAGTGTTGTATAATCATGAAACTTATACGTAAAATAGGTCTTCTCAATATAATGTCGAATTTCATTTTTTGATTGACATAATAAAGGACATGAATCCTCGGTTTAGTTTGAGCTTCTGATGAGAAACTGAAGCCATTGCTTTCCTTAACCCACATGCTGATATGTATGTAGTGTGTGATAATTATGAAACTTATAAATAAAATAGGTGTCGAATTTCATTTTTTGATTGATGTAATAAAGTACATGAAATTTATAATCTATATTGCTAAATGCTTTTCATTTTTATGGGCATATTTGATCGACATATGCCATGGCTAATTTTGTTTAAAATATTGAAATTGAAGTTTAAACTATGTAGACCGTATAATTCAGGTTTTTTTTCGAGAATGTTAAATATATTTATAAAATAAAAAATATAATTAAAATAATAAATAATAAAAAATATAATTAAAATAATATAAAATTTATGTAAATTAGTGTAAGGATTTTTCTCGTATTAAATTTATTTATGTAATCAAAAATACAATTTATACAACAAAAAAATATAATTTAGCCAAGAATTGTATTGAATGATTTTAACGAGAAAAATACAAATGTAAGATAATTAAACTTTATCTTAGACTCCATCAATGTAAAATATACACACCATAAATGATGCAAAATAACATGCACTTCCAAATAGTGCATTAAATGGATCTTTTCATATACAACATCATATATACACAAAAATATAACATATTTAAATGTATATGTGACAATCTACCTAATAAAACATATAGAAAAAACCAAACCTAAACCCTAACATAGAATTTATTTGAATAATTATACCGATGGCCAACAAATTCTTCATGACATATCTAGTACATTAAAAAATGCGATGGGGATCATCAAATTTGTAGGAGTACAATCCTACTAATTAAAATTGCCTCCATAACCACCATAGCATCATGTGTTAATGTACTACAACATGATTTTTCCATTCCATAAAGAACTCGTCCATTTCTTTGCAATACATTCCACATGGTACATCAAAATTAGAGATGATGAAAATATACAAATATAGAATAAATTCCACTCTAATTACCTTTGTAGAATATAGTGATTGGTCATCCAAGATATCTAATCCATGCCATTTTGTTCATTTATCTATAAATGGTTTTCTCACATCAACAACTTGACAGCATTAATTATTTCCCACTGAAATGGCTTTAAATCAAGAAAGATGATCATAAAAACAAAGGAATTGTCCCCACCTATTATTTTTAAGACAAGGGGAATTGACAAAATGTAAATTAAACATAAGTGGACCCATTACAACCCAGGGATGAAAGAGAACAAGAAAATAATTTTTTTTATATAGTGAATAAGAGCAAAAGAAAGGTTAAAGTACATAGTTGGATAAATATGCATAACAAATACTACCAATGTCAACGAGAAATGAATACGCTCGAAGTATCCATGAGTCATAATAAAAACATATTAGACCTCATTGAAATTTACCCGTAAAAAGAGCATATAGGAAAATGGATAATACAAATATAGAAAACTAGTCAATTGAATGTAAATATAATGTGAACTTACTCTTCTTTAAAAAGACATTAAACATGACTATTGCATATGATATTTGTTATTGTTTATGTAACCCTTTACTTACTCTTTTTTAAAAAGACATTAAACATGACTATTGCATATGATATTTGTTATTGTTTATGTAACCATTTAAAATTTTTTTAAAGATAAGGTTAATTTTTTGTGTTAATCTTTCAGCTTTCATTTATTTATAATTCAATTATATATAGAAAAAAGTCTTACTATCATGGCCCACCACAAGGGAAACAAGACCAACAATAGTAAAAATATTGCAAACTTCTTATATGTCTAGCAAAATCACCCATACCAAACCTACTTAAGAGTTATATATAGGCCATGATAAATGCCTAGCAATGCACCAATACAATTCACATAATAACAATTGGGTATAAATAGCATGCCACCACTGTAAAACATAGGAAACTTTAAAACTGAATTCAAATAACATAAATATAATACCAAGGTGGACCTGGGCTAGCATCCTTCCATAGAAGAACTTTTAGGGGGAAGATCCCATTTTCTTGGACTTGGTGTGGACTACCTCTCACAATATAAATGTGTTTATATGTGGGCTATCCAAGCATCCAGACTAATTAAAAAAGAGCACATATGTTTTTGGATCAACTAGATGTTGCTAACGTGGGAAATGATTTCATTGTTTTCTTCTTTCTTCTTCTGAATGCAATGACAAAACACGACCTTCATCTACCAATACAAGGTTATGGAGTGCAAGTATTGATTCCTACAACCCATGACATGTCTATGGTATGGAATGTAGTCTGAAACAACAACATGAGTTCATGAATCAGAGTGAGCATTCTTGTCGCACAATGCCTAAGCCTCAAGTATATGGATTTCATATTGATCTTCTCGAGGGATGGATGAGTGAACGATACACAATATAAACTAAGCATAAGACTAGCCTTGAGACTTTCTAGTAGGGCTACAACCATCAAATCCCCATCAAGAGTGGATACATTTCCATGACATGGTGATGGGGAGAAGAAGGGTCGTGACAAGAGTAGACATGAAAGGTAGGAGAAGAGCAAGAGACTAGAGGATGAGTGAAAACCAACACATAGTAAGCAGGGTTATGACATTTAGAAATTTGGGTGGAGAATAGAGCTAGAGCCAAGTGAAGCATAGAGAGGAATAACAACCAAAACCATAAAATAGAGGACCCTTCTCAAGAGGGAGAGAGGTTGTGAACCCTCCGCACAAGATGCAGTAGGTTGCAGCAACTAACCATAAGATCAAAATTGACCAACTAAACGTGATAATAAGAGGCACAACAATGAAACTAAAAAACTAATTAGAAAGGTAGTAGGGAATAAAATTTACTAGTAAGCTTCGAAGAGACAAATTCCAGCAAGACCCAAAAGAAATTTGGAGAATGCCATTATGCCTTCAAAGGGAAAAAAACATCCACATTCTCCGTAGATGAGAACGAAGGGTTATAATGTGAAATCATAAAGAGAAAATGAAAATGGAAGGCCATGGTGAGAGGGCCTAGACATTCCTCAAGCGACTTGAAGTAATTTTGAAAGGAGGGGAGGAAAAATACTACAAGTGGATTGAAGACATAACAAAGACTCCAGATAACTACAAAGACCCAATAGCTAAACCAATAAGATGAAGTGGGAGAGAAGGCTTTAGATTTTTTTCTTTGGGGTGTCACTACTCTTGGTACTGTTTGAATGCATGGGGTTGTTTAGATATGACACCCCCTATTTAATGTATTGTGTGGCAATGGGATTTCAAGCTTCCCCCTTCCCTCAACATGAAATTCAACATGTCAATCTAGATTATCGATCATAAGTTAGAAGGATGTTTAAATGGTCACACTTCTATTTCCATACTTCATTTCTCTAAGGGGAATCAAGATTGATATTTTGGTTCTTATATCTGAGATTCGCAAGATAGTCAACCACTTTATTTTCATATTGACATGAGTGTGAGGGAAGAAGGACATGAAAGGAGGAAGACAAAGAATTAATGCGAGATATGAATTTTTCAATCCTTTGGATTTGATAGAGCTTATCTGGAGAGGGTCCATTAATAATAGTCCTATATGTATTAATAGCTAGTTGGGAGTCTCCTTACACTTGAAGCTTCACAAATCAATTGATAATAGCTAAGAAAAGGCATGATTCCAAATAAAAGAATTATGCTGCATTTTTTTTTACTTCACAACTAATAGTAAACAGAATAAGTCTTTACCATCACAGTTTCAGTAGATACCTCTAAAGCCATCCAACCTCGATTTCCTTTTAATGCACCATCAAAATTTAATTTGATAAACCATACTAATGAGATAAATATTTCAGGTGATCCAACTCCATGATGTAAGGAAACATGCCACCAAAGGGGGATATGTAGCAGGGGAGAGCTCAAGTCTGGCTAAAATAGCTATTCATGTGGTTTTTCTTCCCAGTATTGTTGATTCTAGTGGGAGGATAAAATTGTTTCTTAGACACTATGTAGGGTGATTCACCAAACCACAAAATCTATAGAGTGAGTTTTATGTTCTTCTCTTCCCATATGAGTCATAATAGGAATCTTGACATCATAACCCAAGCTCTATTAAAGATCAGATTATTGAATATTCCATGATAATATTGATAAAAGAAACATATGAGACCTACATATTTTATATCAAAATTCCCAAAGAGCAACAAAACTCAATCCCATATGCTTTCTGAAAAGTTGCAAGAGTTAAAGAGGTGCTTCATGTCTTCTTTGTTAGCTCTACAAAGAAATAAAATTGAAGGACCCTCAAACCCTTTTCTTATAATTCTATTCTACCAGAGAGCTCGTCATCGGTATGACTTTAAGCCAGAGATGTTGAAGCCAAATTATGCTCAATATAAACCATTTCATTTTTTCACAAGAGCTCAATATAAATTTCCAACTATAAACACCTAATTAAATAATGTGATACACATAAATATTGTACTAATGCATAGATAGAAAATAAACTAAATGTTCAGTGGACAGATAGTCTTGTTGTGATGTTGAAGATGATGATGTGATTTACAATTGAAGTCACAAATTATATGATCATCTTGATTCTCATGGAGCATTTTCAATATTTTAATGAAAAAACATGTGGACTTCTTAAGTGGAAAGGTGTGGTTTATATATTGGAACTGAGGTTGGAGAATTTTATTTTTTTATTAAATGAATGGATAAGATTTCCTCTCTTGAGAATATTCTTTTTGTCTCAGTTACAAAATTCATAACAATTGTGTGTCTTCCATCTCCATTCACTCAGGACCTCATAACCCATCCTAGCCATGTTAGAAATTCAAATCATTTTTTGTGTTTTGAATTCATTAGTCTAGGAATTTCCGATTAGAATGACGAAGGAATTTCATTTTTCTTGCAGAAAAATGGCATGCAAAAATCGAGTTAACATGAAATTGAACCAAAATAAATTAGGTTTGTGGGGGAAAGCATTTGAAAAAATTAATATTCGCATGCCTGCTGTGGTGCAGATGAAGAAATTGCTTTGCAATTTCATGCCACTTGCAACGAAGCTCCCTTGAAGTTGCAAGTTGCAGTTTCCTCTGTTGCCAATGCCCAATGAGCTTCACCTGTTACACTCTACTCATGGTCAGCAGTATGGAAAACGCGTTACCATCATCGACAGTTCAAAAATGCGTTCATTCCCTCGATTAAAAGGGTGAAAATTCTCGTTGATGCAATTAAAGGTCAATAGCATCGACCCACATTTTAAATTTGTTGTCACAAACAACCCAACGACAGTATGATATTTTCATCGGAATCCTTCCCTAATTTTGAAGGCAATGTCGCCATCTCCACCGTGCTGTAAGGAGCCACGCAGTTCAATATGAGCTCCACCAAAAAAACCATCGCTTCAATGCACATTTGCGTATTCAATCATCTCAATTTAAACTAAAAATAATCGATACATGATCTATTCGATTCATTTCCTATTCAATCATATAAATACATAGACAAGAAATTGTAGAGATGCTAGAGTTTGATTACCTCGCCTTTTGCGTTTGCGTTGGAAATAATAATCCCAACCACCGCCTTAACACACTGACAAACACCATGCTTGCCTAGTCAACCACTGCACGGTTGCGATTTTGTTTGCAGGAAGAAGGACAAGAGTCAGAACAGAAGTTCAGAGCAGACCATTCCACAACACATCATAGAAGTTAAAGCATTTAATGAAGTTTAATAAATAGATATGGGAAAACATTCATTCCACGACTGTTGCTCACACTCCACAACACCTACAAGTTCATAGAATCATTTACTATGTAAAATCACCCATGTTGCGTATTAAATATTTTGTCTGTCATGTAATTAATGTGAAATTCGTATGTTAGGATAAATATGCAAGTAAAAGTCATTTGTAATGTTGGGCATGTTGGGATAGTTAGAGAGCGAGAGAGTATGTGAGGTAGTGAGGAGAAAATCGTGGAGGAAATATTGGTGGGCGCGTGAAAACCAATTTTAAGGAGTTTTACAGAAGTTTACTCTGCAACCCAGTAATGCGTAAATCACAGTAAGTTTGTTGTGCTTTTCATTTGGAGCTGCAGTCTCCATTTATCACACGAATGTAATTTCTTCATGTTCTGACATATAAAATAAAGTCTGGTCAGTTGTGTTATGGTTTTAATTTTACACAAGTAAATTTCCGCAACCTCTTATATTTTACTCTGTTTTGTTGTGAGTAAACTTAGTGTTTTAATTAAAGTCCCTGTGTGGTTGCAATATCCTTGCCGCAACCTAAGATTTACCTTTCCGCATCTGAAGTTGACTTTTCCTACTTTGTTGCAACCGATTTCTGAGTTCCTTTGCCCTCATAAAATTTTTCTAACATGGTATCGGAGCGGGTTAAATATTGTTATGTAAAAACAAGTGTTTTTACTAGTAATTAAATTTTGTTTTGAGGGAAGAAATTTTGAAGTATATTTACCAATAGGTAGAAAGTTCTTTTTTCCACACTCTGAAATGGAAACATCAAGCACAAGCTTGACTAATCCTCAGATACCTCAGTTTGATGGCAAAAATTATGATTATTGGGCTATTACAATGAAGGCCCCATTTTCATCTCAGGACATTTGGGATTTGGTGGAGAATGGTTTTCAAGAACTAGCAGATGTAGCAGCATACAATGCCTTATCTCAAGCAGAAAGAGATTTGTTAAGGGACAACAAGAAGAAGGATTCAAATACCTTGTTCTATATTTTCCAAGCAGTTCATGAGAGTATTTTCCCAAGAGTTGAAGCAGCAACAAAGTCCAAGCAAGTATGGTACACCCTCCGACAGCCTACCAAGGCATGGAAAAAGTGAAGAAAACAAAACTAAAAATGCTGAGAAGAGATTTTGAAACACTTTGTATGAAAGAGTCTGAGAATATAGACACATTTTTTACACATGTAATTGGGTTGGTTACTCAAATCAGGTCTCATGGTGAAACACTTCAAGAAAGGAGAACAATTGAGAAATTTTTGAGAATTTTGCCAGCAAGGTTTGATGCCATTGTTGTGGCCATAGAAGAGACAAAGGATCTCTCACATTTCTCAGTGGATGAGCTTCATGCATCACTAATTTCTCATGAACATACACTGAATAGAGCAACAAGCTCCTCATTGGAGCATGCCTTCAAGACACAAGTTTCATTTGGTCAAGGTCAAGGGAGGAAGATCATATTCTAGAGGAAGAGGAAGAAGCCCACACAGAGGTGGAAGAATGTTATATACCTAGGGGGGATAATATCGGGTACCAAGGGAGGTACCCAAGGTAATAATGTAATAATGGGATGGGCCATAGTAATAAATAAGGTGGTTAACCCATGTCATGTAAGGGACCACAAGTAGTTAATAATAATGTAAAGGGCCCATGGTATTAGTTGATGGTATGAGGAAACCATGGTAATGATGCATGGTATTGTATGTATGAGGCCTATATAGAGGCTAGAGACTCCACATGGAGAGATATGAAGTGAAGTATTATTGTATGAACAGGCATATGGCTTGTGGAGTGTTCTCCTTCCTTAAGGAGTGAATGTATGGTGTTGCCCTACCTTAAGGTTATGTAACAACAATTGGTATTGGAGCACTTTCTTGGGCAAACCGTGGAGAATTTATTTTATTTTTTTCATTTTTGCAGGGTTTCTGGGGCGGCGAGTTGTAGATTAGATCTGTAAGTCCTGGCACAAGATCTGCAAAATCTGATTGTATATCTGTATTCTTTGTGAAAAAATAGCCGATTTCAAAAAAAAATCGGTCGAATCGGAGTCCAGATGAAGGAGATATCGCTGATTTAAAAATCAGTGGGGTTGCAGACAAATTTTTAGGGCAGCGAGTTTGCGGCACAGATCTAGACGTATTGGCACCAGATCTGCAAAATCTAATTGTAGATCTGGAATCTTTGAGAAAAAACACCTGATTTAAAAAAAAAAATCAATTGAATCGGAGTCCAGATGAGGGAGATATCGCTGATTTAAAATCAGCTCTTTTTTGCAGAAATTTTGGTGAAGGCGGGAGAGTTGCAGCGCAGATCTGGAATTCTAGTGCCTGGATCAGGATTTCTATCACATGGGCAGATGCAGAATGGTCATTCCATTTCCGAAAATAGGTCATAATAAAGATTCTGAGCAATATTGACTAAACTGTGGCCACTTTAAATTTTCGCCAAGTGAGGAATTTTTCTCAAACCCTCTTCATGGAGATGCTATATTTTACAGGGAAAGATAATGGTCTTACTATTGAAGAATACATAAAACAAAAAAAGTCAGCATTGGCAAAATATTGGAGGGATTCAGTGTGGTTTGGTTTCAAAGATGAGGCTTACAAATGGTATTTCTCACTTGATGCCAAACAGTTGACCAAACTCTCAGATGCAGAATTTGAAAAAGTCCTTTTAGACAAATGGTCTCGTGCTAGAAAAAAGGAGAATGCGAAACATAAGGGATTATTTGCTACAAGTGTCTCCTTATTGCAGGTTCATGGATTCATTCAAAAGGAGAAGATCATTGTTTCTATCAATCCTAGTTGTAAACATAATTTTATCAGTGTTAATTTGGCAAAAAAATTGCAAGTCCCAGCAAAACAAATTGAACATACACAGGTTGATAATGAGGATGTTCAAGTGTACAAGGATTTGAAGATTTCTATGGATAAATATGTGTTGCATGGTGATTTTTATGCTTCAGAGATGAATAATATGGATGTTGTTTTGGGATATCCTTGGATGGAATCCGTGGGTACTATCAATATTAATGTGCAGAAGAGATTCCTGAAGCTATGGTATAAAAAGAAGAAAATTACATTACAGGATATTTCCATCCATAAACAGGTAGAGCACATGGAGGCTGAAGCAGAAGCTGTTGAAGGGACTGACATCTCAGATGATGAGCCTTTGATGATAGACAATCAAACACAAACAGAGGCTGCAGAAGAAAAGGTTACAAGTGATGATACATCAGAGGAGGGCTCAGTGGTTGAAGTCATATTGAAAAAGAAGACACCACAACAAGCACCACAGCAGGGTGAAGTCAAGCAAAAGCCATTGTGGGTTAAAACTTCAACATATCATCACCCACATCACCCCGCAAGACAACCATCAAGATGGAAACCAAGTAGTCACATGACAGATAGAAAGGAGAGACGATCCACCTACTACACATCAACACAGAAGAGCTGCCACGGTCAACTTCCATCTCAAGCGAGCGAGGCACCAGCGAGATCGAGGGTCCACCTTTCTCTTGGATGGCTAGATGCACATGCATGGTATCAGTGGACTACTCTTTTGAGTAGATCTTATTATTTGTGTTCTTCCCATGTTTCGGGGACGAAACATGCTTAGGGGGGTGGAATGTTATATACCTAGGGGGATAATATCGGGTACCAAGGGAGGTACCCAAGGTAATAATGTAATAATGGGATGGGCCATAGTAATAAATAAGGTGGTTAACCCATGTCATGTAAGGGACCACAAGTAGTTAATAATAATGTAAAGGGCCCATGGTATTAGTTGATGGTATGAGGAAACCATGGTAACGATGCATGGTATTGTATGTATGAGGCCTATATAGAGGCTAGAGACTCCACATGGAGAGATATGAAGTGAAGTATTATTGTATGAACAGGCATATGGCTTGTGGAGTGTTCTCCTTCCCCTTGGGAAGGAGAACACTCCACAAGCCATATGCCTGTTCATACAATAATACTTCACTTCATATCTCTCCATGTGGAGTCTCTAGCCTCTATATAGGCCTCATACATACAATACCATGCATCGTTACCATGGTTTCCTCATACCATCAACTAATACCATGGGCCCTTTACATTATTATTAACTACTTGTGGTCCCTTACATGACATGGGTTAACCACCTTATTTATTACTATGGCCCATCCCATTATTACATTATTACCTTGGGTACCTCCCTTGGTACCCGATATTATCCCCCCTAGGTATATAACAAAGAAGTAGCCCTTCAAGCTCAAGTGGAAGGGGCAACAATCAAAATCCAAGTCAACGTCCAAGCCAGAATCAAGCACAAGGTCAGAGGTATGATAAATTTCAAGTTCAATATCATTACTGTAAGAAGTATGGTCATTATGCAAATGGATGTAGAAAGAAACAATATGACATTGGTAACAAACCAAGTGTAAATTTCTCAAAAGAAAATCAGAACCATGATAGCATGTTTTTAGCTTGTAATGTAGCACAAGAAAAACAAAGTGATATATGGTATCTACATTCTGGGTGTAGCAACCACATGTCAAGGGACATAGAAATGTTTTCAATCTAGATGAAAGTGTGAAATCTGAAGTGACATTAGGGACTGATATCAAAGTATCTATCATGGGAAAATGAAGAGTTAATATCTTAACAAAGAAGGGAGAGAAGAAGTACATCTCGGATGTTTACTTTTTCCCCGGTCTGAAGCATAACCTCATAAGCATTGGACAGCTCATGCAAAAGGGCTACAATGTTGTCTTCAAAAATGATGAGTGCACAATTTTGGATAGGCCTCCAGGTAGACAACGGATTGCAAAGGTTCAGATGACAAACAATAGAATGTTTCCCCTAAAGATAAGATCAAATTTGAAAGAAGGTGCACAAGCACAACTATCAATGAACTCACAAGAGGATGGAAGAAAAGAGGCAACTGTCACAAAAGTAAACTATCAAGCAAAGGTCAAAGATGAAAATTGGTTATAGCATTTGAGATTTGAACATCTCAACTTTGGAGGTTTGAATTTGCTGCATAAGAAAGGCATGGTGAAGGGTTTGCCACTCATAGAAAAACCGAACAGCCTATGTGAAGGATGCATCTTGGGCAAGCAACATAGAGAGACATTTCTAGTAGGAAAGTCAGTAAGGGAAAAGGCACCTTTGGAGATTATCCACTTAGACTTATGTGGACCAATGCAGACACCATCAATTGGTGGTAGCCACTATGTATTGACGTTCATAGATGACTACACAAGGAAGACATGGTTTTTTTCCTAAAACAGAAAAGTGAAGTGTTTGAGTGCTTTCGGCAATAGAAGGCTCTTGTTGAGAAGCAAAGTGGACACTACATCAAATTCCTCAGGACTGAAAGAGGTGGCGAATACATCTCAAATGATTTCCTTCGATTTTGTAGGAAGCATGGAATTCACAAGAAATTTACAACAAGATATACACCTCAGCAAAATGGTGCGGCAGAAAGGAAGAATAAAACCATTATGGAAATGGCAAGGAGTATGTTGAAGGCAAAATATTTGCCAAATGATTATTGGGCTGAAGTTGTCGCTTGTGCAGCATATATCTTGAATAGATGTCCAACCAAAAGTGTCTAGAACATGGTTCCTGAAGAGGCATGGAGTGGAAGGAAGCATAGCGTCACTCACATGAGAGTTTTTGGATGTGTGGCTTATGCACATGTCCCGGATGAGTTGAGGAAGAAGTTGGACAACAAGGGGGAGAAATTTATATTTGTTGGATGCAGTGATGCATCCAAGGCATACAAGCTCTACAATCCATTAACCAAGAAGGTCATAATCAACAGAGATGTGTAGTTCATAGAAGAGGAAGCATGGGATGGAAGTTTAGAGAAGACAGTCAATGTCAAAGCATGTATACCACATGAAGATAAAGAGGAATTGACAACAACAAGCATTTCCTCAACAACGACTCCCTCTACTCCTATTCAAGCGCAAAAAAGAAGGTAGCAAAAAACACCATCAAAAAATAATAGGACAACGTCACACAGTCAAGCAAGTTCTTCTCCGAGCACATCGCAAAGCGTAACACCAAGTGACATGTCAAGCCCATCTTCAACAAGCACAAGGAGACCAATATTCAGAAACCTAAATGAAATTTATGAGCAAGATGAGGTTGATAGCAACGCTGGTATGAATTGATTATTTACTTTGTTTTGTCATGTAGATGACCCAATCAACTTTGAAGATGCAGTTAAAGAAGAAACATGGGTTGTGACAATGGAGGAATAAATAGAAGTAATAGAAAGTAACGACACATGGGAGTTAGTGAATCTTCCGTAAGGAAAACAAGTCATTGGAGTGAAGTGGGTCTATAAGACCAAGAGCAATGGCGACGGAAAGATTGAAAGGCACAAAGCAAGGCTAGTTGTCAAAGGATACAAGCAGTAGCATGGGAGAGATTATTCAGAGACATTTGTGCTTGTCGCTAGGATGGAGACGGTGTGCACAGTTGTGACGATTGTCACGTAACATAAATGGAAAGTATATCAAATGGATGTAAAGTCAACATTCTTGAATGGAGTGCTGAAAGAGGAAGTGTATGTTGTGCAACCGCCTGGTTATGAGGTAAAAGGACAAGAAGGCAAAGTGTATCGGTTGAAGAAAGCTCTTTATGGGCTGAATCAAGCACTGTGTGCATGGTACAGCAGGATAGATGTCTACTTGTTGGACAATGGTTTTGACAAGTGTGATGGTGAGCCTACTCTCTCCATCAAAGAGAATGATGGTAAGATTCTCATTGTTGTCTTATATGTAGATGATTTTATTTTTACGAGCAGTGATGATTTTCTCATTGGTGATTTCAAACAAGTCATGAAGAATGAATTTGAAATCACTGACTTGGGGTTGTTAAGATGTTCTTTTGGGCATAGAAGTGAAGCAAACAAAAAATTGTATTTTTATTTCTCAGGCAAAGTATGTAGCAAACATTTTGGAGAGGTTTGAGATGCAGAACAACAAGCCCGCACCAACTCCAACTGTCATGGGGTTGAAGTTGAGCAAAGTAGATTGTAGTAGAAATGTCAATCTGACATTATACAAAAGAATAATAGGCAGTTTGATGTATTTGACTGCCACTAGGCCGGATCTAATGTATGCATTGAGTTTGGTGTCGAGGTTCATGGAGACACCCAAGGAAACACATTAGCAAGTAGCGAAAAGGATTCTAAGGTATGTCAATGGGACAAAGCAGTATGGCATTTTGTACACTGCAACAGGTGATTTCAAGCTAGTTGGTTACATTGATAGTGATTGGGCAGGAAGTGTCGATGACAGAAAGAGCACGTAAGGATATGTTTTTCATTTGGGTTCTGGAGCCGTTTCATGGGCCTCCAAGAAGCAACCAGTAGTGTCACTGTCAACATCGGAAGTTGAATATGTCGTCGCAACAGCAGCAATGTGTCATGAAGTTTGGATGAGAAGGATGTTGAGGGATCTTCGCCGCGACCAAGAGGGAGCGACAACTATTTTCTACGATAACACATCCGCAATTGCATTGTCAAAGAATTTAGTGTTTCACAAGAGGACCAAGCATATTGATGCTAAATATAATTTTATCAGAGAGTTTCTTAACAATGATGAAATTGTGTTACAGCACTGCAGGTCACAGGAACAATTTGTTGATATTTTCACAAAGCTATTGGCACGTGAAAGTTTTGTTTAACTCAGAGATTGTCTGGGAATTGTCAATGGCGACGGTTGTAATTAAGGGGAAGTGTTGGAAATAATAATCCCAACCACCGCCTTAACACACTGACAAACACCATGCTTTCTCAGTCAACCACTGCATGGTTGCGATTTTTTTGCAAGCAGAAGGACAGGGGTCAGAACAGAAGTTCAGAGCGGACCATTCTGCAACACATCACAGAAGTTAAACCATTTAATGAAGTTTAATAAATAGATATGGGCAAACATTCATTCCGCGACTGTTTCCCACACCCCACAACACTTGCAAGTTCAGAAAATCATTTACTATGTAAAATCGCTCATGTTGCGTATTAAGTATTTTTTCTGTCATGTAATTAATGTGAAATTCATATGTTAGGATAAATATGCAAGTGAAAGTCATTTGTAATGTTGCACATGTTAGGAAAGTTAGAGAGCAAGAATCTGTGAGGTAGTGAGGAGAAAATTGTGGAGGAAATATTGGTGGGCGCTTGCAAACCAGTTTCGTAGAGGAAATATTGGTGGGCGTGTGAAAACCAGTTTTACGGAGTTTTACAGAAGTTTACTCTGCAACCCAATAATGAGTAAATCCCAACTAGTTTGTTGTGTTTTTCATTTGGATATGCAGCCTCCATTTCCCACACTAATGTAATTTCTTTATGTTTTGACATATAATATAAAGTCTGGTCAGTTGCGTTATGGTTTTAATTTTACACAAGTAAATTTCCGGAACCTCTTATATTTTACTCTGTTTTTCTATGAGTGAACTTATGTGTGGTTGCGATATCCTCACCGCAACCAAAGATTTACCTTTCCGCCACTAAAGTTTACCTTGCTTACTTTTCCACAACCAATTTCCGAGTTCCCCTACTCCTAAATAGCATTGCAGTGATAATTTTTTCACTATTTCCAAGCTTGCACGCGGAACAAGAAACCATGTTAAAACAATGCATACCCCCAAAAAAACACCTTCATTTACCGTTTCACATTCTATCCAACCCCTATTCAAAATAACATATGTGCGATATGCGTCTTATCTACTGTCGCTTTTTGAGGTTGATTTTCATTGACAGTGTTCAATGCAGATTTGGAAGGCTGTTGTCCCGATATCTCTTCAATTTTGCCGCTGGTAATCTTAGATGTTGTTATGTTGCTCGAGCTATTGGTGCTAGCAAGCTTCATAATGTAAAGAAAATTGCAAAGTACTCCGTCAAAAATATAATAAACTAAAAAGGATGAGCGATTCATGTTGTTTTGTCAAAATTTACACATTTTTTCTTGATGCATTGTATGTGTTGCTCGGATAAAAATAAGACCTTCTGAGCAGACATATCGTAAACATTCATTCACCACTTCGTTATAGAAAGTGGTGAATTGAGATGTGGAATATACCTTCTCCGGTACTGAAGTGCCATAAATATATAGTTAGCCTTCTGAACATTTAAATCGCTTTCAATTGAAAGAACTCCCTTAAAAAATAATCAAATGGCAAATATCTAGACAAGTAAATACTTGGAATTCGGATTAGTGAGGCTGGTTTCCGAAGGCAAGCTTATATTTGATTCTATAACTCTTGGGTTTGAACCGAAACCGGTGCTTAATGGAAACAATTCCATAATTTCAACCTTTTTGTCCTTTGGACGTTTGTTCGATGAAATCAACTTTAGCATCATCTCAGGTTTTACCTGCGACAGATGTTGCATCACTGTTCGATTCATGAGAAATAGATACAATATATCAGCAAAAACATTACTTCAAAACACAAATGGAAGACAAATTTAACGAAAAAAGGCATATTGCACTGATCAATCTGAAAACGTAGCGGCAAGACAGTCTATCCAAGATGAAGCTAGTGAAAATCAAATTTACCATATCGAACTAAGCTTAAAGACAATTAGGATTTAGTTATTTTACCTGAATATCAAGAAGAGGCTGAACTTCCATTTCCTCAATTTTAGCTGCGAGTGACAAGAAGGAAACCAAAAATCTTTAAAGCGACCAACCTACACCTTGTTGTTTACCAAAAATTTAAAGAAATCTTAATGTCTTTTGTGGAAGCTGCTAATGCAATGCAGAACTCGAGAATGAACATTTCAAAGGGAGCCTTACTGATAACTCATGGCTCGACAGAAATCGATCCAGGTAATTGACAGATAAATAAGCTGTAAGCGGTCTAAAATTGTAATGAGATTGAACCTATAAAAAAGGAAAATTCCAGTTCTCGAAAACCCTTGGAATGGTGCAGAGGTAGGCAGGCTTTTGTTGTGGATAGTAATGAAAGGTGTTCCAAACTTGCAAGGAGTCGACTAGTAAATTCAATTTGACAGACTGGGTTGCGTCTTACCAGAGACCGGTGCAGACGTCAGGGCTTGAAGCCCTAATGGTGGCGGTGCAGTGATGTCAGCACCTTGGAAAATACAAATTCAAATGTTTACATTAGAAATCTAAAATACATTTCTATACCTGCCTCAGATTAATACAAAAACATGGTTAGTAAATATCATTAGTAGTGACATAATATAATAAAAATAAACAAGGGAGACTGCAGAGCAGAAAGTCCCTGCCTTAAGCAGGACCTGATCTGATCAGTTCCCTTGCATTAGTCCACGAATATTTTAAAGAATGTAGAAAAAAATGCATTTGGCTGACAATGTGAGAAGTCTAGAGCTATTGCAGTTGCTGCTCATACCCAAACAGAAACCTATTAAAACATAAGAAAAAACTTGTTTGGGCTGACAATGTGAAAAACTTGATGGCTTTTGAAATTTACCAAAAGAAATAAAACAAAGAATGTGAGAAGTCCAAGTCTATTACAGACAATTTTATCACTAGCTAGTTCAAATCAGTTTGAACCAAGTTATTGAGAATTTCTAGGAAAAGGAGGATAGCTTGGAAACAACACTAAAACATTTCTATGCCTTATCTAAGCCTTTTCAAACCATTTCAGCATGATCCTGTATCTTTTCCCCATTTTTAGACGTTTCAACTGCTACCACGGAAGTCACCGGCTAGAAAAAGTGAGTTTTTGACATTAGAGAACAAATGAAAACCTTAAAGGAAAACTATGAAACCCCGACCCTAAAATGAGCATCAAAGATTTCAAATAAAGCCTCAAATCTTATCAATTAAGACCACCATATACTGTTCTAAGAAAGAGCAATAAGACAGACTTATACTAGATAAAGACAAAGATTGTTGAAGCAATTTGGATTTCAGAATGCTCAGGGGCTTAGACGAGCACAAAAACATGACTACCCTGCTCAAATTTTGATGTTGTACTTATCTTCGTATAATTCCAGGTTTGCTACCTTCAATGAATTATAATTTGCACATTGTTTCAGATTTAGCCATTCCAGTTTTGAAGCTTCAGATTTGAATTTAAAGTCAGTTTAGTTCAGTTTTGCATGCATGATCTATAGTTAGGTGAAAGTATATTCCTAGTTAATCAAAGGGATTGTGTGCAATAAAGTTCAAGCTAAGGAAGAGGGAGAAATTGTAAAGGAAAATGATACATACTTGCATGCTCCAATTATAACTAAATGTGATTTTGAAAATATTAAATACTTTTAAATGTTTTGATAAATAATTTTTTTTAATGTTTTAAATTAAGTTTAAAATATTAATTTATAATTTTTTTTCATATTATGTATTATAAATAATATGCACTTTACAAAAATGTTTTAAATGTTGTACGGTTTGTGGCTTATATTTTTGGATTTATATGACATTAATGCACTATTGGGAGGTGTATGGTTTGTATATTTAACTTAAGTGAAATCTAATTATTTTACATTTTTTATTCTTTCACTAAATCACTCAATACAATTAGTGAGGTTATACCTTTTCCTCATTTAAGTTGTATTTTTTTTTATTGTATTAATAAATTCAAGTGTTTAGTTATTTAAATTATATATATATTTTTTTATAGTATTAATAGATTCAATTTAATGAAAATTTTTAAATTACTCATTACATAAATTATATCACTTTTTATTATTTAAATTATATTTTTAATTACACAAATAAATTTAATATTCTAAAAAATTCTTTCACACATTTGAATTACATAATTTCCATTATTTTTCTATATTTAAATTATATTTTTAATTTTACTATTGATACTTAATCATGGGAATGGGTGAACACTTATAAATAATGTAAATAGTAAATAATGGAAAATGAAGAGTCATCGGGAGGTGAAACTCAAGAGTCACTCCCTCATGTATATAACAATAAGTAATCTTAATGAATAAGCACAATTGATTTGAGGAGTTACCTCGTGGCCTGACATGGTATCAAAGCTAGCTCCATTTTTGGCATTCCAGTCTATCCTTGTAAACTTCCATTAACTGTCACATGTGTTTTTTCTGTTGTATGTCAGTTGGAGTGGTGTTTCAAATTTTTTTGTGAAAAGAAGCATTGAAGCATCCCGTAGCTATACAGGAAATTGGCAGCAGAGATGATGTTCATGAAGCTGACATAGGAGAGCATTAATGTCCTGCGGTTAGACGAAACGATACCTCGAGTGGGCGTATTATAGGACGACGACCTCGAGCCCATGACGGTTTTCGTTTTAATACAATGCTGGTCATTCCTGCAATGCATTGAATTTATTATATGCTGGTCATTCCTACAATGCGTCGGTTCATAAACCCTCTCTCTTGAAATCTGTGTGTGAAGTTTTGATGGTTTTGAGGGTGTTGAAATACAGTGTGTATGGTGCATTGAATAGTGTTGTTGAATGTCGTGAATGATATTGCGCTGTATGTGGAAGTTGTGGTATGTAAATTCAAATCCATGTTGCATCCATAATTTTTTTTAAAGGTCATATGGGATGTTTTTCAATGGCATATTGTTGGTAAGTTGCATTTCTTTACATGAAAGCATATGATTCATGTGTGCGTTAAAGGTCGTGAGGTGCACTTAAGTATTGAGTACATATCTCTTGTGCTGCGTGTATAGTGCATGTGACTTGAATTCATTTTTTTTTAACACTGCACTATCCTTGCTCCCATAATCGACTACCGATCATAATTGAATTCCATATGTTGTCGACTACTCAACCAATGATTTTTGATACATTGCTATGTTTTTTAATACCATACCTCCCACCTCCACGCCTTCATACACTAATACACTCCACGCTCCTACGTTTGGCTCCCCTACCACCGTTCGGTCAATACGTTGATGGAGCAGTATACTTTGCAGACAAATCAAAACTCAAGCCATCACGGCTTGGCACAATCAAGCTCAAATTTACTTGTCTTCCAGACTTTCTTCTGCATGATGTTTTATATCTCCCACAGCTGAGGAGAAACTTGTTGTCCTTGGTCCACATCCGCCAGCAAGGACACTCCTTTCATATGTTTGATGGCAAGGTTGAGGTGAGAAAAGCATCAGATCACTCACTTTTCATTACGGGGATAGAAGAAGAAAGGCTTCTCACACTACAAGGTACCTCTATTCGTGCACAAAAATTCTCATATAGTTCTCATTATGATGAAGGTATATTTCCATCAAGTATTTTAGGGAATGCTAGATTTGGACACAAGAACTATGACAACATTCGCTTGTTGTATAAAAATGGTGTTACTGGTTTGCCTACAATTCCTAGGAAACTTAAGTAATGTGATGCTTGTATTCTAGGAAATCATAGAAAACAGTCTTTTCATGATTCACATTCCAGAGCACATAGAATATTTGAACTCATTCATTCATATTTATGCGGTCCAATGCTTGTTCCTTCTACAAATGGAAATAAATAGATGATGACATTTATTGATGACTACACCAGAATGTGTTGGGTTTACTTATTGAAGAAAAAATTTGATGTTTTTCAAACATTCAGGAACTTTCATACATGGATTGAAAATGATAAACAATCTCATATTGGCAATATTCACACTGATAATGGAAAAGAATACACTTCAAATGAATTTGAAAAGTATCTTCACTAGCATGGGATCAAACATCAAACAATTGTGCCTTATAATCCCCAACAGAAGGGAGTAGTTGAAAGAATGAATAGGACAATCCTAAATATGGTACGATCCATGATGTTTTTCAAGAAATGTAAAATTGATTTTTTGGGTTGATGCAGTTCTATGTGCTGTATATGTAAAGAATAGATGTCCATCTAATGCTATTAGAAACAAGATGCCTTATGAAATGTGGTATGGCCACATTCCTTCAGTAAAGCATCTCAGGGTCTTTGGTTCCACCAATTATGCCTTGATACCAAAAGTACATAGAAACAAAATTGGTGCAAGGAGTCGTAAGTGTATCTTCTTGGGGTATTCAAATACCTCCATAGCATATCATCTCTATGATGAAGTTAATAAAAAAATTGTTGTATCTAGAGATGTAATCTTTCTTGAATATTCCAAAGCTGACAATGTTGTTGAGTGGCGACTTGATCGTTTAGATAGATTCGGACATGAAAAATCTTTTCAAGAATTTCATAATCATATTCCACATCTTGAAGGGGGGATTCTTATACTAGATCAATCTGTGGAATCTTCTTCTTAAAAACTCTCTCCCCCACATGAAACTCCAACCACTGATGATACTTTGAGTGATGTAATTGACATAATTGGGATACTCAATCTTGATTCAGTCCTGACTCAATAAAATGAGTAGCCTGGACCATCTCAGAAGGTCCCCCAAAGTGGCTGAGAAAGGCACATGAAAGTGTTCCTCCTGATGAGGTTGGAAAGACAGGAACAAGAAGTTCAACCAAGAAAAATGGAGGTGATGTAGATGATTCTGGTTCACCTATTGATATGGATGTTTCTTATCATTGTGAATTGAATTTGTCTATAGATTTTGAACCAACTTCCTTCAAAGAAGCTGCTTCTCATGATGAATGGAAATAATCGATGCAAAATGAGTATGATGCCTTGATAAAGAATGGCACTTGGAAGCTGGTTTATCCTCCATTCGGAACCAAACCAATTGGTTGCAAGAGGGTCTACAAGAACAAGTATAAATTTGATGGCTCACTTGACAAGCACAAATCCAGGATTGTGGCAAAAGGTTTTGCATATATGGAAGGGGTTGATTATGAGGAAAATTCCCCCCCCCCCACAACAAAATGGGTTACCATTCGAACACTCTTTTCCATAACAACTCAAAACAGTTGGAAAGTCCATCAAATGGATGTAAAAACTTCTTTCTTGAATGAAGATCTGAAAGAGAATGTTTTTATGTCTCAGCTTGAAGGATTTGCTGTGAAGGGACATGAACATAAAGTATGCAAACTTGTGAAATCCTTGTATGGCCTCAAGCAAGCACCGCGAGCCTAGTATGAAAAGTTAATTGAGCATCTTCTGAAACTCAACTTCAAACATTATGATCTTGATGATGCAACTTTGTTTGTCAAGAAAGTTGGCAAAACAATTGTATATCTTGTGGTATATGTAGATGATCTTTTGATGACAGGGAACAATGAGAGCTACATTACATCCATAAAGAAGGAATTGAGGAAATGTTTTGAAATGACTGACTTGGGCTATGTTCACTACTATCTTGGTATTAAAGTAACTCAACATTTGAAGTCTATATTCCTTTCTCAAAATAAGTACATTGGAGGTTCGATGAACAGATTTGGCATGGCTTTGAGCAATCCTCTAACTACTCCAATGGAACAAAACTTAAAGCTCACATCCATTGAAGGAAAAGAATTTGAGGATGCAACAAAGTATAGACAACTTGTAGGAAGTCTCAACTACCTGACTATAACCAGACCAAACATTTTGTTTATTGTTGGAATCCTCTTCAAGTTTATGCAAAAGCCTTGTGAGGGACATTGGTTTGCTGCAAAATGAGTTCTAAAGTACTTGAAGGGAACTCAAGACTTTGAACTCAATTATACACAAGTGGGCGGCTTCAGTTTTATTGGATACTCTAATTCAAACATCGATGGAGACAAAGAAACAAAGGTATCTATTTCTGGTTATGCTATGAGTCTTGAATCAAGAGTAATCTCATGGAGATCACGCAAACAATCAGTTCAAGCAGATTCAAGAACAGAGGCAGAATATGTGGCAGCAGCTGAGGCAACAAAAGAAATTGTGTGGCTCAGGAATATTTTGAAATATTTGCAAGTAAAACAAGTACATTCAACTCCACTCGTGATTGACAACGCCTCTACAATAAAGTTGGCCAAAAACCCAAAGTTCCATGATCAAACGAAGCACATCAATACAAATTACCATCTGATTCGACATCATGTTGAGGCCAAGACAATCCATCTAAGTTATTGTTCCACTAATGAGCCGATTACAGACATCTTGATCAAAGCACTTGGAAAAAGCTTGAAAGTTTTAGAATGATGCTTGGACTCACCAACATCCCTTCAGATTAAGGGGGAGAATGTTGACACCTAATCATGGGGATTGGTCGAACACTTGTAAATAATGTAAATAGTAAATAATGGAAAATGAAAAGTCATCAGGAGGTGAAACCTCCGAGTCACTCCCTCATATATATAACCATGAGTAATCTTAATGAATAAGCACAATTGATTTGAGGAGTTACCTCCTGACCTGGCATCTATAAATTAATTTTAATATGAAAATCTCATCAATTTCAATTAATCTTATTTAAAAAATGAAAGACAAGATATCAGGAAAGACTATGCATCATGATCAGATGCTATATACATGGTGACCATATGAATTAAGAAAAGCAAAGGCTCGGTGTCTCCTCACTAGTTCTTGCCCTCATTTAACTAATTCAATATAGGTTAATAAAAAATAAAAAAATAATGGTACATTTACACGTAGCATAGATATTCAATATTAAGATTATGTGTGGTTATTTCCAAAGATTATATGGTTATTTCCCAAGGTTATGGTTTTGATGTATTATGTGTAAATCGCTTAGAGCTAGTTATTATTCTCCTTTAACTCAAAACTTTTGATAAAAACATTATACATTATTTTCCTTTTCCTTCTTTAAAGTTTAATTAAAATTTTAATATTATATATATTTTAATAAAACAAAATCCATTTGTCAAGTTCATATACCATTCATATTATCAATTTTTCAATCTAATAATATATGCTATACCAAAAACTTGTATCAACAAAATTTTTTCAATCTAATAATAAATGCTATACCAAAAATTCGTATCAACAACGATTGTTATTGAAAATATGATAACATAGATATCAAACCAAACAAACCCAATGAAGAACATACATGTGGTGGAGAGCAAATGAAGTAATAGGAGATAGAAGCCTCGGTTTTGTTTGAGCCTCTCATGAGAAACTGAAGCCACATGGTGACATGTATATAGTGTCTTATAATCATGAAACTTATAAGTAAAATAGGTCTTCTCGATATAATGTCGAATTTCATTTTTTGATTAACATAATAAAGGACATGAAGGCTCGGTTTAGTTTGAGCTTCTCATGAGAAACTGAACCCTTTGGTTTACTTAACCCACTTGCTGAAATGTATATAATGTGTGATAATCATGAAACTTATAAATAAAATGGGTGTCCAATTTCATTTTTTGATTGACGTAATAAAGGACATGAAATTTCTAATATATACCGTTAAATGCTTTTTATTTTTATGGGCATATTTGATGGGACATATATGATTGTTAATTTTGTTTAAAATATTGAAATTGAAAATTATGTAAATCGTATAATTCGAATGTTAAATATATTTATAAAATTATAATATAATTTAAATGACCAATAATAATAAAAAATATAATTAAGATAACACAACATTTATGTAACAACATTTAGTTTAAAGATTTTTTTGTATTGAATTTATTTATGCAATTAAAAATATAATTTATACAAAAAAAAATATAATCTAACTAAGAATTGTGTTGATTGATTTTACTTTATATTCTCCACTTTAGATTCTACCTATGTAAAATATACACACCATAAATGATGGTAAATAACATGCACTTCTAAATAATACATTAAATGGCATCTATGCTTTCATATACAACATCATATATACACAAAATATAGCATATTTAAATGTGCATGTCACAATCTACATAATAAAACAAATAGGAAAAACCAAACCTAAACCCTAATATTAAATTTATTTGAATAATTAGACCGATGACCAACATATTCTTCATGACATCTCTGGTGCATTAAAAAATGTGATGGGGATCATCAAATTTGTAGGAATACAATCCTACTAGTTAAAATTGCCTCCATAACCACCATAGCATCATTTGTTGATGTACTACAACATGATTTTTCCATTCCATGAAGAACTCCTCCATTTCTTTGCAATACAATACACATGGCACATAAAACTTAGAGATGATGAAAATATACAAATATAGAATAAATTCCAACTCTAATTACCTTTGTCGAGTATAGTGGTTGGTCATCCAAGAGTATCTAATCCGTGCCATTTTGTTCATTTATCTATAAATGGTTTCCTCACATCGACAACTTGACAGCATTAACTATTTCCCACTGAAATGGTCTTAACCTAAGAAAGATGATCATAAAAACAAAGGAATTATACCCACCTTTTATTTTCAGGACAAGGGGAATTACAACAAATGTAAAGTAAACATAAGTGGACCCATTACAATCCATGGATGAAAGAGGACAAGAGAATAAATTTTGCTATGTAGTGAATAATGAGCCAATGAAAGGCATAAAAAAACTACCAATGTCAATGAGAAATGAATACGATCTAAGTATCCATGATCCATAATAATAACATATTATACTGCATTGAAATTTACCCGTAAAAAGAGCATATAGGAAAATGGATAATACAAATATAGAGAACTAGTCAGTTGAAAGTAAATATAATGTTCTCTTGCTCTTCTTTAAAAAGACATTAAACATGACTATTTCATATGAGATTTGTTAGTGTTTATGTAACCATTTAAAATATTGTTAAAGATAAGGTTAATTTTTTTGTTATTTTTCAACTCTCATTTGTTTATAATTCAATTATATATAGACAAAAGTCTTACTATCATGGCCTGCCACAAGGGAAACCATATCAACAATAGTAAAAATATTGCAAAGTTCTTATGTCTAGCAAAATCAACCATACCAAACCTACTTTAGAGTTACATATAGGCCATGATAAATGCCTAGGAATGTCATAATACAATTCACATAATAATTGTTGGCTATAAATAACATGCCACCACTACAAAACATAGGAAACTTCAAAACCAAATTCAAATAACATAAATATAATACCAAGGTGGACCTTGGCTAGCATCCTTCCTCAGAAGAAGTTGTAGGGGCGAGATCTTGTTCTCTTGTACTTGGCGTGGACTACCTCTCACAATATAAATGTGTCTATATGTGGGCTAGCCAAGCATCCAGGTTAACTAAAAGAGAGCACATATTCTTTTGGATAAACTAGGTGTGGTTGAGGTGAGCAATGATTTCATTATTTTCTTCTTGCTTGTCCCAAATGAAATGACACACCATGACCTTCATCTACCAATACAACGTTATGGAGTGCAAGTATTGATTCCTACAACCCATGGTGTGTCTATGGTATGGAATGTAGTCTGAAACAACAACATGAATTCATGAATCAGAGTGAGCATTCTTGTTGTGAAATGCCTAAGCCTCAAGTATATTGATTTCATATTGATCTTCTTGAAGGATGGATGAGTGAACGATATACGCTACAAACTAAGCCTAAGACTAGCCTTGAGACTTGATAGTATGGCCACAACCATCAAATCCCCATCACGAGTGGATATGTTTCCATGACATGGTTATGGGGAGAAGAAGGGCTGCAAAAAGAGTAGACATAAGAGGTAGGAGAAGGGAAAGAGACTAGAGGATGAGGGAAAACCAATGCATAGTGAGCACGGTTATGAAATTTAGAAATATGGTTGGAGAATAGAGCCAGAGCCAAGTGAAGCATAGAGAGGCATAACAACCAAAAAAATAAAAATGAGAACCCTCCTTGAGAGTGATGAGCCTCGATATTACAACAAAAATGCTGCAACTCCCAAGGCTACCAACTTTAATTATCAACCTAGGGTTCGTACAAACTTAAGAGGTGTGTGGCATACAATGTGTCCTTCCTTTGATGTCATGATGTAATGGAGTGCATGTACTCAAGTAAAATCCTAAACTAATTGCAGAAAATGAAATGTTCGAAATGGAACCTTAACCTATTGCAAGAAATAAAGTACAAGGAAAGAGATAGGAATTTAGTGCTAAATAACACCATTTCCTAATTAACTACCAAGAAACTATGCTTTGCAATAATGTTAAATTATCATGAACCAAATGCTACTATCTAAGCATGGAAGTAAGAAGCATCAAACATCACTAATGTGCAAGTAAAGAGACTAAAATAAATCTATTTTTGTCTTTTTGTCTTTTCATGCAAAATCAAGTATGCAAACTAACTTACTTTGGTGACGTGGAAAGTGAATTAAGGACATTGGAGGTTCGATGGAAGGGTTAGGAGATGGTTGGATGATGTGGGAGACTCTTGGGAGGCTTTTGGTGACTTCCTAGAGGTTTTCCATCAATTCGGCCTCAAAACAGGCCATTTCAGGAAAACCTACAAGATGTACTAGAAACCTAAAGGATAGTGAACCTACATGATACAGCTGAGAGTAAAATGTGAGGTGTTGGAGGTGATGTAAGGCTTAGGAAAGGTGGTAGATGGGTGGAGTGGAGTGATAAAATACCTAGGATCACTCAGAACTCAAAACCAAAGTTGGGAGATGAATAGATTTGCTCAAAAAACATGGAAAAGTTTCCTTGTGAAATGATGAAATTGGTAAGGGTTTAATGACCAAGAAAATCAAGTCCAAATTAGATGGGACAAATTTTGTTATTAACTAGGATGTATTAGGTCCCTATTCCAAGTGGAATCACTCAAAAAGACCTCTGTTAACCCATGAAAAAAAAATAAAAAACATTACTAGTTGAAAATCTAGAAATTCGAGAACTAGTGAGCTAATGAATCTAAAAATGTGCCTAACCAAATCAAGTGAAAATGTAATGGGGTAATTTTTGTTATGAACTAGAATGTTTTTGTGATATAATTCAAATGGAATCAATTCGATTGAAGCTCGTTAGCATGCTCTAGAAAATAGCAGAAATTTTATGTTTTTTGCTAAAAAGGAGGTCCAACAATCTAGATTTTGGAATAAGAAGACTAATCCAAGCAACTCAATGATTCCTATGAACTTCCAAAGCTTTTCCAAGGATGAAATAATGATTTTTATCCTGCAAAATAACTTACATCAACCATTTAACTCAATCCTACAACAAGAAATCATTAATTCTAAATGCAGAAATAGAAAGAAATAAAAACTAGAGATGCATGTGAATAAGAAATGAAAAGAAGGAAAGAAAATGATAAAAAAGGGCTCTGAGGTTCCTGGGATGGCCAAGCCCAAGGAAAATCAAAGACCTGTGGAGGAAAACATGATTTAGAAGCTGAACATGACACCAATGTTCATTATTTTCATCGTTAGAATTATATTCTTGCAAGAAAATACAATGGAGCCGTAAAAATTCAAGCTCTCTCCACAATAACAATAATGAAAATCTCCTCCTAGAGGAAAATTCGACTTGGTACTTATAAAAAATGATTAGGAATCATTCCCCATAAACAGAGGAAGATTTCCCCGCCAAAATCCCTTGGTTAGTGGATCTAATCCTTAATACTAGGAATTTGCATTAAATGGTAGGGAACACAGTCCTAGATTTTCTCAATCATTCCCTAGAAGAAAATTCTACTTGCTACTTATACAAAATGATTAAGAATCATTCCCCATGGATGGAGGAAGCTTTCCCCACCGAAATCCCTTGATTAGTGGATTTTCTCCCTTCATTGGTGGATCTTCTCCCTTGATTAGTGGAACACATTCCTATATTTCTCAATCATTTGAGTTCCACAATTTGTGCTATAATTCCATAATATCTTGTTGACTTATTATTTATTATTGATCCTCCAGTAGTAGGGAATAGGTCCTTAAATTATCTCATCCTCCAACTCTTCATAATTTTCCCAATATTCTCATAATATTCCACAAAAAATAAATAATATTAGGCACAAATATTCAATTATTCATAAATGTTTGTAATGAATATATTAAAGTTAAAAATAAATTATCTAATGCGAAAATAGAGGTTTAATTGCTGAAGGATGGTCATAGGCCTTAATTTATGTTTTAAATTAGAGGCATGGGCCTTAATTTATGTCTAATTTAGATGCCCATCATACCCCCTACTGAAAGTGTTGCTCATCCTTTGAACAACGTAGTGACCTCATTGTGCCTCATCCATGGCCTTGGTGGCATCTCTCTTGTGCATTAAGAATCTTGTCTGTAAGCTTTGTGAGGACAAACTCAAAAACATATTTGTTTAAAGAAAACTCATTGTTTATTGAGACCATTTGTTTTCCTTCTTGCCCTTTATTCAAGATGGGTTCTTGAATATTTTTCAGTTTGGCAAGGTCTTCCACACCCTTATCAACCTTCTGCTACCTTGTTCTGCCATTTGGACAGCTCTTGTAGTATTTCTGGGTCACTGTAATTCCTACAAGATCATCCTATAGAAAACATAGTCCCTTTGTAAAATGAAGTAAAGGAGTGGAAAAAATGATAGAAATGGTGGAGGAATGAATGGTAATGAGTGGTAAAATAAAAATGTGAGTGACAAGGGTCTCTTTGTGATCCTCCTTTGCTCTTTGACCATCCTTCTTGCTGACCTACAAATGGAAATTTCATGAAAATGGAGAGGATGCTCTCTTTGTTTTTTTTTCCAACAATGAAATGGGATGGATGAATGATGAATAGGTAGTGAATATGAAGTGGATGGAGTGCTTGGAGTGTTGTCCTCATTCCTTGGCCTTTGCAAAAATTTCTTCTTTTAACTGATGTCCTTATTCCTTGAAATCATCACCCTTCATAATTTGACTTTTTAACATTGCATGAGTGAAGGAGTGAGTTGCAATTAACTAGTTGAAGGCGGATGAGATTGCTGACCAATCCTTAACTTATAAAACCTCATCTCTCATGCATTGACAACAAATTTCTAACTATAATATGCTCAAGAGAAGAGGTCGAGAATATTGCATATGTGTACCTACTTGATGGTTGTTGGAGAGGCATGCTGCTGCTAAGTTGATATTGATGTGCAGGTGTTGGATGGTGATAATGATAATCCTGATGCTGCTGCTAAGCTCTAGAGAAACTTCTTTGACCTCTAGATCTCCTTTAAAACTACTCACTACTAATCCTATAGGTGTTTTTCTGTATCCTGTAGGTTTAAAGGACAACGACTTGTTTTGTCCATATCTCCCAAACAATAGACTAGATTGAGATGAAATTTTTTTAACATGTTTCCATCATCATTATACACCTCTCCATAGAAACATTTTGGTCAATGGATGCACGAATCTCGAGAAAACCTAAAAATTTCTGAAGGTGATGGAGGCCAATTTCTTGCAAACCGTGCATTGGAATTTGCTGAAATTGCTTGGGCATGTTACCAACATCCATACACACCTCCCCATGAAACAACTTTTTAAATGGATGCACGGATATTAAGAAAATGCAGAAATGACTTAAGGTGATGGAGGCCAATTTCTTGGCAATTGTGCACCAGAATTCGCTGAAATTGCTTGAGCATGTTACCATCATCCATATGCATCCCTGAAACAACTTGGAAAATGGATGCATGGTTTCAAGTTATAGAAAAAACAAATTTCTACTCTATGTATTTTTGTATCCTATAGTAAAACAAAACATCCTATAGTTTTTTAGGATAGTAAGGAAAATGAGTGGTAGAAGCTTGAGAATGATAGGTGGATGGTGAAAATAGATGAGGGTGATGGATTGGCATGGCCTTGGCCTTGTTGGAGCATTTGAGCGAAGTAGGAGAAAGTCAAAATTTGACTTCTTTTGGCTAGGCTTGACCAATTTTCCTTTTGGTACCAACTTGTTCTTGTTTTTTGCAGATGTTGGAGAGTATATGCATGCATGGAGCAAGGATTTTTTTTTTTTTTTAGGCCTACTAGTTGCCTCAATGAGATTTTCAACTAGTACGTCTGCCTAGGCGCCTCAAAGGAGGTTCTCACCTAGGATCTTCTTCTTTTTTCTCTCTTTTTTCTTTTTTCCAACCCACTGACCGCCCCATGGAGGTTTTCAATCAATGAGCCAATCTGAGGTGCCTTCAAGGAGGTTTTCACCTTTGATTTTTATTTTTTCTCTTATTTTTCATTTTTTTTGTTCTACCCTACGCTACTTGAAAAAAAAATCACTTTCAAGTATACTTCCAATGGAGCCATGTGCACATCAAAATAATAGACAAAATGACGTGGAGGCTTGAAATGTATGCTTTGACATGTACCTGGATTTCAGAGACCAAATGATTTGACTTTGAAATGATCAAGCATAGTTGAAGAACAGAGTGATGCTGCAACTTAGTGACTATCTAGAACCATATTTCAATATAGTTGTGGTGTCTCTAGTCCACTTGCTGATTTAGATCATCTTGTATGTTTTCTTCTACCATGACCTTCAAGTCTTCCTCTTTTTGTTGATTGATCTCTTGAATACATGGAGGATTTGATGGTAACTATGAAGGAGCTTTCTCACTCTTCGATATTTCTGTCTGCTCTTAGTTAAATGCAGCCCATGGTTCTTTAATCTTCTCTTTTGAGTCTTCTTCTACTGGATGTGGTCCTTCAATGATATCATTATAATCTTTTTTTTGCAATACTCTTCCTAAGCTATGATGAATACCATTGGACTCAAGAGGAGTTGTTTGGAAGTGTTGTACCTAAGCATTATAAGTGGGTTGAGCTACTTCAATATGTGGGTTTGGAAATGGTGGTACAAGTAACTGAGTGAGAGTGTATATTTGATATGGATGTGGATGAGGTTGTGGTTGTGGTGGAGGTGAATGGTAATGATAACATGGAGCTTGGTATGGAGGATATTGAGGAAAATACTGAGGATATTGTGGATGGCTGCCATAAGTTCCTTCCCAACCTTGTTGCCAAGATTGGTTTTGGGATTGAGATGGCCAATGTTGCTAAGGAAAGGGTGTGTTACAATTACTTTGAGGTCGATGTGCATAAGCTTGAAATTGTGAATTAGGCTCTTGCATCATATCAGGCTAAATAAGCTGTCATGGTCCTCTTGGAGCTACATAACATTGCTGCATTGACAATTGACTTGCTCCATTGTCCTCTTAGTGAACTTCCTTCAACCTTGGTAATGAGGAGCAACATTTAACATCATGTGATTCTGCATGGACAACACAAACATCTTCTTTTTGCTCATTTTGCATTCTTAACATTTTTGCTTGTTTGGTTAGATTGCTAAGAATTTCTGTTTTAAAGCCATCAAACAAATTTCCAGTTTTAACTTGAATTACCGATCTTGATGTTGATTTACCTACTCTTGCTTTCCCTCTTAATATGTGTTTGCATGTTTCACAAATTTCCTCAAATGATAATTGATACACATCACCTCTACTTATGAGATTAAGGAGATTAGTCCACTCATCCCTAATTTTTCTAAGTAGAGGGTTTCTAGTGTGTCGGATCTTAAATGATGTAGTTTTTACCTCTTAACATTATACATGAACCTCTCTATTAGATCCTCTAATCTCTCATCTTCTCTTTAATTCATTCTAAAGATTTCTTCTTTAAGAGCACGATCTTTATATTTTTCTATAAATATCTTTTGCATATCATTCCATGATCTTATTGAATTAGTCCCTAAATTCATGAACCATTTAAGAGCTATATCCTTCAATGCTGCCGGAAACAAACTAAATTTTTGAGTTTTTATTAAGTAACCATAAGATCTATAAACAATTTCAAATTCAAAGAGAAATGTTTATGGATCCTCTGACCTTAGACCATGACATTTTGGAAGAAAAGATGGAGGGATGTTCTTCATGTGCACACTACCATCAGTATCTTGAATGGGAAATCCAAGAGGATCTTCCTCATCGTCATCATCTCCATCCATTTCTTCTACATTATTTGCCATCTTCTTCTTCTACCTGCAAAAGTGAATGGTGATATGGATCTTACTGCACCATGTGATCAAATGGGGGGGTGGGTTGGTGTTGGAGAAATTTTGTTTTTATTTTTATGATCGAATGAAAACTATAATGTAATACAATTTTCTACTTTTGAAATTAAATATACCTAATGAAAATATTTTTCTATTTTTGCAAAAATTAAAAATAAATCAATCAACTAGGAAAGAAAACAATGCATACTTTGACACCTCCCTGGAAACGGCGCCAAAAAGTGATGAGCCTTGGTATTGCACCAAGAACGCTGCAACTTCCAAGGCTACTGACTTTAATTATCAACCCGGGGTTCATACAAACTTAAGAGGTGTCGGCACTATATGTACAACATACAATGTGTCCTTCCTTTGCTGTAATGATGTAATGGAGTGCATATACTGAAGTCAAGTCCTAAACTAATTGCAGAAAATGAAATGTTCGAAATGGAACCTTAACCTATTGCAAGAAAGAAAGTACAAGGGAAGAGACGGAAATTCAATGCTAAATTACACCATTTCCTAATTAACTGCCAAGAAACTATGCTTTACAATAATGCTAAATTATCATGAATCAAATGCTACTATCTAAGCATGTAAGTAAGAAGCATCAAACATCACTGGTGTGCAAGTAAAGAGACTGAAATAAATCAATTTTTGTCTTTTTGTCTTTTCATGCAAAATCAAATATGCAAAACTAAAATCCTTTGGTGAAGTGCCAGGTGAATTAAGGATGTCGGTGTTGGGTCTTGAAAATGTCATTCATTTCCATTACACTTTCACTATTATGTCCATTATATCACCTCCATTTCACTACTATGTCACTACATTCATCCCATTTTTATTATCATTGGGCCACATTTATGTTTTTCCAAACTTTATTAATTCTTAGCCTTTTTAAGTGAATTTGTGGTTAAAAATTAGACAGTAATGTGCATATGCTTATGCCTAACAAGTGGGTTGAGATTGTTGACATGTGTAGGTTAAAAGGAGGCTTCTAGAAGACCTTTATGTGGCACTCTAAGGCCAAATTCGAATTGAGTGGAAAGAATCATGGGATCATGAGGATATGTGTCACATCTCCTAATTGTATTGAAACTCTAAGAAGACGTGTCTTATTAGCTCCTATTTTGATTAGGACTCTAGAGGTAGAGGAAAAGATTCATGGACTCTCATTAATAAGATGGCTTCTCATCTTTTTGTATAAATAGGAGATCTCTCTCCTTCATTAGGGAGTTTAGAGCTTGTTAGCTTGTTAGTCTTAGCTTAGCTTGGAGTTTATATTTCTTCCTTGATGGCTTTTGAAAGCTTTGGAGAGCTTTGTTGTACTTTGTAATTTTGAATAATTTGAATAAAGCTTTGATGTTATCAACATGGAAGGAGATGTAACGTAGACGTCATGGAGCACATTAGAATGTAAGGTAGAGTAGATTTTATTTTGTAATTTTGCTTTGATTTCATTATGTCATTTGATTGCTTTCAAGTTTGATAGATAAGAGTTTCCATTGATGTAATTTTAATTCATGCAAGTGTGTTCAACCGGTTGATTGTAGATTAGTTTTTCTTTACATGTTTTTGCATTAAATAGTGACATGAGATTTGCCTCTCTGCTGAACATTTTCTTAAGCTTTTCAATTTCAGTTATGGTTTGATTTCAATCTTATTTATTTGCTGTTGTTAGTTAGTTTAGATATCAAATTATTTATGTAATTTAACGTTATCTCCAGAGCCATGGATTAACCCCGAAAAGCTATTTGGCGAGCTATCGGATTATGAGTGAAGTGATTTGATTTTACTTTCATCTCTGTAATTAGATAACAAGTTCTTCATGTTATTGATGTTATCTCCAAAGTCATGGCTTAACCCTGAAAAGCTACATGGTGAGCTACTGGATTATAAGTGAAGTGACTTGATTTTACTTTCATTTGCAAGTAGGTAATTTAGATATCAATTCTTCATGTTATTGACGTTATCTCCAGAGCCATGGTTTAACCCGGAAAAGCTACTTGGCGAGCTATTGGATTATAAGTGAAGTAAATTGATCTTGCTTTCGTTAGTTTGCAATTTTTGGTTTGTTTGAGTGCAATAGTTTAGATTTTATTTCTGTAATTAGATGGGTAACAGAGACAGTGATTTCATGACCAGTATTTCATTTTTTGTTTGATTTAAGTAGTTGCATATTTACATTCATCTTCAAGTATTAATTTTATCAATAGCATGTTTTAAGATCTTTTGAAGTGCTAAGTTTTGGAAGTTACTATAAGAGACATAAACCTTGTCTTAAAATCTACATCCATACTTGACCTTTAAAAGTATTCTTAAGACCTTAGAATAGGATTTCCATTTGCGTTAAACACTTTAGGAAACCAACAAGAACAAAACCCCAAAAACAACATAAACTATAAAACAACGAAGTAAGAAAAAGGTTAACTAAGCACATATGGTGCACCACACTTCATCAATTTACGATACCCGGATTGATAATTTATGTAGAACAATTTAAGACATTAAATTGACTAGACATTTTGGCGTTGTTGCAGGGGAAGTGTAATTAGGAGACCTTATTTCTTACATCTAAATTTTTTTTAATAATTTTTTAGTATGCTCTCCTCCTACACTTTGTGTGATCTGGAGGATCAGAAAAAGAATTGTTATAAAAAATAATAATTAATAATTCTTGAGTATACTCTCCTCCTGCACTTCGTGTGATTTAGAAGATCAGAAAGAGAATTGTTATGTTACAAAAAGGAAGACAAAATAAAATTCATCATTTCAATTGATTCAATTAAAAAAAAAACCCAACTGCTTTGATAGGTTCAACTGTCCAAGATTGATTGGTTATCGTTTGTAGTGGTTCTCAAAACACTGTATCCTATTTTAACAAGATTTTGCAACTTAACTGTGGAATGTAGTCTGATTCCCCAGCTAATTGTGAATTCCACAGCTAATTTCAAGGTTTAATAGTTTACAGGCATCCAATGAAGAAACTGACCACATGGGCATCTCCAGAATTGTCCGACATGGATCCTATCTTAGTCACACAACCCAGATTGATAAAAAATCAGCTTAAGTCCTCAGTCAAAGTCCTATTTTTAGTATATTTTACTGGAAGTCTTTGCTGCCTGAAATTGAAAATCATTAATCCTTCTTATAAAAATTTACAATTTCAGAGAAAAAAAGAAAAATAATCAATGGCTATCCCCAATTCTAATCTCCACTGTGGCTTCAATAGAAATCTACATTCTTGTTTGAGCTTTGACCTTCAAACAAACCTGCAAGAACATTTAAAAAAAAATTAAAAGTGCAAATTCAACATATCAAATTGCATGGACTGTTGTAAAGAAAATAAAATGAGGCCAATTGAAATAAAAAAACCCCGTTTGGCTTTCAAAAGAGTGTATGTGGCATCTAATTTATGTGGAAATTTTTTTGAAACCTCCCAATGTCAAAATCTGAAAAATCTGCATACGCATTGATTAGATGTTCTGGCCTTTTCGTGATTTCGTTTCAGTGCATCCTCAGCCCTTTGTAAGCAATCCACTTGCATTCATTTGGACTGTGTATCTTACTCATATAAGAAACTTTTGGTTTTAGAACGTTTTTGGAAAGCCAACATAAGAAATTTCTCGATGATAATAGAATCTGAAACTTATGGATGGCCTACATAAATTGTGAAAATAGATTAAAAATAGAGGCTTAAGGCATGTTGCAGTCACCAATACTCCTAGAGAAAATGCTGAGCTCATGATCTCTATTGTAGGCCTCACAAGCTTCTTTGAGTTCTTGGTTATTGGCAATTTGCTCATTCACCAATAAACGTAGGTATTCGGATCACCATTCACAAGAGCTTTACTGATGGAGACTATATCATCAAAATTCACTGATTCATATGCTGTGAGTACGTCTGAAAACAATTTTTCTCTCTGAAATCAATTTTACAACCAAAAGTAGCAACTCAGGAAAAACACAAAACACCAAAAAATGTAAAACTTTGAATGCACGCTGTGTCCAAACAGAGGCAAATTTGGAAAAAATAAAACATGGGTTTTTTCGCCAATAGGGTCAGTTAGATAACATAAAAATTGTTTTAAGAAATTCGTGGTGGTTTGAGAGAATTTCTCGGTTCTCTGAAGCCTCTTTTTGCCTTCTGCGTGAAGAAAAACAAATTTTAATTAATGAACAGGCTGTGATTTAATTCGGCGTGCCTGAGGAAGGGAATTCTAATTAGGAATCAACTGTGTGCTGGCATCTAAAACTTGATTACACGCCTCCCATCTTTAATAAACTCATACTTCATCACACCTGTCAGACGTGTCCGAATCGAATACGACTCTTCCCGATTGATCTGTTTAACGACTATACCTATGATGCTCGACGTATTTACTCACTAAAATATGAAGGGCATAAGAGTCATTTGCAGGCTTAGGATATGTCTTATTATATCTTGCTGAGATTAATATTTTTGACCGTCAGGGCCACGCTGCAAAACTCTGCATTGTTTTTCTATCCACTCTTCGCAGCATGACGATGGCAATCCTGTGCTATCGGCAATTCTTTCCAGCCCCGTATGATTTAGATGGTACTTTCAATTTCTTGCTGGTGAAAATGTGAATGAGGTAGACAAAATTGGCTAATCAGAATGATCGTCCATATTTTACAATGGACAGGGCACAGACAATAGAAAATATAAGCATGACAGCAAAGGGAAATGGGTTGTTTTATGATTTAGAAACTGGAAGGAGTGGAGGTTTTATCATGATGTGCCTTCAGTTGTTTATAAAACTATAAATTGAAGCTTTGTTGCTCATTTTCCTTGGCAGTCTTGTGTATTTCAAAAGTCCGATATAACTGCTACAATAGTGTAATCATTGAAGTTTGGTCCTGAAAATAAGTTATGATAATCCTAATACACTTAAAGGCTCAATAAGTATTATATTGTTTGTTTTTCAAGTGAGATTTTGGGACTGTTTGCATGCTAATTGTGGGCTGATCTGAATCATATCAAAGTCTGGTGCATTATAATTGTATTCTTGAAATCATTGGTTTTTGTTTGATCTTGAAAATAATCTATCATTCCTGCATACTAGCTCTTGCATCCTTGCACTCTTGCATAAGCATCTTTTTGATAGTCGAAGTGCTCTAAAATTGTTCCCGTGCCTAATTGCTAAGTGACCAAAAGATTGAATTCATTTTCAAGGTTTATGATTCAGATGGCAGTACGAAAGTGACACTTCGGGTACATCTCAACAAAATAAAAATAAAATAAAATAAACTAAAAATGAGCATCACAAGAGTTGGTACCCTGATATTCCATTTCCATCGCTGAAATTATTTTGCTCCATATGCCACTATCATTCACAGAGTTCCTACATGCAGACAATGAAGAAAATAACTTAAATCGAAAAACTGATGGTTGGTTGTCTTTTAGCTGTGCAATGCAGCTCTATTCCGCAGCTAACTCCCAATTCCGCAGCCATTTTCATACTTCTATAGGTTATAGGTTTCGAGAGACAAAACAAACCACATGGATAGCTGGGAAAATGTCAGTACATGGATGGTGTCCTATTCATTTGATCCAAGTCGATGAAAAAGATCCCGGTCAAAGGGAAGTCAAGCTGGGTGTTATCACTAAGTCGCCGCATGTCAAGAAAAAATAATAATTTTGAATCAATGAAATGAATAAGTGATTTGCTCACTTTTCTGAAGGTATTGATTAATTTTGGACTGATGATGAAAGATGAATGGCTAACTTTTTATTCGAGATTTTTAGCTACAGAAATTGTGCACATTCCGCAGCTAAAGTCCAATTCCGCAGCTGTTCTCTAATTCCGCAGCCAAAAAAACCTCATTGTTCAAATGAGCCTATCTTTCTCATACAAAATCAGATTTTGATGATTCAAGTATCGTTGGAAAGATCTCAACAAGATCTACACAATGAGAAATCCATCATTAGAGTTTGAAATGGAAAATAACGAAATAAATTGCTAAAAAGAAGCAACATTCAACTTGGGGCACCAATTCCAAAGCAGGTATAAATTCTTTTTATTTTTCCTTTGAGAACTTGTTTCATTAATACAAATTTTTAGTTTTGTGTGTAAATATCATAACTAGAGAGATTGATCACCTCTCTCCTTTGATAATCTTACATTCCGTTGCAGAAGAAGTATTAGTTTTTTTGCAGGTTCTGGGAGGAGGGACAAATAACTACAAGAGAATAGTGTCTCTCTAAGAGGCTAATTTGTTTCATAAGAAGATGATAAGCAACAAAGAGGAAATATGTTGATGCAAAATCAGATCCAAACACTTGAAAAACTTTCAAATACTATTGTCTCCATCACATCCATACCTCATAATAAACATTCACCTCATTTCACTCCATATTTTCCATTTACATTCACATACACTTTCCATTTCTTTTTGTCCATTCATAACCCAAAAATAAAAGCAAGAGGCTCATTCACATGCTTATTGCCCATTGCCATTTATGCTCTCCATTGCCATATTCCATTTTCATCTTTCATTTCCTGTCATTTTCATTTCGCAAATAAGCCCTGCTTCAATGCAAATTATTGAGTCCATAGTCCTTTGAGTCTAAGTTCCTTATAAAGACACCTTGAGGCTTGCATGTCTTCATGACAAGTTCTCATGCTGAAAAACAATGGGAATACATTAATGTCCCTTGTTCATTAGATCTTCTAGGTGACTCAACATCGACAAAACTATTCATACCTAGCAAGATGTGTTTGGGCATCTTGACTCTCATTGTCATCAATGGTGAGAGTTCTTGTGTTGACTAGTGGCATCCATCAATGGCCACTACGTCAACAATTTCCTGCGATGTTCGACATCAGAACATATTTTCATATAGTAAGAATTGCGCCAATGAGTTTTGAAGACATGAAGACTATTATTTTCAGCGTTTTGGAGCAGATTCATCAAGTTTTAGTAGAAGAAATAAAAAGTCATCTTAACTCTTTATCTATGACTCCTCTTGTTCAACCACTTGAAGAAGAATATGATCATAATTTTGCAGCCACCACACATACAACTCATCCATTCCAAAGGGTAAGTTAAGGTACGTCATTTTCTAACTTTTAACCATAGAATTCCATAAAAAGCTAGAATGATAATTGTTGGAAAAACATTTCTCTGCCAATACCATCAGTTGGGGGGGGAATACATTCATATGCATATCTTGCCATGTCCATATCATATTCAGGAGCCCACATACTTCCAATATATATTAACTATTACATTGTTATTATGAGCATACAATGGCTTTTCAAAAAGTGCCTAAAGGATAAATTGGATACAAACAAAATCATGGTTGTCACACAAGAACCAACCATCATGCAATCCAATAAAGATATACTTTGCAAACAATAATCAAAATATCATTATGCAAAGTTCAAAGATCAAAATAGATTGCAACAAAAAAATGGTTGTAACACAAGAACCAACCATGTTGCAATTCAAGTAAAACACTTTGCAAAAATATGAAGTTATCAAATGATATCATGCAAAGTTAAGCCAAAGCTCAAGGATCAAAAGAGTTAATATAATATATATTGCATGAGGACATGCAATAACTTTGGTTGGGGGGTATGTTGGGTCTTGAAAATGTCATTCATTTCCATTACACTTTCACTATTATGTCCATTATATCACCTCCATTTTACTACTATGTCACTAAATTCATCCCATTTTCATTATCATTGGGTCATATTTATGTTTTTCCAAACTTTATTAATTCTTAGCCTTTTTAAGTGAATTTGTGGTTAAAAATTAGAAATTAATGTGCATATGCTTATACCTAGCAAGTGGGTTGAGATTGTTGACATGTGTAGGTTAAAAGGAGACTTCTAAAAGACCTTTATGTGGCACTCTAAGGCCAAATTCGAATTTGAGTGGAAAGAATCATGGGATCATGAGGATATTTGTCACATCTCCTAATTGTATTGAAACTCTAAGAAGACATGTGTCTTATCAGTTCCTATTTTGATTAGGACTCTAGTGGTAGAGGGAAAGATTCATGGACTCTCATTAATGAGATGGTTTCTCATTTTTTTGTATAAATATGAGATCTCTCTCCTTCATTAGGGAGTTTAGAGCTTGTTAGCTTGTTAGTCTTAGCTTAGCTTGGAGTTTATAGTTCTTCCTTGATGGCTTTTGAAAGCTTTGGAGAGCTTTGTTGTACTTTGTAATTTTGAAGAATTTGAATAAAGCTTTGATGTTCTCAACATGGAAGGAGATGTGAAGTAGATGTCATGGAGCACATTAGAATATAAGGTAGAGTAGATTTTATTTTGTAATTTTGCTTTGATTTCATTATGTCATTTGATTGCTTTTAAGTTTGATAGATTAGAGTTCCTATTGATGCAATTTTAATTCATGCAAGTGTGTTCAACTGGTTGATTGTAGATTAGTTTTTCTTTACATGTTTTTGCATTAAATAGTGACATGAGATTTGTCTCTCTACTAAACTTTTTCTTAAGCTTTTCAATTTCGGTTATGCTTTGATTTCAGTCTTATTTATTTGTTGTTGTTAATTAGTTTAGATATCAAATTCTTCATGTCATTTGACGTAATCTCTAGAGCCATGGCTTAACGCCGAAAAGCTACTTGGCGAGCTATCAGATTATGAGGGAAGTGATTTAATTTTACTTTCATCTCTGTAATTAGATATTAGGTTCTTCATGTTATTGACGTTATTTCCAGAGCCATGGCTTAACCCCGAAAAGCTACATGGCGAGCTATCGGATTATAAGTGAAGTGACTTGATTTTACTTTCATTTGCTAGTAGGTAATTTAGATATCAATTTTTCATGTTGTTGACGTTATCTCCAAAACCATGGCTTAACCCGAAAAAGCTACTTAGTGAGCTATCGATTATAAGTGAAGTAAATTGATCTTGCTTTCGTTAGTCTGCAATTTTTGGTTTGTTTGAGTGCAATAGTTTAGATTTTATTTCTGTAATTAGATGAGCAGCAAAGACAGTGATTTCATGACCAGTATTTCATCTTTTATTTGATTTAAGTAGCTGCATATTTACATTCATGTTCAAGTATTAATTTTATCAATAGCATGTTTTGAGATCTTTTGAAGTGCTAAGTTTTGGAAGTTACTATAAGGGACATAAACCTTGTCTTGAAATCTACATCCATACTTGACCTTTAAAAGTATTCTTAAGACCTTATAATATGATTTCCATTTGCGTTAAATACTTTAGGAAACCAACAAGAACAAAACCCCAAAAACAACATAAATTATAAAACTAAAAAGTAAGAAAAAGGTTAACTCAGCACATATGGTGCACCACACTTCATCAGTTTACGATACCCGGATTGATAATTTATGTAGAGCAATTTAAGACGTTAAATTGACTAGACAGTTGGAGGTTGGATGGAAGGGTTAGGAGATGGTTGGATGGTGTGGGAGACCCTTGGGAGGCTTTTGGTGTAACAACCTCTAGGGTAAATGTGCATATAAAAAATTATAATAGGAACATAAATACAATAAACATATCAGCCATCAAAATCCATATACATCAGTACATTTGCACATGAAAATGAAGGGAATGAATTTTTTATTATTAATAAATGCAATGAACCAACCAGAGATGGGACTACCACGTTCCACCCGACCATAGATTGGCTAAGCCAAGTCTCTCTTCAGCCAATCACCCTCATGCCATATTCCAAGCATGAATGTGGGATATCATAAAACATATCAATCAAAACTCATCCAGGGCTTCCAAATGCCACCCACCTCAAGCCATCAAATAGTGATTCCACCTCACGGTCAGACATCACCAAAACCATCATCAAATTGGTCTCCATCCAAGCCTTCCAAGGCTTCCAGAGTGTTTGTCCAACCAAGGCTTCCAGAACTAGTAACTCAACCCATAGCTTATATAGGGCTTCCAGAATGTTTTTCCAACCAAGGCTTCCAGGACTAGTAACTCAACCTGCCTAGGGCTTCCAAAGTGTTTGTCCAACTAGGGCTTCCAGGACTAGTAACTCAACCCAAGCTGTTACAGGGCTTCCAGAGCGTTTGTTCAACCAAGGCTTCCAGGACTAATAACTCAACCCAAGCTAAGGAAACATGAGAACCAACCAAACCAAAATAATGAAAGTAAACCCACAATCACCATGGCTATCCAGGAAATGGCAAGGCTAGGTAATCCACTTTTGATCTGGGCAATCCTCCATGCCAATGACAAATCATAACCAAGAAACCACATGCATGTGCCATGCATGCCAAAACTTGTGAAGAAATCATACATGCAACTCGGTACCTGCAAGCAATCTGATGTAGTTGTTGATGTCGATGCCTTCTTGTGCTTTCCTGCTCTTCCTTTGCCTTCTTGCTCAAGAATCCAAGTATGTCACACCCTCCGAGAGTGCTCCAAGAAAAATCTAAGTAACCAAGAGTATGAGAGAGAGAGAGAATAATGAGAGAGCTCCAAAACTAAACTGACCAAGTCTTGCCCACTGATCCTCATAAGCCTTTTAATTAATGAGGTCTCGATTTTCTTCATTTTCCATTATTTTCCTTCAATTTCCTCCTCACATGCAACATGTGACCTTTCACCTTAATTTTCTCCTAATTTCCATTCTTTTCATAAATAAATGTGCCAAAATACCTTTTTGCCTCTTTAATGCCTCAGCGATTGCCTTTGACAATTTCCTTAGCCACAAACAACCAAATGAACACCACCTAGCATGTCTTGCCCACCATTCATCTTGGAATATGTGTCCCATCATCCGTCGTATTTATATATTTTTACATGGAATTTTCACTAGGGCTGTTACATTTGGTGACTTTTTAGAGGTTTTCCATCAATTCGGCCTCAAAACAAACCATTTCAGGAAAACCTACAGGATGTACTAGGAACCTACAGAATGTACTAGAAACCTACAGGATGATCATGTAAGAATTACAATGAGCCTACAAGATACAACCGAGAGTAAAATGTGAGGTGTTGAAGGTGATGGAAGGCTTAGGGAAGGTGGTAGATGGGTGGAATGGAGTGAGAAAATGCCTAGGATCACTCATAACTCAAAACCAAAGTTGGGAGATGGATGGATTTTCTCAAAAAACTTGGAGAAGTTCTCTTGTGAAATGATGAAATTGGTGAGGGTTTAATGACCAAGAAAATCAAGTCCAAATTGGATGGAAAAAAATTTGTTATTAACTAGGATGTCTTAGGTCTCTATTCCAAGTGGAATCACTCAAAAATACCTCTATTAACCCATGCAAAAAAAATAAAAAACATTACTAGTCGAAAATCTAGAAATTTGAGAACTAGTGAGCTAATAAATCTAAACAAATTCCTAACCAAATCAAGTGCAAATACAATGGGGTAATTTTTTTTATGAACTAGAATGTCTTTTTGATCTAATGCAAGTGGAATCAATTCAATTTAAGCTCGTTAGCATGCTCTAAAAAATAGCAGAAATTTACTGTTCTTTGCTCAAAAGGAGGTCCAGTGATCTAGATTTGGGAATAAGAAGACTAATCCAAGCAACTCAATGATTCCTATGAATTTCCAAAGCTTTTCCAATGATGAAATAATGCTTGTGATCCTACAAAAGAACTTATATCAACCATTTAATTCAATCCTACAACAAGAAATCATTAATTCTAAATGCAGAAATAGAAAGAAATGAAAACTAGAGATGCATGTGAATAAGAAATGAAAAGAAGGAAAGAAAATGATACAAAAGGGCTCTGAGATTCCTGGGATGGCCAAGCCCAAGGAAACTCAGAGACCTATGGAGAAGAACAAGATTTAAAAGCTGAACATGACACCAATCTTCATTATTTTCATCAATAGAATTACATCCCTATAAGAAAATACAATGGAGCTGCAAAAATACAAGCTTTCTCCACAATAACACTAATGAAAATCTCATCCTAGAGGAAAATTCGACTTGGTACTTATACAAAATGATTAGGAATCGTTCCCCATGAATGGAGGAAGCTTTCCTCACCAAAATCCCTTGATTAGTGGATCTAGTCCCCAATATAGGAATTTGCATTAAATGGCAAGGAACACATTCTTAGATTTTCTCAATCATTCCCCAGAGGAAAATTCTACTTGCTACTTATACAAAATGATTAAGAATCATTCCCTATGGATGGAGGAAGCTTTCCCCATCGAAATCCCTTGATTAGTGGATCTACTCCCTTGATTGGTGGATCTTCTCCCTTGATTAGTGGAACACATTCCTAGATTTTCTCAATCATTTGAGTTTCATAATTTGTGCCATAATTCCATAATATCTTGTTGACTTATTATTATTATTGATCCTCTAGTAGTAGGGAACAAGTCCCTAAATTATCTCCTCCTCCAACTCTTCATAATTTGCCCAATATTCTCATAATATTCCACAAAAAATAAATAATATTAGGCACAAATATTCAATTATTCATAAACATTTGTAATGAATATATTAAAGTTAAAAATAAATTATCTAATGCAAAAAGAGAGGTTTAATGTGATAAAGGATGGTCATAGGCCTTAATTTATGTTTTACATTAGAGGCATGGGCCTTAATTTATGTCTAATTTAGAGGCCCATCATAGAGGGAGAGAGGTTGTGAACCCTCTACATAAGATGCAATAGGTTGCAACCGCTAACCATAATATCAAAACCGACCACCTAAACTTAATAATAAGAGGCACAACAATGAAACTAAAACACTAATTAGAAAGGTAGTAGGGAATAAAATTTACCTGTAAGCTTCGAAGAGACAAATTCTAGAAAAACCCAAAAGAAAGTTAGAGCATGCCATTATCCCTTCAAACGAAAAAAAACATCCACATTCTCCATAGATGAGAAACGATAGTTATAATGTAAAATCAGCAAGAGACAATGAAAATGTAAGGTCATGCCAAGAGGGCCTAGACCTTCCTCAATCTACGTGCAGCAATTTTGAAAGCAGGGGAGGAAAAATTCTACAAGTGGTTTGAAGACATAACAAGACTCCAGATAACTAAAAAGAGCCACTAGCTGAACCAATATGCTAAAGTGGGAGAGAAGGCTCTAGGTTTATTTCTTTAGGGTTTCATTACTTTTGGTATTGTTTGAATGCATGGGTTGTTTGGCTATGACACCCCTATTTAATGTACGAGGTGGAGATGGGCTCGCCAGCTTCCCGCCTCCCTCAGCATGAAATTCAACATGTCCATCGAGGATTATTGATCATAGGTGATGAGTATTTTTAAATGGTCACACCACTCTTTCTATACTTTATTTCTCTAAGGGAATCAAGATTTATATTTTGGTTCTTACATTCCAGGTTCAAAAGATAGCCAACCATTTTATTTCCATATTGACAAGAGTGGGAGGGACAGAGGGCATGAAAGGATGGATACAAAGAATTAATGCGAGAGATGAAGTTTTCAAGCCTCTAGATTTGATAGATCATATCTAGAGAGGATCCATTACTAATAGTCTTCTAAGTATTAATAGCTAGTTGGGAGTCTCCTTACACTTGAAGCTTAATAAAGCCATTGATAAGAAAAGGCATGATTAAAAAAACGAATTATGCTTCATTATTAGTTTTTACTTCACAACTACTAGTAAACAAAATAAGTCTTTACTATCATAGTTTCAGTAGATACGTCTAAAGCTAGCCAACCTCGATTTCCTTTTAAAGCACCATCAAAATTTAATTTCATAAACCCTACTCAGGAGATAAATATTTCAAGTGATCCAACTCCATGATGTAAGGAAACATGGTCCAAAGGGTGATATATAGCAAGGGAGAGCTCAAGTCCGACTAAAATAACTCTTCATGTGGGCTTTCTTACTAATCTTGTTGATTCTAGTGGGAGGATAAAATTGTTTCTTAGACACTATGTAGGGTGATTCACCAAACCACAACATTTATAGAGTGAGATTGATGTTCTTCTCTTCCCATACGAGTCATAGGAGGAATCCTGGCATCATAACCCAAGCTCTTTTAAAGATCAGATTATTGAATATTCCATGATAATATTGATAAAAAATACATTTGAGCCCTGCATATTTTCTATCAAAATGCCCAAAAAGCAACAAAACTGAATCCCATATGCTTTCTAAAAAGTTGCAAGAGTTAAAAATGTGATCCATGTGTTCCTTGCTTGATCTACAAAGAAAGAAAATTGGAGGACCCTCAAACCCTTTTCTTCTAATTCTATTCTAGGAGAGAGCTCCACATCGGTAAGACTTTAAGCTGGATATTTTGAAGCCAAATAACTCTCAAGATAAACCATTTCATTTTTTCACAAGAGCTCAATATAAATTTCCAACTCAAAACACCTAATTAAGTAATGTGATACACATAAATATTGTACACATGCATAGATAGAAAAGAAACTAAATATTCAATGGACAGATAGTCTTGTTGTGATGCTAAAGATGATGATGTGCTTTACAATTGAAGTCACAAATTGTATGATAATCTTGATTCTAAAAAGTTTCTCAGTTACAAAATTCATAACAATTGCGTGTCTTCCATCTCCATTGAATCACGTCCTCCATCACCCATCCTAGCCATGTTACAAATTCGAATCATTTTTGTGTTTTGAATTCATTAGTATAGGCATTTCTTATTAGATTGACGAAGGAATTTCATTTTTCTTGCCGAACAATGGCATGCAATCATCGAGTTGATGAAAGTTGAACAAAAATAAATTAGGTTTTTGGGGGAGTACATAACTATGAGAAATATTACAATGACTTTCATTGTGACTACACCTTCAACATGGAGGTCATGAGTTCAATTTACGTTTTGTGGAGTGGGTTGCATGATCACATTTATTGTTTTTTATTTTATCATTCCACCAAAACGCGGGAGCAAAGAGTGAAGGTCCTATGACCTTGAATATGACTATATATTTGTGCAGAGCAAAGAATGGTGGTGTAAAGAAGAGAAGGGAATCCCACCATCCTCACCATTCTTCTTATTTTGAGCTCGATAAGTGATACCATGCTATGCAGCAAAACATGTAGCTACAAGAACCCAGCATAAAGAAGTTCTTGATGGCCACCTCTTGAATGCCAAAATGGTTGTTGGACAGAATAATGTAGAGTATTTTGCCTGTATTGTCATAGAGGCCATGTTGTGCCATGACATTTTGGTAAGCCCATTGAGAAGAATAGAGTGAGATACCACCCAATTCCATTTTTGTTATACCCTATTGCTCTTCTTCTTGGTCACTAAATACATATACAAATTATCTTTGTTGATGAAATAACTTGTGTACTTATCATATTTGTCTTTTTATATGGCTAATTTTTTTTATTCAAACAGAGATAAGGCTATTCATTCATGGTAAACCATAATAAATTATTGTTAGAGGGGATTCCTAGAATGGAAAATGGCACTGAAAATATTCCAATGACTTATTGGATTGAACCCTAGCAAAGAAGTTTAAAATGTATGCACACAGTAAATAACCCAAAAATGGTAAACCATAATAAATTATTGTTAGAGGGGATTCCTAGAATGGAAAATGGCACTGAAAATATTCCAATGACTTGTTGGATTGAACCCTAGCAAAGAAGTTTAAAATGTCTGCACACAGTAAATAACCCAAAAATAAATATCTTAACTTTATTGGTATTATGAACCCTAGCAAGGCAATAAATAACCCAAAAATAAAATGAAAAGGGAATAAAGGCATTGCCCACAATTATTCCAATAAGAAGATTAGGTAATAAAACATGACATATCTATTAAATTTTGGTGATTCACTTAATATGTTTTATTCTTTAGTTGAAAATATATAGATAGTGATTTAAAAGTGTTTTAGAAAATTTAAAAGTAATAAAATTCTTTATGAGATATTTTTCGGCGTAAATCACAATAAATTTCATTTGTCGACGCATTTCGAACCAACTAGTATGGTTCATCATCAGGACAAGTTGAATGAGCAGATCATGCTTTGCATGTTAAATAAATAGAGAAGAAACTCCAATGGCTGTAAAAACAGCTATATTGACAATGGCTAGATTTAACTGGTTAGTTGGGACTGGATTAGGGTTATAACCATTATTTAATTTAAGGAAGGAACCTTGGTTAGTTAAATTCTTATTAGAACAAAAGTAAATGGAGCATTTTTAACCACCTATAATTATAAATATATATTAAAAAATAAATTATAACCAAAGCTAATATATATTAATAGTTAGTTAGTTATAAAAATTATTAAATATATAAATATACCTAATTAACTAAATTCAAACATAAGTCAAAGGGGTGTTCTATACATTAATAAATAAATATTACATTAATTATAAACCAAATTAATATTAAATAATAGTTTTTTATAGAAGTTCAACAAATATATTATAGGGTAATCTAAGGTTATGATATTAGAGTAATTCAAGGGCTAGAAAGAAAATGTTAATATTTAAAATTAAAGGTTTATATAAGGGTTAAAATAATCAAAGATTAATTGCAAGTTAATTCCCAATAAGTTATTAGCATAAATAAGAGCTATTATAAGAACTTCAAGGAACAAAGGCCCCAAGAAACAGGGAACCAGGGGAAAAATCTTAAAAGACAACAAAGGGAAGGGGGGCCAGGAATACTATGACTAGGAGGAGAGGGCTGGGACCCAACAACTACTGATCCTCCAACCATCCTCTTTATTGAGATTGTTCGACCTTTTTTCAATCTCAATCGCCTCCTTAAATTTTCGGTGATGGAATTGGGACACTCTAGCAATCACACTAGCCTCCTCGATGCAGACATGATGATTGGTTTTCTCAACATGCTTTGCTAAAGCAGAAGACTTGGCTCTCCTATGCTTAAGGTCAGCTGCTTGCTCACTAATCCTCTGATTAATGGAGCGACCAGTGTCACCACTATAGGGGGTCCCACATGAACAAGGAATAATATAAACCCCTTTCATGTCCTTGGGGTTGATGGGATCCTTCACAGATCTGAGAGACTTACGAATGGTATTGAGAGGTCTAAAGGTCGAGGGTACATTATGCTTCTTAAGGATCCTCGCAATCCTGTCCATAGTCCCCTGAACAAACGAAAGATAGACACCAGGAATCCTCTCCTTCTTATCTCTTTTAGCTACTAAGTTCTTAGCTGCTTTGAGGAAAGCCTTCTGACCCAAGTGCCTACTATAACCATTCTCAACAAAGACATTAAGGAGATGGGATTTATCCTCTTCAAAGCTCTTTCCATCAGAGATCCTTAAGGCACGAGTAGCAAGGGTGTTGAGAACCCCCAACTTCTGAGCCAGAAAATGGTGGGAACTAGCATGAAGATACTGTTCCATATGAGTTTTCTTACAAAACACCTGGTGGGAGAGGGAACCATCACTATTCTTCGAGATAAGAATATCAAGGAAAGGGAGGCAGCCATCGACTTCTTGCTCCTTTGTGAAATTAATGGCCGAGGATTGACTATTGAGATGATCAAAGAAAAGGTCTAACTCCTCTTGGCCACGAGACCAGATGACATTAGTGTCATCTACATATCTTTTCCAAAGCTTAGGCAGGAGGCGGGTTGAGTTAAGAGCCCTGGATTCAAAGTCCTCTAATGAAAAGAGCTTTGAAGAGGATAAATCTCATCTCCTTAATGTCTTTGTTGAGAACGGTTATAGAAGGCACTTGGGTCAGAAGGCTTTCCTCAAAGCAGCTAAGAACTCAGTAGCTAAAAGAGATAAGAAGGAGAGGATTCCCAGTATCCATCTTCCATTTGTTCAGGGGACTACGGACAGGATTGCGAGGATCCTTAAGAAGCATAATGTCCCCTCGACCTTTAGACCTCTCAATACCATTCGTAAGTCTCTCAGATCTGTGAAGGATCCCATCGACCCCAAGGACATGAAAGGGGTTTATATTATTCCTTGTTCATGTGGGACCCCCTATATTGGTGAGACTGGTCGCTCCATTAATCAGAAGATTAGTGAGCACGTAGCTGACCTTAAGCATAGAGAGCCAAGTCTTCTACTTTAGCAGAGTATGTTGAGAAAACCAAGCATCATGTCTGCATCGAGGAGGCTAGTGTGATTGCTAGAGTGTCCCAATTCCATCACCGAAAATTTAGGGAGGCGCTTGAGATGAAAAAAGGCCGAACAATCTCAATAGAGAGGATGACTGGAAGATCAGTAATTGCTGGGTCCCAATCCTCTCCTCCTAGTCATGGTCTTCCTGCCGCCCCCTCCTCCCTCCCTTTGTTGTCTTTTAAGATTTTTCCCCTGGTTTCCTGTTTCTTGGGGCCTTTGTTCCTTAAAGTTCTTATAGTAGCTCTTATTTATGCTAATAACTTAATGGGAATTAGCTTGCAATTAATCTTTGATTATTCTAACCCTTATATAAACCTTTAATTTTAACTATTAACATTTTCTTTCTAGCCCTTAAATTACTCTAATAGTTAACTAAATTTTATAGATAAATATTGAATTAAAATTAATTTATTTTTAATTGATTTATCTTAATATATTTTTAGAATCGTCCCTTTATCTTACATGTTAATAAAATTATATAACTCGCTTTTTATATATTACCCTAATGTTTATAACTTTTATTACTAACTACTCTAATATTTAGATTTAGTAACTTGGATTACGTACTATTAATTTAGATTAATTTATATATATATATATTTATAATATCATTAAATTACTCTAATATCATAACCTTAGATTACCCTATTATATATTTGTTGAACTTCTATAAATAACTATTATTTAATATTAATTTGGTTTATAATTAATTTAATATTTATTTATTAATGTATGGAACATCCCCTTTGACTTATGTTTGAATTTTGACTTATGTTTGAATTTAGTTAATTAGGTATATTTATATATTTAATAATTTTTGTAACTAACTAACTATTAATATATATTAGCTTTGGTTATAAATTTTTTTTAATATATATTTATAATTATAGGTGGTTAAAAATGGTCCATTTACTTTTGTTCTAATAAGAATTTAACTAACCAAGGTTCCTTCCTTAAATTAAATAATGTTATAACTCTAATCCTGTCCCAACTAACCAATCAAATATAGCCGTTTTTACAACCATTGGAGTTTCTGCTCTATTTATTTAACATGCAAAGCCTGATCTGCTCATTCAACTTGTCCCGATGATGAACCACACTAGTTGGTTTGAAACGCATCGACAAATGAAATTTCTTGTGATTTACGCCAAAAAATCTCTCATAAAATTAATATGGATCAGAAAAACCTCAACTCAATAATAAAATTCTCTAAATTTCATAAGTATGATATTAAAAAAATTTATAAATCAAGTTAATAGAAAAACACTAAAATAACTTTAAAATAATAATATTAAAAATTCTATTAACTGTACTATAAAATATTAATAATATATATCTATAAAAATATATTAACCATATTTATAAATATGATTAAAGTACACAAATTATATGATCTCTATTTCAATAGAACATTTTTACTATTTCAATATTTAATTTAAAAAAAAAAAACCAAAACCGTTTCGTTCGTCCCATCACTATTCTAGTGAAACATTTTCAAATATTTCATTTTTAACAAAATATGTGGACTTATTTTAGCGTGAATCGCCCACCAGAAAAGAATGAACACCGAATATGTTTGTTTTATAATTTATTTGGCAATCAGTGAAATGGCCTCCCGCTGGATAGGATAGTGAGGATAGTAACTTGAGATATTTCTTTACAAACATGTAATGTGTAAGTTATAAGCTGGTAACAAAGGTCATTAATAAACATTAAGTGCAAAGTATTTTTGGTTATTAATTTTATTTTATTAGTCCCTGCAATTTGGCAATGGCGAGGGACTATAGTAGTCGAAATGCGCTGCTATGACGTTAATTTAAGCTCTTATGATATTAATTTAAGCTGGTTATTGCGGGAGTAACCAAAGTTTTTAAATAGTTAGCTAATGCAACCTTGTTTGCCATTTTATTTGGCCTCTTCCCGAGGTGGAGAGGCTAAACTATATACTTTATTCATTCATATTCATCGGTTTCATTTACATTTTATTTGCGTTTTGAAAGTGTTAAACTAATTTTGGTATTAGTTAGAAGCATTAAATTCTATGGGAGGTACCGAATGCAATATCAAAGTTGGTTGATTGCTTGCTGTCTTCATGACACTGCCACCTGGTACTTTGACACTGCCACCTAGTACTTTGACACTGCCATCTGGTTATTTTGTAACACCTCGGTGGCTAGCACATAGGGCCTATTCCCCTTCTAGTTCATCCTGTTAATAAAATGGATTATTGCCTCATTTGTTCTGCATTTTTGCATTTGTTCTGCAGTTTTGTAGTCCCTGTTGGTGAGGTGCAGACCTACAATTCTAGTTCCAATTCTAGTTCTAGTGCAGATCTACAATTCTAGTTCCAATTCCAGGACCTACAATTCCAATTCCAATTCCAGGTATAACAATTCCAATTCCAGGTACAGCTGTTGTTGCATATCCTGAGCATATCTTACAATTCTTCTAGCCTTTGCCTATGGGAGATCACAGTGAGATCAATTTTTCTAGTTATTTGTCATTTGGTTTTTCTAAGCTAGTTTAGAAACAGAATAGAATAAGTACAAAAGCTAGTTTAGAAATAGAGAATAGAAGAAGTAAAAAATAATTACATCTTGAGCGCGCGAGGGAACTTTGATTACCAAATCAAATCTCAATCTGCCCTGCGCTCGGTGATCCCACAAGAAAACATACTCATTCTTGTTTATTATTTTGGTAGGAGCTGGATTGAAGCTAGTTTAGAAACATAATAGAATAAGTACAGAAGCTAGTTTAGAAACAAAGAATATAATTACCTCAACATCTGGTTGTTCTAAGGAGCTGGACTGGTTATCATGCTTATGATGGTAGTCTTCGCATCCACCAACGGTGACCCTTCGGTGGTTGAATCCAGTGATGAGATACATTTTTCTACTACCTCTGTTACTGGCTCTAGCTTACATTCCTATAGAAGAACAAGCTGACTGGCCAACTAACAAAAATTGTTCTCAGAAGTTGTAAGCTAGAAATCGAGCCCACATTCAACCATACCTGCTTGGATCTTCTTCATTTGGGGTTTCGATGGTCTATTCAACCTGTGGAGTCGTCTGCACAATTTCTTTCTCAGGGACTGGAGATGAATCAGGCGAGGCAGTTTCAGAATTTGCATTATTGGCTTTATGTTCGTCATTCCTGGGTGGCTCCATTGTTGTGTGAGAGTCGTCCTCTTGACCTACATCGGATCTCTGCATATTATCAGGAGCTTCAACATCATAGAACGATTCTCTGATGGTTGCAAACTCGGGATCTTCTTCAGTTGGGGTTTCGATGGTCTGTTCAACCTCTGGAGTCGTATGCACAATTTCTTTCTCAGGGACTGGAGACAAATCAGGTGAGGCAGTTTCAGAATTTGCATTATTGGCTTTATGTTCGTCATTCCTGCGTGGCTCCATTGTTGTGATCAAGTCACTGGGTTCAGTACTGGGATGGGAATAGACCAGACAGTATCAACACTGCCTTTATCCTGTAAGGGGCTTTCGGTTGTTTGTTCCTTAGGAATCGTCCGCTCAATTCCTTTCTCGAGGATTGGAGACGAAAAATACTCTGCATCGCTCGCTGGTTGAGCCTTGAAATCCTCGTCTTGGCCATGTCCTGTATTTGACGACTTTTTTTGTTGTGCATGGTCAGGTTCCTGGCCGTTATCTCTCAACAGTACATTTTCATCATCTTTTTCCATCGGTTTATCAGAAATGGTAGAGGAACCAGGCAGGGCAGTTTCAGAATTTGCATTGTCGGCCCTGGGTCCAGTACCACGATAGGAATTGACCAGACCAGTACCACAACTTCTCTTCTCTTGTTTCTCTATGTTTTTAGCCAGACCAACCTGTACAAACGTACTCTCGAGGCTTGTCTTGCTTTCAAGGTCTTGTGCAGCGACGCTAAGGGCGTGGATGGAGTCGAAGAAACCATTACCACTCGCACACTCTGCACCTGCATCAGTAAGGAGCGGCTGTCCATTCTACTCCATCGAACTGTTCTCAGTGAGTGCATGAACCTCTGGTGCCACGATCCAAGGACTGGTGCTGCCTGTCCAACTGCAATTCATTCATGAAGTAGGATGGCCCCAAAGAAAGGAGGTAATATAAATCTGAAAGTGCCTTCTTATTTAGCTTTGATATTTTGCTGGAACCGGGTCAATCGCTTCTTATGCTTCTACAACTTAATATCATAATTGGTGGATGATCTTAAAATAATTTGAAACCAACCTTGTCGAACATGCATGACAGATGTTATAGTAGGCTAGACAAGTGGTCACAGGATGGGCCAAAATTTTATTTAATGTTTAAATAAATTAAATAATATAAAGTTGTTCGATTAATTGTTTTTTTAACACCGAACATGGAGCACCACGCATGTATTACATGTGGATCAAGCATGGCACATGCACATGTATTATTGATTGATGTTTTATTTTTCTCATTGCCAGCAAATTCTGAGCAGATTTGCTAAAGGTCTTGGAACGTGGTGGATCACAATGAGATCCAAGGCTCGGCTCGGTTGGCATGGGATGGGATGGACTCATGGGAAAAAAGCTTTTGTTATTTCTGTCTGGTGCTAATTATCTGATTGACTGTCTGGTCCTAATTAGCAGTTATCAGCGTGACCCGTCCGTTCAGAAAGAACAACAACATTAAACAATGAAATATAGTTTCCAAAATAACAATTAAAATTGAAATTGTTGGAATAAGTTGAAATCTCTAAATATTATAGTTCCCAGTTAGTAACACCTGGTTCTATTCATTATGTCTAAATATATATTATATATTAGACTACTTCCTATTCCTAATCTTAATGATGATCTTCCTATTACCACTTCCATTCAGTTGTTCAACTTTTAGTCTCGATTGTTCAATTTCGTAGTTCAATATTAGTTTTAATTAGCTGTAGTGAAAACTAATAGACTACAACTAGTATTACGTCGAACTTGGACTCACATATCTATGACCCAAAGGGGGTGAGGAGGTGAGCTTCACCCGTTGTTGTCATTGCGCTAGTTCCGAGCATCGCTGAACCGACTCGGTCTCTTTGTTCACTTCTACTCCTAGAACATAGCCACGTTCTACATACTGTAACTAAGCCTGTCTATACAACACTTACGTGAGACAAATAGGCTGATGTGTCAATCCGCGAAAAAGCCTGCTTCTGTTTTCTCTTAAGTTAGCAACAGGGACTTACTGCTTCGTAGCCTCCCTTGTTAAATTTAAACTTAACTATTAAATGTTCTTACATAGATTGTTATTTGTTTGCGAGTAACACACCATCGAAGGGTTATCAAATTATATTGCATTTCCTTGAAACTAACATCAATGTGTGCACGCAATGATTCCAAGAACCGGTGGCTTTAATAATTTTTCTTGAAATCGACAAAATTGTGAAATAATATATATTTTTTGGTGATGTATCGTGAAGATAAAAGTAGTCGCCGAATCCATGTCAACGGATTTGAAATAACTTTAGATAAATCTTTTAACTTCAGAAAGATTAAAACTTATTATAATATAAAATATAATACATCTCTAGTGGTGGCCCATGATGGGATTTGTACAAAATTAATATTCGCATGCCTGCTGTGGTGCAGATGAAGAAATTGCTTTGCAATTTCATGATGCCACTTGCAACGAAGCGACCTGGACGTTGCAAGTTGCGCTTTTCCTCTGCCCGGTGAGCTTCACTTGTCACACTCTACTCACGGTCCGCAATGCGGAAAACGCGTTGCCGTCATCGGCAGTACAAAAGCGCGTTCGTTCGGAAAATAACAGATCGTTTGAGGGAGAAAAAATTCCCGCCTGATGCAATTAAAGGGCAATAGCATCCACCCACATTTTAAATTTGATGTGACGGACAACCCAACGACAGCATGATCTGCTCATTGGAATCCTTCGCTGTTTTCGAAGGCAATGTCGCCGTCTCCACCGTGCTGTAAGGAGCCACGCTGTTCAATCTGAGCTCCACCAAAAAAACCATCGCTTCAGTACACATTTGCGTATTCAATCATCTCAATTTAAACTAAAAATAATCGATAGATGATCTATTCGATTCATATCCTATTGAATCATCTAAATACACAGACAAGAAATTGTAGATGATGCTAGAGTTTGATTACCTCTCCTTTCGCTTTTGGAGGAAGCGTTGCAGAGATAATTTTTTCACTATTTCCAAACCTGCACGTGTAAGAAGAAACCATGTTAAAACAATTTTATACCTAAAAACCTTCCTTTACCCTTTCACATTCTATCCAACCCCTATTCAAAATAACATATTTGAGATATGCGTCTTACTTGCTGCCACTTTTTGAGGTTGATTTTCATTGAGAACGTTCAATGCAGATTTGCAAGGCTGCTGTCCCGATATCTCTTCAATTTTGCCGCTGGTTATCTTAGAGGTTCTTATGTTGCTCGAGTTATTGGCGTTGGCAAGCTTCATAATGTCTTGAACCTGCCAAGAAAATTGCAAAGTACTCCGTCAAAAATAAAATAAACTAAAAACGATGAGCGATTCTTGTTGTCTTGTCAAAATTTACACATTTTTTCTTGATGCATTATATGTGTTGCTGGGATAAAAATAAGACCTTCTGAGCGGACATATCGTAAACATTCACCACTCCGTTATAGAAAATAGTGAATTGAGATGTGGAGAGTTTCTCCGGCATTTCTGCTAGAACGAACCGGCTGGAAATAGTGCCATAAATATATAGTTAGCCTTCTGAACATTTAAATCGCTTTCAATTGAAAGAATTCCCTTAAAAATAATTCAATGGCAAATATCTGGACAAGAAAATACCTGGAATTCGGATTAGTGAGGCCGATTTCCGAAGGCAAGCTTATATTTGATTCTATAACTCTTGGGTTTGAACCGAAACCGGCGGTTAATGGAAACAATTCCATAATTTCAACCTTCTTGTCCTCTGACTGTTTGTTCGATGAAATCAACTTTAGCATCATCTCAGGTTTTACCCGCGACAGATGATGCATGACTGTTCGATTCATGAAAAATAGATACAATATCAGCAAAACCATTACTTCAAAACGCAAATGGAAGACAAATTTAATGAAAGAAGGCATATTGCACTGATCAATCTGAAAACGTGGCGGCCAGAAAGATTGAGGGTGTTTGCAAAAGAAAGCATACATCTCGTCCTGGCTTGGTGTTTTTCAGGACCGAATTCCATACTATTATTGCCATCCACAACCGTTCCGTTTGTTTCGGAGGCGTTCTGAACGAGTAAATACTCGAAAGCCACAGATCCATTTGGCGACATAGCTTCCAAACTCAATTGTTCTGACAAATCACCAAATTTCCACTGCAATAATCTACCCTTTTTCCGAAGCTATGCTCCTCCAGGAGATCTATCAAAACGCCGAATAAATATAGACAATAAGAATTCGGGAGCATGATAAAAGCCTGATAAGCACGCACGTGGAAGTATTATTGCTTTGATGAATGGAAATGGATGGCAACTTCAGCGGCGCCTCCGGTACCGGCGTCCCTTTAGCCTAACCATGTGAACCACGTGCTCTGTTTTCCATCAGACCACGAGAGACTTTGCAACGTGTCATATAACGGAGCCAGTGGTGACTCGCATTATGCATATTCCCAAAATTTTCCACGGATTTGACGTGATGAATCGTATTGCGTCATTTACAGCACGGGAAAAACATGGAATGAATTGTAGGTTGCTTATTGTTCCCAAAATTTTCCACGGATTTGACGTGATGAATCCTATTGCGTCATTTACAGCACGGGAAAAACATGGAATGAATTGTAGGTTGCTTATTGGTAGCTTTGATTTAATTTTCGGTTGCTTATAGAGTAGGTAAAGTATTCAAAGCCATATTGAATATTTGAATAAGTGTTTAAATGGGTGAGGAAAGCAAAGTTGTGTTAGCCTTTTCCTAGTATTTATAAGTTTTTAATAAATTTAAATACATTAATTAAATATTAAATTGTTATTCATGTAATTGTAAGAAAAATATGGAAAAATACAATGAAGCCTCGATGGGTTAGAATCCATACCCTTGAAGATAACAGTGGAAGTATGAGAAGTGAAACATTGAAGATAACATGGGAAGTATGAGGACTAAAACAAGATAGTGTTAGATATTCTAGTGAGGACAATAGGGTCCTAATTTCTTATTTAAAATACTTAAACGATATATTTTTTGAAAAGTTCTTTCTTCTTTCTTTTTTTTCTATTTTTTTTTTTCTATAATTTGGTAGGATTTATTGAAATGAAAAATTTGATTAGTGAACTCTTCACAATCAAGTGGTCCAGGGTTTTTGAGGCTGTTGAATCTGTATATGCAATCAAAAAATCAGTTTAAATCATATAAATCAAGATTTGACCACAATTTTTTTAACCGAATTCATACAAAAATTTTGTAAAAACCCCAAAATATTACACTTAAAAACTACTCCTATTAAATTCATCATCTTTAACTAATTCAATATAATTTAATAATAAAAACAAGTAAATAATGCATTAATAATAAAAATAAATAAATGGTGCATTTGCATCCCGTGGTAGCTATTCAATATTAAGATTGTTTTTTTCCTTGCTCTCTTCTTTAAATACTACCCACTTTTTAAGAGGTTAATGGATATGTACTTTTTGGGTTATTATGTCAATATTTTTATGTTATTAGATGTATTTATTTTAGAATATAATTTATAAAATTTTAATTTAATTGTTGATAATTATTAGATGGTTGGTAGAGATTTAATTTTTATGGAATAATCTAAATTCTTTGTAATATTTGAAAATTGAAGATTGAGATAGATTGTACTAAATTTGCATGGTTAGAAAAGAAATCAAGTGTTTCTTGGAAGGATAAATTTTCATGTGCGCAGAAAAATGCATAGTTATAAAAGAAACTACATGTTCGTTGGATGAATAGTCTTGTTTCGATAGTGACAGTGCATGATGTAATTTAATTTTTATAGCATAAAGTTGTATGAGTTTTTTTGGTTTGTTAGGTAATGTGAGCTTTGAGATGACTAGCATATTTAATATATGGTTTGAGTAGTTTTGATGTAGGAGCATCTAAGTTGTCATGTCGTCAAAATTATCCAGGATCGCTTAGGCTACACCAACCCTTAGTATGGCTGGATTTTTGCTCATGAAGTTTCCAACAAGTGATATTTTCACCACATAATACTTTAACAAAACACCCTACACATCTAAGTCGTCATGTCATCAAAATCGTCTAAAAATCACATACTTAGCCACACAAGCCCTTAACATAACCAATTTTTTTTGTATAAAATTTCGAACAAATAATTTCTTTTATCACATAATAATTTTACAAAACATCTGATCACCTTCTATTCTACACTCAATAAACTTTAAATCTTATAATCCTTTTATAAATACGTATCCACAAAAAATATGTGAATCAGTTCATTAATCTATTTAAATTTTAGAGTAATTCACACATTTATAAGGAACCCACTAGACTCCTTTTTATGTTTTATTTAACATTCATTTATATAGCGTTCCACTAGACATGGACATTGTTGTTGGAATATCTAATTCCTACTTGTCTCTAGTTGTGATTCTTTCTATGTAAGGAGTCAGTTCCTATTCTATAGGAGTTGGCTATATCTACTTGTTCCTAGTTTGGTGTGTGGTTGAGAGATTTCTTCAACCAACAAATTGTGTGTGCATGTATACATGTAATTACATTTGATTAATGAAATATAGACAATATCAAAGTTTATCATGGTATTAGAGCCCTGAGGGCTGGCCCCTCTTGGGCTTGGCCAATCCTGGGCGAGGAAAAATAAAAGAGTGTATTTGTATTACTCTAATTTTTTTTTGTTTTTTTTTTTATTTTTTTTTTAAGTTTGCCCATCATCCATGCGCGTGGCATCTCTGTTGTTGGATTTGTGGAGGAGTTGCAAACACTGAAATGGATCACCTGAAGAGGAGCTGTGGAACGCTACTGTGGATCTGGTGATTTGCAGCTGTGGTGTGTCTGCTAGTCGGGAGAGAGATCCGATCAGGAGGCAACAGATCAGTTGAGTCGGCGGTGCAAGGACTACCTTTTTACCATGCTCGCAGATGTCATCGTCGTTTGGGTGTATGAGAAGCAAGATCAGCGGAGCATCCATGGTGCAAATCTTGTTGAGAGAATCGCCGATATTGGCAACACAGAAAGTGGAGTACCCACACACACAGGCGAGACACCCCTCAACATTCAGGAGGAGGTCCCCCAAACACCACCCCACACAGATAGACAAATGAACATGATGAAGGGGACATCATTGATAAAGAGGACCTCTCTGGGAGACAGCTTATTGCTCATATTGGCACTGATCTTCTGTTTTGTCTTCGAGGGGATCGCCATCGGTGTTGCAGCGACAAAAGCTGATGCGTGGAGAGCGTTGTGGACAGTGTGTCTACACAAGATTTTCACTGCAATTGCGATGGAGATAGCCCTGTTGCGCATAATTCCCAAGAGGTCGTTCCTCTCATGTGCAGCATATGATTTCGCCTTTGCGATTTCGAGCCCCATTAGAATTGGTATTGGAATACTTATTGATGCCACTACACAAGGATGTATAGCCAACTGGATTTATGCAATTTCAATGGGTTTTGCCTGCGGTGTTTTCGTTTACATTGCCATCAACCATCTTCTATTGAAAGGAATAATACGCAACCCACAAAACTGTATCCACTTTGACAAACCATTTTACAAATATTTGGCTATAGTTATTGGATCCGGACTGATTGCAGTTGTCATGATTTGGGACTAGCAGAATTTTTCCTAGATGGTTGATTCCTATGTCGGCAGAAACAATGATGATTCAATTGTTTCTTGTTATTCTCTTAGCGTCATACAACCTAAGAACTCTGTGGTGGAGATCAAGTCTATAGACGATTTGTATTTATCATGTTTACGGTCAGCGTGGAGTTGCATGTTTGAGAGGCAATTGCATGACAAGATATTCTACATGACCTATTTGGAGAGCTGTTGGAAAGCGTATTCCAAGATCTGGAGCGATGGCACGAACTGGTGTCGCGTGCAACAATGGTCAATCAGTTTGACTTCAACCCATGAGGTGTGGCAACTTTATAGCTCCCATGACTCCTCAAGGCTTTTCTAATGGTAATCATAGAAATATTTGGTCATGATAAATGAAATGTGTTTCTCAATTTTCTGTAAAGAATATCATGTTGTTTATAGATAATAGAATTGTCTTGGAATTGATTAATATATTGAGTTTAGCCAACTCAATATGATGTGTAGTGATTTGGATAGAACTGGCTACTCTAACCAATCACTTGTGTGGAATATGGAAATCCAAGATAACTATTACACAGATGCCAAAGATAATGTTGAAGATGATATGAACAATTGAAAAGAGGAGGCAAAGGAGCTACATCAAAATATTAACGGAGGATGGACAACTAAGTTGAAGTTTGTCTGATTTTGTAGAATAGACTCATGATTGTGATAAAGTGTGAGTAACACATTGTAATCATAGCAAATCTACATTTCATATTTTGTTTTTTGGACAGTTGTGGTCCCTAAAATGTTTTATGTAGCTAGTATCTTTTTAAGCTTGGAGTATATTAAAACGGCATATGACTGTAAGACCTGGAGAGGCATGCATACCCCTTTTTTATGTGTTCCCTAGTGACATCAAGTTGTGGAATCAACGATTGGGTAGGTACGAGGGTGGCAGGTGTACTTGAATCTAAGCTTGATATGTAATCGAAGAATTGAGTCTTCGATTAATGGGGGAATTGAGAGATATAACATGTCTCATAGTGTAATGGACCAAGTCAAATAAAGTTCATTAAAAGGTGGATGAACCATGTATGTGAAGGACTTCCTAGTAGACTGGCAGTTGCAGCGGTTGGGAACCCAAGCATTCCATAGATGGTTGTTCCTTTATATGGACACCTACAATTGAATGAACAAGGTACAAGGTGTGATTACCATATTGGACCAGATGTAGATTTTGCAAACTGACATCAAGACAAGTAATCATTAAGGGGGAGTGTTGGAATATCTAATTCCTACTTGTCTCTAGTTGTGAGTCTTTTTATGTAAGGAGTTGGTTCCTATTCTATAAGAGTTAGCTATATCTACTTGTTCCTAGTTTGGTGTGTAGTTGAGAGATTTCTTCAACCAACAGATTATGTGTACATACATATATGTAATTACATTTGATTAATGAGATATAGACAATATCAAAGTTTATCAAAATATTTAAAAATATTTTACCGCATAAGATTTAATATTAATACTCTCTGTCATGAATTTTTCATTATTGAATTTAAATTCCATGATGTAAAATCTATCATACAATACGTTGAGTTTTTAAAAAAAATGGGTAATGCCTTAAGTTATAAATAATATTTTACCGCATAGCATTTAATACTCTCTGCGATGAATTTTCTATTATTGAATTTAAAGTTGCTTTAAATTCCATGATGTAAAATCTATCATAGAATACGTTAAGTTTTTTAAAGAAGAGGGTAATGCCTTAAGTTATAAATAATATTTTACCACATAGCATTTAATACCCTCGGTGATGAATTTTCAATTATTGATTTTAAAGTCGCTTTAAATTCCATAATGTAAAATCTATAATGAATAGGTTAATTTTTTTTAAAGTAAATATTTGTTTATAACGGTTAACAAACAAAATTAAAATTAACATATACACCAGTATCAAAGTACACTATATTTTTTCAAACCAATAGTAATGTGTATATGATATTATTTGAAAAAAAATAATAATTTTAAATATAAAATAAGGGAAATATTAAGTTCCATTATGTAAAATAAAGTTGTGTTAAGTATTGGAGTTTTCAAATCGATTTGGTTTTAAACTTGTAAATATATATAAAAATGGAGTTGTTTTTAGTGTGTTTTTTGGAAGCTTTGTCAGTGGGTTTTTCCAGTCTAATTTCTCTAAAATTTGGTAGGAATTTATTGAAATCACAATTTTCATGGGTATCTCCGACATAATCAAAGTGTCTTAGGGGTTTTCCAGGGTGCTTAATCCATATATATAGTCAAAAACAAATTTTAAATAACACAAATCAAGATTTCACCTCAAAAGTTTCCGTAGGATTTCGGAAAGTCCAAAAAGTCGCACTAAAGACAACTCCCACAAAAATTCATATAAATTAAAAATAAAATTATATATTTGATATATATATGTGTGTGTGTGTTTTTCAAACTTTAAAGATTACAAACATATTTATAAATAAAATATTGAAAAAAAAACAATTTTAAAAGGAAAACAAAACTAATATGAAAACAAGATACAGCTCCATCCTCTCAAAATTCTTCCACTTTTAGATCTTTTGAAAGACCATCTACTTGTTTATTAAGATTTGAGATCAATAAATGACTCTTGGAATTGTGATGTTTCTTTGTGACCCCAAGAACTATTGAATGTAAAGAACACCTTTTGTTAAATCAATATATAATAGCTTTGGAAGAACCAATATATAAAAGTCATTCGTGTTAAGAATTGGTGTGGTCCAGACCAGGTGTGATCCTTTGATGGCTTAGATGCCCCTAAGTAGTGGTTTCTCGAGCCAAATATTAAGCCTAGAGTCATCTTTAAAAGAAGCAAAACAACCTAACAAACCAAAAAAATAATTAACTTATTATTACATGATGATGATGATGATGAGTAATGTCCACTAAGACCAATGCAGTTTTTACGAAGGAGAATCTGATAGTAATTCTTTAAAATCTTATTTCTCTGCTTAAAAAGAAGGGAAAGAAGTGCACCAAGATCACTTGTTAGGTCCCTATACTACTAATGTAATCGCTTATTGTTATTAGTACAACCCCCTTATTATATTGTTGTGCCCATGTAGTCCCCATATTGTTATTATTGTGCCCCATAGAAGCCCACTATTGTTATTAGTGTGCCCTTAGATTATTATTGTTATGTCAGCTCTGATTATATTATGACTCCTTAGACTCCTATATATAGAAAGGAGGTTTTGTCATTTGTATCATCTAAGAATTGTTCATTTGTGTAATGTAAAGGAGGTTGCCCCCTCGAAGAGGCTTATTTCTAAGGCGTTGATCTATCTTTTCTATCTTTCTGTGAGCTGGTTTCATAACATTTGGTATCAGAGCTTTGGATTCTAGGGTTTTCGCTGCTCCAAACAGGTCATCGTGGCATTTTCGCTATAACTTTATTTTTGTGATGTTTCAGAAGCTAAAAATAAAACCCATTTGAGACGAAATCTCGCTGAACCTCGGGTCTGAATTTCAGAGCTTGTCTCGCTATATTTTCAGAGATATGATCTGAGGAAGTTATAGTTTTTGTAAGCTCCAGAATTTCATCTAAAAAAGATCATTGTGGAATTTTCGCTATAACATTTTGGCTACAAAGTTTCAGAAGCTAAAACCAAAACAATTTAAGAAGAAATCGGTCTGAACCTTGGGTCCGAATTTCAATATTGCCTCGCTATATTTTCAGATATATGATCTGAGGAAGTTAGGGTTTTTGCAAACTCCCGAATTACATCTTAAATAGGTGACCTTAGAAAAATCGTCATAACTTTCTCTCTGAGCAACAAATTGAAATTTTGTAAGAAGTTACAGAAAGAGGACATATTGTAGTTTTCTGTGCATAGTTTTCAGATCCGAAGGTCGAAACAGTGACACGTGGCATGTTGTACAAGTTCGCTCTACTGAAACATTATATAATCAGGTCATCTTAGGAGACTGGCCATAACTCTTTCTTGGAGAATCAAATTCTAATCAGACTTGTGGGGTTAGAAAGAGGACTCAGAGGGCTACTACAGGAGACAATTTCAGAACTTAAAGATCCGAAAGTACAGAGTTATAGTCGTTTCAAGATTGAGCTCCTAAAATCAAGAAATATCGAGATGAGGAAGTTTGATGGCAAGGATTTGGTAAATTGGATACTACAGATGGAGAAATATTTTGATCTACATGGTGTACCACTGTTACAAAAGGTATGTATTGCATCTTCATATTTAGAACAAGATCAATTTTTATGGTATAAAGGGCTTTGTTCTCGTAAACCACTTGTTACATGGTCAATTTTCACAGAGGAAATTATAGCACATTATGAGGATACAAAGAGCAACACTTTATTTAGAACAACACCACAACAATTGGAAGAAAAAAGAGAAAAAGGGATTTTTTACAAAGTGGAAAGAAAAATTATGGAAACAAGGAAGTCTACCCCTCACAACTATAAAGATGGAAGTGTTGTTTCTCCTAGCCTTCCACAACCTACAAGGGTTACACCACAACAATTGGAAGAAAAAGAGAAAAAGGGCTTTGTTACAATTGTGATAGCAAATTCACTAAAGGTCATAAGTGTGCTGAGAAGAAATTATTTTACATAGATTATGAAGAGGAGGGAGAAAATGATCAAGAAACATCAAAAGAAGAGGATGTACACGAGGAAACAACCCCAGAGAAAGAAGAAATGAATCCGAACATATCTTGTAAAGCATTGGAAAGAATTACAACTTCTCAAATGCTCATGATAGAAGGACATATCAAGAAGAAAAATGTTCAAGAAGTGAAAGACCACATCGAGAAAGAAGAAATGAATCCGACCATATCTTGTAATGCATTGGCCAGAATTACCCCTCCTCAAACTATCAAGATAGAAGGACATATCAAGAAGAAAAATGTTCAAGAAGTGAAAGATCACATTGAGCATTAAGAAATGAATTTGACCATATCTTGTAATGCATTGGAAGAAATTACCACTCTTCAAACTCTCAATATAGAAGGACATATGAAGAAGAAAAATGTTCAAGAAGTGAAACATCACATCGAGCATCAAGAAATGAATCCAGCCATATCTTGTAATGCATTGGAAGAAATTAACACTCCTCAAACTCTCAATATAGAAGGACATATCAAGAATAAAATGATTCAAGTAGTGAAAGATCACATCGAGAATCAACAACAAGTTCTCCAAATTTTAAAGGATAATGCCACTTTGGTGCAGAATCGAATGAAACAACAGGGATGTCAACGTCGCAGTGAAAGAAGTTTTGATGTAGGTGATTGGTTATTTTTATGGCTACATCTCAAGCAAGCTATTTATGAGAAGGAAATGTTGGCAATACTACATGAACTTAATAAATGGCGACCTTACCTAATGGGAAGACACTTCAAGGTAAAAATGGGTCATGATACTCTTAAATACTTTTTAGAACAAAGATTACCTTTAGAAGAACAGAAAAAATGGGTCACAAATATGTTGGGTTATGACTTTGAAATCATCTACAAAAAAGGGAAGCAAAATGTTGTTGCAAATGCACTCTCAAGAAAGGATGAGGATGTGGAAGCATTGTTTTATGCTATTTCTATTATCCAACCAAATTGAATAAATGAAGGAAGGGATGAATGGAAGAAGGAAGTGTGGCCACTCATTCAAAAGTTGCAGAAGATTCCAGTTCAAACAATATTTCCAGAACTTGACGAGGAAGGAAAAATCATATTGGAACCTGGAGCAGTCACAGAAACAAGAACCCGATAGCTACGAAATCAATCAATTTCAGAGTATCTCATCAAGTGGAATAACTTACCCACTGAAGATTCCACATGGGAGGACAAGAATTTTATACAGAAGCATCAAGAACTACTCAAGCGTTGATGACAACACTTTTTGAAGGAGAGGGGCATGTTAGGTCCCTATACTACTAGTGTAAGCCCTTATTGTTATTAGTGCAACCCCCTTATGATATTGTTGTGCCCATGTAGTCCCCATATTGTTATTATTGTGCCCCATAGAAGCCCACTATTATTATTAGTGTGCCCTTAGCTTATTATTGTTATGTCGGCTCTGATTATATTATGACTCCTTAGACTCCTATATATAGAAAGGAGGTCTTGTCATTTGTATCATCTAAGAATTGTTCATTTGTGTAATGTAAAGAAGGTTGCCCCCTCGAAGAGGCTTATTTCTAAGGTGTTGATCTATCTTTTCTATCTTTTTGTGAGCTGGTTTCCTAACATCACTATAGTTGGTATGACTTAGTAAGGCAAGAATATTAGAAGTGTGACAAATGTTAGAGAAATGGGAGCGGATGTGAGTAAGGGTCGGACAATCTAAGAGAAATTTATTTTCATCCTCCACTTTCTTATTATCGCAAAGTTGGCAAATTCTATCATCCCAGGGAGTCTTGGGAGTATACCACTGCCTGATTTCACTTCGAAGATCATGAGAGTTAGTTCTAATCTTAGTAATGTTCATCTTTTTCTTCAAGCTAGTCAAAATAGAAAGATAATTTTGGTTCTCAAGGGTGGGGTTGATCACCTATTTATAATATCTTATATTCCTTTTACCCTCCATCTCTTTATCATCCCATAACTCATCCTTAAATTTAGAGGTGATAATATCTTTGACGCTATCCTTGATTCCCAAGATGATCTCCTCATTTATCCCCTGGTGCTTCAGCGAAGACTTAGCATCCTTACACGACCCATACTTGAGGTGAAGGTGGGGGTTTTGACTAAAGTTAGAAGCAATTTTAGGAAGCCTCTTGGATTCCATGTTGTAAAGTTTCTTCTTATACATTGGATATTTAAACATAGCCCTGCTCTCAATAAGGGAGAGGCCAACTTCGATCAGGAGGATAGGATAGCGGGTATTTCCCTTGATCTTGAGGTTGTAGGTTATGAATTACTTTTGAATCATCTCAATCTTTCTCCAAGACTCTCTGGATATACTGCAACCCTAGATTTCATAACCATATAGGACAATAGGGGTGACGAGGGTCTCAAAGAGGAACCTTTTTTTACTCCAAATACAAAGATCGAAAACCTTACAATTATTTTCAAGCGCATAATAAGTTTTCCAACCTCTAATAATCCTTTTCTCAATGTTGTAGTTCTAGTTGAGCTGATAAGGAATGTCAATACCCAAATATTTATAAGAAGAGACATGCTCCAAGCAATTTTCATCATAGACAAAATTTCCATGGGTGATCTTTTTTGGATTTAATTATCATGATTTTAGTTTTGTTAGTATTAACCGTCATACCCAACTTGGAGCAATAATCATGAACAGTCTTAAGTTGCTTGTCCAGGTCCTCATGGCCTCTAGAAAGAAGAACAATATCATTGTCGTAGAGGAGAAGAGTGATAACAATACAAACAAGCTCAGTGCCTTTACACCCTGCAATTTCCTAACACTCCTCTAACTTATCGATGTAAATACCAAACAGGGTAGGGGAAAGGGGACACCCTTGCTTAACCCCGATATTGCATTTAATAGCTTTAGACCACCCTTTAGTGGTTTTAATCTTGCAAATAACCGTTTTGTAGAGGCAAATCATAGCAATCTTCAACTCAAGAGGGATCATGATCTCATCAAGCCCTTTCCAAAGCTTATCCTGAGGAACAATATCAAAGGCTTTTCGAAAGTCCACAAAGCAACAAAATATATCAACTTTACTATTGTGACATTCCTCGACAATGATCCTAAGAATGACAAGATGGTTGATAGTTGAGCGGTATCTCCTAAAACTAGCTTACCCTTTAGCTATTTTATCGTGGCTTTCAATACAATGGTTAATCTTCTTTTCCAAAATGAGACCATAAATCTTAGCTATTAAGTGGCTAATCATAATGGTCCTATAATTAGTAGGAACAATTTTGTCCCCATTTTTAAAGATAGGGACAAAAAGGATTTGCATCCAAGGCTTAGGGAAGCCATGATTTACAACCAAATTGAGAAGCTTGTGGAGATGAGGAATGAGGATAGATCTTCCCAACTTTAAGATCTCAACTTGGTATCCTTCAATGTCTTTAGCTTTCCCCTAGCGAACTTATTAATCCTATACTCAATGTCTTTAAGAGAAAATATATCTTCCTTAATAAAAGTTCTAATGATGTTGTCCATGGTATCCGAAGAGTCATACAACTTCATAAAATAAATGTCCCACTTTTCTAAAGAAATCGAATAATTATCTTTAGATTTTCTCAACTTATAATGCAAATTTAATTACAATAAAAAAAAATAATAAATCTATTTATTTTTAGATGTATTTATGTTGTGGTAAAGATGGAATACCACCCAATTAACAAATTGTTCTTCACTTTAATGCTAACTTGCAATGAAGATAGCTTACTATTGCAAGTTGCACATTCTTTTGCCACCAATAAGCGTCGCTTGTCAGAGTATAATCTAATCATCCGAATCCTTCGCTACTTTCCAAAGCAATATCACCGTATCGATCATAGTATAACTAGAATTAAACAAATTGAAATATTTTCAATGATTCATATTAAATATCTTTAAATAATACTCAAAATTATTAATTATATTTATTTGATTATATTTATATATTCATTTCCAATGTCATATTACTAAATTGAAAACTTATAAAGAAATAAACATACTATAAGATTAGATTCCGTTCAATAATATATCTTAATATAATGAAAAATTGTTTCATAATAATAAAATAATAATTTTTATTTTGAATTTTATATAAATAAATTACATATATATAATTTAAATATTTAAAATTTATTTTTACTACGTCCTAATAATACTTTAAGCAAAAAAATAAGTAATTTAAAAATGGTAATTATATAAAAAAAATAAATTAATAATATATTTTTTATATAGTTAAAAAGTAGCAATTAATTTTACGTTAAAAATAATTTAATTTAAACAGTCATACAATGTATGAAACCATTTTTCTTAACGTATGAAAACCTTTTTTTTAATGAGTAAAATCAAAAGCATTTTTATTTAAAAATTTAAGTTTTATTTTTTTATTTATTACAAATATGCGAGTAATTAAATGATTTTTTATTTTTATTTTTTAATATATATATTTTTGAAATTTAATATTAAATTATTTTTTGATTTGTACACATAAGTGGATCAAATCTTATTTTATGTTTTTTTTTAAAGCTATAAAATACATATAACAAGATGATCAATCATTAGAAAAGGATGTAATATGGGAAAAAGTATTGTAGAGTGCTCGCGAAATAGAAAAACACTACTCTTGGTCATTATTAGATTGTGAATTTGATGGTTTGGATGCCACAATTTTGCATAATTAATAATTTTTTCAATCTTCATCTATCGATCCTTTTCCTCCAAGAAGCCCATCTTCTAGGATGTAATATGTGCCCACGAAATAGAAAAACACCACCCTTGGTCATTATTAGATTGTGAATTTGATGGTTTGGATGCTACAATTTTGCATAATTTATAATTTTTTCCATCTTCATCTATCGATCCTTTTCCTCCGAGAAGCCCATCTTCTAGGATGTACTATGGGAAAAAGTATTGTAGAGTGCCCGCGAAATAAAAAAACACCACCCTTGGTCATTATTAGATTGTGAATTTGATGGTTTGGATGACACAATCTTGCATAATTTATAATTCTTTCCATCTTCATCTATCGATCCTTTTCCTCCAAGAAGCCCATCTTCTAGGATGTAATATGGGAAAAAGTATTGTAGAGTGCCCACGAAATAGAAAAACACCACCCTTGGTCATTATTAGATTGTGAATTTGATGGTTTGGATGCCACAATTTTGCATAATTTATAATTTTTTCCATCTTCATCTATCGATCCTTTTCCTCCAAGAAGCCCATCTTCTAGGATGTAATATGGGAAAAAGTATTGTAGAGTGCCCGCGAAATAGAAAAACACCACCCTTGGTCATTATTAGATTGTGAATTTGATGGTTTGGATGCCACAATTTTGCATAATTTATAATTTTTTCCATCTTCATCTATCGATCCTTTTCCTCCAAGAAGCCCATCTTCTAGCCCTCCAGCCTCTTGGAGCCATCCTCCCCTTGGATTCCTTAAACTTAATTTTAACGAAGAATTTAAAGGAAATGCAGGTTCCGCTGGTTTTCGAGGAATCTTCTGTGATAACCATGGGAAACAAGTGTTCCTATTTGTAGATTGTATGAGACATTCAAGTAAAAATAATTTTGAATTTGTAGCTCTAGATATTGGCTTTATTATTGCATTATTGCAAGGCTTCTCTAGGATGATTATGGAGGTTGATTCTCTATTGGTCATCTTAAGAGTAAAGAAATTGATCAATCAAGCTTTCCCAAGTGAAAAAAATAAAAATAAAAATAAATAAATAAATAAATAAATAAATATATATATATATATAATAAAATAAAATAAAATAAAAAATAAAAAATTGTCGCAACTAGAGATTAGAAGAATATATCACACATATTAACCATCTATCCATATGATTCCTGTCATTATTCCTTCTCACATCAAGATCTATAGATTATACAATTAAAACTTAAGATTCCACAATCTCAACCAAAATTACAAAAAGATACCCTAAAAAGAAAAACTTCCAACTATTAAACTACTAATTTTTTTTACATAACATCGTAACATTTTCCCACCCTTAAATTCGATGACTTGTTTTTAACTTAAAGTAATAACCAAAAAAATATATTTCATTAAAATTTAAATATCATACGAACTATATAACTAAAACTTAAGAATTCCAAAATTTCAGAAGTTTGAAGAAAAAATCCATAAAAAAAACAAAAAATCTTAACAATAGGCAAGTACATGTTTTTAATATAGTTTCATAACAATTTTCACCACAACTGCATGTTTTTAACATAATTTCACAACAATTTTCACCCATGCTTGAATTCAATGACATGCTTTCAGCATAAAGTAATAACTAGAAGTTTAAAAAAGATACCACTTAATTTTCCACATCCTTTGTTTTTCAACGTGGGCACCTCTTTTTGCTCTTATTCTTCTCCATGGGTCCATCTCCTTTTCGTCCTTTTAGCATGGTGATCATTCTCAAATAATTCGATTCATTTATTTAGATATTGTTGGCTTGTTTAATCCTTTTGAGAATTCACATGGGATTCATTTTCCTTTTTTCACGTTTCTATCGTTTGAAGTAAGCTTAAAACTTTTAGGAATAGTTTTAAATGACTTTCAGTGATAGTTTTAAATGATGAGAAGCTTGAGCAAAATCAAGTGGTCATTAATTAAATTGAAGTGAGAAGAACAATAATTATAAAGAAACACACAAATAAACTATAAAAAAATTTAATTTACGAAAAAAACATTTAACAATATTTGTATTATTGTCTAATATATCTAAACTAATTAACACCTTCCTCAAATTTGGCACATTATAATGCGAAATTTTTAAGATTTTTAAATATTTACGACATGTAATATCATCGCTCTATATCACTAATACCAGGTGTTAAAAACCATAATTGATAACCTAACAATATTGACTCTTTCACTGCGTCATATTTACTTAACAATGCCCCCTTTAAACTTGTTTAAGGAATATTTTTTTGTATTTAATATATCATGTTCCTCTCCCCTATCACCTAGGTCTAAGTTAAGACTTTATCAATAGGGGATACTTGTGCCTAACTAAGACTCACAACCATATGTCCATTTACATGTAGTTTACAAATTTCTTTTTGTTTTTTGTTTTTTGCTAAGGCAAGAGACGTTCCTTTCATTACTATTAATCGAAAAATAAATTACAAAATTTACAACAGTCCATCATCTCCTGTGGACCCCAAACAGAGTTGCTCGCCCCCGAGGCATGGCCCTTAACCTATTACCAAGCCTCGATAAAGGACGACGGACCAAAGAAAAACCTAAAAAACCGTGACTATCCCAGTCACTGATGGACCCAATAGTGGAAGAGAGATTTGTTTCTCGAAGACGTGTTGACTTTATCTCCACGTCCCCACACAAATGCCTCTAAATCCGACAGCCCAAAAACATATCGCTCTGCCCCCTAAGCTGGAATCCGTCTCGGCAAAAATTGGCTTCTCCTAAGAGGCGTACACTGGATAATGCACTACCCCAACCAAGCTACTCGGTGAAATCTGATCGTTGATCAACGCCGCGACAATCAACAGACGAGCCCCACATCGAGCCCCACATCGCACCACGGACTTGCCCGAGCTTTACTATGCGATGAGGGTGGTTTCTCTCCTCCTCTCTCCTCCACGTGTCGTCAGATGTATGGAGTCACTTGTGATTGACATAAACCGCCTTACGACCGAAAGTGGTGCGATCACCCTTAAACTGCTTGGGACGCGTTATTTCCTTCCTCTCGGCGGAACCCTGGTGAAAATAGTTGTCTTCATTATCCTGAGCCCCAATCAAGACCACAGGAAAGTTGAGCGCGCCGATCCACTTCGCCTTGTCGTGGGTACAATATCTGCACTCAGGATTTGTGTTGAGCTTGTTGGAACGAAACCCGTTGCCTGGCTTAAGTTGGTGAATCCTGGGACTAGTATTTTCAGTGCAGCTGAATCCTACCTCCATATGCCTTCCACCTACCTGTTTGATTAAAGAGGGGAAATCCAACTGAGGATAGCTCATTGAGTCCTTTCTTTTTCAGTTGAAACCCGAAATTTTTTTTTGTCCTCTTCCGCAAATTTGAGACTGAGAGTTTTCAGGTTGTCAAATGGCATTACTTTCCACCCTGTCACCACTTTGGTTTCCTTGCAGTTGACCCCCTGGTTGGCCAAGAAATCCGCCAGCTTATTATCCTTCCTGCACACATGATTGAACCTTGCAGAGAAAAGCCCCTGAAGGTGACTCTGTATTCTCTAGAAAACCCGGATTAACTTCCAGTGCTGAGAGACTTTCTCCGACTCTAAACCACAATTGATTCTTTTAACCGAGTTAATAACCATCTCTGAGTCAGCTTCAATGATCATGTTGTAGTAGTTTTCCTGTTTCAACAAATCTAAGCATTGCTCCATTGCCATTAATTCTGCCATGTTATTTGTCGCTCTTCCTAAATGGCAGTGGAACGGAGAGAGGATGTTACCTACTTCATCCCGAAGAGCTCCCCCGAATCCCGTTGTTCCTGGGTTGCCTTTAGAGGCTCCATCTATGTTGAATTTCAAAAAACCTCTTGGAGGAGGTTTCCAGTATTCTTTTCCAGACTCCCTTTTTCTTACGCTTTTGTACTGGCTAAGAGGGGTGATCCCCTGCAGACCTAATAGCCTGAGAGTTCTCAAGTCTGCTCATGTGGGAGGAATTTTAGGAAGATACTTTACTATTGAGTTGACCGTCTCCTTGATGTGCTTTAAGATCTGATCAAACAGGTGAGAAGCGGGATTCTTTTCATTTTTAAAGATTCTCTTGTTCCTTTCTTTCCATATGTTCCAAATAATGAAACTTGGCATGAGAGCCCAAGCTAGATTGAGAACTTCATTATCTGAGAAATTTCTCCTCCATCTGTTAAGGGTGTTGGTAATACTCATTTTATCCCTGTCAGACTGTTGAAAGATATTGGCAGAAGCATCCCATAGTCTGGAAGTGAAATTACAGCTGTTGAGAAGATGTTCCATAGTTTCCTCTTGGGCCTTACAGAGCTGGCATATAGAAGGACCAAATATTCCCCTCTTTCGAATGTTGTCCCAAGTCAAGATTTTCTTTTGCAGAACCAACCACATGAAGAGTTTGATCTTCATCCAACCTTGATGTCTCCAGAGGTTTAGCCAGGTTCTGTTCGGAGCCTGGGTAACCAGCTCAAGGAGAATACTTTTTGCCTCCTTAATGTTGAAGATGCCTTTACTGTTGTTTCCCCATCTGAGTTGGTCATGCCCTTCAGACACCAAGATCATATGTTGTTCCAATATTTGACCAAGAGCCTCAGCTTTTGTTTCAAGCATTCTATCATTCCTGCAGTTTATCTTCTTCCAAGTCCTCCATTTCTCGGTGTTGTGGGTATAATCCCAAAAATCTTTCACTCTAGTCAGATCTTGGGTGTCTGTTTCATGCTTAAGGTTCCAAAAATCCTCTCTTAACAGTTTCAGTTCTTGTTGCCATTTGTCCTCCCAGAAAAGAGCCATGTCTCCTTCTCTGATTTCCCAAAAACTATTTCGTTGAACTAAGCCTTTGTTCCCCCAGGCTTTATTCCATATGGCAGAGCCTTTAATGTTACCAGACATCCTTATGAGATCAGAGTGATGCCAGGATTTAGCGTATTTTTCTTTCCATATGCTTGCCCATTGTGCCTTGGGATTTTTGACCCACCTCCACCAGAGTTTGGCCCCTAGGACCTTACTTAGGATCTCCTGGTCATCTAGACCGAGACCCCCATGATTCTTGGGTTTACAGATTTTTTCCCAAGAGACCAAGGCCCACTTCTTTCTAGCATCCTCCCTTCCCCAGAGAAAGTCTCTTTAGATGTTTCTGAATTTCTGTAGAACTCCCTGAGGGGCTGGAAGTGCTGATAGCATGAAAACTGGAATTGATTGGAGCACTGCCTTTGTTAGCACGAGTTTGCCTGCCAGGTTTAAGGATTTTCTCATCCAACTTTTGACTTTATCTTGCATTTTGTTGATTAACGGTTCCCAAATGCTTTTGTGCAGGGGCTTTGCCGTGAGAGGAATTCCTAAATACTTTCAAGGGAGGGAGTCCCTCTGAATGCCAAGAATTTTGGAGATATTTCTCTAAATAGCAATATGAGTATTAAAGAAAAAAAAATTAGATTTGGAGAGGTTAACTTCCATACCTGAAGTCAAGGCAAAGTCATACAGAATTTGTTTGTATGCCCGAGCCTCTTTGACTGTGGGGATACCCTGTAACATGGTGTCATCAACAAATTGTTGATGAGTCAAAGCCTAACCATTCTCCTTCAGTGGAAGACCTTGTATTTTGCTCGTAACTCTGGCATGCTTGATAGACTGCGCGAGACCTTCCATCATGAGTATGAATAGGAAGGGAGAAAGTGGATCCCCCTGCCTCAACCCTCTTGAAGGAAGAAAAATCTCAAAAGGAGAGCCATTAACCAAAATTGAAAAGCTGGAGGAGGTTACCAAGGCCATTACTCATTTTATCTAGTTGTGATCAAAACCAAATGCCTTTAACACTTACCTGATATAGGACCAGTTCACTTTGTCATAAGCTCTTTCTATATCTAGTTGCAAGATCATACTAGCTCTCCCTGTGCTGGTTAAAGAGTGAACCACCTCATGAGCTTGAATAATATTGTCCAGAATTTGTTTGCCTTCAACATATCCTGATTGTTCCCCCAAAATCAGAGGAGGCAGCAGAGGTTTAAGTCTATTGGCCACAACCTTGGATATAATCTTGTATACCACATTGCAAAGTGCTATGGGTCTATACCTGTCTGGTGTTTGAGCATTTTCTTGTTTAGGGATCAGGGAGATGAAGGAGGTGTTGCGAGCCTTCAAGATAGTTCTGTTTGTCTTGGAGTCTTCCATCACATTCATAATATACATTTTTACAATATTCCAGCAAGCTTTAAAGAAATAAACATTGAAGCCATCCAGGCTTGGTGCTTTGCCATTCTGCATTTCGTTGAGAATTTCACTGACCTCCTCTTCAGTCACTGGTCGGTTGAGGTTGAAATTTTCCTCTCTAGACACTAGTTTAGGTATATGCTTTATTAAGTCCTTGATGTGATGATCTCTTTCTGGATTACTTTGCCTGGCTATTTCTCGGAAGTGTTGAACTAGCTCCGCCTCTATCTCCTCATGAATTTGTAGGAGTTGTCCATCCTCCTTTCTTATTGCAGAAATTCTGTTGTGTGCTCTATTCACCATGGTGGATCTATGAAAATTTTTTGTGTTACGTTCCCCTTCCTTTAACCATTGGACTCTAGATTTTTGTCTCCAGAATATTTTCTCTTGTTTACACAAGTTTTCCCAGTCTTGGTGATGTTTCTCCACTAGATCATTTTTGTCTTTATCGAAACCTTTCAAGATCATAGCTTGGTTGAGTATCTGCATTTTGATTTCGACTGATTTCTTTTCCACAAAGATATTGCCAAAATATTTCTTATTCCATTCCTTGAGCCTCATTTTTATGTGCTTTAATCTTTTATGAAGCATGAACATTCTGGTTCCCTGAATCTGAAGATCTTCTGCCCACCATTTTCCAATATTGATAATGAAATCTGGGTGTGAAAGCCAAATATTTTCAACTCTGAAAGGTCTATTTCGGGGGGTACCTATACCCTGGATCACCATTTGAATTGGCTAGTGGTTTGAGCCTCCAACAGGAAGAACACTTGCTACTATTTCCTTTTCTAGTAGCATTAGATCCTCAGAGATAATGAATCTATCTAACTTGGATGCTACCTGAGACTCCCCACCTCTCTTGTTATTCCAAGTGAAGAGGCCATTGTTGGTCTCCACATCCACTAGTTTCATATTCTCTGAAAAGATTTGAAATGCTAAAGAATCTTTACTAAGTGCTCTAGTTCCCCCTTTCTTTTCCGAAAGTGATTTTATCATATTGAAATCCCCTCCCAAGATCCAGGGTATTTTGGCATGTCTCTCCCTGAGATTCTCAAGGGAATCTGTTAGCCTGAGTTTCTCCTCTATCCTTTGAGGGCCATACACATTTTTGACTAGATAGGTACTCCTATCCCCTACAAGCTAAATTACTACTGATAAATAGTTCCTCGTAGCCTTTGCATCAATTATTTCAATTCTTTGCGGGTTCCAAAGAGTGAGAATACCTCCTGCTGTATTCTCTGCTTTAACTTCTAGATATTCAAACCTACTGAGCCATTTGCTGTGTAGTTTCCTTAACTTTTGAATGGAGCATTTCGTTTCCTGGATAAAAATTATATCTGGAGCCGCCTATTTCATTCTATTGCTAACCAATATCTGTTTTCTTTTACTACCTAGTCCCCTAATATTCTAAGAAATAAACTTTTTGATTAAATATTTGTGAAGGAGTAACTGGTAAGGTCTTTCATCTTACCTGAATCTATCATGAGCTTCCCACACTCCATCAGTAGCTCATTCTGCTTTTTTATGCCTCTCTTTTTTCCTGGATTTCTGGGTGCTAAACTCAGAGTAGATTTTAACGTTTTCACTCCTTCGCTGCTCAGCCTGCTTCTGATATTAGCTCCCTCTGAACCCTTTTCCTGAGTTTTCCATAAATATAATTGCTGTATTCTACTGAGCTCCTCCTAAGGTAATGATTCTACCCCACCAGAAGTACCCTGTATTAAGAATCCTTCCAGATCCAGGTGCTCTCTTTCCAGGATCTCCTGTAGCTCTGTTTCCTCCAGTTCCATCTCACTCTGAGTCATTTCTTGGTCCATCTCTGGTTCTGTATCACTCAACATGGTCCGTGTCTACTTATCATTTTCCTGTGTTTGGTCACTATTTTCACCTTTTTCCTTTTCTCCCTTACTTCCTTCAGTTGCTTGATCTTCTGTTGTTCTTTCTTCTTCCTCTTCCAGAAATTGGAACTAGTTCCGCCTAACCTGTTGTCCCTCCTTTTGCTGTAGCTTTTGCCCTCTTTTGCTGCCTTTTCCTTTATGTACCACCTTGTGAAAGCTATCTAGGTCTTTCGTTGCATTAGGTTTGCTTGTATTCTCTGTTTTTCCTAGAGGGAAATCCCTGAGAATATGGCCATGTTCATGGCATCTATGACATTTGAACTGGATATGCTTGCAATCCACCTTTTGAACCCATTCTTCATCAAAAAATTCCAATATAACTTCATCTGGAAGAGCTCTTGATAGATCCATTTCAACACATATCCTAGCAAGGGAAGTGTATTTTCCCCTTCTGGTAGCTTCTGAAGCTTTGACAAACTTACCTATTTTATTGCCTATGGCAGTAAACGCTTCAGGTAGCCAGTAGTCCAGAGGTAGAGAATAGAGTCTTACCCAGACCGGGACTGAAGTGAACGTTTTTTCGTTCTGGGACAAAGTTCATCTTCCAAGGCCTCATATAGAGACCTGCTGCAACATAGAAGTAGGGCCCTCCTTCAAACACTCTGTCTTTATCCTCAAGACTAGTGAATACCACGGTAAAGAAACCCTTTGACCCAAGGTGTAGCTCAATGCTCCCTTTAGGTTTCCAGTGGTATTTGATCCATGTTTGTAAAGCTTTTTCTGTGGGCCATAGTCCCATGAATTTGCAGATGATTGCGTAGGTTTGCATGTGCTCCATGTGCGCTTGCAGAGCTGGGTTATTTAATACAACTTTGGGTGTTATATCAGCTTTGGGTTTACAAGGTCCCTCATTCTTTTTATTTTTTGTTTCCTGTTGTTTGTCAACTTCCTCCTTGTCTTTAGTGTTGCTGTTCTGTTTTATTTTTGCAGCTTCTTCCTCCTTTTCCCGGTTACTCGTTCCCTCTCCCGAGACCTATCTGACTTTTTCTGGGGGCTTCTTGCCCTTGTTGGCCACCACCTCCTTGTAGGAGGGAGGAGATCTCCCTCCTGGGATTCCCTCCATGGATGAAAACTCCCTCTGCAACTCGAAACCCTGGTCCGTCATTTATTTTCCCGCTCTTGAATCTTCCTAGAGATCCTGCCTAGTTTACAAATTTCAATATCCAAAGAATTTTTCCTTTTCTTTTGGTTATTGTTATCATGGCACTTATGTCATCAATTCATGGTTTAGACACACATCACACCATATCTTCTTCTTATACCACTTCATCACAACCAACATCATGATCTGGTTTTAGGTGGTTTTGCTCCTTTTTTTTGTATATTTCTCTTCAACCTATCATTCATGCACTTCTCTAGGCCCCTTTTCAACTTGGCCAAACACTACATTTATTCCTTCAACCAAGTAGTAACTTATAATTTCTAGCTCTTAGTATACCACTTTTTAATAATTAAATTGATGTGATAATAAAATTAATTACAAAAGAACACACACATAAACCATATACACATGTTTTATTTGGAAGACCCTAACTAGAGAAAAATCATCTAACATTCTAGATCTATTATTTTTCTTTGACTTAAATGTAGCCAAGGCATTGAACATGATGGCCACTTTGGCATATTTCAGTGAAAACTCCCAAAGTATTTTAAAGCATTACAGCATGTAATATTGCAAGACACTAATATAAGGCATCCTAAACCACCATTATAAGTCAACCTTAAATATTTCATTAAGTCAATTTTACCTCACACAAATCCCTTGCACACTTTCCAAATCCTATGCAACATTTCCTTTATTCAAAATCTCTACAACCTCTATTTTTTTTTAAAGAAACGATTATATTTCTATTAATCAATATGAAATCTAACCAGCGCTATTACATTCAAAAGCAAAAAAATTCCACATCCCTCCAAAAATTCTCTGACCAAAGTCTAGGAATATGCAAAGATGTCCTTTCCATATTTTCTACATCATTCTTCTTATAGTTCCGCCAAAAAACCCCATTTATACTTACATAACATAATATAACTAATGCTAAGAACTTAACTACCTTGTTCCTTCCACGTCATTCTGACCAAATTCTTCCACAACAATCATGTTTACTTCCTTCTATTGGCTTGTTTCTGCTACTCCTTGTTATCCATGCTCCTACTATATCTCCAGCAAGTCGAAAGCTCCAGAGGGAGAGCCCCTCCCTCCCCTAATGTTAAATCCTAGTCACCACTATCATCGAGACCAAATAACAATTTTAAAATTGAGATATCTGCATTCTCCACCTTAACCTCAGAATCCTCCACTTTGAAATCAAGGTTTTCCATCTTGGATAAAATTACCTCCACTGTTGCCTATACATTCTCAACATCTTTCTTCAAGCCATCTAATTTCCCCAAAACCAAGGTGAAATGAGAGCGGGCCTCAAAGATTATTTTCCCACCAATCCTGAATACCATTTCCTTGATTTCCTACTTGAACACTCAATTAATTTCACTTGAGGATCCTCCTACACCATTGCGTGACGAGGAGGTTATTTCTTCAACACAATGAGAATGTATGGAAAGCCACAGTGTGTTTACCCTACTTAACCATCCTCTTATAGCCAAGATTGGCTTGAAAATCATGGCAGGGGAAGTCCCTTCACTTTTAATGCTATTCAAATTCATTGCACACCCTACTACCAAATTGGAATTAATTACTTCTTGATCTAGATCATGAACCCACACAATTGATCTTAGATGTTCCTCCTCTATCACAGAAATCACTATTCCTTCACTGTTAGCCTGCCTTACATTATTGGCTAAGACATCCCACCTATCCACATGCCTGTCATTAATCCTCACTATTAACCATATGTTGGATTGGTGGTCAGCTGCCTATTCTACTTAGACCCCTACCACTGTCTCTTTTAGTTTCTCAGTTTCCTTAATTGTAGCACAGTTACTATTTTTGGTAGTTTTTCAGATCCTGAACTTCCAGAGTCGTTTTTAGGCCCTAAATGATGTTTTTTTGGGAAACCGGGAAAACAAGAGGATTTTAATGATATTTTCATTCGAAATTTGTAGTCCTCAGATAGATATTTCTAACAAGGTATTTTGCGCATAAAACGAAGATCGTATGACAAAATTATGACCTTGAGAAGTTGATGTACCAATTTATCCAAACAGGGCCCATAGTTTTGGCACTTCATCTCCTAGGGTTAGGTTTTTGGATGTTTATGGTTTTCCATTATTTCTCAGTAATAAATAGGCCTTCAAGCCTCATTGTAACACAGTTCAGAGGCATGTAGTCGCCACCTCTCTCCTAAGAGATAAGCTACCATCGTCTGGGCTAGTTTTATTTCCTGAGAGATAAGCTACCATCAAATCGAGCTAGTTTTATTTCCTTTCTGTTTGTAAGCATATTTCAGTATTTGACATTAATGGAATGAAGTGTTATTTATGCTGCATCTCTATATTTATGGTTATATCTATTATTTTTTGTGTTCATGTTTAAGTTCAGTTTAGTGGTATCAGAGCAGTCTTCTCTTTCTCTATTTTTCTTTTCATGTCCCCAACGAGGTCGGGATATAAGGAGTTAGGGCTCAAAATATTGGAACCTTCGCAAGACCATCCTCGCAAATCTTGACGACCTCTCATGATGGGAGAGAACAAATATGAGGGGACAAGAGATCCTTTCAAAATATTGCTTGAAGAAGCCCTCGAGTGACAAATGAGCCCAATGATGGACAACTTTGCCCACATCCTTCAACAGCTACCCAAAGGCGATGCATCTCCTTCTAGAAGCTACTCTGGAAGCGCCAAACCCTTTAAGGTACAAGTTAACTTTGACATCCACATATTTGAATGGCATATAGATGCGGACGTCGTAAATAAATGGTTAAATCTGCTAGAAGGATATTTTTATGTTCATGATTTTTCCAGTCAGGAAAATATTACTTTTGTAGTTCTCAAAGTTGACCGCCACGTTAAGGACTGGTGCTAAACCTACTGTGAGAAGAAGGAAGAAAGTACACCCTCACTATTTTCAGCCACCCCCACTTGGAATTCTTTCTAGGATGCCATTAAGGAGCAATATTACCATGTCGGGATCTATGAGGATACATACATGAAGTGGACCATGCTGTGGTAGGGAAGGGACCAAGATGTGCCGAAGTTTACCAATTTTTTTCATACCATTCACACGAAGTTGGGTATCAAGGATTCTGAGCAACATTTGGTACTCAAGTATTGCGTTTTCTTACATAGGTACATGAAGGACGATATCGAGTTCCTATACATCTCCTCGATGTTGGCTAGTTGAATTGTTTATTGATTAAACAGTCAAGTACCACATTAATTTGTCAACCCGGGAAAGTCCTTTTATTTCAAAGGTGACTGCGTACTGTATGTACTTAATTCTAAAAGCATCAAAAGCTGTAGTATACACGATTCTGTTAAAACTCCTTACTCTATGTTATAACAGTGTATTGCAAAGATAAAATGAAAGCAGTTAACTAAGAATACAAATCTGAAAAGAGAAGTAATCACTTCTTTATTAGCAGAGGACCAGGACCCTATCCTCAGGGTAAGGATGTTCAGCATCTGCCCCTGTAACCAGATTGCTAATACACACAGCAATTCTAATTCACCGGTGAAGTATTCTTTTACAGCTTCAAACGATTAACAAAACAGAGTACCAGCAAAAAGGAAATTATCAGAGGTAATGCTACAGAATCCAAACAGAGTACCAGCAAAAAGGAAATTATCAGACACACTTACACACTGACAGGAAATAAATGGGTGAATCTTGTGAGGAAGGTGGGCCCTGTCCCTCTCACAAGATTCCCCAAAACACAAATGCTGGATTAGGTGCTCAGAACAATCTTCTATTCATCTGCCAAAAGGTCCAGTTACAATAAAAATTCAGACTTGCTGTTTGTCTTTCAAAATTTCCCTTACAACTTGTTTTTCTCCCCCCTTTCTAATGTAGATGTCTCCTCTTTATAGAGGAGACATCTATTACAATAGACTGTCATAGTTCATTCAGTTAAACCTTTTTGTCAAAAATAAGAAATCCATCCTTGTTACAGGATGCTGTTACAACAGTGTGACAGTGTATTCTTTCTTGGGTCTCTTACTGTTACACAGCTGGTAACCAAACTTCAACCGTCTTCTTGGAATCCTCGCACTATCCTTTGCCGCTTCCCCATTGTTGCTGATTTAGTAAACTCATGCTGTTCCTGGTGTTTTAGCAACTGTAACCGTGTTTTACCCTTTTTGGACAGTTGCTGATCATGCTGTGTCAGCATGGAACTCTGGCGATCTTCTGATAGTTGCCGTTTGTTATTTCCGGTATTCCAGTTGTTGCAAAATAACGTTTCCCCGCTTTAGATAGTTGCTGTTGCTGGTGCTGCAGCAACTGCGTAGTTGCTGTTTCTGGTGTTGCAGCAACTGCGTAGTTGCTGTTTCTGGTGTTACAGCAACTATGAATTATAATTTCTGCAGACTTTAGACAGTGCAACAGTTACTTAGCAACTTGGTTAACTTTTCCAAAGATAAATATAAAGATAACATGAATATGTAATGAATAATTAAACATATAGTCATGCAGAGAGTTACTTCATACCTTGGGACGATTAGGTCATTATGTAATCAAAGCTTTCAACTTATGGACTGAAAAAGGGTAATATTATAGCAAAAATACAAGGTCGAAAATGGTCAATTTGGAGTCCTAACATCCCCCCAACTGAAGGGATTGCATGTCCTCATGCAATGCTTACTCTGAATCTGAGTCGGAGTACTGGGATGAACAGTGTAAATTACTGAGACAGTAGCTATAGAAAGTGGTATCAAACTTGTCTCTGAACCCACAGATAGTCTGTAGTTGCCTCCATGCTGCCGCCTCTTCCTTTTTGGATAATCCAAACTGACCCTTGTATTGCTGACCATATAACCATAGAAGTGGAAATTTAAATCTATAGCCAATCCAATTTTCAGCACATTGTTCCATACATCTAACATAGTAAGGTACCCTTGAAATTGCTGCTTGTAAATTGGGTGGATTATAGGGGTGATACTCTTGCCTTTCCTTGGGACAGTTTTTCCAGAATAGGTTGTTGGCTTTAATAGCCAAAGGTGCCTTGGTTCTCACATAGTGTTGGCAATCTCACAGGACCACTGCTTGTAGTTGCCTAATGTGATCCTTCATCGCAGGTTCACTTAACATTCTTTGGTGCTGTGCAATGAAAGTGGTTGCATTTTGAGGTTCAGCCCTAATCCAAAGAAGGCAGTTCTGTTCATTGTGTTGTGCTGAGATAAAGGCGTTTTGCCAAGTGAGTTGGTTGGCTAAAAAGGAAATGAAAGCTCTGAGCTGTATGTCGCCAACAAGAGGGAGTATATTCATGTTTCTCTCTTCAGACATGGCTTCATTGTGGAGATAAATCTCGCACAACAAATTCTGATCATTTTTGGGTGCCTCTGCAAAGGTTTCAATAAATTGTTCTGATGTAACCACCTAATGAGGTCTACCTTCTCTGACTGCCTTTATCTGTAAGAATGTTAGTCGTTCCCTCAAAAATGTTGCATAGTTGAAAGAGGGTTTCCTTGTGGCAAGTATTCTTTGAAACAACTCAAACGTCTGGGACAAACTAGCTTTTAGTTCCTTAATTTCTTTGTACTGAGCTCTAGACTGCTCAAGTGCTTCCCAGTTCTTATATGCATAATTGAACCAGATTCCCTTTTGCTGTTGGAATGCTTTGCCTTGTGACAGCTCATATTCTCTCCACCATTTTCCTTTTAACTCGTGAAAACTAGCGGTCTCTATGCATGCATCACTAACAGAGGGAGATTCTGTTTGTGTAAAGGCATCAACAAGAATTTTCTGCTCTGTGATAATTGGAGTAGGCCGGGATGATTCGATGTCTTCCTTTCCATTTCCAGCTACTGTTTCTTCTTCTTGTTCTATAATAGTTTGGGTAGGCCGGGGTGATTTTATGTCTTTTTCTTCATTCTGTACTGATTCCTGTGTAACTGCTTCTTCTTCTTGTTCCATAGCAATTTGGGTAGGCCGGGGTGAGTTTATGTCTTCTTCTCCATTTCCAGTCAATGTTTCTTCTTCTTTTTTCACAACAGTTTGGGTAGGCCGTGGTGACTTTATATCTTCTTCTTCATTCCCTGCTGATTCCTGTGTTACAACAAATCCTTCTAGTTCTTTCTTCACACTTTTTGGAGATCCTGCTGGTTCTTGTGTTACAGCAGGTTGTTCTGTTTCCACCTGTATAGTTTTTGGAGAACTTGCTGGTTCTTGTGTTACAGCAAGTTCTTCTGTTTGCTCCTGTACAGTTTCTGGAGAACCTACTGGTTCTTGTGTTACAGCAGGTTCTTTTGTCTGCTCCTGCACAGTTTCTGGAGAACCTACTGGTTCTTGTGTTACAACAGGTTCTTCTGTCTGCTCCTGCACCTTTTCTGGAGAGCCTGCTGGTTCTTGTGTTACAGCAGGTTGTTCTGTTTCAGCAGAGGGTTGTGGTGGTTCTGTTTTTGCTTCTGCAGTTTGTGTAACAACAGGTTCTTTCGTTTCAACCACAACAGCAGAGGATTCTGGAATGACTTCAGTTATTGGTTCTGCAACTATCTTGTATCCTGCTTGAGTGTATATCTCACCACAGTTGGCGCACATGTATTCGCTCTCTTTACTCTTCTCTGCTGCAGATGCTACTCGTGCTAAAATGTGCAGGCTAAATTCATTTTGATAGGCTTCCTTGACCCTTATTATTTCCTCCTGGTAATCCTGAATTTGGGATTTCAGAAATTCAATTTCTTCCTACAGGGCAGATATGGTAGGCTGAGCTTGTGGAGCGGCAGGTTCCAGTGGAGGCAGAGGTTGTGTTTCAGCATTCATTTGATCACTTATACCCCCAACAGGTGGTTCTTGTGTGTCACCTGGGGTAGTGGCTGTTTCTTGTGTTGCAGCCACTTGGCCAATATTACCTTGGGTGTCGGCAGCTGGTTCTTGTGTGACAGCTGCCTTAGAAGATAATGTCACGACACTGTGAACACTCTGCATCTCAGCCTCCGAGGGTGAGGGAGAGGAGTTTCCAGGGCTGGTGGGAGTACGGGTTTTTAACATGATGGGTGGTGAGCTGGGGAGGGTGTGGCTAGGAGATTCAGCTATTACAGACGACCGAGTCCTTTGCTTGGGTAGAGAAGCAGGGAATTCAGATATTTTTCTTTTCAGGCTGGCTTTCTTTAAAATAGGGGCAGTGGCGGAAATAGCAGCTGCTTTAGCCGAAGCCCTAGTTCTTCTTCTTTTTGGTGGGGTTTCATTTTTCTGCTGCATTTTTCGTTTGAGAAGGGTAATAGGGATGTTATCATCAGAGTCATCGGTAGAAATACCAAGTATGGGAATGGATGGGTTGGTTCTATTGGGGGATGGGGTTGTTTCCATGGGTATTTCTACTGTTGATTGTACATTTTCAGCAACTTGCGGGGGCGTTTGCTGTAAGATTTCCTCGGGCATTTGTTCTGGAATATCGTCTGTTTGCTGAGGGATTTCTTCATCCTGCTGAGGTATGTCCTCAGCTTGGTGAAGAATTTCCTCTTCCTGATGAGGAATTTCCTGCTCTGGCTGAGGGATTTCTGCCTCTTGATGGGGATTAATGGGGGGAGGGGGGTTATTTAAGGCAAGGCCTCTATTTATCAACAATTGAGCTAGACGGTGGTGTTTCAAGGAAAGGAGCAGACGCTTTGCATTGACAGTGTAACATGACATATTTTTAAGACATCCCAATAGATAATATGGCATATTTATCAACTGACCATGCCTCAAGTGATTCAACAAGACGAAATCGTGCTGGTAAATTACCTGGTACCGGCCTTCGCACGTCAGGTATTGCTTCACAAATTCAGCAACTTTCGGCCACGGTTGAGGTAATGACTGAAGTGCTACGCCTCTGCCCTTGGGTTCCACCTGCTCGCCTGGTTGAAGAAAATCCTGCTGCGCATTAAGGATCAAGTGCTTCCTACTGAACCACCGTGTGCCATTAGCTGGTAGCCCGGTAACTTGAGCTATGACTTCCTCCGTGACTGGAATTTGAACTCCCTGAACGACAGAAAACCCCTCTGTTAAATTGCATGCAAACTCGAGGACTTGCTGTGCGTCAAAGTCTGGAAGTCTCCTAAAATAATCTAGCCATCCCGCTTGCAGAAAGATTTGATAAACCTCGGGATAGAGCTCAAGAAGTGCTGTTGTGCCAGGTTCGTATGTGATGAGATTTCCTCCCATAGCTGCTGTTTCAGTGAAAATTCTCAGTTCAGAGCCGAGCTTCCGAGTTCAGTCCAGAGTAAATCGTTGCAAATGGTAACATGCCGTGATGAGATGACTTTTACATATTACCGGGAGAGTTAAGGGCGGCGGCAGTTGGCGTACTATACAATTATGAGAGCGCTTTGGTAATCCCCCCCCAAAAGCTACGCGTAAGTGATATGATTGGAAGTACAATTATTCGGTAGTCCTATCAACGTCTCCACATTAACTATTATTTAATGTCCATACATAATCATGCGTACCTTTATGTTTTACCTTTTTGGTTGCTGCGTCGAAAAGTCTTGTCTTATCTTTTGCTGGATCCATAATGATTAAAGCGGGTCTAAAAGTATGAGAATACCGGCGATTTTTTTAATAATGACGGGAAGTAATAGTGGAGAATTGTAATCATCATAGTGTATGGCTGGTTCTTTTGGTAGGAAATGGTATATTTTATAAAAATTCGTTTCTTTTGGGAGCTGAAGTGGAGAGACTGGTGCTTTTATAAATGAGAGAAATACTGAAAAAGGTATTACGGGATCGGGAAGTGGTGTTACAGCAACGGGGATTGGTGTTGCAGCCACTGGAAATGATGTTACATCAACGGGAAAAGGTGTTGCAGCAACGGGAAGTGGTGTTGTAGCAACGGGAAATGGTGTTGCAGCAACAGGGTTCCCAAGTCCGCAAAGTGATTCCTTTGAAGCTTTTGTTCTCAGCTATTTTCCGAAGCTAAAATCTGCAAAATACTGAAATGTAATATGGCAACCCTTGGCAGGGATTATTAGTTAAAAAGAATATCTAATCTAAAAAAAATGCATAAATAAACAGAAATTTAAGTGCCTTGAGGGACAGCAAGTTCCCCTAGGGAAGCATAGTGTTTATTTGCCATGCAAGTAGCTTTAAAATCTTCTTTAGAAACAGGCCGCTGATATAAACGGAGTCGGTACCCATTCACTAGTAGTGGTGTTCTGCTTCCATCAATCGTTAAAAGTCTGACTGTCCCATTTGGAAAAACAGCATCCACTTCATAAGGCCCTAACCACCTTGTTCTTAACTTACCTTGGAAATTCTCGAAATGGGAGTCATAGAGTAGAGCCCAGTTACCTTTCTGGAACTGCTTTTTCTTGATGGTTCTGTCATGCCACCTGCTTCTTTGTTGCTGTATCATGGTTGTTTGATGGATGGCATCCAGTCTCTTCTCGTCCAATTCTTGAAGCTGCTGCAACCTGGCTGTCTGTGCATCAGTCAAGTCAAGATTAACAGCTAAAGCGGTTCTTAAAGTTTTGATTTCAAACTCTACAGGGAAAACATCATTTTTTCCAAAAACTAATTCATAGGGTGAAAAGCCCATAGTATTCCTCCAAGTAGTTCTATAGGCCCATAATGCCTCGGGCAACCTTTGAAACCAGTCCCTCCTATTCTCCTTTATTGTTTTTGTCAGGATGGCTTCTATGACTTTATTGGTGCTTTCTACCTGCCCATTTGCTTGGGGGTGATAAGGTGTAGTCATTTTGTGCTTAATATGATATTTCTAAAGCGTATTTTTGAAGCCATGAGAGTTGAAAGGAGGTCCTCCATCCGTGACTAATTCTCTAGGCAATCCAAATCTAACAAAGATCTCTTCAAATAAAAATGTTAGTACTGCTTCTTCATTAGCTTTAAGGAGTGCCTTAGCTTCTACCCATTTAGTCATATAATCTGTGCATACTAATATGTACACTCTTTGATTGGATGGAGGATTAATGGGACCTATAAAATCTAATGCCCATCTCTCAAAAGGTTCAAGAATTACCTGGGTATTGAGTGGCATTTCATCCCTGTGATTAGGCTGGCCCATTCTTTGACAACTATCACAGGCCTTCACATATTTCCTTGCATCTTTGAAGAGTGAGGGCCAATAATAACCCATTCTGAGTACCTTGTGTGCTGTTCTTTTATCTGCAAAATGCCCTCCACAAGGGCCATCGTGACAAGCTTTTAGTACATCATAAATTTCATCTTCACCAATGCACCTCCGGATTTCCTGATCGATTCCTATATGGAAAAGACACCTGCTTATCCAGCTGTACCTAGCACTTTGCTGGATGATCTTTCTTTTTTCCCTGTGTGATAGGTGCGACGGTAATTTTCCTGCAACTAAATAGTTGGCAATGTTTGCATACCAAGGTGAGTGAGCAGATACTGCAAATAAATATTCATCAGGAAAAGAATCATCTACTGGAATATTTTCATCAGTTTTTAATCGAGAAAGGAAATCAGCAACTACATTTTCTTTTCCTGGCCTATCTACAATTGTGATGTCAAATTCTTGTAATAATAATAACCATCTGGTGACTCGGGCATTTGTAACTGATTTATTTATCAAATATTTAATGGCCGAGTGATCAGTATGCACAAAAGTAGTGTAGCCAGTAATATAATGTCGAAATTTATTGATAGCATAAATGACTGCTAGGAATTCCTTCTCAGTGACTGTATAATTCAGTTCAGCAGGTGTCATATTCTTACTGATAAAATAAATGGCATAGGGAAGACTATTTTCTTCCTGGCCCAAGACAGCTCCAATTGCAGTATCTGAGGCATCAGAGGATATATGAATCCAGTTACAATAAAAATTCAGACTTTGTTGTTTGTCTTTCAAAATTTCCCTTACAACTTGTTTTTCTCCCCCCTTTCTAATGTAGATGTCTCCTCTTTATAGAGGAGACATATATTACAATAGACTGTCATAGTTCATTCAGTTAAACCTTTTTGTCAAAAATAAGAAATCCATCCTTGTTACAGGATGCTGTTACAATAGTATGACAGTGTATTCTTTCTTGGGTCTCTTACTGTTACACAGCTGGTAACCAAACTTCAACCGTCTTCTTGGAATCCTCGCACTATCCTTTGCCGCTTCCCCATTGTTGCTGATTTAGTAAACTCATGCTGTTCCTGGTGTTTTAGCAACTGTAACCGTGTTTTACCCTTTTTGGACAGTTGTTGATCATGCTGTGTCAGCATGGAACTCTGGCGATCTTCTGATAGTTGCCGTTTGTTATTTCCGGTATTCCAGTTGTTGCAAAATAACGTTTCCCCGCTTTAGATAGTTGCTGTTGCTGGTGCTGCAACAACTGCGTAGTTGTTGTTCCTGGTGTTGCAGCAACTGCGTAGTTGTTGTTTCTGGTGTTACAGCAACTATGAATTATAATTTCTGCAGACTTTAGACAGTGCAACAGTTACTTAGCAACTTGGTTAACTTTTCCAAAGATAAATATAAAGATAACTTGAATATGTAATGAATAATTAAACATATAGTCATGCGGAGAGTTACTTCATACCTTGGGATGATTAGGTCATTATGTAATCAAAGCTTTCAACTTATGGACTGAAAAAGGGTAATATTATAGCAAAAATACAAGGTCGAAAATGGTCAATTTGGAGTCCTAACACTCGCTCAGCACAACGTACTGATATGTTATCAAGTTTGAGAAAAAGTTTAAACAGAAGAAGTGAGACTTTGGATATTCAAATCTAAAGCAAGGTAGAGGCGCCCCCAAATTTCATAGCAAAGGACAAAGCCAAGGCGGGGTGACCCAGGACAACTTGTCAAATTTGCAAGCAAAGAACAACATCACGAAGCCAAATAAGGACACGGGAAAATGGTTTGAGTTCCATAAGAGATCCACTCACAACATGAGTGAGTGTCAAGCCAAGTAGTCACTAGTGGCCGAGCTGAAGGCTTCTGAAGGAGACACATGTTCTGACTCTAAGTCAGAACCTAACAAGGGGACTGATAAAGGGAAGAAGATCATTGATGTGGAGACCAGTGCCACCGTGGCCACCACCAAGATCTAGAATAATGAGCCTAGAGATCTAAAGGAGGGGGAACACCTCTTCCACTCACAGATGTGGGTGAAGGGTTCTCCGCTACAGTTCATTGTTGATAGTGGGAGCCAAAGGAACCTCATTTTAGCAGGGTTCATGAAGTAATTGGGCCTACTAACTACAACAAATCCATAGCCATACACCACTTGGTGGCTTCACTAAGGACGAGATCTCTGAGTCAACGAGCAGTGTCACCTTCCCTACAACATCAAGCCCTTCATGGATGAGGTACCTTGTGATGTTGCTCCTCTTGAAGGTTATGATGTATTATTAGGATAACCATACTTGTGGAAGTGACATGTTGTATATGAGTTTAGACCTCGCTCTGTGATTATTACTTTGGGTAATAAGTTGTACAAGATGTCAGAGGTAGCCTCACTTATTGCCATCTCTTTGATCATTGCGAAGAAATGTTGTAAGATCATTTCACATACCAAGAAATTTTTTTTCCTTATGATTCACCCTCAGGGAAAGAAGAAGATTGTGGCCACAGCTTCCAGACAGGGCTCCTCTGCACAACAGTAGTAGATGGACAAGGTTGTGGAGGAGTACAAGGAAATTTTCTCGTCACCTACGGGGGTGCCTTTGCACTGTCAGGTGAAACACTCCATTGATCTGACCCCAAGCACAACGCTACCAAATGGATTGATCTATCGATGCTCTGTTCTCGATAACAATGAAATCAAGAGGCAGATTCAAGAGTTTTTACAGAAAGGGAACACTAGGCCAAGCTCATCACCCTATGGGAGCCCGATTGTATTGGTGCAGATGAAGGATGGGACCTAGAGACTCTGTATTAACTATCAGGCATTGAACAAGATCACTGTATGTAATAGGTACCCAATCCCACAGATTGATTACCTTCTGGACTAGCTCATGGGGGGGGGGGGGGGATATTTCAACAAGATTGATTTTAAGTCTGGTTATCACTAGGTGCCTATTGAACCCTCTGATGTGTGGAATAGTGCCCTAAAATCTAAGGAGGGCCTTTTTGAATGGTTGGTCATGCCTTTCGGGTTGATGAATGCCCCCACAACTTTCATGAGATTGATGGAAGACATCTTGTGAACCTTCACCAATGCATTTGTGGTGTTGTCTCTAGATGACATCTTGATCTTCATCCAAAGTTGGGAAGAGCACCTCCACCATATTCGATAGGTCCTCCAAACCCTACGACAACATAAGTTGTGTGCCAATTTGGAGAAATGCACTCTTGGCATGACCCAGGTTCAATATATGGGGTACATCATTGGTGAGCAGGGTGTGCATGTGGACCTAGCCAAGATACAAGTCATTTGGGATTGGCAAGCCCCAACCACATTAACAAGGCTCTGCAACTTTCTGGGCCTTGCCAATTTCTACCACAGGTTCATGTTGGGGTTCTCTCATATTAATTGGCCTTTAAGTCAAGTCACCAAGGGCAGAGCACAATAAAAGTTATTTTGGTTCGAAACCCAACAGAAGGCATTGGCCGAGTTGAAGCATCGCCTCTGCTTTGCATCAGTGTTCGCATTACCAAACCTACAACAACCATTTGATATTAAGACAGATGCCTCTGACTATGCTATTGGTGTAGCTCTTTCTTAGTAAGGGAAAATAGTGGCTGACAATAGTGAGACACTTTTAGACACAGACTAAAATTATCCCACCTATGAAAAAGAAATGTCTTCCATTGTGCAGGTCTATTTGTTGGGTAGCGGAGGCCCCACGTAATGGTTTTGGGACCCAAAGTCCACAATTTTGGGAAAAAGTATGGTAAAGACTCTGGGAAGTGCGCGAAGCACGAATTGTAATGAGTCAAGTCAAAGGGTTGTCCGCCTGTGAATAGTGAATAATGTAAAATAATTGGAAGTGAGTCGGCCTAGCCATGGTTTGCGGACTATGGGAATGTATAAATAGAGCAAGGCTCTATGGCTAGAAGTCAGTTTTTGAGAAGTTTTTGTTTTGGATCTTGGTGTTATGGGTTTGTGAAGACAGTATTATCTGCGTCTGTAAGTCTGAGTCAAGGGTTTTGGTAGATAAATAGAGGCTCTACAGCTGTGTCAGCAGACGCCTGGTACAATTCGCAACTGTGTGCACGGACACCTGCAGCTGAGTGCGTAGGACATATCTGGTTGTATTAACAGAAGATTTTAATAAATATAAGTGGTTTCTGAAGTATCGCAGATCTGTTGTATTCTGGTTTATGCATTTGTTATATGAGTTTATATCGTGTTATAATTGCGCACTGGGTTTTATTGTTAAATGTTTGCTTAAATACTGTAACAAGAAGATCAGATCCATAATAATTTCATTAACAAGAAAGTACACCCGCGCGGATCTACGCGGAAGCCCGATAATAGTCTAGAGTGGTGCGAGGCCACAGAATGGTTCGTGACCCCTCCAGACCACATCAAGACATCCAAAGGGTGCGAAAACCTGGTTCCAACACCCTCCCCTGCTACTTCGTGTGAGACCTCAGTCTGCACTTCGTGGGCTGTCGCCGAAAGGGCCGGTAGCTGCGGGATTTGTTTAGCTAATCACTCTTCCGAACCTGGGTCAGGGCTCAGTAAGCCAACAAATGGTTCCGTTGTCGGGACTGAGATCTGCCTGAGGGATGTCTAATGTCGGAACACTGGAACCTTATAAAGAAAGAGCTTGAAGATTGGTTGGATCAGAAGCTTCATGCGTTCGTGGTACAAGAAAACAAAAATCCACAGATATATGAGGAAAGGTGGCTGGATCGCTACATATACACATAAATCCACAAGATCTTCTTCACGTATTTCTCGATAGAGCTGTATGAGTGGATCGCGAGGCTAGTTGATAGTCAGGGAAGGTGCAGATTGGATCAGCCCATCGTGTGGACTCTAGAGTTGGTGCGTAGGCTGGAAGCATCTGAAGACAAAATCGCATGGGCCATAGATCACTGGTTGGATCAAGTAATAGGAGGGTTTATAACCGAGTTTGTGATAGACACAACTGTGAGTTACAGCGAGGCAGAAAGGCGCTTTCTCCAAGGGCCGCGGGGTAAGTACATCAAATCGTTGAATACTTGGATTAAAATGTTGTTATGTGAAAAACGGGTTATGCGCATCCATTGATGTCTGGGGTAACGAGGAGCGGAAGAGGCTACCGAGGGACCAAAGGATTAGAAAACAATCCTCTGATTTCACTCTCGCGAGAAAGCGAGGAGGAGCTCGCAGGGTTCTCTCCGAGAAGCGTAGTTCGATTGATAAAGCAGCGCATTCCACTAATACCACCGCTGTCCATGCCATCACCTACTTCACCTACATCCAACCCATCTTCACCTACCCCACCGCTGCCACCACTGATGGCAGGTGCGATCAAGTTGCCGGTACTTAGAGGCATAGGAAATGAGGAACCAGACCAATTCTGGTTCGTGGTAAAGGCTATATGGGAAGCCCAAGGCATAACAGATGAAAACATCAAGAAGGCTTCTCTGGTTAGCGCACTGTAGGACCGCACATTGACGTGGTATATAAAGTACTCTAGCGATCACTTGAATGTGGGAATAGCAGTGATTCAGGACGCGCTGAACAAAGAATTTAGCCGACCAAAATTGGAAATGCAGTCGATCATCAGGTTCAAGCAGATCGTGATGATGCCTGGTGAAAACCTGTGGGATCTGGATCAGAGATTGAAAAGTACAATCCGCGAGGCAAACGTGACGCTAACGGATGCGCAACACTGCGCGTGGTTTGTGGCATCATTGACACCACATCTGAGGATGGTGCTATCACAACAAAAGATCTCAACCCAAGCTGAAGCATTGGAGACAACGATGAGGTTGCATGAAACTCCAATACTGGATCCAAATCCACGCACAACTACAAAACCTGTGCTTAGAAATGCAAAGTTTGAATCAAGAAATGGCACCCCAACTGGAGGCGTGTACAGAAGTAGGATGCATAAAATGTAAAGGTCAAGGTCACGACAAAGACCACTGCCCTGTATTCACGAATTATCTAGCGGGAGGGGGGCCGATGCCATTAAGGTTGGAGGTACAAGCAGGACCAAGTGCGGCACCTACCCTGTGGTGCGCGATTTGTCAAGTAGGAGGAAAGCATGCAATAGACAACTGCCACCTGTTGCAGAAGTATACCCAGACTCCACAACAACTGTATTGCAACTTTTGTAGGTCAGTAGGTCACGATGAGCGAAGTTGTCGAAGCTATGAGCTAATGATGGAGAGGACCCCAGCCTATCGAATGCAGACTGAGGTGCGGGGTTTCAACCCAGCCGCAGGGCCCCGCGGGGGATTCCAAGGACGTGGACGAGGAAGAGGAATGGGGCCTGGACGGGGCCACGAACAGCTGATCTGTTATAATTGCGGCAGGCCGGGGCATTACACTCGTGACTGTACTAACCCTATGAGAATATCGTGTCCATACTGTGAGCAGTTTGACCATGAAATGGTAGACTGTCCGACGCTAATTGCCCAGATGCGCGAAAAGGGGGTATTACAACCCACTCCAACTCAAAATGTCCAAATGATGAAGTCGGAACTATGCGAAGAGGACCCCAGCATAAACATGGTACTAAGGAGCAGCGCAACTACAGGGGGAGATGCGCGGAAACAACCTGCAGAAGATGAGAAGGGTCGTGATGCCCCTACAAGGGAACCTGACTTTGAGATGGAACAGGTGAAGAAGACGTCTAAGGAAGCTTAGAAGAGCTTCACGGAAGTCTCTACTCTAGGTAGAAGGGATCCAATTGAGCCGAGAATGGATCCCTCTATGCTTACCACCTTTTTAGAGACATGTATGAAGTTGTTGCGTGACAATAGAGCTGTTAAAGGACTGCAAGAGCTGATCACTATGTGCGCAAGGTCAGGGGAGCCACGCGTAATCTAGAATCTAGGAAAACATGCTCTGCGCATCGGTTGGGAGATGCGAATGACAATGCAAATCGGTGAGTACGAGATGGACCAGGTCATTCTGGATTTAGGGTCAGATGTGAATGTGTTGCCTAAGCAAACATGGGAACGCATGGGTAGGCCCGCACTATAGTGGTCTCCTGTTGAACTACGGATGGCCAACCAGCAAAATATCTTACCGATGGGATGGTTGCCAAGGGTGACAGTGGACATTGAAGGTGTAAGTATGCAGACCGACATCGAGGTAATATAAATCGTTGATGACAGTAATCCATACCCTGCATTGCTAGGAATAGACTGGGCCACGAACATGAATGGGGTCATCAACTTAAAAAGACAGAAAATGACATTTGAAAAAAAGTCACTCCAGGTAATAGTTCCATTGGACCCAGCTGAAGGAGCGTGCTACACCAAACCGGTGCGCAACGAGGACAGTGACGATGAACTAGACTACCTCTACCAGATAACATCGTAAGACCATGATCGGGTGAATCCAACAGTGAATGGAAGAATCTCATGGGAGCGCGATAGTTCTTGCACCTCGGCTTCAGACGAGGAGATCGAACGATGGCATAACCGATTGCATGAAGTCACAACACTCAACTGTAACATGATGATTAGATCGCTACGATGCGTGACAATCGAGGTACGACAATAGCCAACGGACAACGACGCAACAAAGGAGGAGGATTTTGTTAACCTTTGTTGCACTTCAATCATAAGGTTGAAACCGCAGGAGGTGATGGAAGAGGCACCGCGTGCAGTAAGCACACCAGGGTGGTGTGCACAAAGGAAGATGAGGTGGAATGAGCGCGGAGGTAGAAGGTGGTTCTGGGTATGGATTGGAGGACGTGCGTGGCGAACGCAGCCAGGGCAGCCATGATGGAGCAGGGCGGCCACCCATCTACAACAGCGGGCACGGTGGTATGCTGCTCAACCATCTACCCAACTGAATCTGCGCGTAATAAGGGTTCGCTGGGCTGATAAGACCGTAAATAGAGAAGGGTTTGCGAAGGAAACTCTATCCACAGTTGAACGGGTAGTAAAGAGAATTTCCCCGACCACTGCCTTTGCCATTCGACCTGAATGAACAAACCTGGACAAAGGGATCTGGCGGTTGCAGGAAGCCATTCGACGCGACAACTTGAGACTTTGCAAACTAGAGGAAGTGGGGGCAAGGCTAAGAAGGAAAAGTGCGAGGCTGGATGAAGTAATTGACAAAATAAAAATAGGAGACACACAAACGGGCCGTGCGAGCACGCGCAGGAAGGGACCGGACCTGGCCGGCCCTCCTACGATCCTAGCACAAGCCTTGACCTTGCTATCATGTTTGCGACTGCACCCTACTGAACAAGGGAGTACAAACCGCAATAAGATATTCAATTCGAAGGTAAGCGAAGGGTGCCCGCAGCTCGGGCTAGCAGGGAAAAGGAAGGCTCGCGCGAAAGGCGCGACCACCTGACTATCTATAGGAGGCCTAGTCTCAGTGCTCTGCGCAGTTGAAAGAGGGCGCGAGACTATAAAACAAGCTACAGGAAAGCTATGCGTTTTGGGTGTGGCACGTAGGGCCAGTCAAAAGCATAGAACGCATCCACATACTAGGGGTTGCGCTACCACATGGGAGGGATGGAAGGCGATCATTGCAGTTACTGTTCATGATAAGATGTCCCATTTAAGACACCGAGGAGCGGACGGTGGGCAATTAAGGCATAGGGGTAACCGCCAAAATTGCATTAATGAGCCACGAATATGGCGAAAAGCCAAATTTTAATTCGAAATCGTATATAACGAACAAGTGAAGGGGCACACAACAAAGCTTGATCATTCGAGGAACAGGACACCCTGGGTTCAAACCAAGAGGAGCAAGATGAATGAAAAAATGATGAAAGAAAGCTTGTGGTTTCAGGAATTTCCAAAGGAATTGTAAGAGTCATTACTCAGGTCGATAACCCCCACCAAGGAGGCTCCACAAAATCCTACGCCACAGGTAGCCGAAATCCCTAAATCACCTAGGACGTCGCGAACCAAGAAGGACCCCCAAGTACTAGGACCAGTAAGGATGTCGCTGCGAAATCCGCGATTTAGCAAGCTCACAATGGAAGAAAAGGGAAAAGCTGTTACTATTGAAAGCGATGATGAGGAAGAGGAACCTCTAACCTATGTTGAAGAAATAGAACCAGACGAAGAAGGAGAAGAAGATATCCAGCCAGTAAGACGACCCAAGTATGTTCCTCCAAGCAAAGGGAAGGCCAAGGTCCCTACAAATCTGGATGACGTTGACAACATACTCATCACCCCATCCCTCCCTAAAGGGGTTCCGCTCGAAGGAATGATGACCGGCCGCATCTTGACTATGAAGTTTGAAGACTGGGACCTTGCAGATACCGATAAGTTTCCCCATTTGGCAACCAGCGAACTAATGGAGCAAAGCGTGGAGGGAATTGTTACGACACTTCAGCCGAAGGAGTGGCTGTGAAAGGTGGAGGAAGTTGGGTTACTCTGTCTCCTGTCCATTCCACATTTTCACCGGCCCCCCATCACAATATTGGTCATTCGACAACTGCTCTGTTTGGTACACGATGGATACTTATGGATAGACAAACCTGTTCCCATCATGGCCGAACTTATTCATAAGATCTCGCAGCTTCCTTGTGAAGGCAGGGACCCCATGGAAATAGTTGCTATGAGTGGTGATGTGACGATGACGGAAACCTTGAAAAAGAAATACAAATTAGAGAAGAAGCAACAAGGGTATGCTATTAACAATATTCCGAACAAAGGGGTTTGCGCTGCTACCCAGTTGCTGGCAGGAAAAGTGATGCGGAAATGTCGCACCAATGAGGTCCCAACAATAGTTGTTGCACTAGTGGAGCAATGCGCAGAAGGGGAACAGTTCAATTGGGTGCAGTTCCTTTGTGACGAATTCCTGACCAACTGCAGGGAGGCCCTTGAGGAGGGTAAGATCTTCCACTATGCATGGTTGCTGTTATCCATCATGTTAGTTACAAGTGAACTATCCGAAGACAGCCAGTTCCCTTCCTTGGACTAGGATTGGCCAGAAGCCGCCAAATACGCGTCGCTCTGGGCGACGAGGGACACTGCAAGAATCCGGGGCATCAAGATTTTCTGGATACTAATGGAAGCAAATGTCCGACAATGGATCAACCAGCAATCCCGTCTATCCGACGAAACATATGATAGTGTGAAGAACATCACCGAGTTTAAGGTAGACATGCACTATGTATACATTCAAGTGTGCAAGGACCCAGACCAGACGTGGTCCACATTTCCCTTCATTCCCATTGAAGAGGTTGTCTTTGCAGTATTGGATACCTGGCCACCAGAATGGCATGAACCCGATGCGGTGGGGTGCGATAAGACCACTATCCAAAAATAGAAGGTTGAAGCTAAGCACGTAGCACAACAAAAGAGGAACAAATAGCATGCTGTAGAAGTATGGGCAGCCTGGGAAGCAACGCAGGCTTCTACAGATAAGGCACCTGCAGAAGTGGCTGCGATGACAAAGGATGCAAGTGGTCCGAAGGTGACCACCGAGCCAGCCACAGATACAGGGATGGAAGGAATGACACCAACCACCATGGGTTCGCCCTTAAAATGACCGCGGTCGACAAAACGGACGAAGCCACGGAAGAAGGCCAAGGCGTCTAAATGGGACGGAGAACTTACCACATTGACTGAGGGTGACCTAGGTGACATAGGGGACATAGTTCGCGAAGTCACCCAGGAAGCAATCGACGAGGCCATGTCGGAGCAACAGATTGTGTTGGGGGCGCTCCACGTGTAGATGCAGGAACTTGGGGCATGGGCCGCGCAACTGGGAACCATCACTACTCATGGAGTTATTGGTATGTCAACCATGAAATAGTTGCTAAAGGTCCAAATGGCTAATATTATTGCGCTCCCAGTAGGGGCGTTGATAACAGAAAATGCAGCAGACAGAGTTGTGGTGGGCTAGATTACGGGGCTTGGATTAAATTTGGCTGCCCTCATGTGCGAAAGCTTGTACCAACTCCAAGATAGCGCAACGATGGAGCTCCATGTCAGGGAAGGATGCGTGGTATAAGTACTCAACGAATAGAGAATTAATATAGAACAGTTGAGCCTCCAACGGGACGAATCGGTCGCACAAAATCAACAGTTGGAGCAAATTGTAGGGGAGGCATGTTCGCATGCCCCTGAGTTGGAGATTGCGGCTGAGTTGCCTGTTGGCATACGAATCCACAAGTTGGCTAGTGGGTTCCGTGAAGCAAAGGAGGAGGCCGCGAGGATTCAATTGGCTCTCAGCTTGCAGATCACAGAGCTGAAACTCAAAGCACAGCCTTCTACACCACCGGAGGTCACCGAACAATGGAGAGGCATCATTCAATCCAGACAGGAAACAATATCACGTGCTATGCAGGAGTGCTCCGACGTGTTGGATCAATCACTTATTACGCTCACGTCCCTACAAGAGGATACAACCTTACAATGGTTGGAAACAAAGGCAAGAGAGCTACAATAAGCCTATGATAATGTTCAGGGGACCACGCAGACGATTGCTATTACGCAGTGTTTGGCCAAAATGAGGGAAGCTTAGGATCTTAAGATACAGGCTGATGTCACTTGGCAGAAAGCGACAGTGATTAAAGAACGAATCCAGTCTTGGCTTGATGAGGTTTGTTTCCACTACCATCGAGTGAAAGGTGGCCCACATGCAGGTAGCATATGCACTTGGACTGACAATTGAAGTAGATATTGATGCATCAATGGCTTGCGTAGAACAATTACAACAGATGGCAGAAGAATTTGTTGCAAGTGTAAGCGAAGCACAGAAGTTGCTGCATGACCTTTGTGCAAAGGTTGCTGCACCAATCGAGTGACTTAGGACGAGTCACGTTGATTGTGTTGGGGGCTTGTTGGGTAGCGGAGGCCCCGCGTAACGGTTTTGGGACCCAAAGTCCACAATTTTGGGAAAATGTATGGTAAAGACTCTGCAAAGTGCGTGGAGTGCGAATTGTAATGAGTCAAGTCAAAGGGTTGTTCGCCCGCGAATAATGTAAAATAATAGGAAGTGAGTTGGCTTGCCCATGGTCCGTGGACCATGGGAATGTATAAATAGAGCAAGGTTCTATGGCTAGAAGTCAGTTTTTGAGAAGTTTTTGTTTTGGATCTTGGTGTTATGGGTTTGTGAAGACAATATTATCTGCATCTGTAAGTCCAAGTTAAGGGTGTTGGTAGATAGATAGAGGCTCTGCAGCTGTGTGCACCGCCTGGTAGAGTCCGCAGCTGTGTGTGCGTACCCCTACAGCTGAGTGCGTAGGATGGATCTGGTTGTATTGACGGAAGATTTTAATAAAGATAAGTGGTTTCTGAAGTATCGTGGATCTATTGTGTTCTGGTTTATGCATATGTTATATGAGTTTATATCGTGTTATAATTGCGCGCACTGGATTTTATTGTTAAATGTTTGCTTAAAGACTGTAACAAGAAGATCAGATCCATAATAATTTCATTAATAAGAAAGTACACCTGCATGGATCTATGCGGAAGCCCGATAATAGTCCAGAGTGGCGTGAGGCCACATAACGGTTCGCGACCCCTCCAGACCACATCAAAACATCCTAAGGGTGCAGAAACCTCGTTCTAGCAGCCTCCCTTGCTACCTTGAGTGAGACCTCAGTGCGCGCTCCATGGGCTGTTGCCGAAAGGGCTGACAGCTATGAGATTTGTTTGGCTAATCACTCTTCCAAACCTGGGTCAGGGCCCAATAAGCCAACACTATTTCCAATGGAAAAATTACATTCTAGAGAAGGAAATGGTCATCCACACTAACCACCAACCCCTACGATTTATACAGACATAAGGGAAGTTGCAGAACGGTCGCCTTCAAAAATGGTCCACATACTTGCAACAATTCCATTTTAACATTAAGTAAAAGAAGGGAAACACCAATAATGTTGCATACTTCCTCAACCCACAGCTAGTCATGGGGCTGATCACTGTGCTCAACTTCTATGGGCATGAGACTTCGGGGTGGCCGCATCTTTACAAGAGCAATCAAGAATTCAACATCATGTACCAAACACTTTTGGAAGGTAAGAAAGTTCCAAATTTTCACCTCCAAGATGTAATGTTACGCCATCTGGGACACATCTGTGTTCCTTCAAGTGAGCGTGCCAAGATGATTTGGGAGGTGCACTACAGTTGGGTCGCTAGAAATTTCAGAGTAGAGAAAATAATGGTAGTACTGCAGAAGAATTTTATTGGCCGAACCTTCATCAAGATGTTGGGAAGTACATTTTATCTTGTACTTCCAACCATCAAGAAGCAAGGCCTATATACTTCTCTGCCTATTCTTAGTTGACCTTGCAAATCCATCTCCATGGATTACATGTCGGGTCTTCCCTCTACTAAGCATGGCAGTGACTGCATTTTCGTGGTCGTTGACAGATTCTCTAAGATGCCCATTATCGCGACCTGCAAGAAGAGTCTCTCAGTAGAGGCCATTGCTAAGCTCTTCTTTGAGCACGTGTGGGTACACTTTGGGATCCCATAGTCCATTGTCTCTAATTAGGACAACATATTTCTAAGTGCATTTTGGTCAAGTCTTTGGTCAATTTTGGATACCAAAATTACTAAGTCCACAAATTTCCACCCCCAAACTGATGGCCAAACAGAGGTCGTCAACATGATGATTGTACATATTTTGTGCATGTACAACTCGAATCATCCATGCACATGGGATGAAAGCCTCCCCTATGTCTAACAAAACTACAATAGAGCCCTCCATAACTTAACAGGCCACAATCCCTTTCAGGTAGGACTGGGATTTCAGCCATTATATCCCATTGATGTGGCCATACCATTTGTAGCCACTCAGGAAGATTCGACTCATGTCCAGTTCGAAGCCGACATGGCTAACAGCTTCATTGAGCTCATTCAACACATTTTCCATCAAGTCCATGATATATTGGAAAAAGACAATGCTAAGTATAAAGAACATGATGATCAGTGTCGGCTGCCACACAAGTTCTAGGTCCGTGACACACTTTGGCTACATTTTCAGAAGGAGTTCCTCATTGGACCCCACCGCAAGCTTCGCCCACTCTGATATGGGACATACACCATTAGTAAGGTTGTAGGAGACAATTCCTTCAAGCTCAGCATTCCACCTTTCCTTAGTATGCACCTAGTTTTCAATGTAGACCATCTTCAGTCATACTTTCCACCATTGCTAGACACATATGACATTGAATAACAACTCACACTAACAGATCTAAACCCAGACTGCATGGAACAGGCAAAAATTTATCAGATCATGGTCACACAGATCAAGAACACTCACCAACACAAGACCCAACTATATCGGGTTGTCAAAGCTGGCCAACTCCTACACCAAGGCAAGTGGCTCACTTGGGACCAAGTTCAATAGAAGTTTCCCAATCTCATGGAGGCACTCAATGCAATGGGGACCATTGCTTCCTAAGGGGTGAAAACTGATCCAGGTGGATATCGGTGGCCGCCCGCCAATTCCACTTGGACCCCCACCACCTTCTCTTTGATTTTTTTAGGTTCCTTAATTGTAGCACAGTTTACTATTTATGGTAGTTTTTCGGGTCTTGAACTTCTAGAGTCTTTTTAAGATCCTAAAAGATGATTTTTGGAAAATTTGGGAAAACATTACACTTTGATAGATGCCTACATTCAAAATTTGTATTCCTTGTGTTAGAGTCGGTCTGGTCATCTCTCCGTCAGAGATCAAAACTCTTTTGTGCATTTCATGTTTAGGTGTCCCATCAGTTTCGATCAGTTGCATTTCGTTAGGAGCATGTCATAAATCTGACGGAAGGGCTTGTGTCACTCATTCCCCTTATGCTTGGCACTGCTGGCTCAGGTCTGTTTATAAAAATCAAGTCTTGAAAAGTTATTTGCAGTCCTGTTCCAATTTCTAGGTCATAACAGTTATTTTAGTCATTAGGTCTAGGGTTAGTCAATTTGGTCTTTGACAAAGTCTAATAAAGCCAGCAGGCCAGAGGGAGGTCTTTAATAAGTTGTTATCTCAAAGATTTTTATCGTCAGATGGATAGATTATGACTTCTCTTCAAAACTTTGTTTTGAAGATAAGTCGACATTTCATTTTTGTAATAATTTTTCAAAAATTTCAGTTCTTGAATTGTCCAGGCGCAGCCCTGGTCTCCTTTGCCAGATCATATCTCAGCTATCCCTGCAAAAAATTGTCAAAGAAATTCATTATTTCAACCGAATTTAAGGAGAAAACAAAAAGGTCAAAATGCTATTAATCCTGAAAAAGTGTCAATTGCAAAACATAACAAATTGGGTTATTGAAGAGGCAAAAATCAAATTGGTGTCTATATAAAGGTTTTTCAATGAATATCCAAGCCATTGTACATGCCAAGGGTGGAGAAAGGCGTTTCAAGTTGAATTTGTGAGTTTTGGAGGAGATCAGCTTACATTCCACCTGTGCGGCGCACACAGAACTTCCAGCCAGTGTAAAACTGAACTTGCGCGGCGCACACAGAACTTCCAGCCAGTGTAAAACTGAACTTGCGCGGCGCACACAGAACTTCCAGCCAGTGTAAAACTGAACTTGCGCGGTGCATATACCTTGCGCGGCGCACTGGGTAATGAGCGTGGCGCTTACAGATTTGAGCCCGAAATTTGTTGCAAACTCATCAAATCGCCCGAAACTTCGCATCAATCTGCCAGGTAGGGTCTCATTCACGGCTATTGCTTTGTATTTGATGGTGAATGTGATTGGTTCATGCATAATGGCCGTGGAAACAATATTTTGAAAACCTCCCTTTGCAAACAAGGAAACTTGCTGTAGGGTTTGAACACTGTTTTGTCACCAAGGTTTTTCCTTTCCCCATTTCCCTTTGTCCCTCATTTCCCAAACCTTACTCATCAATCCTACACTACAATCCTCAAATCCTTAATCCCTTATCCCTATAAAAAAAAAAAAAACTCCTTAACCCTATTTCAATATCCCAAACCCTAAAACCCTATTCCCACATATACATTTCCCTTCCTCTCCCTAATTACATTTTATTTTAAAAGTCCCTAATTCCCTGATATTTTCCCCTTCCTAATATTCCCTTGTTCCATTTTGTTTTCCCCTTGGTCACAACATTGTTTAGATCAAAAGAGCAGTTCACATTCAGTTGTATACAGCAGTTTCACATATTAGCATCATTCAAGGCAATTTGCATATCAGCAGTGATGTCATCTGGTCACTCATCTGAATATGAGGCAGAGACCCAAAGTGATTCTCCTTTGGGAGAACAAGAACCCCTGAGGCCTCGTAAGAGTGGCAAACATGTCAGGGAAGAACCAATCAAACTTATAGAATTGCATGCCTGTCCTCTTGCTATGCAGTCTTTTGAGGATCAGTCATGCTATGAGTTTTGTCAAAAGGTGGCTGAGGTCCAGTTTCATTATGAGTTGGCTCATCTTTTTGTCTTGCATTTGCACGGAGATCAAGCTACCTTGGCTGGGGTCAGATTTACACTTACACCAGAAACTGTTTCGTTAGCAACAGGTATACCAAATATTGGTGAACTATGGCACAAAAAACAACAGATTGATCGACAACATTATGAGCCATACATCAAACCCAATTTCTTGAGGCAGCTCAAAAGAGTGTTCCCGTTCCAGTACCTGAAAGATGAATATGCTCCACTCATGAGATTGATCATGAAATATTTCAGCTGTGAGGGACGGTTCTCTCGTCTTTATGCTTATCACATCAGGTTACTCATGCATTTCACCAGGGTGCGGATGATGAACATTCCGTATTTCATCTGCCAGAATATTGAGAGGATGACTACCTTTATATAGCATAGAACTCGTCAGCAACAACTCAACAATGTCTATCATTTTTCTCTTATAAAGATTTTGGTGGTTCATCAGCTTGGTTTGCGGGGTGTTTGGTTGTGTTATATTCTTTCCACGACTAACCCATGTAGTGAACCAGGGGGTTAGAGGGGGGGCGGAGCCCCCCCTTCGTTGCGCCGATTGCGCAGCGGGGGGGTCACATGGGGGGCGACAGCCCCCTTATTCGGGGGGTTTGAGGGGGGCGGGTAGCCCCCCTCTACGGGGTCCGGGGCAGCGCCCCGTGAAATTTTTTTTTGGACCCTATATTAGGTTGGGCGAACCTACCTATGGTTTTTGGTCCTTGGTTTTGGACGCGATGGTTTTTGGTCCATGGTATTGGATGCTTCAGCATGTATAAATATGTATTGTAACAGTGAAAGGAATATAATGAAAAATCAAGCTGGTAGTCCCGGTTTTGGGATCCAGGGGAAAATCTCTGTGTATATGTGTTTTATGCTCTCGTATTGTTTATTTTTCTGTGGTTTAGAATTCGTATGCAGGTAATTTCTGTACGGGGTTGAAACCTACATAGGGCATCACTTGGGATGACTTCATTTCACATGATTTCTTCAGAGCTTCATGAAGAGTATCAGAGGTGAAACATGAGGGTGAACCTTCTCAGTAGTATGAGAGTCATGAGACCAGGCCTATTTTCATTACATATCAGAGAGGCTATCTGAAAGGCACCAGACCTTTGTTTGCAGCAGCAAAGCGAGTGTTATCTCCACCTGGCGTGGAAGGGGCCTCGCTTCCGACATCAGCACCACAGGCACAGGTACAGGACAAGGGTAAGAAGCCCAAGCGTGAGAAGGGGCCTTCAGGTGAGCCATCAGGTTTCGTTCTCATTCCTGATGATGAGACAACTACGGATTCAGAGAAGTCCAGATATAGAAGGATTATCGAGGAACAAGAAACAGACATTCAAGCCTTGGAAATCCAGTTGGAGATGGCCAAATGGAACATCAAGTATCTGGAATAGAGAAATAAGCAGCTTGAAGACCAGCATGCGATCATGGAGCTACAGAACATCCATGAGAATCGCCAAGCTGCTTGACATAGGAGGATTGAGTTCACTTCTCTAGAGCGATAGGTCAATGAGGATCGAGAATCTAATCTCGAGAGGGTCAACATTTACTTGGAGAAGCGGTTGAACAAGGCCAATAGAGATAATGCATTGTTGAGACACATGGCTGTCCACTACAGGGCACAGAACCAAGTTTGCAAGGCTCAGATAAGGAATCTAAAGGTGAAATTGAAAAAGACAATCAGCAAGCAAAAGAATCAAAGGGAGCTCGATCGTCTTCAGATTTTGGCCGAGGCCTCTTTAGCCCATCATCACACTTGATAAGGAATCTCCAACCCAAATTTCAAGAGATTTGGGGCATTTTTGGTCATTTTGGAATTTTTGCACTAAAAAAACAGGGTTTTTCCCTATATGCGTCGCGCACCTTGCGTGACGCATAGGATTGGTAGCTCCAAATTACAAATGGCTTGCAGTTTTGGAATTATCATGAGAAATCATGAATTTTGGTACTTGGACAAGAAATTTGGGTGAGTTATGGGTCCCCAGAAGGTCAAAAAACATGCAAAAAATGACCTCACTTCCCCTATTTTGACACACAGGAAGCAACCTCGGGAGAATACACTTTTGGAGGGGCAAACAAACACCAATTTGGAAAATTCCACTTGGGATAGTAGACAGGTAGGGCTTTCCAACAAGCCAACCTGAGATCAATTTGGACTCCGGTAGGTGCCTCAAAATCAGCAGCAAAGTAGCATGGCGCATATAGAAATCAGCGCGGCGCATATAGATTTTTTGCCCAATTTTTCATCTTTTAGCTCAGAAATTTGGCCAGTTTTACTAGTTTTGCTTTGTGATGTAATTTTTGACTTATCTTGATGTAATTGATTGAACATGATGTAATTTTGACACTTAGTTACTTGTTCTAGAAGATTCATTCACCAAAGAGTGAAAATTTAATGAATGAATCAGTTTCCTACCTTATAGAGGCAAGTTGTTTTGACTGCCTAGATTGTAGTGCTTTGTTTAGAATTGGTTGAAACAGCTCCTAGAATGATGAGCTCGACCCCTAGAGGCAAGGGAAGAGGTTTTCTTGCCTATATTATGTAATTTCTAAGTCATTTTCAGGGTTGGACTCTTGGGAAAAGCTTGACACTCTATTGTACATTCACTTCTGCATTTTTGGCAAAGGAAAGACCAGGGTTTTGCAGCACTGTTTGGGATCCATGTGGCTTTATGTATTGATGGTGTGCTTCTTTCAATATTTGTAAGTTGTTATGTGTATCATCTTCCTTCTCTCATCTTCTGCAATTGAACAAATGAAGTGTTAAGGTAGAATCCATAGATTGTTATGCTCTGCCTTTGAATTTGTTTGATTTTTCATGTTTTCATTTGTTTAAGGAGAATCCTTGAAAGTTTCTTGCTCTCCTTAGCTTCTCACCAGTCAAATCTAGCCATTCATTTTCTTTAAAAGCATCAAGACAATCGCCTACCTTGCCCCAAGTAGACCTCTGCAAAAAACTGTGTCTCATCCCCACACCCAAAATTGCCTTTTCCTTTGATTCAACAAAAACCTTAAAAAATCAACCTCAAACTCCTTGTACTTCATACCTAGCCTAAGATCAATTGAAAATTTAGTCATCTAGAGCCTCATTGATTACCTTTTTCCTAGATTGACCTGGAGAGATCCCTCTCCTGTCCTCGTATGGCTAGCTACGAGGCTGAGCGTGGTTTGATGTGGACCTAGAACCTTGTCTTTTCAGCCTGAGACAAATCTAGGCTCTAACATAGTGGCGACCATACTGGGGAAAAAATGGTTTGCTTGTTGATGTCATGTGTTTTATAAGCTACAGACGGAGCCTGAAGATTAGCCAGGTAGCCTTCGAAACGCTTTTGCTTTGCATTAGCGCAAGTAGATAAACGCTACTTCAGTCAATCTCCAGTCTAGCTTGTAATCGTGACACTTGAAACACCCCAGTACATCTGCAAATTCTAAGCTTCTGGATGATAATTTTAGGGTTTGACAGGCTGAAAAAGTTGTTTATGTTCCTTTGATTTCTTGAAAATAACACGCTGGCTTCAAAGAGATATACCAGAGCTAATCCAGATCCTAATCCTCCTCCTGTTTACGAAAATCCCAATTTGATTCCAAGACTCCTTCGTCAAGAGAGCTCTGTGACTCCCATGTTTAAATCTCATTCATGTCCTGCAATTTTTAAGTATCTTGAAGAACTTGATTTTGATGAGAAGTTTGAATTGTCGCTATTTAAAACCAAATCCGAAAGTGCACTTGATTCTCTAGTTCCAAATCCTGACTTTGCTGCAGCCCTTGAAGTTGAAAGAAACAATAAGTTGATTGAAAATTTTATCTTGCGGCACCTTCAGAGAGACATTCAGTTTTCAAATATTTCTGATTTCCTAGAAGCTGCATCTGCAAACATTGGATCTTCTATCACGTCTTTCGCCTCAAAAATTCCCACTGAACCACCTTTTATTCCCACTATTCCCCTGCAACCTATAATCACATATCAAAAGTCTACAGCAAATTCCCCTTCTTCATCCCACGTTGCTTCTCCTCCACATACACCTCCTCATACTCCTCATACTTCAGCTACACCCACTCCTCCAACAACCCCCAGACCAAATCCTCCAAGAGCAATGGCTGCCCGGTTTGCACCTCTTGCTCTGCCTCAAGTTTTGAATGACATGCCCACAGATTATCAAAGTAAAATTCCTTTGTTCGATGGCACACCTCAGAATATCACAGCTCAACAGCATGTCGACAAAATGGCGGATTTCTTTGATCTCCATGAGATTGATGAAGAGAATGTGACTATGAGGCTATTCGTGCAGACCTTTGGTGGAGAGGTAAGGAAATGGTTTAGAGCTTTGCCGGCCAGAAGTGTTCCTACATTAGAAGATCTTAAGAGACAGTTTTTAGAACATTGGGAAGTAAAGAAAGATCCGCTGCAAATCAAATCTGAATATACTAAGATCAAACGAAATGTTGGAGAGTCCGTTCAAGACCATTGCATTAGATTCAATGCAGTGTATAATGCAATTCCAGATGATTTAAAACCAACTAGAAAATCAGCGTTGCTTAAGTTCTCGGATGGTTTTGATCCGGACATGGCTTATCAATTACGGGATAGAGATCCGGCTACCTTAGAAGAAATGCAGAAAATCGCTGTTAGTGTTGAGGCAAATTTGAATGATAAGAGAGCTAGAATGAAAGCCGAGAAGAAAGTCTCAATAAAAGAAGAGGCCTCTACATCAGACCAAGTTCTCCGCAAGGTAGAAAAGATGATTGAAAGGTTAGATCTTGATAAGCCTGAACCGTAGATTCAGAATCCTAATTTTCGTGGCCAGCAACAACCACAATTTAGGATCAAACAGCGTGAGCAGTGAGCACAAGACACGACATCACAACAGCAGCAAGTAAAGACACCTCTTCAGCAGAATTTTGTTGGTCCCGAGTCAGATGATGAAGATAATGTAGTTGGAGAAGAAAATCACTTCTTTACTCCCGATGATATGCCCACATTTATCACTGAAGATGATGAAAAGACAGCAAGTTCAGCAGTACAACATGATGCAGATTTTATCTTGGCAAATGATATTGTTCTGGAGGAAAAGTGGGATGAGTATCAGAGAGGTTATATACATGCTTTGTCCGCCCAGTAGCGTCAGTATTCACTCAGAAGCAGAAATGTTCCCATCAATCCAGTCCAAAAAAGAAAGGAAGTTCCAGCATCTAAAGATGAAACACCGGTTGCAACAAAGAAAGGAAAAGAGAGTGCTGACCCTATGACTAGCAAGCCTCCACCAACAAATGAAAAGTTAAATCAACCCATTTTATCAAAGGATAAACCTAAAAAGAAAGATGTTCTAGCCAAAGAGGTGGATAAGACTTCTACCTTTAGTTTAGAGAATGAAATTTCTAAATTGAAGGTATCTATTCCTTTGACTGAGCTCATGAAGAACAACAGCTATAGAGGTCAAGTCTCCAAAATTCTGAATTTTGACCCAATGTCTGATATGGTGAGTGTGGAGGATGATCAACCGGAATTGATATTTGGACCAGCATTGAGTGGTGAGTCTGAAGTACCTCCTTTTTATATCAGTTTGAGAGTGCATGAGTTTGTGTTGCATAATGCTATGTTTGATACCGGCACCTCCCACAATCTTATGCCGAAAGCTATCATGGAGAAGTTGGGTTTGGACATCACCAGGAAATATCATGATCTTTATTCCTTTGATTCCAGCAGGGTGAGATGTATAGGACTAATTAAAGACTTGGTTGTAAGTTTGGATCAGATCCCTACAAAGAATGTTTTGATGGATGTTGTTGTGGCTGACATTCCTCCCCGCTTTGGTATGCTCCTTTCCAGATCTTGGGGAGCAAAATTGCAAGGAACAATACAGCTTGATTTCTCCTATGCAACGATTCATGTGTTTGGACGAATGAGAAAGTTGTACCGGGAACAGAAAATGAAATACATGATCACCAGCAAGGAGAAACCAATTAATCATCCGATCAATTATGTACATACAGATCTAGTGTCTTTTGTTTTGTATTCAGATAGTTTCAATGATATTGATAGTCAGTTAATTGCAGTAGATGATATTCCAAAAATAGCAGAGAATTTCAGAGAAGTTTTGAAGAAAGAACGACAAGAACAACAAAACATCATTGAGCAATCAACTGGAGGTAATGGACAGCAAGCAGAAAAATCACAACAAACAACTTTTCAGCACTTGGTAGAAGAGGAAGATGGTTTGTGGACAATGAATTTTGATGGAGCAATGGGCAATGATGGTGCTGGGATTGGTATTTGGGTACGTAGTCCTTTTTCTGATTCAGATAAAGTGCCTAGTAATGTGCAGGTATGTTCTTACAAGCTTGCTTTTGATTGTTCAAACAATTAAGCTGAATACGAAGCTTTAATCGCTGGCCTGAAAATTCTAAGAAAGCTAAATGCTAAGAGAATTGTAGTATATGGTGACTCTGAATTGGTGATGAAGTAAGTTAAATGCGAATATAAAACGAAACATCCTCGGATGTGGGCATACCGGAATGCTGTTTTAGATATCTTGAAAGTGTTTTCAGATTATACATTGACGTGTGTGCCTCGTATTCAAAATAGCATTGCAGATGCACTTGCTAAGGCAGCCAGCAATTTGAAAATTCCTATGAACTCAAGCAATAAATTTGAAATCCATGTGAAGCACCGTCCGACTGTTCCGGACAATCAGAGACATTGGCAAGTTTTCCAAGATGATGAGGAGATCAATGATTTTCTGCAAAACAAAGGTAAGTTCAAGGATACTTCAATGGATGTAGAACATGATGATGGTAGCGATGATGTGCAAATAAATCAAATGGAAGTGTTGCAGCTCAAGGATAATGTGATTCCTAAAGGCTTGATACCTTTAGAGGAGCTCTTTGATCATGATGACGTAGCCTGCAAACCAACATTGCAGCCAACAGAAAAGGGAGTTGAAGACGTGAATCTTGGAACAACTGAGCATCCGAAGATGGTAAAGATCTCCAAAACATTGCCACCGAAGGTAAAAGCCAAATATATCAATTTGTTGTCATCTTTTGCCAATGTGTTTTCTTGGGACTATTCTGATTTGAAGACATATGATACAAATATAATTCAGCATACCATTCCTATTAAGCCTAATCAAAAACCTTTCAGACAGAAGTTAAGAAGGCTTAATCCAAAATTGTTGCCATCAATTGAGAAAGAGATAAATAGGTTGTACAAATCAGGAATCATTGTTCCCATCCGCTTTTCTGATTGGATATCTAATTTGGTGCTTGTGCGAAAGAAGACCGGTGAGATTCGTTTGTGCATTGATTTCCGAAATCTCAACAAAGTTTCATTGAAGGATAATTATCCGCTGCCCAAAATGGATCACATACTACAACGAGTAGTTGGAGCATCCCGCATGTCACTACTCGATGGTTATTCCGGATATAACCAAATTTTAGTCCATGAAGATGACCGAGACAAAACAGCGTTCACCACTCCGTGGGGAACCTTTCATTATGCGAAAATGCCTTTCGGTTTGAAGAATGCAGGTGCTACTTTTCAGCAGGCAATGGACTTGGCTTTCGCTAATGAGAAAGATGTCTTCTTAGTGGTGTACCTTGATGATTTGACCGTGTTTTCTAAATCAGATGATGAACACTTGCTCCATTTGAAAATTGTCTTTGAAAAGTGCAGAAAATATGGTGTGTCGCTGAATCCTAAGAAGAGTTTGTTTGCCATGGATGAAGGCAAACTACTTGGGCACATTATCTCAAAGGATGGCATTCGTATCGATCCAGCACGTGTGGAAGCAATTCAGCAAATTGACTTGCCCAGGAATAAGAAGGAGATTCAATCGTTCAATGGTAAGATGAATTTTTTGTGCCGTTTTGTTCCTAATCTTGCTGAGCACCTTAGGGAGATTACAAACATGCTTAAGAAGGACATCCAAGTGTCATGGACGGAAGAGGCTGTGAAATCTTTCAATTTAGTTAAATTGATTCTTTCTTCAGCTCCGGTTCTAATCAACCCAGATTATACTCAGGATTTTATACTTTTTTCTTTTGCTTCGGAGCATACTATGGCAGCTATGTTAATGCAGAAAAAAGAGGAGCATGAAAGACCCATTGCTTTCTTCAGCCGGACCATAAGAGATGCTGCTTTAAAATACATCATTATCGAGAAACAAGCCCTTGCACTTGTAAAAGCACTGAAAGATTTTCGGGTGTACATACTGCATTCTCATATTTTAGCTTATGTTCTTAATGCTGCTGTCAAAGATGTTTTGGTTCAGACCGACCCAGAGGGAAGGGGTGGTAAATGGATAGCAGCTTTGCTGGACTATGATGTGGAGATAAGACCCACAAAGCTTGTTAAAGGTAAGGGATTGGCGAAATTGATGGCTGAATCAAATCTGCACGTCTCAGACATTAATCTGATCGCTACCTTGTCTGCTGAAAATGAGGAAAGTTCTTCACTTCATGTATCAAAAATGTTTGTTCTTTCTCCATGGTATTCAGATATCATATATGTACTTCAAAATTTATCTGCACCACCTGGTATGGCTAGAAACAAAGCGAGAACTCTTAAGTTGAAGGCTGCTAAATTTTGTGTTTTGAATTCTGCACTTTATTGGAAAGATCCTGGTGGTGTTTTGTTAAATTGTTTGGTCGAAGAAGAAGCGAAGCAGGTCATAGAAGATTTCCATAAAGGGGATTGTGGCGGTCACCTTTTTTGGAAAACAACAGCAAATAAAATTTTGAGGGTTGGATACTATTGGCCGACATTGTTTGCTGATGTGTTTAAGGTTGTTAAGAGCTGTCATAATTGCCAGATTTTTGAAGGGAAACAAAAATTACAGCCTTTGCCGCTTAGGCCCATTGAGGTGAGTGCTCCTTTTCAGCAGTGGGGGTTGGATTTTATTGGTGAAATTCATCCTTCTTCTTCAGGTCAGCATAGATGGATCCTCACGGGAACGGATTACTTCACAAAATGGATCGAAGCAATTCCCACCAGGCAAGCTACGGATGCGGTAATAATTTCATTCCTTGAGAATAATATTTTGTCTCATTTTGGTTGCCCGAATAAGTTAATCACTGATAATGCAGCAGCTTTCAAGTCAAAAAGGATGGTTGAGTTTTGTAGTAAATATCATATTACTTTGGGACACTCAACCGCCTATCATCCGCAAGGTAATGGATTGGCGGAGTCTTCCAATAAATCTTTGGTTAATATCATTAAGAAAATGCTGGAAATGAACAAGAAAAGTTGGCATAAGAAGCTGGTCCATGCACTTTGGGCAGATCGAGTGAGTCAAAAGAAATCCATTGGCATGTCCCCCTTTGAGCTAGTTTATGGAGTTGATACAGTGTTCCCTACCTCTCTTGCAGCTCCGGTAGTCAAACTTCTTCAAGAGGCTGGTAGTGAAGAGGACCCAATGCAGAGAAGGCTAAATCAAATGATCCATTTGCAGCAGACACAGGAAGATGTTTTTCAGAACACATTTAAATTGCAGGAGCGAATTAAAAGGATTTTTGACAGAAAAGCAAAGGCGGATACATTTCAGTTGGATGATGTGGTATTAAAGTGGGATGCAAGAAATGAAGAAAAGGGCAAACACGACAAGTTTGAAAATCTCTGGAAAGGTCCTTTTAAGATTGCAGCATTTCGGGGTCAGAATGCCTTTCTTCTTAAGGAGATGAATGGGGAAGATTGTCCAGGAGGGCCGGTCAATGGTCGGCTGCTCAAGCGGTACATTTTCTGAAATTTTTCTGCTGTTCTATTAGCATTGTAAATACCATTTTATTTCAGTTTCGCTGCAAGTGTGTGTTGTGATCTTTTCTTCAGTCTGGGGCCGAAGTGAAGGCTATAATTCTGAAGAAAGATTTCAGTTTGAATTCAGTTTGTCGAGTCAGTTTGTTAGTCATATTATCGAGTCGTTTTCAAGTTAATTTTTAGTCAAATAAATTGAGTCAACATCTTGGAGTCAATAGTTTGTCGAAATAATGACTCCATAGCCCAATGGACGAAGGCACTGTCTAGCTCTTACAGAGATCTGTTGTTCTTGGCACCTCCGAGGAGCTACCATCCCCATTGGAGCCAATGTTAGAGTCGGTCTGGTCATCCCTCCGTCAGAGATCAAAACTCTTTTTTGCATTTCATGTTTAGGTGTCCCATCAGTTTCGATCAGTTGCATTTCGTTAGGAGCATGTCATAAATATAATGGAAGGGCTTGTGTCACTCATTCCCCTTATGCTTGGCACTGCTAGCTCAGGTCTGTTTATAAAAATCAAGTCTTGAAAGGTTATTTGCAGTCCTGTTCCAATTTCTAGGTCATAATAGTTATTTTAGTCATTAGGTCTAGGGTTAGTCAATTTGGTCTTTGACAAAGTCTAATAAAGCCAGCAGGCCAGAGGGAGGTCTTTAATAATTTGATATCTCAAATATTTTTATCGTCAGATGGATAGATTATGACTTCTCTTCAAAACTATGTTTTGAAGATAAGTCGACATTTCATTTTTGTAATAATTTTTCAAAAATTTCAGTTCTTGAATTGTCCAAGCGCAGCCCTGGTCTCCTTTGCCAGATCATATCTCAGCTATCCCTGCAAAAAATTGTCAAAGAAATTCATTATTTCAACCGAATTTAAGGAGAAAACAAAAAGGTCAAAATGCTATTAATCCTGAAAAAGTGTCAATTGCAAAACATAACAAATTGGGTTATTGAAGAGGCAAAAATCAAATTGGTGTCTATATAAAGGTTTTTCAATGAATATCCAAGCCATTGTACATGCCAAGGGTGGAGAAAGGTGTTTCAAGTTGAATTTGTGCGTTTTGGAGGAGATCGGCTTACATTCCACCTGCGCGGCGCATATAACAGGCAGCGCGGCGCATATACCTTGCGCGGCGCACAAAGAGCTTCCAGCTAGTGTAAAACTGAACTTGCGCGGCGCATATACCTTACGCGGCGCACATAGAGCTTCCAGCCAGTGTAAAACTGAACTTGTGCGTCACATATACCTTGCGCGACACACTGGGTAATGAGGACGACGCTTACAGATTCGAGCTTGAAATTTGTTGCAAACTCATCAAATCGCCCGAAACTTTGCATCAATCTGCTAGGTAGGGTCTCATTCACGACTATTACTTTGTATTTGACGGTGAATGTGATTGGTTCATGCATAATGGCCGTGGAAACAATATTTTGAAAATCTCCCTTTGCAAACAAGGAAACTTGCTATAGGGTTTGAACACTGTTTTGTCACCAAGGTTTTTCCTTTCCCCATTTCCCTTTGTCCCTCATTTCCCAAACCTTACTCATCAATCCTACACTACAATCCTCAAATCCTTAATCCCTTATCCCTATAAAAAACTCCTTAACCCTATTTCAATATCCCAAACCCTAAAACCCTATTCCCACATATACATTTCCCTTCCTCTCCCTAATTACATTTTATTTTAAAAGTCCCTAATTCCCTGATATTTTCCCCTTCCTAATATTCCCTTGTTCCATTTTGTTTTCCCCTTGGTCACAACATTGTTTAGATCAAAAGAGCAGTTCACATTCAGTTGTATACAGCAGTTTCACATATCAGCATCATTCAAGGCAATTTGCATATCAGCAGTGATGTCATCTGGTCACTCATCTGAATATGAGGCAGAGACCCAAAGTGATTCTCCTTTGGGAGAACAGGAACCCCGGAGGCCTCGTAAGAGTGGCAAACATGTCAGGGAAGAACCAATCAAACTTATAGAATTGCATGCCTGTCCTCTTGCTATGCAGTGTTTTGAGGATCAGTCATGCTATTGTTACCGGGAAAAGTGTCAATTTAGATCTGCTCTATCCCACTAAGGTGTGACAGCTGCCTTAGAAACAAACAGAGAAAACTATTTTTGTATTTCCTTTATGAACTATAGATAGAGAGGAATAGAAAGAACCAACCTGTGTCTTGCGCTAATCCTTTGATCCAATCCCTCTCTTCTTTGACAACTTCCAGCTACCTGCTCCCTTACTTACCCAGCTTAACCAAGTACCTGTAAGATCACAGAAGGAGAAAACTGTACAAAGACATGGATCTATATTCATAAATAACTTAGGATCATATTTAAGTTAACCATACAAATGTAACAAGCATCAATGATACAAAAGCATGGAGGAGAAACTCAAATAGTTTTTATTGATAAACAAGAAGATCCAGGAGGAGTTACAACCGATGATTCCTGACCCAGCATCAACCTCCCAGCAAAGAAGCCCCTCTTCACCTCCAACAAAGCATAGATCACCCAATTCTCTGATGTTTGTCTCAAAACCAACAACAATTCCTTACAATGTGCAAAATTCCAGCCTCTAACCTCTGGATCTCTGGGATGAGAGATCTATATATAGATATTTGCAGAGGTGTGAGTCAGCTCTGGGTTTTTGATTAGTGTCTTCTCTCTGATAGTTCTTGATGCCACTTGGAGATCTCATTGATCTCTTACTCATCCTTGGGTGATTTTGAGAGGCAAGTGTCCCAGGAGAAGTTTCTGGAAGATTCCATGATCATCCACCTCGCAAACTGTCTCCGCCACTTGTCTTTTCCCATCCATCGCACCCTCACAGTGTATTTAGGTGCATTGCAATGCACTTCCTGTGTGTACAAGGTGCGATGCAGTGCACCCTGGCCATGGAGCAAGTGCATTGATCCAGTTTTGACCAATTTTGAGTAGTTTTTCATGGAGAACTTCTGGGAGACGCTGTAATCTGTTGACCTTGTTCCTTTAGGGGTTAGAACAACACTTTTAAGGACCTAGGAGCCCTTGGTTTATGGACATTTCATGCTTGGTGTTGTAAGGCACAAAAATGTCTATAACAGTTGCCCCCTAAAGTATGAGGCGGTTAACCTTTTAGTGTCGGGTGAAATGCTTTATTATGAGGATCCGAAGTTCTTTCAATGCTGGGAGGAGACCTGTAATAAGATACAATACAATACATTATATTCATATTGTTTTTCATGATCTAGCTGAGGTGGGCATTCCCAGGCTCAGCTTTATAAATTCATTTTCATGTACATAGGACAGACAATCGTCTGATTGTAGACTGATGATTCTGATAGAGCCATCATCCTTTTGGTAGGATGATTATCTGTGCTGCAATGCTGTACATTTAATGTCTTTATTTCCCTAGATATATATCGCAGCCCGGATGGATGAAACTAGATCCGGGGTCTTCAATCTCGTCCGATCTTCACTCGAAGTACAAGTCGATCCATGTGAAAAATGTTCTGAAGTCGAACATGGAAAGACATCGCTTGATTACCAGTCAATGATGTAAACTGTTAACAAGCGCGAGAGGAATCACCGATAATGATAATGATCCTCAAGGTACTGTAGTACAATTCATGTGGTGTGAATAAATGACTTGGCGTCGAACACCACGCAAAATCTTTCAGTCGAAGGTCATTGATGTAAACCTGTCGCTGGAAGTGAGAAACTTGCCATTGAGGCATGCAAGCTTCAAAGTACTGAATGGGGTGTTCCTAGACCAACCTCTTGGATAATGAGCTGATGTCGACAAGAAGTGATCCGTCACAGGAGGGCCTTAATGAATCCCACATCAATGACACGGAACAGAGCAAATGATTTTGATGGAGGTGAAAACGATCTGATGATATACGGTTCAGGGTGGCGGTCATGGAAAAATGGAGTATAATGTATGGTAGTGGGTGGGACACAGGTGGCTTCTCTGGATGACTTCTCTTGAACATGTCGGCGACACTGATGTGATGGATTGGTAGCATTAACCCCAAATGTGGATGGTATGGTGTGACCATGGCGATGTGACCGATGAATGAAACAACCCAACCCGACTCGGACACGGAGTAGAAGTGTCATGTTCAAGAGCGACTTGCTACCAATAAAGATTCTTTGAGTTTTCTTCCCAATTTTTCCCCAGTCATTGCTGACCAGTACCTCTTTATTTTTGTCAATCTTGAGGAGGATAACATATGCTTGTTCTATAATTTGCCCTTCGGGCAAACCCATCGCTATGTTTTAACGAGCCTAGCGATAGTGAAACTCGTTCTCGTCTAAAGACAAGTTCGTCGCTATTAATCTTTTTAACGAGTTTAACGACAAAGATAACTCAGTCCTTTTCAATTTTAGAGAGTCTGAAAAGGTACGTAAAGGTAACTCCAAAATTCCTTTTTCGTCATCTAATCCCTTAAGTTCGAAAAAGTATAAAACAATACAAAAGGGATGAATTTTCGATAGTTTTAACGAGCCGAACAAAACAAGCGCTCGATCTTTTTGTGTAATAATCCCTCAGGTCCAAAAAGATTAAAATCTAGAGGAGGGATAGCACTTCCTGTCCCTTTAACGAGTTGGAAGGCCAAGGACTCGACAATCTTTTCATATTTTATGAGTCAGTTGAAAAGAGCTTAAAGAAGACTCGTCTTTTGAGGAACGAGTGATAAAATGGGTAGCAGCTGATTCCAGGTAAGGCTTGGAATTTTCCAATCACGGCAGTGTCACAAGGATGGCTAGTGAAATCACTCTTTGCAGCTGTTCCTCAAAATGGGTAAACAATCAAGTGGAGGTGAATGATCGGCCAATGAAAAAGTGGAGGTGACGGTGCAAACACGACCAAGGCTTTAATGGCTGAAGTGCTACATTCACGGTGGTTATTTACCGGGGAATAGTTCATTTTTTAATGAGCTTAAACGCGGGTGGAAACATTTGCTCATGTCTTATGTTTATTTTTTAACAAGCTTGAACTATGTGCTAAAACTGCTCGAGGCGGGTTTATTTTTTAACGAGCTTGAACCCTGCGGTAACACTGCTCATGGCGGGTTTATTTTTTAACGAGCTTGAACCATGCAGTAACACTGCTCGTGATAAGTTTGCCTGCCCCCAGCATAATAACGCAAATCAAGGTGCGTGCCCCCCAAGCTTCATTGCATTCAACTCGGTGGTTGGAATGAAGGTTTACCTTTGAGATTTGGAAAGGGGATTTGTTTCATTTTTTAATGAGGTTGACACAGTAAAAGAACTATCCTCATGACTCCTTGTTTCATTTTTTAACGAGGTCGACACGAGATAAGAACCATCCTCGAAATCCACCATATATACAGTATTTGATAGAGAATCAAAAACTGAAGGATGATTAAGGTTGCTGGAATAATCTTCGCGGTAATTTGGAAGACGGGAGCGATGGTGGTAATATTCCCATGGTGCCTCCCCTATCATTGAATGAATGATTCCTTCGTCTGTTGAATGTACATGCGACAAAGGATTTGAAGAGGTGTCATATTCCTTAGACTTATCTATCCAAACACTCGATGAGCGTTGATTTGGGTTTGATCCATGCTGACAAAATGTTTAGGAATCTTCTGAATCCATTAGATATAGAAGACTTCATATTCCACTGTGGCCATTTCCGCCAGATTACTCGGAGGCGGTAGGGCAAAAGTACCCATTAAGGCAGGGTCTTTTAGGAGACCTACTCCGATATTTTGGAGCGAATGATTGCTTCCATGGATCATTGGAATGCTTCCCGTAACTTGTGAACTGTTGGGGAGAAATGTTTGTTGGTCGACGATTGTAATTCCTCCTTGGAAGGGAAATGCAATCTTCCTGAAGTAGGTCGACACAACTGCGGCCATGGCATATATCCAGGGCCTTCCCAGTAGGATGTTGTAATCAAGGTTTCCGTCGATTACTTCAACATCAATTTCTACTGTTTTACCCCCCAGCTCAACTTGCAAGTTACTTAAAATCCCGTATGGAGTGTATGATCGTCCATCAAATGCTTTTAACATTGTTGACGATCGCGACAAGGGTGGTGAGCCTAAATTTTTCCAGCAACTCATCGACATAATACATGTGGATGCCCCCTCATCAATAATTGTTCGATGAACAGTTTTGTTGAGGGCTTTCACTTGAATAAGGAAAGCTAGTTGAGTTGGTAACTGAGGGTCATATCCTTTATGATCAAAGGCCACAAGATTGGAATCCATTGGGTCAATCCCACCTATTGCTGATAATAAAGCTTGCTCTTGGGAGAGGCAATTTTGCGGTACCTCAAGTGTCGACATAGCGGACAGCGATTGGGCCAGGTCCTCTATTATATTATAATTCTATGCCGTTTGTGCATGAGGATTAAATGTTGATTTGTGTACTACTCCCTTTGGCAACTTTATCATTTGTTCAGGAATGATGGGTGGCACAACTTCGGTCAAAGTTGTTGTCGAACTACTAGGTTGTTCATTAGCCTTGTTATTCGACAGCCGTGGATTCCCGTAATCTTTATTCCTTGTCAAAGCATTGTTTTGCTGCTTTGAGATAGAAAACATAAGCACTTGAGATCGGGAAGCATTTTGATTAGCAACCAGTTTGGTTCCCGGGTTTGGAAACGGATCAGTCAATACTGCTGAGGTTTTTCAACTCTTAAAGAGTTTCTTAACTTCAGCTTTATGTGGACAATCTCTCGTCCAATGATCCTCATCGCATATATGACACCCCAGAGGGGGTTTCCTTCACCCAGAAGGGTTTGTAGAAGGTTTTTCAGGAGATGACTCATCCTGCTTCCTTTTTATCCCTTTCTTTTTCTTCTTGCCCCCTGGTTGCTTCAGTTGTTTGCCCTTGTCGGTCGACACGGTATTTACCTTCGAGGCAAGAAGTTCCTCATTTGCATTTTGACTAGAAATCTCACGGGCCTTTTTAGATGTAGCCTTTGTCGATTTCGTGTCTGTTGCGCCAATCACGCCATCGCCGGCATGAGAGTCATTGTTTGATTTAGGAGGACGAGGAACTGAGAATTCTGGTCTAGGAGCGTCAGGTATTTTATCGTAGAGCATGCCAGACTGAGTGTAAATCAAGTCTAAATATTGCGCACGAGCGATAACTTTCTCTTCTGTTACGACTCCCCCCTTTGCCACATATTTCGTGATGGAAGGCAGTAATGACTTGATAAACCATTCAGCTAAGAGCTGATCGGGGACGTACGTTTTTACCATCCTACAACGACGTCGCCACTCATGTATATGATCAGATATGTGAGTGGCCATTGTCTGTTTGAAGTTGGTAAGAAGTTCTGTTCCCGTTTCGTACCTTATTGGTAACTGAAAATGGGTTAAAAAGGTTGTGGCTAAGGTACTGAAGTTGTCGAACGAAGCTCTAGGCAATTCAATGTACCATTTTGCCGTCGGAACCGTTAACGTCCTCTGAAAGAGGCGAAGCCTAATCGAATCATCGTTTAGGGTGTTTGATGAACACCACAGATGAAATGTCATCACATGATTCGACGGGTCTTCACCCGGATTTCCATTAAATTTAGGAATATCTGACGGAAGTTTATGCAGAATCGCTGGCCACCAAGGGGCATAAGCAATTGGATCATTCGTCAGCCGCTTTAGATCTGGTAATTCTAGAGTTGCTACAAAGGGCAACTTTTGATTCAGGTTAGGCGAAGCATACCTAGGATAAGATGGAATTGCCTGAGCAGTGGGTCTTCGTATACCAGCATAATGTATTTGATGCTGGCAACTTTGACAAGGTTGATGGGCATAACCATTATAATATGATTGTTGATAACCGCTTTGGAAATGCGGTTTCCCATTACTTACAAAGACTTGTTGCTCGAGTCGTTGATATGATTGCTAGAATTGCGGTTGTTGAGATTGAACCAGCGATGGTTGTTGGACCATTTTCTGTTGCCCAATACTGGATGATTGACCAAGATGAGGAGTCATAGTACTTGTTTGAGCCTGAGTTGCTCCAGATAAGGAGTCACTAACCTGAGGTTGTGATTGAGTCGTTGAGACAAGAGGCTGTTGTATTGCAACCTGAGAAACTTGGGGTTGACATACAACAGGTAGTGCTTGTACTTGCGATGCAGTCACCATAGCAGGTATAGTGGGAATATCCGACACAAGGTGGACTGGTTGCATTGAATATACAACCCTTGGTTGTTGAGGCAGTATTGGTACCCAACCGCTGGATGTAATTCCAGTTTGACCTGAACTTTGTTGTAAACTCCCATATGGTTGTTCTCTGGGAGGGAACAATGAAAAGGCATACTGCCCTCCATATGGTGGCAATCCAGTACTTAAAGGGTAGATTTTCCTTTGAAGACACATTGGATCAATTTGTTGAGTTTCAACATAAGAAATACCAGATGATAATCCGGATGAAGAAATAGGAACTAACCATGTCGTCGAAGCAGTCCCTGATTGGACTCCGGCTTGTTGTTGATAACTTGCCGGGACATATGGTATACCGGCGAACATCGTTGGAGTAGCAGCAGGAGACTCAGCTGCTGCTGTGTCAGACGACACAGTCCTGGATGTCGATGGATGTTCAGACATATCTAGTCTATCCAAAAGATTTCCTAGCGATTCTACAAGAACTTGCGATGAAGGGAGACTAACTTATAAGACCAATGAGAGAACAGTGATGTTATTCCGATTAAAATAAATTTTAGACGCTTTGACACAACTTGTTTTTTCAGTTTTTAAGAGTTGAGAAAAAACAAAAGATGACTCTAGTCTTTGTTGAGAAGGTAAATCCCCTCTACGGATAGAGGCGATCCCTACTAGCCCAATAGGGGTCTAGCAACAATCACACAATGCTGCCACGCATGTTCCTAGTTACAATTAAACAAGAAGTAAAGAGCACCTACTTGGATTCCTGCGCTGTCGTGTGACGAAGAGATGTTTCCTTCTCTCCTTCGCTTCAGCTGGTCACAGTCCTCTGCGATCTCCGCGAACGGACACCTGCACACACGAAGAGAAGGCAAACGCAAGCGTGAAATCTAGTAAAAGTAACTATATGCCAGTCAGAAAAGACATAATTCACATTTATCCATTGCATAAACAAACGAGAATGGAACAATAATAGCAGTCATCTATTATTAATCAGAATAGAGAAGAGTACAACCAAATGTTCTGACGTCGGTAAACTCCTCAGGAGGGATCAGTCAGCATGTATCTCAAGCATTCACCTTTGAGGATGGTTCTCCCAAGACAAACAACTCTCTCTCTCTCACACAAATATCACAAATAAACTTCCCAAAGCAATCAATCACTTCCACTCCTAACACACCACACCTATAGCAGCAATCTGAGCACTACAGGCTCTGTACAATCCAAGCTAAGTCTAGCTAGTTTCCACTAGTTTCTCACTAGCTGCTCATGGTAATGGTGGAAGTTTATATAGGAGAATGAGTCTCCTAAAAAGGTGGAAGGATGAGCTTATCTTCAAGGGGAGTAGTTGCAAAGGGTCGAACAGACATGCCACAGAAGGGAGTCGATATTCACAAAGATAACAACCAAGCCTGGAGAGATCTGGAAGGCTGGTTGTTTGAACAAATTCGCCCAAACTGGATCAGCGCGGATTATATGGAGACTGCCGCACTGTCAGCACATAACAATAACTGAACAAGTCATGTCAGCGCGGAAGGACACGCGAAAGCCGCGCTGTGCGTCATCGCGGAAAAGTGATGTTCTTCCGCGATGGAAGCGCACGAAATACACTGTGGGGCGCTGGTCATCGCGGTTATTTTATGAACAGACGCGCTGATACACAAAACTTTGGAAAAATGGGTTTTAAGCCAGTTCAGGGATCAAACACTTAGTGATTGTGACTTCTGGACACAGCAGGGTGACTGACAGGAAGGCAGTGATAAATTACTGTGTAACAGATGCCCCCTAAAGCATGAAGACCAAGAGAGTGGGAGGGGTGAAATGCTTTACAACACACGCCGAACTGGAACACCACCGGGAAGTACCGAAAAATCTCTGACAATCATATACATGCAGTCTAGGCATGGGCGGAGCCATCCAAAAGACATGCGAGACTGGTCTATGGTATGGACGCAGCCACCCAGCTAAAGAGACCATAATAATGACAAGGTATGGTCGCAGCCATCCATGAAGACTCAGGTATGGGCGCAGCCATCCATCAATGAGTCATGTAATGATTATCCACAAAATCGCAACCTGGACCACAATGAGCAAGGATCCAGGGTCTTGCGCTCCATCTCGACCCGAACAGAGTACAAGTCCACACATGTGAATACAGGGGTTGGAGTCGAACATGCATGAACATCGTCTGATTACCGGCCAATGATGAGAACCGTTAACAGACGCGAGAGGTACCACCAATAATGACAATGGCCCTCAAGGTACTATAGGTACAATCCGTAGCGTGTGAATCAATGAGCTGGTGTCGAACACCCACGGAATCATTCGATCGTAGGTCAATGATGTAAACCTTGCGTCGAACACGAGGAACCTGCCATTGAGGCATGCAGGCTCCAAGGCACCTGGAAAGAGTCTCTAAGTCACTTTCTCGGATAATGAGTTGAAGTCGACGAGAAGTGGCCTTGATCGAAGGTGGGCCATGATGATTCCCACATCATCGATACGAGACAGAGGTATAATAATTTGCGACGAGATAGCGAACGAGGTTGCATTGGGGCAGAGGACAACTTCTCTTGAACATATAACGGCACTATAATGGATTTGGGAGTACTTGACATCAAATGAGCAGCGGATAAGATGATGACGGCAATGAACAGATGAGAGGTCAAATAGAATATCCCAGACCCATGGAGGCTAGTGAAAACGAGATGAGAAGACCCCACCCAGACACGAAACAGCGGAGTGCCATGTTCAAGAGTGACGTACTGCCGAGACGACTGTAATCAAAGTTCCATTTTCCCCACCTTTGCAGGCAGGTACCCCGATTATTTTTGGATGACAAGCTTGACGGGGATAACATATGCTTGGTGTGTGTCATGTTGACAATATCCGATGTCATTGAGTGTTTAACGAGCCTGACAAAGGAAAAACTCGGCTTCTTTTCTTGTTTCGAGAGTCTGAAAAGAATGCGGAAAAGGAGACTCCAGGGGGGGTCCTTTTTCGTACAGTTGTGTCTCTCGAGCCCGAAAAAGTATAGAACTGTGCTCGAAAGAACCGCCCGGTCATTACAACCAAGGAGTACTTTTCATAAATAGTGTCGCCGACCGGAAAAAGTAAAAAAGTGGTCGAAGACACGTCGTTTTAGAGCCAATATCGAGTGCGAAACGACAAACACCCGGCGATCTTTTTGGTTTAACGGTCGGGAAAAGAGCTTAAAAACGACCGCCCTTCGTTCCCTTTAACGAGCTGAAAGGGAGCTCGGCCATCTTCTCTTGTTTAACGTCGGAAAAGAGCTTAGAGACGACACTTTGGGAATCATATGAATCGTGAATTGTCATGACCAAGCTGCGATACCTGTACCTGCACAAGGGCATTACCCGCATAAATCCATTCGATATACGTAAAAAACATATGGAAACATGCTTGAAAACAGAAACAAGGCTAGTTTTATGGCTAAAAATGGTAAAAACCCAAAAAATATGGTAATTTAGGAGTTTTTACTATAAATAGGGGGAGGTAATAAGTCATTTTTACCATTTTACTATTTGGAGTGCGAAGAACGTGGAGAAACCAAAAAGTTGACGGAGCGATTACCAGCCCATCCGGAGACCATTTTCAGATCTGCTTCTTCCAGGTAGGTTCCCAGTCCTTTGCCCTGCATTCTGGTTCATTTTAGGAGTTTTTTAACGGTCGAATAGGCCCAATTGGGCATTTTTTATTTGCATGGGTGCGCCCTCGGTCAGCGCGGAAATTGCCCACGGGGTCGCGCTGATCGAAAAATAGCCAATGTAACCAACTTCGGGTCAGCGCGGAAAAGGCGTGTTCTTCCGCGCTGACCTCGCATTTTTTACAAAGAGCTGCCATTGTCAGCGCGGCTGTTTCTAAAACAGCCGCGCTGGCGCGGAAAAAATTTTGTTTTTGAAAATGAACGTGAATTTTTACATGGAAGCACTTCTGATTGGTTTTTATTGTTCATGCAGGACACCATGGCCTTTCAATGGCAAGAGAGAGTCCACGATGTAGAGGATGTGGCTGCTTGGGGAGACGTAAATTGCTGCAACGCCATGCGGGCGTGTGGATTCATGAAATTCTTCCTTACGCCGCGTCTGAGGGCCCAACATGATCTGCTGGAGCTGCTGATCAGGGCATGGAACCCGGTGGACCAAAAGTTCACCATCCGTGGTCACGACATTGATTTTGACCATATGGATATCTTTTTCTTGACTGGGTTGTCGCGCCGAGGTGCGAGGCCCATCTTAGAGGGGCAGCGACCTAGCGGTGGTACCCTGGATGACTTGATGGCTGAGGTTTGCCCGGGGGCGGTGAAAACGCGGAGTGGGAAGTGCTCGATCCCCACAGTGAGAGACATAGTGCTGCGCACCATCCTGTTCATGGTGACCCGGGCAGCGGGCAGCATGGCGAACCATGAGGCATCCAAGACTCATCTCTTACTAGCCCTCGAGTGCCTCGAGCCTACCGTGTTTGACTGGTGCACTGCAGTGTGCAACAATATGAAGAGGCAATTGAGCAACTGCCGTCGCGGAGAGACGAAGCAGTTCGGGTATGGATCGATCCTGGTCCCGCTCATCCTGGAGCGAGTACCAGCCATGCGACTGCAGTCTATGGCTGTGGATGCCCCCATAGATCCTCGAGAGACGAGGGCCTCACGATGGGCTCGGATTATGCCACGTGGGGGTGGCGGCCGACCACATAGCTGGGGGGTATATTTCAGAGACTGGTTGGACCAACAGGAGATCTTCGTACAGGATTGGCCATATGCGGGGATGGATTTCCGCAATGATCCTGACTTGGTGCTGCCTCCGGGTGAACAGTGGGATGATGCAGGTATGACACTTTTTGTCTTTTGAGTTTTGTATTTTTTTTTTTTTTTTTTTTATGTACATGTCCTAATAAATGTCTTGTCATGCAGATGTGGGGCCTACTAGACCGATTGGCCTGGCTGCCATGGCACGGAGAGAGGGCCCGGGAGCCGGAGCTTTGGCCTTAGCCCCTCCAGGGGCCAACACACCAGAGATTGTGGCTCGCAACCTTGAGGGGTTGCTGGAGGGGGTGCCGGACTTCCAGGGGGTTGAGGAGGTTCCTGTGGAGCATCAGATCCACACAGTGGGTGTGGAACCCAGAGTGCACCGCCTTCTGAGGCGGGTGGCACGAGCGGCTGTGTACTACAGAGAGCACCATCCAGCCGATTAGTCACCTAGGTTTTATTTCCACTGTTTATTATGAGACATTATGACTCAGATGTATGAGATTTTGGGACATGTATTTCTATTTTTGAGCGCCTCAGTGCGCCACACGATATATATATATATACATACCGGTTTTGGATGAGTCGTTTGTTACATGTGATGATGTGTTATCTTGTGTTATGCGTTTGTTCAGTACAATTTGTGATCTTATGTATGAATTTGCACGACACTCGACTCATGGATTTTATATGTTTAATGCAAGCTTAAAAACACACGTGCAAACTATGCTTGGAATGATTTATTTACATATGCTTACGGTCTTACTATGCTGTTCTTTCCTTCCTTGTATGATGTTTATCTGTTTCGCAAATGTCTATCTAATACACGATTTGCCAATGCATCAGCCAACGTATTTAATCGTCTCGGAATATGCTGATAAGTAATGTAATCGAAATTCCGTTCTAACAATCTCACACGTAGGTATAACCTTAATATGCGCTGGTCTCTGACGGAATATCGCCTGTTTAGTTGATGGACAACCAGCTGGGAGTCCAGGTTCACCACTAGCTCTCGGATGCCGAGGTCAACTGCTTCGGCAAGTAATTCTATTACAGCACTGTACTCGGCAACGTTGTTAGTGGTACGACCTAGGCACACACCCTGCAGGTTTATCAACTCCCCGTGAGGATCGTAGATCACCCACGCTGCCGAAGACAAATTACAAGTACTACGGCAGGCACCATCAGCGAAACCAACATAAGGAGTACGAGACATCTGCGCAGGAAAGAGAAAGCATAATAAGGGGCAAAAACACGCCTTCACACCAAAGCAAAAGAAACTCATGCAGTAAAAACTCAAAAACACACGTATATACAAAGTGACTGTGAGCGGCTATGCATAGTACTTCTTCAGATACAGCCCATTTCGGGGCTTGTCAAGAGGATTTCCTTCATAATCAATCAACTCATATGCACCCTTTTGTAAAACACGTTTCACGATGTAGGGACCTAACCACATGGATTCGAGTTTTCCTGCCCCCAGCTTATCCTTAGCTTGATCGTAGAGCAGTACTAAATCTCCTTCAACAAAGGAACGAGGATGAATATTCTGATCGAAGTGAGCTTTGACTCTCTTCTTCTGCGCTTCGATAGCCAGAGAGGCCAAACGACGAGTCTCGTCTAACCGTTCTAGGTAAAGAAGCCGTTCCTCCACCGGAGTGGTGTTGGGAAGCAACTCGACAGCTAATTTTAATGAAGGAATTTCACATTCGACGGGAAGGGTAGCCTCCAGTCCATAGACCAGTTGAAACGGGGTGAAACCGGTGGCATCCTTCACAGAAGTCCGGTAGGCCCACAAGGCTGGGAAAAGCATTAGATGCCAGTTCGATTTGTGTGTATTGACGGTGCGTTGAAGCATGGTGATCAAAACTTTGTTCACAGCTTCAACTTGACCGTTAGATGGAGGATAGTACGGTGACGAACTATCTTGACGCAAACCTAACTGGCTCGTTAACTCTGTCATCATATGATTTCGGAAATGCTTTCCATGATCTGTAACAATAGCCTGAGGGACTCCGAAGCGAGTGATGATATGATTGAATAAAAACTGCGCCGCTGTGTGACCGTCTTCGTTTAATGTAGGCATCACTTCGGCCCACTTGGTGAAATAATCCACGGCAACGATAATGTACCCATGCCCCCCGGCCGAACGAGGGTTACAGGACGTATAATCGATGCCCCATTTGGCAAATGGACCTACGGTTACAACAGGGTGCAGTGGTGCAACAGGTGCACGCATCTTCCGGTGGTAAACTTGGCATTCGTGGCATGCGCGTACAGCAAGGATGCAATCCTTGAATATAGAAGGCCAGAAATAACCAGCGCGGAGGATCTTTTGAGCGGTAGCGTATCCGGACATGTGGCCGCCACAAGCGCCGGAGTGGCAGTCATTCATGACTCGCTCAGCTTCCTCGAGAGTTAAGCATCGGCGAAGAATAGAATCGACGCCGAGGCGGTACAGGGTGTCGCCTAAAATGCGATACGGTTGAGCCTGATGACGTATCCGTCGTCGGGCTTCCTTTGATGTATTGGGACGAAACGAAGACGTTTGTAAATATACAATGATGTCCCCGTACCATGGGTCGAGAGTGCTGATGAGAAAGAGCGTTTCATCCGGAATTTGCTCCTCTGCGTAAGATGGTGCAGATTGAGATGGTAAGGAACAGAGCAGTTCAGCAAAGACCAGTGATTTCTTGGACTTGGCGGCAGTAAATTCCAAGTCGAACTCTTGGAGGATTACAATCCACTTCGAGTATTTGCCCCCCAGCAACTGACGTGATAAAATATAGGTCATGGGGTTGCAGTCAGAGATCACGGTCGTTGTGCGCAACAGGATGTAATGACGGAAACGTTGGACGGCACATACAGCGGCCAATGCCAACTTTTCGACATATGCATAGCGAGTCTCCGTATCAAGGAGGTTGCGACTAAGATAGTATACAATGTGCTCCGAGCCATCGTCATCGTCTTGCACTAAAACCATGCCGATGGTGGTATCGGCAGCGGCCAGATAAAGGGTGTAGTCACGGTGGTAATTTGGAGGTCTTAGGAGCGGAGCTGAGACCAGAAGGTCTTTAAGACGCTCAAAAGATTGCTGAGCGATAGCGTCCCAATGAAAGGGCGTGTCTCGCTTTAGTAATCGCGTGAAACCCTTGGCCACCTCGGCATAATTTGGGATGAATCGTCTGAGAAAATTGGCTTTTCCCTGCAAGCTTTGTAATTGCTGTAGAGTGGCAGGGGGAGGAAGATTCACAATGGCCTCGACTTTAAGGGGATCCAAACGGATGCCCTCTCGGGAGACGATAAACCCGAGTAGTCGGCCAGATTCCACGCAGAAGACACACTTATGCGGATTGAGTCGAATACGGTAGTGTCGACAGCGAAGGAAGATTTCGCGTAAATGAGATGGATGGTCTTGACGTTTAGCTGAATGAGCGGGTAGGTCATCCAGGTAAGGCTGTACGATGTTTCGGATATCATGAAAAACATACGACATCGCACGCTGGAAAGTGGCGCCGGCATTTTTAAGACCGAAAGGTAGCTTCTTGTAAGCGAAGGTGCCCCAAGGACAAATGAAAGTAGTCTTGTGCTGGTCTGCGGGGGCTATGTTGATCTGGTTGTAACCAGAAAAGCCGTCCATGAACGAATAAATTTCGCTTCCTGCGCAATCATCGATAAGCTGATCAATAAAAGGCGTAGGAAAGTTATCTTTTGGACAGGCGCGATTGATATCGCGATAGTCAACACAAACCCGAATAGTGCCCTGTTTTTTATTGACAGGAACTATATTAGATACCCATTCCGTGAGGGGAATGGCATAAATGAAACCAGCGCGAAAAAGCTTTTCAACTTCGGCCTTGATGGCTGCAGCCTTTCGAGGGTGCACCGGGCGTAAACGCTGACGAACAGGCTTAGCCCCAGGATAGGTAGGGATTTCGTGCTCCACGATACTGGGGTCAATGCCGGGCATTTCTTCGTAAGACCATGCGAAAACATCACGAAATTCACGAAATAGATCTATGTAGATTTGAATTTCCTCAGGAGTACATGTGACTCCAATATGAATATTTTCGACAACCCCTGTTTTGACAGAGATGTCGATAGCCAAAGTCTGCGTAATGTTACCCATGTTCCCTTCCGAAGACACTTGATATAACTGGATAGGTGTTTGGAGAGGGATATGTGGGAGACATGAAGCAAACTTTCCGAGACACGTGGCCATTTCCGAATGAGGAGGGAGGAACGAAGAGCGATGGTGGTGATCTAACCAAGGGAGCTCTTCGGGAGACATAGTCTCGATAATAGCCTCGTCGGATGGGAATGATTCCTTCAGGGGGTCCGAGGTGGCCTTCTCTCCCAACCAGGGGAAGGTTTGAGGTGAATCGGGAACGCTGCCTGGAATAGCAGGTCCGGAGGTTGAAGCCGATGCAGCAACTATTTCGATGTAGTTGAGCTCGGCTGGGCTCAACGGCATCATCTCGCCCCAAGAGTCTTCTTGATTCACGGGAGGGAGAACCCATGGATCAGAATGCGTCGTGATCATGTTAACGGAGGCGAGATTTGGAGGTGGGAGGGGAAAGACTCCCATCAAGGAGGGATCTTTAAATAATCCTGCACCCACACTCTCGAGCGATTTGAAGGTATGCTCCACGAATGGTACATTCCCTTCAGAAGAGGAAGCAAAAAAGGACAGCTGGTCCACCGTGACGATTTTTCCTTGATGGGGAAAACGAACGACACGGAATAAGGAGGAAGCCACGGCTTGCATGGCATAAGTCCAGCTTCGTCCTAGAAGGAGGTTGTAAGTGAGGTTAGCGTCAACGACTTCAACCTCGACTTCTACAGTTTTCCCTTCTAAAGAGATAGGTAAACGCGGGAGGATACCAAGTGGACGAGATTCTCTTCCATCGAACGCCTCTAGGGTGGTGGGAGACTGGCTCAGAGCAGGCGAACCAATAGCCTTCCAACAAGCAACCGACATGATGCAGGTTGAGGCTCCTTCATCAATGACAGTACGGTGAATCGTCTTGCCTTTGATGAGAACTTGTATAAGGAAGGCCACCTGATGAGGTAATCTCTGCGTGAAACCTTCGAGGTCGAAAGAGATGAGATCCGAATCTGCAGGGTCGATGCCACCAATTGCTGATAGCAGGGACTTCCTCTGGGAGGGGCAGCTCTGGAGGACTTCTAACGCGGACATAGCAGACGGAGCCTGAGCTAAGTCCTCGACAATGCTATAATGCTGAGCGGCACGAGCATTGGGGTTATAAGATGACTTCCTGAGTACACCTTTGGGAGGGGGTCGGGGGATCGTCTCGGTGCTGGGCCGTTCAATGTGAAGAGGGCCAGAACTAGACGCGGGAGCGCTGGAGGGGACCTCCGGCTCCTTCCCGGCTGAAGATGGATATTCTTTCGTTCGAGTCGTGACGTGGACGGGGATGGTTCCTGCCATGAATACTTGAGAACCGAACGAGGAAGAGGATTGAGAAGGGTCTGCCACCTGATGCGTCTGCTGGGATGGGAAAGGCTCTTTAAGCATGGCGGGGGACCCTGAAGCACCTTTTAAAAGCCGACTAACCTCGGACCGCCTGGGGCAGTCCTTGGTGTAGTGATCCTCCTCGCAAATGAGGCAGGGATACTTAGGCTTCCGCTTGGCTCCGTCCTCGGTGGGAGGTTTAGGAGGATTCTGCTTAGGTTGTCCGGATTTTTCTTTGGCCTTTCCTTTCTTTTTGCCTTTCGAGGATTTGTCTGCCGCGGTGGACTGAACGGCATTTACCTCGGAGGTATTCCCAGGAATAGATGGGCTCTGAGAAGCATTCTCGTTAGAGGCGTTTTGTTTCTGCTTCCCAGAGTTTGCGGTTGATTTCTTACTTGGTGAATTCACGGAGCCAATAACTCCATCCACAGACGGTTTCGGTGGAGCTTTGGTTTGTCCGTGCCTCGGGGCATCTGGCAAATAGTCATACAAAGTACCTGACTGAGAATATACTAAGTCAAGGTATTGAGCTCGCGCAATCGCTTGCTCTTCAGTTACACACGCCCCCATTGCAATATCTTTGGCAATTTTAGGAACAAAGGACGTGGTAAACCAGTCGGTCAGGAGTTGATCGGGAATCCAAAATTTAATCAAACGACGGCGCCTTCTCCATTCATGTATATGATCAGAGATGTTCGTTGCCGTATCCTGTTTTAGAGACGTGAGCAAATGGGTCCCAGTCTCGTACCGAATGGGTAACTGAAAATGAGTAAGAAAGGCCATAGCCAACGAGTTAAAGTCTGAAAACATACCGCGATGAAGTTCGATGTACCATTTTGCGGCTGAACCAGTGAGGGTCCTCTGGAAGAGGCGCAGTCGGATAGAATCATCAAGCCATGAGTTAGATGAACACCAAAGGTGATATGTCATTACGTGGGCTTGAGGATCCTCTCCGGCTTTGCCGTCGAACTTTGGACAGTCACCTGGTATTTTGGTTGGAACCGGTGGCCACCATGAGTTATGCAAAATAGGATCGTTTGTTAACTTGGACACATCGGGTAGTTCCAACGTAGCCAAAAATGGTAGCTGCGGGTTGAAAGACATTTGTGGCTGAGGGTTCGAGGCGGTATTAGGGTTCCACCCAGATTGGGGTTGCCCCCACGAACTTTGTCCAGACGGACCTGGCCCAAAAGGACCGGCCGCATAGGAATTTTGTCCCGATGGACCTGGTCCGAAAGGACCTGGCACATAGGGAGTTTGTCCGTGGGAGTTTTGTCCATGTGCGGACGACTGTCCCTGTGTTTGCCCCCCAGCTCCCCATGAATTAACAGCTTGCCCGCCAGGTTGACCATATTGATAATTTTGATAGGGAGTGACCTGTGGTCGCTGATAATTTTGGTAAGGAGCATACTGATTTTGCCCCTGGGGTTGCTGGTAGCCATGTGACTGCTGGGTCGCATACGGAGCCTGGTAGGCAGGCTGCGTTTGATATGGAGGTTGATAACCTGTTTGAGTCTGAGGCCCAGAGTATTGTCCTTGAACCGGTTGAGGTTGGACTACACGTCCCGAAGGTTGACTTGGTCGGATTCGAGATGGACCTGGTTGGCCAGCAGGATAGCCTTGCTGAACGCCAGGTTGTCCATGTGCCACCAAGGGTTGTCTTCGCGGAACGGGTGGTCGAATTGGTTGGATAGCTGGTTGACGCCGAGGCTGGCCAGCTTGTCCAGGTTGACGGTGAGGGTAGACCCCGGGTTGATTTGGCTGTATAGACGGTTGGCCCGTTTGTCCCCCACTGTAACCGGGTTGGGAAGAGGGTTGGGCTTGCTGTACGGCAGGCTGCCCTCTTGGGTATATAGGCTGGGCAGAGGGTTGCCCCCCTTGCCCAGAAGGATTTGCGTTTCGAGGGGTAGGTGGGCCCTGTTGAACATAGGGTTGTCCACCCTGGCCATAAGGATACCCTTGCTGGACGGCTGGTTGATTTGAGGGATTGTAAACTGAGCCAGTTTGTCCAGAGGGGTACCATGGCTGGAAACCAAGCTGGTCTTGAAAAGACGGTTGCTCTGGCTGCCCAATAGGTTGATTCTGATATGGGTATGGCGGACCTCCCATGTCCATAGGTTGTTCCTGGTAAGGTTGACCTTGTGGATGCCCAGATTGTCCTGGGTCAGGCAGGCCATATAATGGTTGCCCTTGAGGGGGCTGCATATAGACTGACGGGTCCTGATGGGGTGGTCCTATGGGCTGCCGAGGAGGGTCTCGGTTTCCAAAGTACTTAGTAGTGTGGTCATACCTGACATTCAAAGATTCCTCGTTCTCTTCGAAGGGGTGACGGGGGAGACCTGAGATTTCCTCAAGGAACTCACCATTTGCATCGAAGAAGAAAACAGGACCATCGTAATCTGGGTCTGTTATAGGTTCCCCATAAGCATCATACGGTCCTGATCCTGGAATGCCTCCAACAAAAGAACCAGCTTGAGGAACTTCAGACGAGGGAATCGGTACAGCACTGACGACCGGAGTCGAACGTGCTACACAAACAGTAGGTTGAGCGGGAACTGAGGTGACGGGCGGGTTGAGTTCTGACGTGAGGGGTGGGAAAAGAGGCTGCGAAACAAAAGGGCCGATCGAGGCAGCGAGAGTAGGATCCCATATAGTGGTAGAAGTTGTTCTAGCATCATACCTATCCCTTAGCGATTGATATCGTGGAGGGAGGGGAGATGAAGACGGGATCGGGGTCTCAATGTCTGTGACCGCGGGTGTCTCGATGTCTGTGACTGCGGGTGTCTCACCCGTGCTGGAAGCTGCCCCCTCCATTGGAGATGACATACTTAAAGGGGTACGGGGGGTTTGGGGGGTATCCCAATCTTCTTCCCAGACGGGATTCCAATCCTCCAAGTAATCTGGGTTGCCTGGGGACCGTACGTTAATAGGCTGGATACTCGGAACAATGGGAAGAGTACCGCCTTCAACTGGTACCTCGGGAGCAACAGAGGATTGAGAACCTTGGTCACTTATACCGGGAGTTGATGGGTCAGCCAGGATGACCAGACCCCTTAGAACTCTTAAAGGAAACTATCGATAAAAGCCTACTCAAAACTATCGCACACAAGACCTAAAAAAGGAGATGTTATCGTAGCCAAATTAATTTTTAAGACGCAAGGACCAAACTTGACCTTTTCATATTTCAGGAGTCGAGAAAAGGACAAAGATGACTCCAGTCTCCTTCGAATGTTTAATGAGCACGAAGTGACAAGACGCTCACAGGCACCTTTTCGTTTAGGGAGTCCGAAAAGGATCAAAAGTGACTGCTCTGGAACTCTAGGTAGAGGGTGTGCCAAACTCTTCGCAAAACCACAGAATACTTTTTAGGGTACGGGTGGTCAATCTTCGTGAATGCTGTGTTCACTGCATTGCGAATTGTAGGGCGGCCGACTCGGCTTCCTATGGATAAAGGATAAAAGCCTAGTGGGGTCTCCCTATATACTCGACGGTACGTGGGAGCGCAGTCCGTATTAGACCACTATCGAGTCACAGAAGGAGGAATCACCCAACCTAATGTGAAACAACAGTGACTATGTTTTAAGACGCCGGAACACGTCTCTAACCTAGACCTCTAAATATTTGCGTTTAGTTCCAATGCGTTTTTAGATTGATTTGGTTCATTTTATAGTTGATCTTGAGATTAAGTTTCGATTTCAAGCTCTATCGTATGTTCGCTCACAATTACTTAGATGCAATCTATATGCAAAAGAATTTCGTTTCGTTCGATGAATTCTAGCTACGAGAGAGCAAAGAATTTTTAAACAAAACGAATACAAACAAACAAGCAGCTAAATGCAACTAAAGCGAGGAAAGGAAACTTTTCTTTTGAAAATGGAAATCAATGAAATGTTCTTTTCCTTTTTGAATTTTAAAGTAAGCTACTAATTCGTTTTATTTTAGTGACATAAATCACCTAAAGGAATTTGGAGGAACTTGAACACCAAGTAAACTACTTAATGAGAGCACACGAAGTTCCCGAAAACACTCAACCAAAGTCTCGAAATCAAAGGGAAACAAGGCAATGCACGAGCTATGTGATCTAAGCTCTGCAAAACAAGCAAGGATCGCAAGCAAGGAGGGAGCGAAAAAGACCACTTGGAAGCACAAACCAATACATTCTGACAATCACTGAAAAAATGCGAAAAGCGAGTCTAGAACGAGCTGGTCAATCAAGCAAACAGGGATCCTCACGGGAGGCTGACACACACACGGCCACTAGATGTCCTAGGGTTCAGAGCGTGAAATCAAATAGAGAAAAGCAAACATCCGACGGACCAGAGTCGCAACCAGTCAATTAGAGACCCAAACACAATCCAGTAATCGCAAAAGTAAGGACGAAAACACGAACCAAGCAGCTAGAAGGGAAGTTGTTTGCAAACTTAAAACCAAGCAAAACGAAACTCTATGGAGTTGAGCTCCGTAATCAAACAGTTCAAAGTTCAGAGAGTGAAAAACAAGTCATCAGACAAGTGGGGAGAAGAAGGGAAAGTCACAGCAAGAGGTTCAGGAGGTCAAATTGGACGAAAAAGAGTTTTCCAGGCTCAGCGCGGGTAGCCTTCAGCAACTTGGCGCTGACAGGGGGAGGCCTTCAGCAACTTTGCGACGTCAGCGCGGAAAGTCAGGGAGAAAGCGCGCTGCCCTAGGACAAACGAGGTCAGCGCGGATATAAGGCACACAGACGCGATGATCGAAATCGCAAAGAAGAGGGGGCGCGATGTCAGCGCGGAAGAACACGAATAAAGCGCGCTGCCCTTGAAAACGAGGTCAGCGCGGCTGTTAGACGTACAGGCGCGATGAAGAGAAAACCAAAAGAACAGAGTCGCGATGTCAGCGCGACTGTTCCGAAATAAAACGCGCTGGGAGTAAAAAACAAGGAAAGCCAAAATAAAAACTTCCCAAACCAAAGGCAGGAGCTTTTTAATGATAAAGACGCTTTCCAGAAACACCCAGAAAGTTCATAAGCAACAAAAGACAATCCCAAAAACCCACAAAGAGATCAATCAAAGCCAAACACAAGAGTGGACTCAAGAGACAAAAAGGCTGATCCCCAGTGGAGTCGCCAAATTGTTGAGAAGGTAAATCCCCTCTACGGATAGAGGCGATCCCTACTAGCCCAATAGGGGTCTAGCAACAATCACACAATGCTGCCACGCATGTTCCTAGTTACAATTAAACAAGAAGTAAAGAGCACCTACTTGGATTCCTGCGCTGTCGTGTGACGAAGAGATGTTTCCTTCGCTCCTTCGCTTCAGCTGGTCACAGTCCTCTGCGATCTCCGCGAACGGACACCTGCACACACGAAGAGAAGGCACACGCAAGCGTGAAATCTAGTAAAAGTAACTATATGCCAGTCAGAAAAGACATAATTCACATTTATCCATTGCATAAACAAACGAGAATGGAACAATAATAGCAGTCATCTATTATTAATCAGAATAGAGAAGAGTACTTTCTGACGTCGGTAAACTCCTCAGGAGGGATCAGTCAGCATGTATCTCAAGCATTCACCTTTGAGGATGGTTCTCCCAAGACAAACAACTCTCTCTCTCTCACACAAATATCACAAATAAACTTCCCAAAGCAATCAATCACTTCCACTCCTAACACACCACACCTATAGCAGCAATCTGAGCACTACAGGCTCTGTACAATCCAAGCTAAGTCTAGCTAGTTTCCACTAGTTTCTCACTAGCTGCTCATGGTAATGGTGGAAGTTTATATAGGAGAATGAGTCTGCTAAAAAGGTGGAAGGATGAGCTTATCTTCAAGGGGAGTAGTTGCAAAGGGTCGAACAGACATGCCACAGAAGGGAGTCGATATTGACAAAGCTAACAACCAAGCCTGGAGAGATCTGGAAGGCTGGTTGTTTGAACAAATTCGCCCAAACTGGATCAGCGCGGATTATATGGAGACTGCCGCGCTGTCAGCACATAACAATAACTGAACAAGTCATGTCAGCGCGGAAGGACACGCGAAAGCCGCGCTGTGCGTCATCGCGGAAAAGTGATGTTCTTCCGCGATGGAAGCGCACGAAATACACTGTGGGGCGCTGGTCATCGCGGTTATTTTATGAACAGACGCGCTGATACACAAAACTTTGGAAAAATGGGTTTTAAGCCAGTTCAGGGATCAAACACTTAGTGATTGTGACTTCTGGACACAGCAGGGTGACTGACAGGAAGGCAGTGATAAATTACTGTGTAACAGTCTTCTTCGATTTTTAATGAGCCTGAAGTGACAAGTGCTCAGATGGACCTTTTCCGTTAAGGAGTCTGAAAAGGAACGAAAGGAACTGTTCTGGAGATCTAGGTAGAGGGAGTACCAAACCAATCGCAAAACTGCAGAATACTTTTTACGGTACGACAGTCAATCTTCCCGAATGCTGTGTTCAGTGCATTGCGATCGATAGGGCGGCAGACACGACTTCCTGAGGATAAAGGATTTAAGCCTATAGGGGTCTCCCAAAATATACTCGACGGTACGTGGGAGCACAAGTCCGTACTGGCACTTATCGTCTCAAAGTGGAGGAATCACCCAACCATCAGTGAGGACAATAGTTACCAGGCTTTACGACGCCGAAACACGTCTCTAGCCTAGACCTCTAAATGTTGTGCGTTAAGTTCCAAAGCGTTGTTAGATTCATTGAATTTATTTTAAGTTGATCTTGCTTATGAAGTTTGCCTTTTGGGTTCACCACGAGATGTAGATGTAATTCCTAAAATGCAATCTAAAGATGATAAACAAAATTTTATCTCTTTTGTGCAATGAAAATCCTAGCTACTAGAGGAAAAGAAAGACACAATCTTTTCACAAAGAGCAAAGAGCACACTGTAAATGCACTTTCCTAAATCAAGCCAAACAGACTGTCTATATGCAAATGCACATGCATGTATTTGTTTTCGACTTTCTTAGTATTGATGCTAAAAAGAAAGTTGATGTACAAATCTGAATTTGCTTTCAAGTGACAAACACAAACAAGCTTCTTTTCGAAATCAAAAGATAAAGACGATTACGACACTTTACGATTTTGAAATGAATACTCGTTTTTGACACTAGAAAATCACAAATTCAGACCAAAGGCAATAGTAAAAGTATAATCGACCATCAACAGCAATCAAGCTTTCTCCTATGATTGAAATCGACACTTGCGACAGATCTAAATCAAAGGACGACAGTATGACTATTCTACTTTTGCAATGGAAAGCTGTAAACGACTCACCAAACACACAAAAACATTTACAGTTCTTTTGTACAAAGGGGGCGGAATAACAACAAGGAAAAGGGGTTTTAAACAGACATATACTGATCACAGGCAGCAAAATTCAGAGACAAAATTGGAAAGAATGAAGCACAAGAACCTCAGCTGCACAAGGCTAGGCTGATCAGCGCACCTGTAACACAGAGAAACTGCATTGCAACGCAGGTTGCCCTTTCGGGAAGTGCGTTGAAATGCAGGATCTCTTCACAGTACCTGCGCTGGGGCAGAAACGAGAATTCTATCTGGGTTCTGGGTCACAGTTTGCAGTTTAGTCTTTGGTTTTTGGCCGAGTAAAAGCAATCAGTAATGCACAATCAGGGGTAGATCTAAGGAGGGTCTAAGAGCTATCACAAGGGAAATCAGATAGTCTGTGAATCAGCTGTTCAAAACATAAACAGATCCAGTGAATGGATAGAAGCAACAGATGTCTACTTTGCATTTGTTATGGCAAATGCAGTTCGAATGCTACTTATAAGTTTATGAAACAAACAACAAAGAGATACACAAACAAACTAATTAGACAATCGTCCCCAGCGGAGTCGCCATTTTGTTACCGGGAAAAGTGTCAATTTAGATATGCTCTATCCCACTAAGGTGTGACAGCTGCCTTAGAAACAAACAGAGAAAACTACTTTTGTATTTTGTTTATGAACTATAGATAGAGAGGAATAGAAAGAACCAACCTGTGTCTTGCGCTAATCCTTTGATCCAATCCCTCTCTTCTTTGACAGCTTCCAGCTACCTGCTCCCTTACTTGCCCAGCTTCACCAAGTACCTGTAAGATCACAGAAGGAGAAAACTATACAAAGACATGGATCTATATTCATAAATAACTTAGGATCAGATTTAAGTTAACCATACAAATGTAACAAGCATCAATGATACAAAAGCATGGAGGAGAAACTCAAATAGTTTTTATTGATAAACAAGAAGATCCAGGAGGAGTTACAACCAATGATTCCTGACCCAGCATCAACCTCCCAGCAAAGAAGCCCCTCTTCACCTCCAACAAAGCATAGATCACTCAATTCTCTGATGTTTGTCTCAAAACCAACAGCAATTCCTTACAATGTGCAAAATTCCAGCCTCTAACCTCTGGATCTATGGGATGAGAGATCTATATATAGATATTTGTGGAGGTGTGAGTCAGCTCTGGGTTTTTGATTAGTGTCTTCTCTCTGATAGTTCTTGATGCCACTTGGAGATCTCATTGATCTCTTACTCATCCTTGGGCGATTTTGAGAGGCAAGTGTCCCAGGAGAAGTTTCTGGAAGATTCCATGATCATCCACCTCGCAAACTGTCTCCGCCACTTGTCTTTTCCCGTCCATCGCACCCTCACAGTGTATTTAGGTGCATTGCAACGCACTTCTCGTGTGTACAAGGTGCGATGCAGCGCACCATGGCCATGGAGCAAGTGCATTGATCCAGTTTTGACCAATTTTGAGTAGTTTTTCATGGAGAACTTCTGGGAGAAGCTGTAATCTATTGACCTTGTTCCTTTAGGGGTTAGAACAACACTTTTAAGGACTTAGGAGCCCTTGGTTTATGGACATTTCATGCTTGGTGTTGTAAGGCACAAAAATGTCTATAACAGTTGCCCCCTAAAGTATGAGGCCGTTAACCTTTTGGTGTCGGGTGAAATGCTTTATTATGAGGATCCGAAGTTCTTTCAATCTTGGGAGGAGACCTGTAATAAGATACAATACAACACATTATCTTCATATTGTTTTTCATGATCTAGCTGAGGCGGGCATTCCCATGCTCAGCTTTATAAATTCATTTTCATGTACATAGGACAGACAATCGTCTGATTGTAGACCGATGATTCTGATAGAGCCATCATCCTTTTGGTAGGATGATTATCTGTGCTGCAATGCTGTACATTTAATGTCTTTCTTTCCCTGGATATATATCGCAGCCCGGATGGATGAAACTAGATCCGGGGTCTTCAATCTCGTCCGATCTTCACTCGAAGTACAAGTCGATCCATGTGAGAAATGTTCTGAAGTCGAACATGGAAAGACATTGCTTGATTACCAGTCAATGATGTAAACTGTTAACAAGCGCGAGAGGAATCACCGATAATGATAATGATCCTCAAGGTACTGTAGTACAATTCATGTGGTGTGAATAAAGGACTTGGCGTCGAACACCACGCAAAATCTTTCGGTCGAAGGTCATTGATGTAAACCTGTCGTCGGAAGTGAGAAACTTGCCATTGAGGCATGCAAGCTTCAAAGTACTGAATGGGGTGTTCCTAGACCAACCTCTTGGATAATGAGCTGATGTCCACTCATGAGATTGATCATGAGATATTTCAGCTGTGAGGGATGGTTCTCTCATCTTTATGCTTATCACATCAGGTTACTCATGCATTTCACTAGGGTGCGGATGATGAACATTATGTATTTCATCTGCCAGAGTATTGAGAGGATGACTACCTTTATACAACATAGAACTCCTCAGCAACAACTCAACAGTGTCTATTATTTTGCTCTTATAAATATTCTGGTGGTTCATCAGCTTGGTTTGTAGGGCATCACTTGGGATGACTTCATTTAACGTGATTTCTTCAGAGCTTCACGAAGAGTATCAGAGGTGAAACGCGAGGGTGAACCTTCTCAACAGTATGAGCGTCATGAGACTAGGCCTATTTTCGTTACATATCAAAGAGGCTATCCGAAAGGCACCAGACCTTTGTTTGCAGCAGCAAAGCGAGTGTTATCTCCACCTAGCATGGAAGGGGCCTCGCTTTCGACATCAACACTACAGGCACAGGTACAGGACAAGGGTAAGAAGCCCAAGCATGAGAAGGGGCCTTCAGGTGAGCCATCAGGTTTCGTTCTCATTCTTGATGATGAGACAACTACGGATTCAGAGAAGTCCAGATATAGAAGGATTATCGAGGAACAAGAAACAGACATTCAAGCCTTGGAAATCCAGTTGGAGATGGCCAAATGGAACATCAAGTATCTAGAACAGAGAAATAAGCAGCTTGAAGACCAACATGCGATCATGGAGCTACAGAACATCCGTGAGAATCGCCAAGCTGCCCGACATAGGAGGATTGAGTTCACTTCTCTAGAGCGACAGGTCAATGAGGATCGAGAATCTAATCTCGAGAGGGTCAACATTTACTTGGAGAAGCGACTTAACAAGGCCAATAGAGATAATGCATTGTTGAGACACATGGCTTTCCACTACAGGGCACGGAACCAAGTTTTCAAGGCTCGGATAAGGAATCTAAAGGCGAAATTGAAAAAGACAATCAGCAAGCAAAAGAAGCAAAGGGAGCTCGATCGTCTTCATATTTTGGCCGAGGCCTCTTTAGCCCATCATCGCACTTGATAAGGAATCTCCAACCCAAATTTCAAGAGATTTGGGGCATTTTTGGTCATTTTGGAATTTTAGCACTAAAAAAAAGGCTTTTTCCCTATATGCGTCGCACACCTTGCGCGACGCATAGGATTGGGAGCTCCAAATTACAAATGGCTTGTAGTTTTGGATTTTTCATGAGAAATCATGAATTTTGGTACTTGAACAAGAAATTTGGGTGAGTTATGGGTCCCCAAAAGGTCAAAAAACATGCAAAAAATGACCCCATTGCCCCTATTTTGACACACAGGAAGCAGCCTTGGGAGAATACACTTTTGGAGGGGCAAATTAACACCAATTTGGAAAATTCCACTTGAGTTGGATAGTAGACAGGAGGGGATTTCCAACAAGACAACCTGAGCTCAATTTGGACTTCTGCAGGTGCCTCAAAATCATCAGCAACGTAGCGCGGCGCATATAGATTTTTTGCCCAATTTTTCATCTTTCAGCTCAGAAATTCGGCCAGTTTGACTAGTTTTGCTTTGTGATGTAATTTTTGACTTATCTTGATGTAATTGAGTGAACATGATGTAATTTTGACACTTAGTTACTTGTTCTAGAATATTCATTCACCAATGAGTGAAAATTTAATGAATGAATCAGTTTCCTACCTTATAGAGGCAAGTTGTTTTGACTGCCTAGATTGTAGTGCTTTGTTTAGAATTGATTGAAACAACTCCTAGAATGATGAGCTCGACCCCTAGAGGCAAGGGAAGAGGTTGGCTTGCCTATATTATGTAATTTCTAAGTCATTTTCAGGGTTGGACTCTTGGGAAAAGCTTGACACTCTATTGTACATTCACTTCTGCATTTTTGGCAAAGGAAAGACCAGGGTTTTGCAGCACTGTTTGGGATCCATGTGGCTTTATGTATTGATGGTGTGCTTCTTTTAGTATTTTTAAGTTGTTATGTGTATCATCTTCCTTCTCTCATCTTCTGCAATTGAACAAATGAAGTGTTAAGGTAGAATCCATAGATTGTTATGCTCTGCCTTTGAATTTGTTTGATTTTTCATGTTTTCATCTGTTTAAGGAGAATCCTTGAAAGTTTCTTGCTCTCCTTAGCTTCTCACCAGTCAGATCTAGCCATTCATTTTCTTTAAAAGCATCAAGACAATCGCCTACCTTGCCCCAAGTAGACCTCTGCAAAAAACTGTGTCTCATCCCCGCACCCAAAATTGCCTTTTCCTTTGATTCAACAAAAACCTTAAAAATCAACCTCAAACTCCTTGTACTTCATACTTAGCTTAAGATCACTTGCAAATTTAGTCATCTCGAGCCTCATCGATTACCTTTTACCGAGATTGACCCGGAGAGAGCCCTCTCCTGTCCTCATAGGGCTAGCTACGAGGCTGAGCGTGGTTTGATGTGGACCTAGAACCTTGTCTTTTCAGCCTGAGACAAATATAGGCTCTAACACCTTGGATAGATAGTTCTAATGAGGTATTTTGTGCATCAAATGGAGATCGTATGCCAAAGTTACGACCCCAGGAAGTTGATGTACCAATTTACCCAAACGTAGCCCATAGTTTTGGCGCTTCATCTCATAAGGTTAGGTTTTTCGATGTTGATGGTTTTTAATTATTTCTCATTAATAAATAGGCCTTCGAGACGCATTGTAACACAGTTTAGAGGCATGTAGCCACCACATCTCTCCTAATAGATAAGCTACCATCACCCGAACTAGTATTATTTCCTTTCTATTTGTAAGCATAGTTCAGTATTTGACATTAATGAAATGAAGTGTTATTTCTATTGCATCTCTATATTTATGGTTATATCTTTAATTTTTTGCATTCATGTTTAAGTTCGGATGATGCAACAACATGACATTCAAACGTCAATCAAGTAAATGGAGGAAACTCAACATAATTAGGAAAGGAATATAATCATTCTCGTAATTAATTAAGAAGTCTTATGCTCAACTAGATAATGTAACATGGAATTTTCTACAAAGTCATTATTTGTGCATATCTAGTTTTCATGTTTTTGGGATACCTCTTAATTAGTATATAATTGGACTAATTTGAAAGTGAATTTTACTAGTTTATTCCTAGATCCTACTTTAGTCCTGAATTCATTACATTATATATGAAAACTATTAATATAAATGGAAGTCTAGCTTTCTATACCTCAAACATGCAGTTCACATTTCAACACAATCCACAAATCAATTTACATTTCAATCCAGTTCAAACTAACAGTGATTATCTCTATGCACCATGAAGCTAAAGAAATTTGTGATTTTTGATGTAGGGATAATGTCAAAGGATTGCAAAAAATCCTTTCCATAAGCAACCCAAATAGAGCTTATGACAAATAGTTCAAACAATAAATGTTCATTGTTAACAAGAAGGTTAAAGATAGTTCTAATAAACACTACAAAATAAGAAACAAATATACCATGAACATCATTGATTCAATGTTGGGGATAAAGCAATTACTAGAATGAATTTAGGCTATTCATAAGTGATTCCATGACACTTTGAATATTTCTTGTCAAAAATAAAAGATGGATATAAAAAAATAAAATTAATTGTCATTTGTAAGGCTACAAGAAACAATGCTTTCAAGTTAGAAATAAAACAATAATTTGTTTCCATTCTAAAAGATAATGCAAAATTTTCTTGGAAAAAACATACTATGCACCCAACATCTAGAGTGGGGATCATGATGATGCTAAGAAAATACAAAATCCTTTCCAAGTAAATCACTTGAAAGAGTTGCATCATAATTTGTACGCGAAATCATTAGCTACATTAGTTAATAATTACTTAAATAAATAATTAATTACAATATTGACTCTTATTCCCTCACTCTTTACATTATTCTAACAAAACTTCATTACATTATAAAAACTTGATTAATTCATTTACTATACAAAAAACCCCTGCATCACTATCATTGCTATGATTATTGTAGTTACCTTTTAACTATCTACAAAGCACCTCTTACTTATCACAAGGGAATAATAATTATATTCATAGATTAAAATTATAGTTTTTATTTGTAATCACAATGTTCATTAATAACCTTGTTCAAGTCATGACCAAGTCAACAATAGAAGCTTGAGATGGTTCAAACATCTGCAATTCAATGGCCAACTACATATGTTTTATAGAACTGAAGATATCATAAGTCTCCAAATATTTTCAAGCGGGCCTAGTTTCACTTGTAGGAAATAATGACATGGTTTTATCATACATAAATTTTGAAAACCAAATTTCCCCATGAAGTATAAACAAAAGTTATGGTATCATTTTGTCATGTGAAAGGTATAGGGAAATCAAGTCCAATTTTCTAGAAGGTAAAGGAAGAAGATACATTATCCAATATTAAAAACATTGTGATTAGGGTTCTTGTGAATTAATAGGACTTAAAGCAAGCAAACAACATAGTGTATCATGATCTTATGACTTTCATCACCGTGTCATCATTACACAAGCCAAAACTCAAATGCTAGCCCCTAGCACTAAAGACTCAAACCCTATTTTCAAGTAACTTAATAGAGGATATATTCCATTTAAACTTGATGCAAAACATACCTAGTGTTGTCTCACCGACAAAACTATCTACATCCCTTACACAAATTGGAAACTGCCTAATAGGTCTTTAAGTAAATGTAGCAAGCATGATAACTAAATCGACATGCATGGTGTAATGGAGCCCTCGAAATTGCACGCAAACACAATCCTATAGTGAAAATCCAAACATAAACCCTAACATAGAATTTACATCAATAATTAGAACAATGTCCCACAAAATCTTCATGACATCTCTAATTTGCTTAAAAATGCAACGGGGATTATCAAATTTGTAAGAGTATATTTCTACTTGTTAAAATTGTCTCTATAACCACCATAGCATCATTTGTTAATGTATTCTAATATGGTTTTTCCACTCAATAAAGAAATCCATTTCTTTACCATAAGAGCCACATGGCACATTAAAACTAAAGAGAAATACCTTTGTCTATTGTAGTGGTTGGTCATCCACAAATATCTAAGTTGTGCCATTTTTTTCATTTCTCCATAAGTAGTTTAGTCACATTAACAAATTGACACTAAAATGATCTTAAGCCAAGAAAAATAATCATATAGACAAAATGGATGTGACCACCTTTTGTTTTTAATACAAAGCTCAAATGATCTTAAGCCAATAAAACTAATCATATAGACAAAAGTATGTGACCACCTTTTGTTTTTAATACAAAGCTAAAATGATCTTAAGACAAGAAAAATAATCATATAGACAAATGGATGTCACCACCCTTTGTTTTTAATACAAAGAAAATGACAAGTGTAAAGTAAACACGGAGTGGACAGATTATGATGGATAAATGGAGAACAAGACATAAAATTGTCTTATATCGTGAATAATGAGCAAAGTTAACTACCAACTACAAGGAAAGATAAATATACTCTATCCATTAGCCATAATGAGCACATATTATAACTCATTCAAAACCACCAGTAAAGAGAACAACGACGAGAAATGGATAATACAAATATAGAAAACTACTCATTTGAATGTGAATATAAAGTTTACTTACCTTCTCAACAAAAGCATAAACATGACTATTGTATGATAGATTTGTCACTATTCAAGTAACCATTTAAAATCTTTTTAAAATAAAACCTTGTTAACCTCCCTCACTTATTGCCATTTGTAATGCCTCATCGTATGAAATGTAACCTCCTTGAATTACTGCCACTTGTAATTCGTCATGGTATGAAATGTAACCTAATGAAGCATCAACTCTAAATCACTGTGCCAGCTCATCCACCAACTATAACATTATGACCACATTTAATTTTTTCAAGAGAGATCAATATAAATTTCCAACTCGGAACACCTGATTGCCATCTGTAATGCCTCATCGTATGAAATGTAATCTCCCTAAATTATTGCCACTTGTAATTCGTCATGGTATGAAGTGTAACCTAATGAAGCATCAACTCTAAATCATTGTGCCAGCTCATCCACCAACTATAACATTATGACCACATTTAATTTTTTCAAGAGAGATCAATATAAATTTCCAACTCGAAACACCTGATTGTCATCTGTAATGCCTCATTGTATGAAATGTAATCTCCCTAAATTATTGCCACTTGTAATTCGTCATGGTATGAAATGTAACCTAATGAAGCATCAACTCTAAATCATTGTGCCAGCTCATCCACCAACTATAACATTATGACCACATTTAACTTTTCAAGAGAGATCAATATAAATTTCCAACTTGGAACACCTAATTGCCATTTGTAATGCCTCATCGTATGAAATGTAATCTCTCTGAATTATTGCCACTTGTAATTCGTCATGGTATGAAATGTAACCTAATGAAGCATCAACTCTAAATCATTGTGCCAGCTCATCCACCAACTATAACATTATGACCGCATTTAATTTTTTCAAGAGAGATCAATATAAATTTCCAACTCAGAATGTGAAACATATAACTATATTGTTCTCGTTGCGATGGTGAAGATGCATGATGTGCTTTACATTTGAAGTCATAAATCTTATGATCATCTCGATGCTAGTAGAGGATTTCCAATATTTAATTTAAAAAAACACGCTGACTGTCATGTAAGAACAAAATGAACACTCACAATGAGGACTCCCTTGTATGCTTTATAATTTATAAACTATGAGTTAAATGGCCGCCTCCCATTGGATATGATTATAGTGAGGGTAATAACCTGAGATCTTTCTTTCCAAACATGTAATGTGTAAGTTATAATCCGGTAAGAAAGCGATTTATGAATTTTATGTTATTAAAATTAAACATTAAATTTTCTTACATAGATGTTATTTGTTTGCAGCAAAACACACCATTCGAATGGGTTATATTACATTGCATTAGATTATCATCGATGTGTGCGTGCCATGAATCCAAGAACGTCTGGTTTAATAAAAAAAAAAAAAAATTGTGTAATATAATTTTTTTGGTGATGTAGCGGAAGGGGAATCAATAATAAGTAATGGTTGAATCCATAGTGGATGGAATTGAAATAAGTTTAGGTAAATTTGTTATTTTAGAAGACTTTTAGTTTAACTAGGCGGAGGAGTTGCTCGAAAAGTTATGGAAATTTCGATCATATTTAGAGAAAATTTGGCAAAGATTTTTGCAAAACTAAGTTATAATTGTTAAATTTCAAAATTTTAAGTGTTCTAGGTGTAGACATTTTTGATGGTGTTGAATCCATTTCCACCATCAAAAATACGATTCAAACACTGCCTCTACAAGATTTTTTGAAATTTTTTTGCCCAGTTTCTGGCCACTTTTGGTCGTCCAGGCAATAAGCATAGAAAATATTCCACCATCAAAAACACAATTCAAACACTGCCTTTACAAGATTTTTTGAAATTTTTTCTCCGACCACTTTTGGCCGTCCGGCATACAAGATTTTTTGAAATTTTTTCTCTGGCCACTTTCCGCCATACGGCATAAAAAAATATACTAGCACAACCATATTTACCAATATGGTTGATATACGCCGATAGGTCTATATCAACCATATCTACAATCACATTTTCCAATGTGGTTGATAAACGCCAATAGACCTATATCAACTACATTAATAATTATTATGCTTATTTTTTTAAAAACCAACTATTTATGATTATTAATAAATATATAAATAATAACAACCATATTCTTATATATTTATATATTAATGATTATTATATTAATATTATAATAACAATAATATTAAATGATAATAATATTAGTAATTATAATTATTATTAATAATAAATGATAAAAATATTATAAAAAGAAAATTATATTATTATTATATTACTATAATCATATAATAATGATTTTAATAATAATAATAATAATAATATTATTATTATTATAATAATAGTTATAGTAATTATATTATATTATAATTATAATTATATTATTATAGTAATTATACTATATTATTATTATTATTATTATATTAATTCATAATAATATTAGTAATATTAATTAACAAAAATAATATTCATAATATTAATTATTTAATAATAATAATAATTATTTTAGTAAATGTGGTTGATATACCCATAAAGCTTTATTTCTATTAATGACACAAACCGTTGATAAATATATAATAATAATACTAATTTATTATTATTTTTTATAAAATGTAAATAAATAATTACTTATTTTATTAAAAAAAATAAATTTTAATATTATTTTTAGAAAAAATATAAATATTTTTATTTTATTTTATTTTATAATAATAATAATAATAATTTAATAATAAAAAATAATAAACAACAGTTAAATATTTAATTATGGTTAAACAATAATAATATTTTTAATTAAATATTATTAAATAATAATAATATAATATTAATTAATTAAATAAAAATAAAAATAATTAATTCATCTTTACATAATAATAATTAACAATGATAATATTAATATTGACCATGGTTGATTTTCATTTTGAGACAATCTTTGTCACAAAGCGACATTTGATCATGGTTGACTATGATTCACCATGTCTGACTCAAAGAAATAACAAACCATTGGGATTTATACTAAAAACCCAAGATTGACCATGGTTGACCATGATTGACCATGGTTGAACATGTTTGATTCTATAACACATGGTTGACCACGATCAACCATGGTTGACCATGGTTAACAAAGATTGTCCATGATTTTTATATGGAGACATTTTTTGTCACATTGCGACATCAAACCATGATTTACCATGGTTGACCATGATTGATATTATAAACCCAAGGGATTGATATTATCAACCGAAGGGAAAGATAAATCCAACGGATTAATATTAAAACACCATGATTGACCATAGTTGACAATGGTTGACCATGACTGATATTATAAACTGAAGGGGATAATAAACCCAACTAATTGATATTATAAACCCATAGGAATAATAAACCCAAGGGATTAATACTAAAACCCCAAGGGATTATGAACCTATGGGAATAATATTAAACCCAAGGGACTAATATTATAAACCCAAGGTATAAAACCCTAAGATAAATATTAAAAATACTAAAATAAACATGGTTGAGCATGGTTGATTTTCATATTGAGAAAATCCTTATCACAATGCGACATTGGACCATGGTTCATTATGGTTAACGATTGTTGAATATAATTAAACCCTAGGAATATGAACCCTTAGATCAATAAACACAAGGGATTTGTATTATAAACCCAAGGGAATAATAAACCTAAGGGATAACAATTATAAACCCAAGGTATATAAACCCTAACATCAATATTATAAACCCTAAAATAAACATGGTTGACCATGGTTGACTATGTTGATTTCCATATAGAGACAATCCTTGTCACAAATATGCAACATTGGCCCATGGTCAACCATGGTTGACCATGATTGATTTTCATATCGAGACAATCATTGTTGAACGCAATGTTAGACCATGGTTGACCATACTTGATTTCCATATCCAACCTTGTTTGACCATGGTTGAACATGGTTGGTTATTATTGACCATGGTTGATAATGATTAATATTATAAACCCAATGGATTGATATTATAATCCCAAGGGATTAATACTAAAATCCCAAGGGATTATCAACCCAAGGGAATAATATTAAACCCAAGGGACTAATATTATAAATCCAATGTATATAAACCCTAAGATAAATATTATAAAAGCTAAAATAAACATGATTGACCATTGTTGATTTTCATATTGAGACATTCCTTATCACAATTCCATGTTTGGTTGACATCATAATCAACCATGGTTGACCAGGGAATAATAAACCCGAGCGTTTGATATTATAAACCAGAAGGAACAATAAACCCAAGGGATTAATAATAAAACCCCAAGGGATTTTGAACCAAAGGGAATAATATTAAACCCAAGGGTCTAATTTTATAAACCCAAGGTATAAAAACCCTAAGATAAATATTAAAAACACTAAGATAAACATGGTTGAGCATAGTTTCTTTTCATATTGAGAAAATCCTTGTGAGAATGCGACATTGAACCATGGTTGACCATTGTTGAATAATATTAAACCCTAGGAATATAAACGCTTACATCAATAAACCCAATGGATTGATATTATAAACCCAAGGGAATAATAAACCTAAGGTATAAAAATTATAAACCCAAGGTATATAAACCCTAACATGAATATTATAAACCCTAAAATAAACAATGTTGACCATGGTTGACCATGATTGATTTAAATATAGAGACAATCCTTATCACAATGCAACATTGGACCATGGTTAACCATGGTTGACCATGATTGATTTTCATATCGAGACAATCTTTGTGAGAAAAAAATGTTGGACCATGGTTGATTTCCATATCCATGTGGTTTGACCATGGTTGAACATGGTTGCCTATGATTGACCATGGTTTACCATGAATAATATTATAGACCTAATGGACTAATATTAGAAACCCAAGGGATAATGAACCCAAGGGAATAATATTAGAAACCCAAGGGATAATGAATCCAAGGGAATAATATTAAACCCAATGGACTAATATTATAGACCCAACGTATATAAACCCTAAGATAAATATTATAAACACTAAAGCAACCATGATTGACCATTGTTGATTTTCATATTGAGGAAATCCTTATCACAATGCCATGTTGGACCATGGTTGACCATCATTAATTTTGATATCGATTCAATATTTGTCACAATCTGACGTTAGAACATCGTTGATCATGGTTTATTTTCATGCTGAGACAATCCTTGTCACAATGCGACATTCAACCATGGTTAACCATAGTTGGCTATGATTGACAATGGTTGACCATGATTGATATTATAAACCTAAGGGAATAATAAGCCCAAGGGATTGATATTATAAACCTAAAGGAATAATAAACCCAAGGGATTAATACTAAAACCCCAAGGGATTATGAACCCAAGGGAGTAAAATTAAACCTAAGGGACTAATATTATAAACCCAACGTATATAAACCCTAAGAAAAATAATATAAACACTAAAATAAACATGATTGACCATCATTGATTTTCATATTGAGACAATCCTTATCACAATTCCATGTTGGACCATGGTTGACATCATAATAAACCATGGTTGACTAGGGAATAATAAACCCAAGCAATTGATATTATAAACCCAAAGGAACGATAAACCAAAGGGATTAATATTAAAACCCCAAGGGATTATGAACCTAAGGGAATAATATTAACCCCAAGCGACTAATATTATAAACCCAAGCTATATAAACCCTAAGTGGAGATAATTTTTGTCATAATGTGAGATCCGACCATGATTGACCACAGTTGACCATCGTTGGTTATGGATGACCATGGTTGACCATCATTGATATTATAAACCCAAGTTAATAATAAACCCAAGGGATTGTTATTATGAACCCAAGGGAATCATAAACCCAATGGATTAATACTAAAACCCCAAGGGATTATGAACCCAAGGGAATAATTTTAAACCTAAGGGACTAATATTATAAACCAAACATTGGTAAACTAAAATAAAATATTATAGACACTAAAAGAAATATGGTTTATTTTCATGGTGAGACAATCCTTGTCACAATGTGACATTCAATGATGGTTGACCATGGTTGGCTATGATTAACAATGGTTGACCATGATTGATATTATAAACCTAAGGGAATGATAAACCCAAGGGAGTAATACTAAAACGCCAAGGGATAATGAACCCAAGGGAATAATATCAAACCCAAGGGACTAATATTATAAACCCAATGTATATAAACCCTAAGATAAATAGTATAAACATTATAATAAACATGATTGACCATCGTTGATTTTCATATTGAGATAATCCATATCACAATTCCATTTTTCACCATGGTTGCCATCATAATAAACCATGGTTGACGGGGGAATAATAAACCTAAGCAATTGATACTATAAACCCGAACAATAAACCCAAGGGATTAATACTAAAACCCCAAGGGATTATGAACCTAACAGAATTATATTAAACCCAAGGGATTATTATTATAAACCCAAGGCATATAAACCCTAAGTGGAGACAATTTGTTTCATAATGCGAGATCGGATGATGATTGACTAAAGTTGACCATGGTTGGTTATGGTTGACCATGATTGATAGTATAAGCCTAAGGAATTGATTTTATGAACCCAAGGGAAACATAAACCCAAGGGATTAATACTAAAACCCCAAAGGGTTATGAACCTAAGGGAATAATATTAAACCCAAGGGACTAATATTATAAACCCAACATTGGTAAACCCAACTATAATCCCAACGAATTAATAATAAAACCCCATGACTGACCATAATTGACAATGGTTGACCTTGATTGATATTTTAAACCTAATGGAATAATAAACCCAATGGATTGATATTATAAACCCGAAGGAATAATAAACCCAAGGGATTAATACTAAAACCCCAAGGGATTATTAACCTAACGAAATGATATAAACCCAAGGGACTAATATTATAAATCCAAGGTATAAAAACCCTAAGATAAATATTAGAAGTACTAAAATAAACATGGTTGAGCATGGTTATTTTTCACATTGAGACAATCTTTGTCACAATGTGACATTGGACTATGGTTGACCATGGTTTATTATGGTTAACCATTGTTGAATATGATTAAACCCTAGGAATATGAACCCTTAGGTCAATAAACCCAAGGGATTTGTATTATAAACCCAAGGGAATGATAAACCTAACGGATAACAATTATAAACCCAAGGTATATAAACCCTAACATAAATATTATAAACCCTAAAATAAACATGGTTGACTATGTCAATTTCCATATAGAGACAATCCTTGTCACAAATATGCAACATTGGCCCATGGTCAACCATGGCTGACCATGAATGATTTTTAGATCGAGACAATCATTGTTGAATGCAATGTTAGACCATGGTTGACCATGCTTGATTTCCATATCCAACCTTGTTTGACCATCATTGAACATGGTTGGTTATGATTGACCATCATTGATAATGATTAATATTATAAACCAAATGGATTGATATTATAAACCCAAGGGATTAATACTAAAATCCCAAGTGATTATGAACCCAAGGGAATAATATTAAATTCAAGGGACTAATATTATAAACCCAACGTATATAAACCCTAAGATAAATATTATAAAAACTAAAATAAACATGATTGGCCATCTTTTATTTTCATATTGAGACAATCCTTATCACAATTCCATGTTGGGCCATGGTTGACCATGGTTGACATCATAATCAATAATGGTTGAACAGGGAATAATAAAGCCAAGCGATTGATATTATAAGCGAGAAGGAACAATAAACCCAAGGGATTAATACTAAAACACCAAGGGATTATGAACCTAAGGGAATAATATTAATCCCAAGGGTCTAATATTATAAACCCAAGGTATAAAAACCCTAAGATAAATATTAAAAATAACAAAATAATAAAATCCTTGTCACAATGCAACTTTGGACCATGGTTGACCATTGTTAAATAACATTAAAAACCTCGGAATATAAACATTGACATCAATAAACCCAATCGATTGGTATTATAAACCCAAGGGAATAATAAACCTAAGGTATAAAAATTATAAACCCAGGGTGTATAAACCCTAACATGAATATTATAAACCCTAAATAAACATGGTTGACTATGCTTGATTTAAATATAGAGACAATCCTTATCACAATTCCATGTTGGACCATGGTTGACCATGGTTGACATCATAATAAACCATGGTTGACATCATAATAAACCATGGTTGACTGGGGAATAATAAACCCAAGCGATTGATATTAAAAGCGAGAAGGAACAATAAACCCAATGGATTAATACTAAAACCCCAAGGGATTATGAACCTAAGGGAATAATATTAAACCCGAGGGACAAATATTATAAACCCAAGGTATAAAAACCCTAATATAAATATTAAAAATACTAAAATAAACATGGTTGAGCATAGTTGATTTTCATATTGAGACAATCCTTGTCACAATGCGACATTAGACCATGGTTGAACATGGTTGACTATTGTTGAATAATATTCAACCCTAGGAATATGAACACTTACATCAATAAACCTAAGGGATTGATATTATAAACCCAAGGGAATAATAAACCTAAGGTATAAAAATTATAAACCCAATGTATATAAACCATAACATGAATATTATAAACCCTAAAATAAACATGGTTGACCATGGTTTATTTCCATATAGAGAAAATTCTTGTCACAATTCAACATTGAACCATGGTTGACCATGATTTATTTTCATATCGAGACAATCTTTGTGAGAAAAAACATTGGACCATGGTTGATTTCCATATCCATATGGTTTGACTATGGTTGAATATGGTTGGCTATGATTGACCGTCGTTTACCATGATTAATATTATAAACCTAATGGATTGATATTATAAACCCAAGGGATTAATACTAAAACCCCAAGGGATTACGAACCTAAGGGAATAAGATTAAACCCAAGGGACTAATATTATAAACCCAATGTATATAAACACTAAGATAAATATTATAAACACTAAAGTAAACATGATTAACCATGGTTGATCTTCATATTGAGACAATCCTTATGAAAATGCCATGTTGGACCATGGTTTATTTTCATATCAAGACAATATTTGTCACAATGCGGCATTTGACCATGGTTGATCATGGTTGATTTTCATATCGAGACAATTTTTGTTACAACACGACATTCAAACATGTTTGACCACGATTGACCATGGTTGACCATGTTTGATTCTATAAAACATGGTTTACCATCATCAACCATGGCTAACCATGATTGACCATGATTGTCCATGGTTGACTATGGATATAAACCCTAGTGTTAAAATAAGTATAAATAGTGGGGCGAAAAAAAAATGTGTCTCCTCCATATTTATTTCTATTCCATTTCATGTATTTATATGATTTTCTTTACAATATTTCCCTTAAGCTTTTTTAATCCTAAATTGATTTGAAAGATAGAAAATCTAATATGTCAATTGTACCAAATCTCAACTTCAAACCTACAATATATGAAATACTAAACATTAATATATTAATGCACTGTATTATTAAAGTAATTATCAAAAAATTAATATGTTATTTAATTTTTATTGATAATAAGGTTGTTTTTTGGATTAATCACATTGTAGAGATTTGGTTGACTTTTCGAACCAACTAATGTGGTTGATCCTCATGACAAATGGTGTGAAACATCTAACAAATGCGATTTTTCGTGAGGATGAACCACATTTTTTGGTTCGAAACGTAGACCAAATCTCTACAATGTGATTAATCCCTAAGACAATTGTATTATCAATATGGATCACAAAAGTCTAAGATCTAACATTAATTTTTATTACTAAAAACATTAATTAAATTATTATTTATAACCTTTATAATAGATGAATCACTATATATTAAATCACATAAATTACAAAGTAACATATAAAATCATTATATATTAAAACAATGTTTTGCATTAAATCATTTTATATTATATTACATTACAAATTGTCATATAAAGGTAATATACTTTGAACTACACAATATTGTATTGATTACAAATTATTATGTAAAAGTAATGTATGTTAAACTACACATTATTGTATTGATGAGGGTGTTAAAGACTAAAAATGGATTCTATTAAAATGATTTGGAACCATTATAGGTTAAACCAATGTTTTGTATTAAAATCAATGTCCATTAAAACATTGTATTTGTTTATAAAATCAATGTATATTAAATTAAAAATTATTATTATCAAATCAATGTATATCAAATTCCACATTATTTTTTTATAACTAAAAAACTATGAAACCACTTTAATAAAAAAAAAATTAGCACCTTAAATTAAATTTTGAGATTGCAATATATTAGATTACAAATTTTGAAATAATAAAATTAAACCTATGTTTTGTATTAAAATCAATGTCCAAAACCCTAGTGTTATAATAAGTATAAATAGTGGGGCTCAAAAAAATTGTATCTCCTCCATATTTATTTTTATTCCATTTCATATATTTATATGATTTTCTTTACAATATTTCCCTTAAGATTTTTTTATCCTAGATTGATTTGAAAGATAGAAAATAGAATATGTCAATTGTACCAAATCTCAACTTCAAACCTACAATATATGAAATATTAAATATTAATATATTAATGCATTGTATTATTAAAGTAATTATCAAAAAATTAATATGTTATTTAATTTTTATTGATAATAAGGTTGTTTTTGGGATTAATCACATTGTACAGATTTGGTGGGCTTTTCGAACCAACTAATGTGGTTGATCCTCACGACAAATGGTGTGAAACATCCAACAAATGTGATTTGTCCCAAGGATGAACCACATTAGTTGGTTCGAAACTTAGACCAACTCCAATAAGAGGGACTCCTATTTGCGTAAATATGTATACAATGATTCTTCCAATGGCATTAAGTGAAGAAGAAAATCATTGGAAGCTTATATACAATTTTTGTTGATCAGTGAAAGGCGATCTCTGTGGAGCGAACAGTACTATGATGACTAATCATCTGATCTCATTCTCGTGAATTTTTGGGTTGTGGTTGCAATATGTGTAAATTCTTCTGGTTATGACCATTTGTTTCATGGAGACAACGTTTTGGTGAAAACAAATCTCACGGTTAGGGTTTCCTCCTCGAAGTTTGGTTTCATTTTGAAGTGTTGTTATGATATTATATTGTATAACGCATTAGATATTTTTTTTACTCATTGCCATATTGCCATATTAAGCTGTAGAGCAGCTCTTGGCGTTCTATATATTATGAAGAAAATAATTGTTTTATAAATTTTTATTTTGATATTAAACATGACTCTTAAACTTCTAATAAATAATAATAATTAGTGTCTTAGCTTAATGTCTCACTTGACATTACTGAATTTGCAAATGAAAATTAATTAACTAGAAAAGCAACCTCTTGATTTCTATGGTTTTATCCTTAATCAAAATTCGCTACCGACTTACAAGTTAAGATCAACAGTCGTCTCATTTCATTTCATCGACTTGGAATTCACTAAATATGTGCTGATTTTAGGTAGAGGCAGATCATATACACATTGTGAAGTGCACTGCGTTAAGAAATGGACTTCTCCTCTCTTTGCCAGTCGAGTGCAGTTTAAGTTACCAACTCTCCTCTTAGTAAAAAGAGCAGAAAGAAGACATGGACAAGTATCAATTTATACATAAACTCGGGGAGGGAACATATGGGAATGTCATCAAGGCGAAAGTGAGGGAAACTGGTCAGATTGTGGCTATCAAGAAAAGTCATGCAAATATTACGGAGGAAGGATTTCCTACCAGTTCTTTCAGAGAAATCACAACTCTCAATATGCTCTCTCGTTGTAAACACATTATCAAGTACGAATATATTTCTAATTTTCATAGGGCAGTTCATATCGCTCCTTTTCTGTTCTATCAGTCTACAACAGATGATGCGCTAAAATGCTGAAAGAACTCTCTGCTCTGCTCTTTTATTTTTTTTATATGCTGTAGATTGCTGGCTGTGGAGATCGAATGGATTGAAGGTCGAAAGCTTTCTCTCTACTTGGTGTTTGAATATATGGACTGTGATCTTTTTGACTTCTACGATAGATGTACCACCCTCAATACCCAAATACCATCAATTTTGTCGGAAAACATTAATAATTCCAACCACCAACATTAAATATAGAGTCTAGCTTCTTTTGGAGAATTCGGCTGAAGTCTCGAGAGCTAGATAACTTCCTGAAGAAGCCACCGACTCCAGAAACTTCTCCACTGTATATAAAAACCCTCTTTGGCAATCAAATGAGTAAGTGTTCTGTGTTTTGTGTTCAATATTCTGTTGGGTTATCTGATTTGGTATCAGAGCTCAGGTGAGCTGTGAGCTCAAAGCCAGAGTTGTGGGCTCGGTGAATTGTGGGTTCTGTGTTGGTGAGCCGTGTAAACGAGGCAGTGAGTCTCGGTTGTGTGCAAATAGAGTAGTGGAGTTAATAGTAAAGAAGCTTTGTGAAGCCTGTGGAAGTGCGGTCAGACTTCCAGAAGTGCCTGTTGTGTGTGGCTTGTGATTACTTGAAGTCAGGTTACACATTGAAGACCAGAGGTGAGCATGTGAATACCGGGTGTCTTGGGAGGTGAGCGTGTGAAGACCTGGTGTCTTGTTGCTGACTGTGTGAGAGGATTGTGCTGCCTGCTAAGGAGCCGCATGGTGTGAAAGATTGTGCAACTTGTTTGGGTTTAGTTGCTTTGATTGATCCAAGTTGAGAGATTCAACGAATATGCTGAGACAGAATGTGGAGTGTTCGTTGTGAGTGGCTGATGAAAGTAAGCAAGCATGGTGCTCTATTTTTTTTCGATTTTTTGTAGAACTATTCTGCTAGTGTTTTTTTTTTTTTATCTAATCTAGTGGAATCTTGGCCTCAAACCTCAGCTGGTGGCTATTGTTTTCTGTTCCTCCTGTGTTGCAAAAAAAAAATATGTTTGTAGGGGGTGAAGGCTCTGGTGAAGGGCGAATTGGCTGAAGTTACTGCCTGCGGAAGAGACTGTTCAATGTGATTTTCATGTTGCAGCCACGAAAGAGTAGTAGAGACGGTTGTTTTTTTTTTGTTTGGAGCTCAAAAGAGCCTTCGTTGGAACGAACTGTGTGAACAAAGCACTTAATATTCCACTGGTAAAATTGATTTTATAAATGCGGCTATACAATAGTATGAGAAATTTGTTATGAGCAAAACAAAGTTGAAGTTTTTCTGGTTTAAAAAAGAAAAAAGAAAAAAAGAAAAAAAAGAAGGTATATTTCCAGATAGTTTCATATATATAGTGAATGATTCCCATGGATTTTTTAGTACTGGCCATATATTGCAAGGGTTAAATCTTGAATGGATTTTCATTTTTATTAACCCAAGCTTCATGTTTGAAATTTGAAGAGTAGTGAGATCGTGCGTGAGTGGATTTATATTCTGAATTTTCTGGAAGTTTTGGAGTGGTGAATTTGGAGTTTGATCTGTTGTGTTAAAAAAAAAGGGGGGGCAGCCATATTATCCAATGATATTGGATTAAATTTTATGATTTATGCTTCAGGGTTTATATTTGTGAAAATTAGTAATTTTTTTTGGTGATTGGTATGATGAAAATAAGTAACATGGCTAATGTATTGGCAGAATCTTATTTATTTGACTCTAACAAGTTAGACGGTGAAAATTATGCAAATTGGAAGTTTAAGTTGTAGACTTTGATGGAAGGAAACAATACATGGACGATTGCGTCTGGAGTTGAAGTTAAGCCAGTGTCCTCTCAAGCCACAGATGTTGCAATTCAAGATTGGGAGTGATGGGAAAACAAAGCAAAGGTGCTTTTGCAGATGACGGTTAAGGACAACATTATTCCACACATTAGAGAGTGCAAAACATCCAAGGAGACATGGGACACTCTCAAAAATTTGTATGAGACGGAGACTACAAATCGAATATTGTATTTAAAGAGTAAGATTATTTCAATTAAGATGGAAGAAAATGAAAGTGTTAGTAATTTTATTTCTAGAATTAAAGATCTAAAGGATAAATTAGGTGACATTGGTGAATCAATATCTAGTATAGACTTGGTTACTGTGACATTAAATGGAATGTTTGATGAATATCAAATGTTTATCACTGGTCTTTCAGCTAGAGAGAAGGCTCCTACTTTTGATGAGTTGGCAGGTATACTTATGCAGGAAGAAGAGCGAAGAAGAAGCCTTAAACAGAAATCTCCCAATTCAGATTTGGCATTGATGGCCAAAGGGAAATAGTCCTTCAAAGGCAAACAGTGGGAGAAAAATAAAGGCAAAAAGCCACAGCTAAATTCATTTCAAGGTACACCTTTACCAAGTACAAATGCCAAATCAAGTAGAAATGATGTGTGTTATTACTGTGGAAAACCTGGTCATTTTTCTAAGAATTGCATGAAAAGAAGGACTGATCAATTTAAACAAAGAAGGCATTCAGGAAATTATGTTGATAGAGATGAAGCAATTAATCATGACTTCAGCAATTTTAAATTGTTTGTGTCCAATGCTGCTCTATCAGTAGAAACTAATGATGATAATACTTGGTTTATAGATTCTGGTGCATCAATCCATATGTCATGCAAAAGAGATTGGTTTGATACTTATCATGAGATTAATAATGGTGGACACATCTATTTAGGAGATAATATATCACATGAAATTAAAGGATATGGTGATATAAGTGTTATGATGCCTAATGGACAAGAAAAACAAATTCAAAATGTGGTGTATGTTCCAGGATTAAAGAAGAACTTAATTTCAGTCTCTACTATCACAGATCAACATTTAAAAGTTGAATTTGTGAAATCACATTGTTTGGTAAAGGATGTGCAGGACAACTACAAGGCTGTTGCAAAAGGAATGAGAGTTGGAGGCTTATACAAGTTAGATGTAATGAAGAATGGGCATCAAGATTTGGCATCAACAAACATGTCAACTATAGAGCTTTGGCATCAAAGGTATGGACACTTAAATCATAATGACCTAATGTTACTACAAAAGAAATTGATGGTAGAAGGTCTTCCAATTATTAAGGGTGAACACTTTGAATGTGAAGGTTGTGCACTAGGAAAACAACATAGGGAAGAATTTCCTGTGCATGAAAATAGAAGAAAACGTGAAATACTTGAACAAGTGCATACTAATGTATGTGGTCCAATGCAAACTAAGTCACTTGGTGGAGCATATTACTTTCTTATATTTATTGATGACAGCACTAGATACACCTGGGTGTACTTTATAAGAAATAAAAGTGACGTGTTTGAATACTTTAAAGAATTCAAGAGTATGGTTGAAAAGCAAACAAGAAAGGGCATTAAAATTCTTCGATCAGATAAAGGTGGTGAGTACACTTTAGGAGCCTTTTATAAAATATGGCAAACAAAATGGAATTATGCAACAATTTACAGTACCACATACACCTCAACAAAATGGAGTAGCTAAGAGAAGAAATAGAACATTAGTTGAATGTGCTTGTAGTATGTTAAAAAGTAAAGGACTTTCTAATATTTTTTGGGCTGAAGCCATTAATACCGCTGTATATCTTAAAAATAGAAGCCCTACTAAGTATCTTGAGCACAAAACACCATTTGAATCATTTTATGGTTTTAAACCTAAAGCTAGTCATTTAAGGATATTTGGATGCAAGGCCTTTGCTCATATTCCTAAAGAGGATGGGAGAAAGTTAGATGCCAAAGCCATCAAATGTATTTTTATTGGATATTGCACTGATCAAAAAGCATATAAAATGTATGATCCAAGTACTCACAAGGTCTTCGCAAGTAGAGATGTTATATTTCATGAGCATGTAGATAAACAAATAAAAGAAGATGAACATAATATATGGTAGTCTCCTTATGAAAGCTTTAAGGAAGAAGAAGAAGAAGAAGAAGAAGTTGTGGAATCAACTCAAGTTCAAGAACACATGGACATTCCAAAAGACACATCAAGGAATCAAAGTCCACAAAGAAGTGATGAAAGCACTCCATAGAGAAGAAAAGGAGAAGGTACTCCACAAAGTAATGAACCTCTAAGAAGGTAAACACGACAAATTCAAGCCCCCATCAGGTATAAAGATTATGCTTTAATGTCTCAAGTAATGACTATTTTTTAGCCCTTAAATTATGAACAAGCCAAAAATCATAAAGAATGGATGGAAGCTATGAAAGAAGAATATGACTCTATAATGAGAAATGAAACTTGGGAATTAACAGAATTACCTGAAAATAAAGTCCCTATAGGATCAAAATGGTTGTACAAGACAAAATTTAATGCAGATGGTAGTATAGATAAGTATAAGGCAAGATTGGTTTCAAAAGGTTATTCACAAAAAGAAGGTATAGATTATGAAGATACCTTTGCTCCGGTTGCAAAAATGAATACAATCAGAATAATGATAGCATTGACAACTAAATATGATTGGAAGCTACATCAATTAGATGTAAAGTCAGCTTTTCTAAATGGTGACTTAAAAGAAGAAATTTATCTTGTTCAACCAGAAGGATTTGTAAAGAAGGGTCAAGAACATCTTGTATGCAAGTTAAAAAAGGCCTTATATGGACTAAAATAGGCCCCCAGATATTGGTATGAGAAAATCGACAAATTCTTCTTTCAGCAAAGATTTAAAAAAAGTAAAAATGATCCTAATTTGTATGTCAAGACAGATAGAAATGGGGATATAGTATTACTCTCTGTATATGTTGATGATCTAATAATAACAGGGAGTGCTGATAAATTGATTACATATATAAAAATGAAGTTATCACAGGAATTTGAGATGAAGGATCTTGGTGAGATGCACTATTGTCTAGGTCTTGAAGTATGGAGAGATGATGGAAGAACCTTAATCACACAAAGCAAATATACAAATGAAGTACTAAAGAGATTTCATATGAATGGATGTAAAGCAGTGAGTACTCCATTAGAACAAAATATCAAATTAAGAAGTGATGATGGAACAAAAGAGGTGAATGGAACATTGTATCGACAATTAGTGGGAAGTCTAAATTATCTCACTACCACTAGACCAGACATTGCTTATGCAGTAAGCATACTTAGTCAATTCATGGCTAAGCCTCATGAAAGCCATTGGATAGCTGCAAAAAGGGTCCTTCAATATTTAAAGGGAACTATCAATTTTGGTATTGAATATACTAATGCTTGTAATGTTGAATTGACAGGTCATTTTGATTCTGACTGGGCTGGAAATCCACCACTGGATACGTCTTCAATATAGGATCGGGAGCTATATCATGGAGTAGTAAGAAACAAGAAACAGTTTCCTTGTCATCAACTGAAGCAGAATATAAAGCATTATATAGTGGCACTTGTAAAGCTATATGGCTCAGAAGAATACTTGAAGATGTTGGTGAAGGTCAACAAGAACCTACAATGAATAGATGTGATAATCAAAGCACCATCAAACTGGGGAACAATCCTGTATGTCATGCAAGGTCAAAACATATAGACACACAATATCATTTTGTAAGAGAAAAGGTCCAATCAAAAGAAATTTCTCTAATATACTGTAATACAAATGAGAATGTAGCTGACATATTCACTAAGCCTCTTGGAAAGGAAAAATTTGAGTTTTGTAGAAGTAAGTTATGTGTTGTAGAAAATCAAGATTATATTGTAAGCCTAGCTGAGACTTAGACCAGCAGGCATGACAATTAAGAGTATGTTTACAGTGTCTTATATATTGTGCTATAGTATATTTGTCATATGGTTGGAATTAAGGGGGAGTGTTGGAAAACATTAATAATTCCAACCACCAACATTAAATGCAAAGTCTAGCTTCTTCTGGAGAATTCGGCGGAAGTCTCGAGAGCTAGATAGCTTCCTGAAGAAGCCACCGACTCCAAAAACTTCTCCACTGTATATAAAAACCCTCTTTGGCAATCAAATGAGTAAGTGTTTTGTGTTTTGTGTTCAGTATTCTGTTGGGTTATGTGATTAATTTGTCATGAAAGTGCCCCACTATTACACATATAGTAGCATTGTATTGTTAACAATATATTGTAAGATAATGTTATAAGATGAGATGTAGAATATTTGGAGATGGTTGAATTTGTGGATTTTGGGAATATTTTAGAAATAGATGAAAATGAACGAGTTATATATTTTGTTTATTTTTATTTTAAAATATTTTCAAAATCCACAATTGTGATAATGAGAATACCAGCAATTGTTATAATAATGACAGTTGGTTATAGGTAATTTTAGGAGGATTGCGAATTTCAGGAATATCTCAGGATACAATATGGGAAAGATCAATTATTTGAAGTTGTTCATCTAAAATATTCTTAAAATCTACAATCACTTAGTCCTAATATTTTTAAAATCTACAATCGATTAGTCCTAACATTTTTTTATTTTTTTACTCTGATGATTTTTGTGTGAAAGTAGTTTGTTTGAAAGTTGGTGAAAGCAAAAAAAATTATTGTTAGGAATTGACATGGCTCAATCCTAATATAAATAATAGGAAATATGTAGTTTAGCCTTTCATTTCATTGTTGAGCATATGCATGAGTTTGCATTGTAGGATATGATGCAACAACTCCTTAAGGGAGTAGAATATTGTCACAGACACGGCGTGATGCACAGGTTGATTATGTCACTTTTCTTTTGTTCTTTGTTCTTTTTCAATATTTTTCTCAAACTCATAACAAAGTCCATTGTGGAGATTAAAATTTATGACTGTTAAATCTATAACAGCTTGACAATCCTCTACCAAAACACCATCTAAAATGGCTAAAAAACCTTTATGAAACTGAATACTCGCTAGCTCAAAAAATATAAATAACTAGTAATGAGATAAATGTATAATAGCCTAACAATCCTCTACCAAAACACCATCTAAAATCACTGAATTTTTTTTTATGGAAGTGAATATTAGCTAGCTCTAGAAATATAAATAACCAGTAATGAAAAAACCCTGAAATGAGCTTTGTAGTTGAGCTCAAAAGATCAAACAAATTCATATTGCCTTGTAATGAAAACCCTTAACCATGAAATGGGTGAGGGAATTAGTAACCCATAGGCAACCACTCGCTTTACATGATATCTGGTAGGAGTTGAGTTCAAAAGATCAAACAAACCACTCAGTTTCGCTGATAGACTGGAAAAAAAACACTTGGCAAATGGTTGAAGAGGCATAAGTTTAAGAATGTGAATAGACATACCTTTCAAAATCGGGTTTGAATATATGTTTTATAATTTGTTTTAAATATATTTTTCAGTGCTTGAAAAACACTTGGCAAATGGTTGAAGAGGCATAAGTTTAAGAATGTAAACAAACAACACTTGGCAAATGGTTGAAGAGGCATAAGTTTAAGTATGTAAACAGAGATACGTTTTAAAATCAATGCTGGTTTGAATATATATTTTATAATTTTTTTAAATACATTTCTCACTAATGAACATACGTTAGTGGTTATCAACAAGAAGTACAATAATTTTTTAATCATTTTTTGTAAAAAAAATTAATTTAAGTATGCTTTAAAAATGTGATTTAGAGATGCAAGTAAATTAGTGGTGTGAATTCTATCCATTAATATAGTGACAACCACGAGAATATTATGACCCATCCGATCAAAAAAATTAATTAAAAAAATATTAAAATATCCAACTCCAATAAAAGGGACACCTATCACAGGGACACCTATCAGCGTAAATATATCTCAAGTGGTGTCCAATACGATTTGTACAATATTAATATTGACATGTCCGCTGTGGTGCAGATCGAACACTGCCCGATTAGGGAACTGCTTTGCAATTTCACTCTACTACGAAACTACCTTGACGTTGCAAGTTGCACTTTCCTCAGCCGACCATGTCCGGTGAGCTTCACCTGTCACAGTGTACTCACTGTCCGCAATACGGAAAACGCGTTGCCGTCATCGGCAGTACAAAAACGGGTTCGTTCCCTCGATTAAAAGGGCGAAAATAACAGATCGTTTGATGCAATTAAAGGTCAATAGCATCCACCGACATTTTAAATTCGCTGTCACCGACAACCCAACGACAGTATGATTTTCTCATCGGAATCCTTCCCTGCTTTCGAAGGCAATGTCGCCGTCTCCACTGTGCTGTAAGGAGCTACGCTGTTCAATCTGAGCTCCACCAAAAAAACCATCGCTTCAATACACATTTGCGTATTCAATCATCTCAATTTAAACTAAAAATAATCGATAGATGATCTATTCGATTCATTTCCTATTCAATCATCTAAATACACAGACAATAAATTGTAGATGATGCTAGAGTTTGATTACCTCTCCTTTCGCTTTTGGAGGAAGCGTTGCAGAGACAATTTCTTCACTATTTCCAAGCCTGCATGCGGAACAAGAAACCATGTTAAAACAATTTTATACCTAAAAAAACCTTCATTTACCCTTTCACATTCTATCTATCCAACCCCTATGCAAAATAACATATGTGCGATACGCGTCTTACCTGCCGCCACTTTTTGAGGTTGATTTTCATTGACAGCGTTCCATGCAGATTTGGAAGGCTGCTGTCCCGATATTTCTTCAATTTTGCCGGTCGTAATCTTAGAGGTTCTTATGTTGCTCGAGCTATTGGCGCTGGCGAGCTTCATAATGTCTTCAACCTGCCAAGAAAATTGCAAAGTACTCCGTCAAAAATAAAATAAACTAAAAAGGATGAGCGATTCATGTGGTTTTCTCAAAATATACACCATTTTTCTTCATGCGTTATATGTGTTGCTGGGATAAAAATAAGACCTTCTGAGCAGACATATCGTAAACATTCACCACTCCGTTATAGAAAATAGTGAATTGAGATGTGGAATATAGTTTCTCCGGCACTTCTGCTACAACGAACCGGCTGAAAATAGTGCCATAAATATATAGTTAGCCTTCTGAACGTTTAAATCGCTTTCAATTGAAAGAATTCCCTTAAAAATAATTCAAATGGCAAGTATCTGGACAAGAAAATACCTGGAATTCGGATTAGTGAGGCCGATTTCCGAAGGCAAGGTTATATTTGATTCTGTAACTCTTGTGTTTGAACCGAAACCGGTGCTTAATGGAAACAATTCCATAATTTCAACCTTCTTGTCCTCTGATTGTTTGTTCGATGAAAGCAATTTTTGCATAATCTCAGGTTTTACCAGCGACAGATGTTGCATGACTGTTCCATTCATGAAAAATAGATACAATATCAGCAAAATCATTCCTTCAAAACCCAAATGGAAACAAATTTATTGAGAGAAGGCATATTGCACTGATCGATCTGAAAACATAACGGCAAGAAAGATTCAGAGTGTTTGCAAAAGAAAGCATACATCTTTGCTTGGCTTGGTGTTTTCCAGGACCGAATTCCAAACTATTACTGTCCTTCATTACAGTTCCGTTTGCTTCAGAGGCGTTCTGAACGCGTAGATACTCGAAGGCCACAGATGCACCTGCCGACATAGCCTGCAAACTCAAATATTGTTCCGATAAATCACCAAATTTTTACCGCAATCTACCCTTTTCCCGAAGCTATACTTCTTCAGGAGATCTATCGAACTGCCGAATAAATATAAACCATAAGAATTCAGGGGCATGACAAAGCCTGATAAACACGCACGTGGAAGTATTATTGCTTTAATGAATGGAAATGGATTGCAACTTCGGCAGCACCTCCGGCACCGGCGTCCCTTTAGCGTGACCATGTGAACCACGTGCTCCTGCTTTCTGTCAGACCAAACTGCAAAGTGTCATATCTGGAGCCAGTGCGTCACTCGCATAATCGCATTATGCATATTCACCAAATTTTCCACGGATTTGACGTGATGAATCCTTTTGCGTCCTTTTCAGCACGGGAAAAACATGAAATGAATTGTGGGTTGCTTATTGTTAGACCAGATCAGCTTTGATTTAATTTTGAGTTGATTATAGAGTATTCAAAGTATTCAAAGCCATATTGAATATTTGAACAAATATTTAAATAGGTGAACACAGAAAAGTTGTAATGATATTTTCATAGTATTTATAAGGTTTTAATAAATTCAAATAATTTAATTAAATATTAAATTGTTATTCATGTAATTGTAAGAAAAATATGGAAAAATACCATGAATCCGTGATGGGTTAGCATCCAAACTCTTCAAGATAACATTTGAAGCATGAGAACCTAAAAAGATAGTGTTTTCTAGTGAGGAGAATGTGGTGATAATTTCTTAATCAAAAAAAATTTAAAAGTTTTCTGATTTATTTTCTGATTTAGTTTGTTTATAATGTGATAGGGATTCATTGAAATCACAAATTTGACTATTGAACTTTTTACAATTGTGAAGATTTTCGAGATTACTAAATTCACATATACAATAAAAAAATCAACTTAAATAATATAATCAAGATTTAACTACAATTTTTTTATCCAATTCTTACAAAATTTTTTTGTAGAAACACCAAAATATTACACTTCAAAATTATTATTAAATGCATCATCTTTATTAAATTCATCATCTTTAAGTAATCCAACATAATTTAATAATAAAAATAAATAAATGATGCATTTGCGTCCAGCCGTAAGTATTCAATATTAAGATTGTTGTTTTTCCTTCCTCTTCTTTAAATACGGTCCTCGTTCCGAGAGTTTAATGGATATGTAATTTTTGGTATATTATGTTAATGTTTATTATTTTTATGTTATTATATGTATTTATTTTTAATATAATTTATAAAATTTTAATTTAATTATTGATGATTATTAAATGGTAGGTAGAGATTTAATTTTTATGGAATATTTTAAAATATCTATATATATATAGCAATATTTGCAAATTAAAGATTGAGATTTATTTGCAAAGTAATTATGTTTTTTTAGTTATTTAAATTTAAATTAATTAATTAAAAGAATTGTCAAATGAAATGAGTTATAATTTTTGGGCATATGACATTGATAATTCATAGTATTATGACATAATCTATTTACACATCAAGAATTTCTATGGTGAAATAGATTGTACTAAATATGCATGGTTAGAAGAGAACCAAGTGTTTGTTGGAAGGAAAAAATTGCATTTGAGCAGAAAAGCCCATAGTGAAGGTGCATGATGTAATTTAATTTTCATAGCATAAAGTTGTATGATTTGTTTTGGTTTGTTAGGTAATGTGAGTTTTGAGATGACTGCTATATTTAATATATGGTCTGCTTAGTTTTGACCTCGGGGCTTCTAAGTTGTCATGTAGTCAAAATTATATGTGATCCACACCAACTTTTAGCATGATTTGATTTTTGCCCATGAAAAATTCCAACAAGTGACCCTTTCACCACGGAATGCCTTCACAAAACACCCTACACATCTAAGCCATCACCTCCTCAAAATCATCTAGGGATGACACTTTGCCTCGACCACACCAACCATTAGCATAGCAAAATTTTTCCCATAAAATTTCGAACAAGTAAACTTTTTATCACAAAACGCCTTAACAAAACACCCTATCACCTTTTATTATACGCTTAATAAACTTAAAATCTTATAATATTTTTATAAATACATATCCACCATGTTAACCGATTTATTAATCTATTTAAATTTTAAAATAATTCACAAACTTACAAAGAATTAATACCCACTGTGACTCCCATCTATGTTTTATTTAACCATCATTTATAGCGTAATAGAAAAATATTTAAAAAAGGGATAATGCCTAAAGTTATAAATAATATTTTACGGCATAGTATCTAATACTCTCTGTGATGAATTTTCAATTATTGAATTTAAAGGTGCTTTAAATTCCATGATGTAAAATCTATCATAGAATACGTTAAGTTGTTTAACTTAATATTTTTGAATACTCTCTGTGATGAATTTTCAATTATTGAATTTAAAGTTGCCTTAAATTCCATGATATAAAATCTATCATAGAATACGTTAAGTTTTTTTATTTTAATATTTGTTTATCACGGATAACAAACAGCAATAAAATTAACATACACAAGTATCGAAGTACATTATATTTTCTCGAACCAATATTAATCTGTATATCGCATCATTTGGCAAAAATAATTTATTTAAAAATTAATAATTTAAACATAATATAAAGAAAATATTAATTTTCATGTCGTAAATTAATAATTAATTTATTATGGCTTATAGTTTGTAAAATATATGGTGATGGGTATCTTATCAAGTCACTCTATGATGTGAAAGTTATTGGTTTGAAATTTTATGAGAAAAAATTTAGTACTAGTGTGGCCTAAATCAAATCTGATACTAAAATGATTCTCATGACTTAAATACTCCTAAGTAGTAATTTTTCAAACCAAAAATTAAACTTATAATAATTTAAAAAAAAAACAAAACAGCTTAACAAACCAAAAAAATAATTAATTTATTACTATATGATACTTCTCACCTTATAATGTAAAATTAAATACAATAAAAATAACAATAATTATATTTATTTTCAAACGTATAATAATTAACTTATTATTGTAGGATACTTCTCACACTATATTTATAATAAAAATAAAAATAACAAATAACAAATATATATATATATATATATATTCAGATGTATTTATGATGTGGTAAAGATGGAATGTTACCCAATTAACAAATCACTCCACTTTAATCCTAACTTGGCATGAAGATACCTTGCTATTTCAAGTTGCACTTTCTTTTGCCCCCGTCACAATATAATCTAGTCATCCGAATCTTTCGCTGATTTCCAACGCCATGTCACCGTCTACATCGTGATCTAACTAGAATTAAACAAATTGAAATATTTTCAATGAATCATATTAAATATCTCAATATCTTTAAATAATATTCAAAATTATTAATTATATATTCATTACAGATAGAAAGTCATTAAAAGACATCAAACACTAAACTAATTTGAAAACTTATAAAGAAATAAAATTACATTCCGTTAAATAATATATCTTATTATAATTAAAAAATATTCTATAATAATAAACTAATAATTTTTATTTTGAAATTTATATAAATAAATTACATATATATAATTTAAATATTTAAAATTTATTTTTACTATGTAATAATAATAATATTTTAAAAAAAATATAAGTAATTTAAAACTGTAATTATATAAAAAAAACTAATAATACATTTTTGTTATAGTTAAAAAAATAGCACTGAATTTTACTTTAAAAGTAATTTCAGTGATTCATTATTTATTTTAAACAGTCATTGTATGAAAACATTTGTTTAACCTATGAAAACATTTTTTTAATGAATAAAATTAGAAGTATTTTCATTTAAAAATTTTAGGATTGGTTATTTTTTAGTAATTAAATGTTTTTTTTTTTTTTTTTAATATATTGGTTGAAGTTTTATATTAAATTATTTTTTTAATTTGTACACATAAGTGGGTCAAATTCTATCTTTATCTTCTTCTTTTTTTTTAAACTATGAAACATATGGAAGGAGAGGATCAATCACATTTTTAATAACTAATCATCAGATAATGATGTAATATGGGAAAAATAATTGTCTATCTTATATTTTTTCTTTTTAAACTATGAAACATATGGAAGGAGAGGATCAACCACATCTTTAATAACTAATCATTAGAAAAGGATGTAATTTGGGAAAAATAATTATAGTGTTCGTGAAATAGTAATACACCACTCTTGGTCATTATTAGATTATGAATTTGAAAGTTTGGATGCCACAATTTTGCATAATATCTAATTATTTATATCTCCTTCTATCAATCATTTTCCTCCAAGAAGCCCATATTCTAGCCCTTTAGCCTTTTGGAGCCATCCCGCCCTTGGATTCCTTAAACTTAATTTTAACAGAGAATTAAAAGGAAATGTAGGTTTTGTTGGTCTTTGGAGGAATCTTCTGTGACAACTATGGGAAACAAGTGAGGAATATTCCGTGACAACTATGGGAAATAAGTGTTTCTATCTGTAGTTTGTACCGGATATTCAAGTAAAAATAAAATTGAATTTGTAGCTCTAGAGATTGGCCATATTATTGCATTATTGCAAGGCTTCTCTAGGATGATTATGGAGGGTGATTTTCTATTGGTCATCTTAAGAGTAAGGAAATTGATCCAGAAAAAAATTGCCACAGTTTAAGATTGGAAAAATATATCACATACTAACCATCTAATCCATATGATTCCACTCAGTATTCCCTCTCACATGGGAGAATAGGACATGGGAGAACAGGAAATAAGGTAATGAACTTTGTGGCCAACTCGGAATGCAGTGACATTAGCCTTCATCTTTCAGCAAGGTGGAACTATCACTTATTGAAGGAGGAGAGACCTGAACTTATTAAAATTTAAAAAAAAAAAGAAGAGACCGTATCGGATGTGAAAGAACATGAAGGAATAGCAAGCATTGAAGAGAAACCACGCAAAAAACTAAATCTTGTACCTTCAATTAATCCATCCATTTATGACACTATTATTACTTTCATGTCATCTTGATGATTTTAGTTAAACTTATAATTTTTCTACTTCACTTGGAATTTACCAATACTGCGGCATAATGAAGTTGTGGTTAATAGATTTTATATATATGTGGTTAGTATATGGATGTTTGGGATAAAAGGTATTAAATTTTGTCATAGATCTGGTTTCAATATGGTAGAACAACGTAAAATGATATTGATATTATGTAATTTGGTATTAGTTTAGTAAAAAAACATATTTACTATAATATATATATATATATATATATATATATATATATATATATACATATATATATATTTTCTTCCAAAATGGGATGATACAATTTTTGGCCAAATCATGAATTGTTTAAAATGTATTTTTGAATGGATTCAATTGAAACTTAAAATTAGATTACACAATTGAAACTTAAGATTCTAAAATCTCAGCCAAAATTGAAAAAAGAAACCCCAAAAATTTTTTAACAATTAAATTATTAATTTTATTTTTTTATATAATATCATAACATTTTTCTCCATACTTAAGTCAGTAACATATTTTCAACGTGAAATAATAACCAAAAGTTAAAAAAATATATATATCTCATTAAAATTTAGATATGTGCAAATTACATAACTAATACTTAAAATTACAAAATTTCAACCAGATTTGAAAAAAAAAATCGATAGAGAAAGCAAAATATTCTAACAATTAAAAAAACTACATCTTTTTAACGTAATTTCATAACAATTTTAGCCACTTAAATTCAATGACATGCTTTTAGCATAAAGTAATAACCAAAAGTTTAAAAAAGATACCCACTTAATTTTCCACATCCTTTGTTTTTATACGTGTGCAGCTCTTTTTGTCCTTATTCTTCTCAATAGATCCATCTTCTTTTCCTGTTTTTAGCAGGGTGATCATTCTCAAATAATTAGATTCATTTATTTAGATATGGTTGGCTGGTTGGCTTGCTTAATCTTTTTGAGAATTCACATGAGATTCAGTTTCTTTTTTCAAGTTTATCGTTTTTGAGAATTCACATGAGATTCATTTTCCTTTTTTAGTCCCTGCCATCTGGCATCCGGCAGGGACTATTGTAATCGTTTCATGTGGACTTAGCATTAGTTCGGTGGTGCTTTCCCTGTCTGTTATGCGCTTATAACAAAGTTCTGTGAGGTGTTATGTGCGGTGTTATGTGCAAATAACCAAGGTGGGATTCGGCTTTAACCTTTTCCATCTTATTTGGCCTCTTCCCGAGGCGGAAGAGGCCCGAACATAGGTTAAGTTGCAAATTGTGGCCAGTTTCATTATCCCTGACCGTCAACCGTTAGCGTTAATGCTAGCATTAATTCGCTATTTGGTAAACAGGTTTCGTTATTTGGTAAGGTATATGCTAAGGTTGCATGTTGTCCAGGTGTTGTTGCAGGGTATTAACAGCTGCATCGCTGTTCAAGGTTTTGGTTCAGAAAGAGCGGCTCGACAATGCGAGCTCAGCAGTGGAAATAGTGAAGAAACCTGTGGATCGGCTCTGTTTGCAGCGGTGACGATTACAGAGCGCGGGCGGCTCTGTGAGGGCGCGGGAGCAGCTTTCTCCAGAATGTGCTTGAGGTGCTGTATTAGCGCTGCATCTGCAAATTAAGCATTGTTACTGATATGCATGATTCAGAATGATTCATGCCATTGCTGTTTTGAAAAACTGGCATTTCTCTTTTCAGTTTACTATTAGGGTTTTATAGCGGTGACGATTACAGAGCGCGGGCGGCTCTGTGAGGGCGCGGGAGCAGCTTTCTCCAGAATGTGCTTGAGGTGCTGTATTAGTGCTGCATCTGCAAATTAAGCATTGTTACTGATATGCATGATTCAGAATGATTCATGCCATTGCTGTTTTGAAAAACTGGCATTTCTCTTTTCAGTTTACTATTAGGGTTTTATTTTGTGAAACTGTTAGTTCTATTTTCAGGTTTCTATTGCGTTTCTATTTTGCAATATTGTTTAAGCAGATGATATTGGAATCTGCAGGGTGGTTCTTGGCAGTGTGAGTGACTATTGCGTTCACCATGCACAGTGCCCTGTTGTTGTGGTGAAGCCCAAGAAAGAACAGGCTCATTGATTTTTATTACCTCGTGCCACCTTTGTGCTTTGATTCATCTTATACTTGTTGGTCTTTATGCCTGATATGAAGCAGCAGATACTACATCTAATTGAAATATTCTAAAACATAAATATGGACTGAGAATTTCAATAATCACTCAGGATATCTGTTAGTGATTTTCATTATTCTATTTGAACATCAAAATATACTCTATTTTTATGTACGATATATATATACTGTTGTTACATGATTTGATATTTCATTTGAATCATGCTCCCTTTGCATCTTATTGTGTGGCATCATATTTATCTCTAACAGACATTCTAATTCACTGTGATTATTTAGGTAATGACAATTCACAAGCAGGGAGATTTATATGGGTTGGAGTTTTGACGAGACGAACTAGCTGTTCCATCCGTGGCCGCTTTATCCTCTGCGGGAGTCAAATTCGTTGCTACGGACGGCGACCTCACCACAATACTTTGATGAGAAGACTGCCTAATCTTGAGAAATCTGGTGGCATTTGAATCTTCTGCGGCTCCGGGTGCGCTGGTTTTCACACGATACACCGATTTCATAAACGGGATGATCGACAGCGAAGAAGATGTTAGATTGCTGAAAGAGAGTTTCTGAATGAACGTGTATTCGGGTCGTGGAAATTCCTTTCTCTGGTAGCTGCAGCGATACTTTGGCGGTGATACGGAATGTTTTACTTTACGTTGCTAACATGTGGCCACGTTTCTTTGCGCATGCAACATTTGGGAGCCTGTCGTATTCATTTTTCTAACCGGCATATTCACTTTACTAATAATTTTAATGAACTTCAATTTATGTTTAAATATAATAACAACTACTTTGGTGAGACAGTTTCAAGGAATGCCCTTAGCTGGACAACCTTAGCTCGACAACATTCCTTCTTGCCTGTTGTTGGAGCCTCCACCAGAACCACTATACCAGGGTAATATGATTGTCAATGCTGATGTTAAGTTGTGATTTTAGTTTAAGGTTTGTAAATATATTATCTTACTCTCTGTATGGTTCATGCAGAATGCCAATTATCTTTAGCTTCATTGTGGATTGACAAATCTGTGGGCATTTTTGGTTTTGAAGGGCTGTTGCCAGTGTTTCTGAAAAGCCAGCAGGCGCACAGCTGACAATTTTCTATTCTGGCTCAGTAAATGTTTATGATGATGTTCCTGCAGACAAGGTATGCCCAAATAAGGTTACATGAACACTTGCTTGTGTGCGATTAAAATGCTGAGGCGTTTCATATGTTACGGATCCTAAGAAACTGAGCAGATCATTGTTTATAGCTTATGTATAACGAATTTGACCTCCTATCAGCCGCGTCTTTTTCCATGCAATATGGAAGGTTTATTGTACTTTTGTCAAAAAACAGAGAACTGTAAAGGATGCCAGTTTTCATTTTAGCTGAAAGCTATTTTTATAAAATTTCTTAGCAGTAGCATCACTTGGTGCAAGTGTGGCATAACTGAACTTATATAGTAGGTACTAATTGATGCAGTTACATAGGTAGCACAGTAGTGTATCCAAGCACACGATTTCAATAGTGATGGGCCTGGTTTTGATTAGCTCCCTCCAACCAGTATCTGGCATTCTTGACAACCTTGCTGCTAGAACACATGTTGCTATCCATGTAAAATGCAAGTTGATAAACTGAACATTTTCTTGATGGTTAGTCGTTGTCTTTATCATTAATTGAAAATGGATTGGATTGAGAATTTCACCTCTCCTTGAGGTGGACTGTGTGCAAAAATATTAGGAGCTCAAATAGCCTTGAAAATTATAGCATATGAATAAAACTTAGCATTCTTGTTTAAGTCTCTTTTTAGTTTTTGGTGACAGTAATCACTGTGATACCACATTTCCCAGGTCATCCCAGTTTCCTTCCTTCTATCTCCCAAATAGTGGAAGATAAAGAGTAAGAGTGGTTAGAGGTTTGTGCAACTCTAAGGCTGAGGATGCTGATCCCAGTTCTGGTTGGAGCCATATATATTCCTACAAGGCCTTGGATTTGTCATCATGATTATTCTCTCATTGTTTTATGCCATTGACTATATATTGATATGTGTTTTCCTCTACTTTGTAGTGCGTAATAGACTGGAGACTTGATGGGGAATGTCTCCTCGCTGAGGATGCTGATCCCAGTTCTGGTTGGAGCCATATATATTCCTACAAGGCCTTGGATTTGTCATCATGATTATGCTCTCATTGTTTTATGCCATTGACTATATATTGATATGTGTTTTCCTCTACTTTGTAGTGTGTAATAGACTGGAGACTTGATGGGGAATGTCTCCTCTCTTGCTCCCATGCCACTTGTAAAACGCTTTTCAAATTTTTCCACTTAATGAATATAATTTTAGTATACAATTTGAGTTTGAAATAAAATCAGTCTACGTATTTGCTGCTTCCGGAAGCTATTTGGTGCTTTCTTCCGCATTTAGTCACCAGGGATGCCTTCTCTGAGTCAGCATATATATTAGAATGTCTCTATTTCAGCTTTCTGTGATGAAATGAAAAAGAGATTTGGAACCATTAGTTGGATGTAACTTTAATGCAAACACTGTGATAATATTATTTGATTCCTGTTGTATTGATGTGAAACAGAGTATGCATATTTAATTTTTGTGGTTGCCTAATTTACAAAACTTGCATATTCAACTTCTGTTGTTTGATTCACAGAGCTTGTACATTCACTCACTCTTTTGAGACAGTGATCTTAATTCATACTCGTGTCTTTTGGTAAACATTGACTATTGCATGAAGGAAAGTTAATCTCTAAAACCATACATTTATGAAGATTCCTTCAACAAAATGCCTACACAATCAATCGTTAACTTTATGATGCTTTCAATTTACACAAGCAGGGGCTCTTAACCTTTTGCTTCGTGCGCACCCTGGCATTGGAGTTTCTGGGCTAAAGCTGGGGGTTTTCCATGAGCTAGAGCTAGTGTCCAAGACAGACAATGGACTAGTGCTCTGAATTGGGTTTGCTATATGGGGCTTCTCTTCGTCTTTGTTTGTTCTGTCATCTCTAAATTTCGAAGGAAATATTGGCTTGGGCGCTTGTTCGGTTGAAAATGGAACCTTTCGCCTTTCATTTAATATGTCACTTGTGAAAGCAGTGGTTATGAAAAGACAATCTGGCTCTTGTTTCTTTATCTATTTGAGTGGTTTGCTAATCTGCTGAGTGGTGTGTGTTATGTCATATTCTAGTGTGATAACTGCTGTGGTTTGACTTCTGATTTAAGGATCCTGTGTGTATAATTTTTATGCTTTGTCTCTAAGATTTACAGAACTCAGCTAAATTTGTTTCATATTTAAATCTGCAAATCCGATGGTTGTCCGTGTGGTAAATCTTTATGGGAAGCATTATATACTTCTTTGTGTGAACACTGATCAGAAGTTATAATAATATTCTTTCATATGCTCTGAGGTGTCTGACTCTTTCAACACTTTGTTTCTGAGCTTTGGTTTAGGGTTTCAATGTTGTTATCAATAGGTAATGTTTTGATGAAGTGTTGGTATAGAGATATCATAAAACGAGAGCTAGATCTACAGCTCTTGAGTCAATAACTTGTGATTTCTCTAGGAAGCTTCAACCGCGTCTTTTTCCATGCAATATGGAAGGTTTATTGTACTTTTGTCAAAAAACAGAGAACTGTAAAAGATGCCAGTTTTCATTTTAGCTGAAAGCTATTTCTATAAAATTTCTTAGCAGTAGCATCACTTGGTGCAAGTGTGGCATAACTGAACTTATATAGTAGGTACTAATTGATGCAGTTACATAGGTAGCACAGTAGTGTATCCAAGCACACGATTTCAATAGTGATGGGCTTGGTTTTGACTAGCTCCGTCCAACCAGTATCTGGCATTCTTGACAACCTTGCTGCTAGAACACATGTTGCTGTCCATGTAAAATGCAAGTTGATAAACTGAACATTTTCTTGATGGTTAGTCGTTGTCTTTATCATTAATTGAAAATGGATTGGATTGAGAATTTCACCTCTCCTTGAGATGGACTGTGTGCCAGTATGGTGATTGGTTCCCCTCTCTCTCTCAGAGCATAGCCGAGTGCTCATACTGTGTGCAAAAATATTAGGAGCTCAAATAGCCTTGAAAATTATAGCATATGAATAAAACTTAGCATTCTTGTTTAAGTCTCTTTTTAGTTTTTGGTGACAGTAATCACTGTGATACCACATTTCCCAGGTCATCCCAGTTTCCTTCCTTCTATCTCCCAAACAGTGGAAGATAAAGAGTAAGAGTGGTTAGAGGTTTGTGCAACTCTAAGGCTGAGGATGCTGATCCCAGTTCTGGTTGGAGCCATATATATTCCTACAAGGCCTTGGATTTGTCATCATGATTATGCTCTCATTGTTTTATGCCATTGACTATATATTGATATGTGTTTTCCTCTACTTTGTAGTGCGTAATAGACTGGAGACTTGATGGGGAATGTCTCCTCTCTTGCTCCCATGCCACTTGTAAAATGCTTTTCAAATTTTTTCACTTAATGAATATAATTTTAGTATACAATTTGAGTTTGAAATAAAATCAGTCATTTGCTGCTTCCGGAAGCTATTTGGTGCTTTCTTCCGCATTTAGTCACCAGGGATGCCTTCTCTGAGTCAGCACATATATTAGAATGTCTCTATTTCAGCTTTCTGTGATGAAATGAAAAAGCCCTGATGAAATGAAAAAGCCCCAAGAAATAAGCTGGTGTGGCGCATGTATGTTTGTTTCCTAAAACATTTCTTGCTCCTGTGAAATGAATAAGATGTCATGTGAGACCGGTATTCGTCGTGGCTGGAGTAAACTATGTAAAGAAGCACTGGAGCTCTCACTGTTTCAAAAGTCCCTAAAACTATAAATCCTCATTCATAATATCCCAGGGTATGACTCATATGCTATAGAACCACTTTTAGCTAAGAGATATAGGCCTATGATGAGTCGTAGGTTTTATGTTCTGTGTAGCTATTGTATTGAAATTATTGTCTCTTACTGTTAGGAACAACTTGAAATTATTGTATGTGACCATTAGGAGCAAAGCTTTTGTGTTAAAAATGGATTATATGTCAATTTGCAGACAATCTTTACCACGCTGTCTCCAGCTTTACATTGTTTTTGCACATGCCCTGAATCACCAGGGCCTGTTTCAAAAGTCCCTAAAACTATAAATCCTCATTCATAATATCCCAGGGTATGACTCATATGCTATAAAAATGAATTGGCTTCCAAATAATCGTTTAAAAAATGCAAGCTGCAGGGTAAAGGGACCATTGTAGGAAAAACAGGAAACACTCAATCCCATACTGAATTGTTCTTAATGATAGGTACTTCCCACTCTAGGTTGACAAGAGACATTTTGTTTTTTTGAAATAATACATCTTATGTTATCCAGAAAGAAATATCATATGTATAAAAGGATAATAAAAATTAACTTACTACAAATAGATTTGCAACAAGGTCAGTATAAGTAGATGCAAAGCTAGCAACCTGAATTATTGTAGTGGTTGAGAGGCCTATGACCTTAACTTTCTTCTGTTTTATTGTGCAGAGGGGGGCTACACTCCTTGGATCTAGTTTAAGGCAGCTAGCTTTTAGCAATTCAACTTTTGAAATGAATAAACAATACCTATTTAACCCTCCAGTTTGTCCCAGGCAGATCGTCTATCTAAGAAGTGCTGGAGTAAACTATGTAAAGAAGCACTGGAGCTTTGTCATCATGATTATGCTCTCATTGTTTTATGCCATTGACTATATATTGATATGTGTTTTCCTCTACTTTGTAGTGCGTAATAGACTGGAGACTTGATGGGGAATGTCTCCTCTCTTGCTCCCATGCCACTTGTAAAACGCTTTTCAAATTTTTCCACTTAATGAATATAATTTTAGTATACAATTTGAGTTTGAAATAAAATCAGTCTACGTATTTGCTGCTTCCGGAAGCTATTTGGTGCTTTCTTCCGCATTTAGTCACCAGGGATGCCTTCTCTGAGTCAGCACATATATTAGAATGTCTCTATTTCAGCTTTCTGTGATGAAATGAAAAAGCCCTGATGAAATGAAAAAGCCCCAAGAAATAAGCTGGTGTGGCGCATGTATGTTTGTTTCCTAAAACATTTCTTGCTCCTGTGAAATGAATAAGATGTCATGTGAGACCGGTATTCGTCGTGGCTGGAGTAAACTATGTAAAGAAGCACTGGAGCTCTCACTGTTTCAAAAGTCCCTAAAACTATAAATCCTCATTCATAATATCCCAGGGTATGACTCATATGCTATAGAACCACTTTTAGCTAAGAGATATAGGCCTATGATGAGTCGTAGGTTTTATGTTCTGTGTAGCTATTGTATTGAAATTATTGTCTCTTACTGTTAGGAGCAACTTGAAATTATTGTATGTGACCATTAGGAGCAAAGCTTTTGTGTTAAAAATGGATTATATGTCAATTTGCAGACAATCTTTACCACGCTGTCTCCAGCTTTACATTGTTTTTGCACATGCCCTGAATCACCACGGCCTGTTTCAAAAGTCCCTAAAACTATAAATCCTCATTCATAATATCCCAGGGTATGACTCATATGCTATAAAAATGAATTGGCTTCCAAAGAATCGTTTAAAAAATGCAAGCTGCAGGGTAAAGGGACCATTGTAGGAAAAACAGGAAACACTCAATCCCATACTGAATTGTTCTTAATGATAGGTACTTCCCACTCTAGGTTGACAAGAGACATTTTGTTTTTTTGAAATAATACATCTTATGTTATCCAGAAAGAAATATCATATGTATAAAAGGATAATAAAAATTAACTTACTACAAATAGATTTGCAACAAGGTCAGTATAAGTAGATGCAAAGCTAGCAACCTGAATTATTGTAGTGGTTGAGAGGCCTATGACCTTAACTTTCTTCTGTTTTATTGTGCAGAGGGGGGCTGCACTCCTTGGATCTAGTTTAAGGCAGCTAGCTTTTAGCAATTCAACTTTTGAAATGAATAAACAATACCTATTTAACCCTCCAGTTTGTCCCAGGCAGATCGTCTATCTAAGAAGTGCTGGAGTAAACTATGTAAAGAAGCACTGGAGCTTTGTCATCATGATTATGCTCTCATTGTTTTATGCCATTGACTATATATTGATATGTGTTTTCCTCTACTTTGTAGTGCGTAATAGACTGGAGACTTGATGGGGAATGTCTCCTCTCTTGCTCCCATGCCACTTGTAAAACGCTTTTCAAATTTTTCCACTTAATGAATATAATTTTAGTATACAATTTGAGTTTGAAATAAAATCAGTCTACGTATTTGCTGCTTCCGGAAGCTATTTGGTGCTTTCTTCCACATTTAGTCACCAGGGATGCCTTCTCTGAGTCAGCACATATATTAGAATGTCTCTATTTCAGCTTTCTGTGATGAAATGAAAAAGCCCTGATGAAATGAAAACGCCCCAAGAAATAAGCTGGTGTGGCGCATGTATGTTTGTTTCCTAAAACATTTCTTGCTCCTGTGAAATGAATAAGATGTCATGTGAGACCGGTATTCGTCGTGGCTGGAGTAAACTATGTAAAGAAGCACTGGAGCTCTCACTGTTTCAAAAGTCCCTAAAACTATAAATCCTCATTCATAATATCCCAGGGTATGACTCATATGCTATAGAACCACTTTTAGCTAAGAGATATAGGCCTATGATGAGTCGTAGGTTTTATGTTCTGTGTAGCTATTGTATTGAAATTATTGTCTCTTACTGTTAGGAGCAACTTGAAATTATTGTATGTGACCATTAGGAGCAAAGCTTTTGTGTTAAAAATGGATTATATGTCAATTTGCAGACAATCTTTACCACGCTGTCTCCAGCTTTACATTGTTTTTGCACATGCCCTGAATCACCAGGGCCTGTTTCAAAAGTCCCTAAAACTATAAATCCTCATTCATAATATCCCAGGGTATGACTCATATGCTATAAAAATGAATTGGCTTCCAAAGAATCGTTTAAAAAATGCAAGCTGCAGCTGGAGCTCTCACTGTTTCAAAAGTCCCTAAAACTATAAATCCTCATTCATAATATCCCAGGGTATGACTCATATGCTATAGAACCACTTTTAGCTAAGAGATATAGGCCTATGATGAGTCGTAGGTTTTATGTTCTGTGTAGCTATTGTATTGAAATTATTGTCTCTTACTGTTAGGAGCAACTTGAAATTATTGTATGTGACCATTAGGAGCAAAGCTTTTGTGTTAAAAATGGATTATATGTCAATTTGCAGACAATCTTTACCACGCTGTCTCCAGCTTTACATTGTTTTTGCACATGCCCTGAATCACCAGGGCCTGTTTCAAAAGTCCCTAAAACTATAAATCCTCATTCATAATATCCCAGGGTATGACTCATATGCTATAAAAATGAATTGGCTTCCAAAGAATCGTTTAAAAAATGCAAGCTGCAGGGTAAAGGGACCATTGTAGGAAAAACAGGAAACACTCAATCCCATACTGAATTGTTCTTAATGATAGGTACTTCCCACTCTAGGTTGACAAGAGACATTTTGTTTTTTTGAAATAATACATCTTATGTTATCCAGAAAGAAATATCATATGTATAAAAGGATAATAAAAATTAACTTACTACAAATAGATTTGCAACAAGGTCAGTATAAGTAGATGCAAAGCTAGCAACCTGAATTATTGTAGTGGTTGAGAGGCCTATGACCTTAACTTTCTTCTGTTTTATTGTGCAGAGGGGGGCTGCACTCCTTGGATCTAGTTTAAGGCAGCTAGCTTTTAGCAATTCAACTTTTGAAATGAATAAACAATACCTGTTTAACCCTCCACTTTGTCCCAGGCAGATCGTCTATCTAAGAAGTGCTGGAGTAAACTATGTAAAGAAGCACTGGAGCTCTCAGCTGGTACTTTTAGTATATGCGAAATTGTTGATGGCACTTCCATGGAATCAACAGACATCAGGGTATAGAGTCTTCGGCAGAATCTTTCGTTTGCAATGTTGAAAACAGAAGGTCTCTACAGGTATGACAACCGTGTTGTGTGGAGTCCAGCTGGCAATTTGTTTGGTAAGAAGTTACATGTTGAAAGCTGTTGCACAAGCATTGTGTCTTTTCCAGCTTTTGTGTTACTTTTATTATCCCTTGATGTCAACAGGGGTTGCCTATTCAAAGCACATAGTGCATACTTACACCTATAATGGTGGTGGAGATGTACGACAGCATACGCATACTTAACATACGAGCTATACAGCTATGATAAAGACTAGGTAGGGGCACCTAATTTCGCATTTACTACTGCCGCCACATCCATCATTCCATATGCCATTTGCTCCCAATGTCAGATCGATCACCTAATTGCACCGATCGCTCACTTAACGTAAGGTCTTCGTTTTATGCCCATCATTAAATACTGGCCTGCTCCAATCTTATCTTCAAGATTTCTGCACCTAGATATTGACATAGATTTCCTATCCGACCCAATCTACCACCAAGATTGCCCGACGTCAGATACATCACCTAATTTCGCATTTACTTCTGCCGCCACATACATCATTCGATATGCCATTTGCTCCCCATGTCATATCGACCACTTAATTGCACTGATTGCTCACTTAACGTAAGCTTTTCGTTTTATGCCGACCATTAAATTCTGCCCTGCTCCATCCGAGCCTCAAGTATTTTAGCTCCATTCACACTTAAAACCACCTTACAAACACGTTGAACTTTTGTATAAATTGGCCTCTTCTGCACCTGGATATTCACATACACCTCCCCACTTCACATAACATGGAATCCATTAGCATAAGCCAACTTACTGAACTCACAGCATTGTTTCTCTTAGCACTTATTCTCATGACTCTTCTGATTATTGACATCGTAAAAGTCGAAAGACAAAGAAAAAAGAAACCAAAAAAACAATAACATCTCTTTTGCATCATCTTACGCATTGTCTTATTTCCCCGCTTCCTTCTCTGTTACAGGTGTACGACGGATGCTTCAAATATGCATTCGGGTCCGCCATCGTGCTGCAACTCGCATTTTTATGCTTCTATCGTCTCTGCTCGACTGCGGCACTAATGTCCTAATTGTTAGCATTCGTGCTTGTCTTGTATTCTTCACATGTCTTATTTCCCCGCTTCCTTATCTGTTACAGGTGTACGACGGATGCTTCAAATATGCATTTGGGTCCGCCATGGTGCTGCAACTCGCATTTTTTATGCTTCTATCGTCTCTGCTCGACTGCGGCACTAATGTCCTAATTCTTAGCATTCGTTCTTGTCTTGTATTCTCATGTCACTATTTCTATTGCAGTTGTGTCATTTTGTGTCATTTTGGGCTAGCAACATAAACTGGTGTATCTTGAATCGTGTTTATGTATTACTGAAACTTGTTCATGTGACTATATATATTGCAATTGTGTGATTTATGTATTACTGAAACTGGTGAATTATATCTCCTGCTATAGCATGAAGAGTTTCTTACTGGGGAGAAATCTTGTAAATAGTGAAATTAGTGTCAAATGTTAGCAAGTTTAAATTAAATTGAAACGAGCCTATTTGCAGGAATACATTTCTTCTGCCTTGCAAACATGCCTTTTTATCCTCAGATTGTCTTTTCTTTCCTGTTCAAAACTTCTGGTATACAGAAGCTGCATTTTGCTCTTAGCTCTTGCTAGCCTTGCAAACATGCCTTTTTATCCTCAGATTGTCTTTTCTTTCTTGTTTAAAACTTCTGGTATACAGAAGCTGCATTTTGCTCTTAGCTCTTGCTAGCACTTCTTAAAGAAGCCTAAAGAAAGCCAAGATGCTTATTTGCGTTCAAACATCAACTCTGAATCTCCTGATCTAGTTCGGAAACTGTCGGCATATAGTGCTGCTATACGAATTCAAAGGCGGCTAGATAGAACTATGTGCAGGGACTAGCTGCTTCGCAGCCATCCTTTTTTTAAGTTTATCGTTTGAAGTAAGATTAGATATTTTAGGAAGAGTTTTTATTGATGAGAAGCTTGAGCAAAATCAAGTGGTTAATAATTAAATTGAAGTGAGAAGAGTAATAACTATAAAGAAACACACAAATGAACCATATACGTAAATATACAAATAAATTATTATTTATTTAGTCCAGGAAATTTTAATTTACAAAAAAAATATTTAAATATATCTTTATTGTTTTCCAATATGTCCAAACTAATCAACACCTTAGTCATAGTAAAGTGTTCAAATATGACACATTACAATGTGAAATTCTAAGACTTTTAAAGCTTTATGACATGTAATAGCTAGTGCCAGAAACCATTATTGTTACCCTAACAATCTTGACTATTTCTCTAGGTCATATTTACCTAACAATGCCCCCTTTAAATTTGTCAAGGAATTTTTTTTTGTATTTAATATATCATGTTCTTCTCCCTTATCACCTAGGTCTAAGTTAAGACTTTATCAATAGGGATACTTGTAACTAACTAAGTCTCACAACCATATGTCATTTACATGTAGTTTACAAATTTCAATATCCAAAGTAATTTTTTTTCTTTTGGTTATTGTTATCATGGAACTTATGTCATCGTTTTCTGGTTTAGAGTCACATCACACCATGTCCTCTTCTCATACCACTTCATCGCAACCAACATCATGATCTGGTTTTAGGTGGCTTTGGTCATTTTTTTTTTATCCTTCTCTTTAACCTATCATTCATGCACTTCTCTAGGCCCCTTTTAAACTTGACCAAACACTACATTTATTCCTTCAACCAAGTAGTCATTTATCCTTTTTGGCTCTTAGTATGCCACTTGTTGATAATTAAATTGATGTGATAATAAAATTAATTTCAAAGCAAAACACACATAAACCATATACACATGTTTTATTTGGAAAACCCCAACTAGAGAAAAACCATCTAACATTCTATATCTATTATTTTTCTTTGACTTAAACGTAGCCAAGGCATTGAACATGATGGCCACTTTGGCATATTGCAATGAAAACTCCCCAAGTATTTTAAAGAATTACAACATGTGATATTGCAAGACACCAATACAAGGCATCCCAAACCAGCATTATAATTCAACCTTCAATATTTCATTCAGTCAATTTTACCTCACACAAATCCCTTACACACTTTCCAAATCCCATGCAACATTTCCTTTATTCAAAAGCTCTATGACCTCTATTTTTTTAAAGAAACGATTATATTTCTATTAATCAATCTATAATCTGGCCAGCGCTATTACATTCAAAAGAAACAAAATTTCCACAACCCTCCAAAAATGCTTTGACCAAAGTCTATGAATATGCACAGATATCATTTCCAGATTTTCTACATCATTCTTCTTTTAGTTTCGCAAAAAAATCCCATTTATACTTACATACCTACATAACATAATATAACTAGCTAATAAATTAACTACCCAGTTCCTTCCACGTCATTCTGACCAAATTTTTTCTGTAACAGTCATGCCTGCTTCCTCTTACTGGATTGTTTTTGCTACTCCTTGTTGTTCATGCTCCTGCTGCATCTCAAGCATGCCGGAAAGCTTCGGAGGGAGATCCCCTCCCTCACCTAGTGCTAAATCTTGGTCACCATTATCACCGAGACCAAATACTTGTTTTAACACTGATACAATTGCATTCTCCACCTTAACCTCAAAATTCTCCACTTTGAAATCGAGGTTTTCCATCTTGGATAAAATTACCTCCACTGCTACTTGCACATTCTCAACATCTTTCTTCAGGCCATCTAATTTCCTCGAAACTAAGTTGAAATGAGAGTGGGCCTTAGAGATTATTTTCCCATCGATCTCGAATATCATGTCCTTCATTTCCTGCTTGAACACTCAATTAATATTTCCTAAGGAGTCTCTGGTGCAATTTCCTAACAAGGATGCCATTTCTTCAGCACGATGAGAGTGTATTGAAAGCCACAGTGTGTGTACTCTACACAACCATCCTCTTATAGCCAAGCTTAACTCAAAAATGACGATGGGGGAAGTCCCTTCACTTGTAATGCTATTCTAATTCATTGCACACCCTACTACCAAATTGGAATTCATTACATCTTGATATGGATCATGAAACCACACGATCGATCTTAGGCATTCCTCCTTTAATCATAGAAATCACTAATCCTTCACTGTTGGCCTACCTTAAATCTTGGACTATGATATCCCACTTGTCCACATGCTTTTCATTAATCCTCACTATTAACCATCTACTGGATGAAGGGCCAGACATACTGATGGGATGTCTACCATGAAGAAAATGTGCCACGTTATAACTATAACATTTAATCGACATGTCAGGTGAATTATCCTCCTGGATTTTGAGGTTCTCAAGTTATAAAAAATTATGGAATGTGACATGTTGTGATTATGCCCTCGTCCTCCCTCAATTCACCTTGCTCCAGATTGAGGCCCATATTGGCTTGGACATCCGCCAATACATTATTATCCCTCTTAATATAATAGAACTCTAAAATCTCAAATTTATCCATAATCAAATGAATTCTTTGCATAGTTGGCCTTAAATTGAAATCCTTGTTATGTTTGAGGTTGATGCATTTTTTAATGGTAATGAGTGTTGGGTGTGGAGCCTAATTATCTTCTTGATTTAGAGGTCCTAGCTGTGTTGGAGCCCAGTTCCTAAATGGGGCGGCAACGCCACCCATAGTATAGCTATCAGGGGGGTCTAGGGGGGGTGAGGACTACTTTTAAAGAGCCCCCCCTTGGCGGGGGTTCAAGGGTAGTTCCCCCGAAGCAAAAAATAGATGAAAATTTGCCTTGTAAAATATTGTAATGTCATAGTTAATCTAGGTCGTTCTTTAGGCGAATGATATGACAGTAGAAGTTATTTTAATTTACGGTTTTTTGCCCTATAAGGGAAGCCTTAGTTTATATGATTTAGTTGTATTGTGGTTGTGTAATATGGTTATTCTGAGAGAGAGAGAGAGAGAGAGAGAGAGAGAGAGAGAGGACGTCATGTGAGAGAGAAGAGGAAATTATAGAGGATCTATTGTATGTTGTATCTCTTGATTTTCCTAGATAATATAAATGGAAGGACTAGTTGTTTCTCCGTGGATGTAGCCCAAATTGGGTGAACCATGTATATTTGTGTCTCTCTTGTTTATGTGTTACTGTATATGTGTTTTTGCAATATTTTGTGTATTTAATTGCTCCTTTAATTAATTTATATCAATTGGTAACAGAACTGAAGGTTTATTTGGCTGAAAAACTCACAGGAGAGAAAGTCTCCTGGTTCAAATGCGAGCAATGGCGGAAGATGGTAGTTTTAGGGTTGAGAAATTTAATGGCCAAAACTACCAACTATGGATTATGCAAATTGAGGATTATTTGTATAAAAAAGATTTGTACCTATCATTAAGCGGAAAAATAAAGAATCCAATGAGTATGGAAGACGCAGAATGGGAGATTCTCGACATAAAGGCACTAAGAATAATACGACTATGTCTGGTGATGTCGGTGGCATTCAAAATTTCAAAGGAAATGATAACAAGAGGTTTAATGACCACATTGGAAAAACTACGTGGAAAACCTTAGGCCCCAAATAAGGTATTTCTTATCAAGTGTCTATTTAATATGAAGATGTCAGAAGGTGGATATGTTGTTAATCATTTAAATGAATTTAACAGGGTTACCAGTCAATTAAGTTCTTTAGGGATAAATTTTGATGATGAAGTTAGGGATATTTTATTTTTGTGGTCATTGCCAGAAAGTTGGAAGGGCCTATTTACGACTATTAGTAATTTTGTCTTTGGATCTAGTACATTAAAGTTTGATGATGTTGTCGGTGCCATCCTTAGCAAGGAAATGTGATGGAAAAGCTCTGCTAAGACATGAGGTAATGCTTTGACTGCAAAGTCTAGGGGAAGAAAAATGGAAATAGGAGGGAGCGTAGAAAATTGCATTAAGTCAAGAAAATGTACATCCAAATCCATATCAAGGATAGTGTGTTGGGAATGTGGGAATAAATGAAACGTGAAGAAAGACTATATATCTCGGAAGGGAAAAGAAGGAGATGGACAAAAAGAGAACAATCATGAAGTGAATGTGACAAGCGATGTGTTGCAAGATGCTTTGATCCTTTCATTAGATAATATTATTGATGCATGGGTAGTTGATTTAGGGACTTCATTCCATTCTACACTTGATAGGAAACATTTTCATGGCTATGTTCAAGGAGATTTTGGACATATTCGTTTGAGTGATGATAAACCCTGTAAAATCATTGGAATCGGTAAGGTTTTTATAAAGAAACAAAATGGAAACCAATGGCTATTGTTGGAGGTAATGCATGTTCCATAACTGAATAAGAATCTAATTTCAACAGGGCAGTTAGGTGGTGAAGGTTGTGTAACTACATTCACAGACAGAACCTGGAAGGTCACTAAACGAGCCTTGGTAATAGAAAAAGGAGAAAAGGTTGGCACGTTGTTTTTATGCAATGATATTTATAATTTTGTTAATGCTTTAACCTCCACATGAGCAGATACGACATTGTGGCATCATAGGCTCATGCACATGAGTGAGAAAGGGATGCAGATTCTTCACTCAAGAAATTTGTTGCTAGATTTGAAGCATGTTGACTTGGATTTCTATGAGAATTGTGTTTACAAAAAACAAGAGGAGTCAGATTTATCAGAGTTGGGAAGGGAAATAAGAGAGAAAAATTAGAGCTTGTTCATACAGATGTATCGGGACCAACTCAGGTATCATCTCTTTTTGGCTCTTGCTATTATGTTACTGTTATTGATGATGAAACTAGAAAACCCTGGATTATTGTATTCAGAATAAATCTGATGTATTTGACACTTTTAAGAAATGGAAAGCTTTGGTTGAGAATGGGTCAGGAAAGATGTTGAAGTGTCTGATATCATATAATGGAGTTGAATACTACAACAAATATTTTGATAACAACTGTTCAAAACATGGAACTCGCAGAGAGAAGACAATTCCAGGAACACCACAGGAAAATGGTGTGTCAAAAAGGATGAACATGACAATCATGGAGAAAGCAAGGTGCATGAGATTGCATGCAAGGTTGCCCTTATAATTTTGGGAAGATGTTGTAGATACTATTTTTTATCTAATAAACAAAGGGCCTTTAATTTCTTTGGATAGTGGTATTCCAAAGGAGGCATGGACAAGTAAAAAGGTAGACTACTCATTTTAAATACATTTGTTTGTGAAGCCTTTTTCCACATTAATAAACAAAATAGAACAAAGATTGAGGTAAAATCAAAGAAATGTACCTTTATTGGATATGGTGTTAATTATTTTGGTTATCACTTATATGATTATGAAAATCACAAAATCATTAGGAGCAGAGATGTCATATTCAATGAAAAGGTCTCGTATAAGTATCAGATAGAGGGAAAGAAACAGGAAAAGGAAAATAACTAGGGCTCTACCATAAGGGAGAGGATGCCCCCGGCAAGGCTCGACCGTAAGGGAGAGGATGCCTTATGCAGTGCTTGATAATAGCACAGAAAAAGTAAGGGTGCCTGAAAATCATAATGATCAGTAACCACAACAACAACAATAACCAAAATAGCAACAAGCACATCAAACACCTGAAAGTGGTGTTAGAAGATCTATTAGGATAAGTAGACCCCTTGAACGATACTCTCCTTCATTATATTATGTATTGTTGACTAATTATGGTGAACCATAAAGATTTGAAGAATAAATGCAGATAGAAACCAGGAAGAAGTGGAAGCAAGCCATGGAAGAAGAGATGGAATCCTTGATGCATAACCAAACTTGGGACTTAGTCAAGTTTCTTGCAGGTAAAACAATATTGCAGAATAAATGGGTTTACAGGTTAAAGGAAGAATATGGAGGAAAACAAAGGTATAAGGCTAGACTTGTGGTGAAAATGTTTGCACAAAAGAAAGGTATACAGTTTGATGAAATTTTTTCTCCTGTTGTTATAATGATTTCAATCAGAACTATTTTAAGTCCAATGGTGGAAAAATATTTTCATCTTGAGAAGTTATATGTAAAGACAACTTTCTCCATAGGGATTTGGAGGAAGAAATATATATGTAACATCCACAAGGGCATGATCTCAAACGAAAGGATAAATTAATGTGCAGGTTGAAGAAGAGCTTGTATGGCCTAAAACAAGCTCCAAGGAAATGGTATCTAAAATTTGACAAGTTTATGTCTAAAAAAAGGTTATACTAGATTTCATTATGATCAGCATGTTTATCTTAAGAAACAAAATGTTGTTATCTATATATATTTCTATTGTATGTAGATGACATGCTTGTTGTGGGGTCTAACTTGGAGGAAATAAATGTTCTCAAAGGAAAATTGGAAAATTGATTTGCAATGAAGGATTTGGGTGCTGCAAAACAAATCCTTGGTATGAGAATAACTAGAGACAGGAAAAACTGCAAATTAACATTGTCACAGAGTGAGTACATAGAAAGGTGTTGGAAGGATGTAATATGTAGAATGAAAAACTAGTTAGTACACCTTTGCCTAGCCATTTCAAACTAAGTTAGGAGATGTGTCCCAAAACCCAGGAAGATATGGATTATATGTGTAAAGTTCCATATGCATCAATAGTTGGAAGCTTAATGTATGTCATGATCTGGACAAGGCTTGATATTTCACATGTAGTGGGAGTTGTAACAAGGTATATGAACAATCCAGGAAAAGAGCATTGGATGGATGTGAAATCGATTCTCAAATATTTGAGAGGTACCATAGATTAAACAATTATGCTTTGGTGGTTAAAAACATTTTTCTATAGGGATCTGTTGATGCAGATATGGACGTTGATAGAGATAACATGAGGAGCACCATAGGGTATGTGTTTACTGTAGGTGGAACAACTATAAGTTGCGTTTCAAAATTGTAAAATATTGTTGCACTTTCAATAACGGAAGTAGAGTATGTGATTTCTACAGAGTCTAGTAAAGAAATGAATTGGTTACAAAGGTTTATGAACGAGTTGGGAAAGAAGGAGGAGATGGGAAGGTTATAGAGTGACATCAAAAGTTTCATTTATCTTGCAAAGAACTTAACATTTCATTCCAAGATTAAACATATATAGATCAAGTACAATTTCATACGGTTAGTGTTGCAAGATGGATAGTTGAAGCTTGAAAAGATTCACACTAGCCAGAATCCTGCAGACATCTTAACATAAGTCCTAACTAGGGAGAAAATGAGATCATGCTCAGTTTCAATTGGTCTTCAAGTATGATGATGAAGATGAGAAACAACTAGGTCCAAAGTGGAAGCATTTTCCAATAAATGAAGTAGTGGTGGAGTTGCTATAATGAGTCTCTAAGTGGGAGATTATTGGATGTGGAGCTTGATCATCTTCTTGATTCAGAGGTCTCAGTCGTGTTGGACCCCAGTTCCTAAATGGGGAAAAGATGCCATCCATATGATAGCTCCGAAGGGCTCCAAAGGGGGTTGGAAACTAATTTTAAAGATCCCCCTGGTCGAGGGTTCGAGGGAAATAGCCCTAAAGCTAAAAATAGATGAAAATTTGTCTTGTAAGATATTGTAATTTCACAGTCAATCTGGGCCAGTCATTAGGCAAATGATTTGATGGTAGAAGTTATGTTAATTTATTATTTTTTCCCCTAGAAGTAAACCCTTGGTTTATATGAGGGAATTGTATTGCAGTTGTGTATCGTTTTTCTGAGAGAGAGAGGAGGTTGTGTGAGAGAAAAGAGGAAATTACAACGGATCTGTTGTAGGTTATATCTCTTCATTTTGTTGGATAATATAAAAGGAAGGACTGGTTTTTTCTTCGTGGACGTAGACCAAATTAGATGAGTCACATATATATGTGTCTCTCTTGTTTTATTCATTTCTGTAGTTGTGTTTCCACAATAATTTTTGTATTTCATTGCTCCATTAATCAATTTCTAACAATGAGAGAGCCTCGAAAGACACTTAATTGGAGAATGCCTTCAACAACTGCCAACTTCATCCCTTTCCATAGTCCTAGTTCTTCCACTTGATTATTTAAGGCTAATCCCGGTCCCCACACAAACATTTTTTCTACTTTTCAATCGTGGTAATAGATAACCCCTCCCGCTCCTGTCTCCAACAAATGGCCTTTCGAAACACCATCAAACAATATATGATATTGGCCCATCGTATTTCTCCATTCTTCAAAATGTTCTATTGGAATATGAATGATATATGGCATCTTCCTTTGACCATGAATTTGGCCTCCTTTTAAGTCTAGGGGATTTTTAACATTGAGCAATTATTTATCTTCCTCCGAAAGATTGACCATATCATCTTGATCGAAACTTCTCGTTGATACAAATTCAAATAGAAGTTGACAAGTTGTAGGTGAAACAATAGGTTTTCTTTCCTTGAAAATAACATCGCTCCTTGTGAGGAAATGGTGTTGTGGTTTTTACCTTTTGTTTTCTAGTTGGTGCTCATGTCCTTTTATCGATGTGGGTTGAGTTATTAGTTCCTAGAGCATTGGTTGGAAAAACGCTCTGGAAGCCCTGTAACAACTTGGGTTTAGTTACTAGTTTTAGAAGCCTTGGTTGGACAAACAGGCTGGAGCCCTTGTTGGGTTGAGTTACCAGTCCTAGAAGATTTGGTTGGAAAAATGATCTGAAGCCCGATGATAGTTGTTGGTTGAGTTACTAGTCCTGGAAGTCAAGTTGGAACAAGTGCTCTAGAGCCCTGGACAGCTTAGACAGAGACTGATCTGGTGATGGTTAGTGATGTTTAACTGTGAGTTCGAATCACTGGTTGAGGGTTGAGGTGGTGTGACCTTTGGAAGCCCTGGTTCGGTTTTCTTGGTTTATTCCATGGGATCCCACATTTATGCTTAGAATATGGCATGAGGGTGTGTTGACAGTGCTGGACCTGCCAACATGTCAAGGGGATCTCCCCTGTAAGAAGTCCCAATTAGACCTCAAACCTTTTGCTGTAGGAGTCCCAACAGTGGGTCGTAAGGTAATTCCTTAACCGCAATGTCGCACAGAGGCAAGTAAGATAACTCTGTCAGTAGCAAGGGTGTGACTAATGCAGTGAGTCAAGGAATGAGTATGAGAGGTTCCAACACTTCAAAGGGAAAGGAAGGTGAAGGTGAGTTCTAGGTTGAAAGGGATCAGTCCCAACTTGGCTAGGAACACACAACATAAAGGACATGCACAACTTTCGGCAGAGCAGTCGACACAGATGCGACTATCAAAACATACAAGGTAAGATAACACGAACAACACTCGTGGATTAGTCCGAGATGAGTTCATGAGAAGGGTCTATCTGATGTCCAGCAGAGCAGTCGACACGGGCGGTGACAACATTAACAACATATGCAACACATTAACAACAAGGTTCATATAATTGCATACAAAACAGTTCATACACAAGTACATAAGTTAAACAACATATATCATTAAGGCAACCGGAATAGTCCAACTACAATAACAAAATATGCATGAAAATATGTTGGCTCTTATTATAAAAGAAGTGTAAGTCACAATCATACAATACACCATGCAAACCTGCTAGCCCCATCAGTGGAACGTTACAGAGACATCCGCTTGCTCCTCAAAGAGATGTACTAGCTCTCCGTGCAGTGGAGAAGCCAAGGCTCGTTACAATACTGTCCAAGCCTTCTTCAAGATAGTCTTAGTAGAAGCTTGGCTGACCAAAAGCCTATACAATGAGTTATGAGGGATTATTTATAACAAAGGGTGGGGTGACCCTTGACATTCCCCTTTGTGACAGTTCAACTACCCTCATGACTCTTCACCTACTCTATGACTATTACATCCAACTTTTGACACTCGACTTACACTTGAAATGACCCAACATTACAATGCAGATGTACTCATGTGAGACAATATGGCTTGAGCAAGCCTTGCAAGACATCACTGACACTCGGTTTGCTATGGTGAGACCAACTCTTTGACATGCTTGTGATGGTGAAGCTGGTGAGTTGATGCCAAGCTTGGTCGTCCGTTATGGAGTGCATGTACCTCATGGTGACATCTTGCTGAAGCGAACTCTTGCCTCCATGTTGTAACCGGTGCATTGGTTTGACCCCTTCATCTAACTCATCTACTAACATGCACATGGTCTTCTTGGATACGGTTGAAATGGTAACACACTGATGCATAGTGTCCGTGTTGATCTTCAAGTGTGTGTTGGTGGTCATGTGCATCAACTTGCCGAAGTGCATGTTTAGCCCTAGGAAGTATGGTTGAACCAACAACACACTAATCCATAGTGCCTGTGTTGATCTTCAAGTGTGTGCTGGTGGTCATGTGCATGAACTTGTCGAAGTGAATGTTCAGCCCTAGTTGGACTTACTTCTTGTCTTCGCCTTGGTGAGTGTGTTGAATGGGTTGGATTGCATGCGTGCACTCAACGACATGCATGATGTTGGATCCTTTGTATGCAATCAACAACACTGTTCACCATGTTTTCTTTGTGTCAGTTGCTGAGATGGATCCTTAACTTGTACTGGCACAGTTTCATCCATGAGTGCATGTTGCACCCACTGTTGTTCCTATTTCTGCTGCAACTCATTGGACTGTCTGTGCATCTTCATGTCCTTCCTCAGTTGCTTCTTTAACACATGCAAATCCTTCTTTGTCCCATATTTTTCCTTCACGCGATCTTCATGCCGCGTCGTCACTTCATAGCTTGAGTCTCCAAAGTTGCTTTCATTATTAGTGGATTTTCTTGATCTTGCAACTTTGCTCTGCCTCTATGTTGTCAACAACATTTCTCTTGCATTCACTGCATTTGTTGCATTTGCTGCATTCGGTATGCGGCCTTCAGCTGATGTTCATGATGTTGCTCATTGTGATGTTGCTGCTTGATGTCCTTGTCCATGAACAACTTGATGTCTTCGTGAGTAGGTAAGCCCATGGAAACTTGATCAACTGCATCCCCAAGCGTGCTCTGAATGGTGTCTTTGTCTTTGCTCTCCTGGAAACCATTGTCCCTGTATTGCTGAGAGGCAGATGAACACCTGCGATACCTAGAGACATGGAAACACTCACAACAAGAAATTTGTTAGTCGAAAACCAAAATGAAAATGAGAACTGACTTGCAACATCCCTAGGTGAATGATCATGAAGGTTGCGCAATTTCAACCTAGAGGTCGGGAGACAAAATGCCAAGACTGCACAAGGCACAGTCCAATTGGGCAGTTGGCTGCTGGGATTGCGCAATGCATGATTCTAGCTGGGAAAGACTATTGGCCCAGGGACAAATTTGCGCAAATTTTTGGGCCAAGCAGCCACTAACCTCCATAAATTCGCAATTCAGTCTAGGAGGCCATTGCTGGGCCAGAATGCGCAAATTTGGAGAGGAAGATGAGCTTCCCTTCTCCAGATTGTGCAATGCCACCTTGGTTAAGGCAGAGACCAGGCCAAGGTTGGCCCAACTCACCAACGGGCAACTAAAAGCAAGTAAGTCAATGAAATGCATGGCGACACTAAGTGATAGAAAAAGTGATAAATAGTGCATGCAAAACATGAATGGAAGATTCAACAAACAGATCAACATGCATGTGGGTGAGGTCATTCGTCGGTTGGGTGAACGTCCGTGCAAAACAGTTTCATGCATGTGACAGCAGTGAGATAGCAATGGAAATTGAAACAGAGCTAGGACAAGCTAGTATACATATAAACAACAACAGGCGTTCAAAGAATTCAAGCAAAAAATACTCATACAATCGAAAACCCAAAAAGTGATAGAAATTTTGCATAAGGCATGGGAAGCAAGCTTACCCCAAAACAGCTGAGTTGAATGTGCCGACTGCTCCTTGATGTGATGTGGGGTGTCAGAGCTACAAGGTTGATGTGAGGAATGAGCTCTACAGCGTCTAGTTGATGAGTTTTGATAACATCGAGGTTGTGACGAGCATGCCACAAATCTAGCAGAAGCGACACTTGTAGGGAGGTTTCTGAATTACTCCTTGCATGTAACCTCCAACTTCTAAACATAGATCCCTAAAAGAAGGGATGCCTTTGCATGCTGCCTTGGGAGAAGCACCCTATCCATGCAAGTTTGTTTTGCTCGGTCGCGGAGGGAACCGGTCAACTCAGCTGCACATGCAAGCGACTGCTCGACTGCTGGAGATAAATGCGCATCTTTGACTGCAAGTTGGGCTGACTACCCAAGGGGATTTCACAATTTCTGGGCAGAGAAGTTGACTGCTACCTAGATTTTCGCAAATCCTAGGCTGTATAGCCTATTGATGGAAAAAATTGTGTAAATACTTCTAGGAAGGTTCACTGCCAAGATTGTGCAATCCTGGAGCCCAACAAGCTGTCAGAGGGAATTGCGCAATTCCTGGAGGGAAGGCTAGTTGTCCTCTATAAATGCGCAAATTTCACTAGGAAGTTGCTAAGCCTGTAGCTGGACTAAGTCTAGGTAAGCAGCCTATGAAGGGAAAATATCAAACTATGATCGACAGGCTGCCTTTGAGAAAGAAAGAAACTGAAGCTTGAGGACTTGACGAAGAAAGAAAATGTTGTGAAGGTTGGTAGGGAGGCTCCAAAATGGGATAAGGAAAAATTTTGGAGGGTGGTTGTAGCCGCTACAACACTTGGTGACACAATGGTAGAACTCCAGCTCTCTGAATGGACCTTGTTCGTGAAAAGCAAGCTTAACACCTCTGGAAGTATTGTTCAGCTCTCAGCTCGTCTTGGCTTAACATTAGCTTGATTGTAAGATGTAGCATCTTCCAGACTCTTGTTCGATTAACACACATTCCAAGCCAAGGAAACACAGTTGTTTCGATTGGGGTTGAGGGGTATATAAGTGCACAAGTAATATAGTCGTCAGAGTCTAAGTTTCATCTCTGGTGTTGCTCCACTGCCAGGAGGCATGGACAGTACCACGGTGGAGTCACATAGGAACAAAAACATGGCTCCGCTACCAGCGAGCCTGGTCAGTACCCCGGCGGAGTTACCTGCATCACCTCCCTACGAAGGAAGCCTTTCTCTTCTTTTGCCTCATTCATTTTTCATCTTGAATTTTTTACCTTTTCATTTTTTTCATTTTTATTTTCAATGTGCATAACACTTATTCATTTCAGAGGCAGAAGAGGGATCTCAACTTATTGAGAGCAGAGGAGGTTGTTCCACTAGAGAAGTAGTTTATTATATCTCTGACGTGCTTTTTAAGGTGTTCCCCCTCACCTTACTCTACTTGACTGAGATAACAAGGGTTAACCCAAAAACAATCGACTAGAGAAAGTGACATTAGTTAGCACGCAAGCATTGTGCTTATACCAAGGTTCACTTTGAAGAGTACGTATTTTCCTTCGACGTATCATGTACTAAGAGTAATAAGTTCATCATACAGAGGTAGGATGATAGATAACCAAGTAGTGATAGCTGGACAAACCCTCTTGTACTTTACCTAGCTTGTTTCATGAGTCACACATGGTTTCATGCGAACTAACCTACGAATGAAACAAATGAATGAACTGAAAACAGAGCCAAGCAAAAGCAGAAGCAAAAATGAGAGCAAAGCAAGAAAACACACAAACAAAGCATGAAAGAAAACAAGCATGCAAGCAAACAATTGAAAGCAAAGACTACTCCTACTCCTACATTAACGGTGCATGGGCCTGATCACATGAAGTGATACTTCCAATGCAGCCACCGGCGCATTAGTAGACCCATGTTGGTGAAGGCTTGGTCGATGAGTAACCCAGTTGTGTGGACCAGCATATAAGAAATATATAACAGTGAAGATAGCCACACTTCATGTTTCAAAGTGCCCACGGGACATAAGTGAGTGCATGTGCATGACAGACAGTTAGTGGCCTTATCATGGTGCTGTGTGACACTATGTGCAACTTTGAAGCACAAGAACACTCTTGACTGTGACATGTAAGCAAATGAAAGAAACAAAGACAACTTGTGTCGCACACGAGTTCTTGCAATATAAGACTCCTCCAAAGCATGAGCAATGGGATAGTGTAATTTGAGTGGATGAAGTGTGATCTGAGTGTTAGATTGATCTTGAGTGCATACAGATGAGTGATGAGGAGCCTTGAGTGTTTGAACAATTTCCTGATTGGAAGCGAAACCAACCTCAGTGCAACGAGGGCCTAACATAACCATCAGCTTGGGCTAAAGTGCCTCAACGGCCTGTGGGGTTTCGACTTTGTTGACAGATGGATCTTTGTAGACTAGTGGCTTAGATGGATTAACAACGAGTGAATCAACATTGTGATCCGATGATGAGGTGAAGAGATCACAACAACCGAGATCAGAAAATTCAGGATGTTGGTCAATCCTTCGCCAAGTGTTGATGCTCAAGCTCCCACTCATACTCTTCATGAATGATAGTGCATGTTGGTTGTGCAACACCAAATCTATTAGTGGTTTGTTCCTCATTTACAACAAGCGAAGAGTCCAGAATGGATGAACACAAGACAACATCATCCAGAGGAACACCTGGGTGCGAAGACAGAGGTCGAAAAAAAGAATGCATATGAGAACTTGAAGGACTCACAACCAAATCTGCGTGAAAATTGTGTGGAGTGATGTTGGGAGGGTGTGAAGGTTGAACAGGTGTATGAACATGATCCTCAACATCACATGGCAATGGTGGAACTGTTGAATGAGAGGGAGGCAGACAGTCCGTTGAGACAGTGCCTTATCCCACGTGAGACTGCGCAGTTCCATCAATGAAGAATGTTAAGCGAGGCTTGATATAAAGTTGCTTATAGGGATGGGCTGATTTCTTAAGACAGTACTCAAACCAGTCCCAAAGATAAGAGAACTTCATCTGGCTCCTCGGAGCTTGAAACTATAAGTCATGGAAGTGCTACCAAAAATTAATAATGGATTCATTCGGAGCCCTCCGTTGTTGTAACAGTTTACGGTCAAGATGGTCTGGATCCAAATGATGGAACGTGTCTTCAATAAGATCACATAAATGCTCACATGAGTGCATGGTGTCAGCCAGTAGGCTGAGTAGCTAACGAAATGGGGATTCACAAATTGTGAATGCAAGCAACAGACCGACCTGTTTGTCAGTAAACTCATCTTCCTCATAAATCACAGAAAGAAAGTTATGTAAGTGCTCAGGCCAAGCCACTTCGCCTTAACTATCATACATGTGAGTGGACAAGAGATTGAAAAGCTTCCTCGAGATGGAGACATCTTCACGATTCGAAAAACATCTCAGGGGAAGAAGAATGCAAGACTCCATGAAAGATATGAAAAGGTTCAAAAATGGATGAGAGGACACTGCTTGTCATTAGGCCCTCCTTCTAGCGTCAGAAATGTTGATGGTGCTGGACCCGCCAACATGTCAAGGGGATCTCCCCAGTAAGAAGTCCCAATTAGACCTCAGACCGTTTGGTGTAGGAGTCCCAGCCACAGGGGCTTCGCTCAATGAACCTTTGACCTATCACGTGCGTTCGTGGCATATTAAACAATACCCCTAATTTGACTACATATTGGAAACTACCCCTAAAAATCACATTATTTAACCCCCTACTAATACGAACCCAATACACCTTCCCAATTAAAAAAATCCCTACTTCCACTAGATATTGTAGGTATCCATTTTTTCATTAACATTTTTTATACCCCTTTATATTTTTCATTAACTTTTAGCTCCATTTTTTATACCTACCAATATAAAAACCCTTTACCCCCTATATATACCCCAATATATTATGTCATTTTTTCCTCAATATATATCCCCCAATATGAACCCACGTGGTATGGTATTTCTCCCCAGTGAAGCCCCTGTGGTCCTAGCAGTGGGTTGTAAGGTAATGCCTTAACCAAGATGTCGCACAGAGGCAAGTAAGATAACTCTGTCAGTAGCAAGGGTGTGAATGATGCAGTGAGTCAAGGAATGAGTATGAGAGGTTCCAACACTTCAAAGGGAGAGGAAGGTGAAGGTGAGTTCCAGGTTGAAAGGGATCAGTCCCAACTCGGGTAGGAACACACAATACAAACGAAATGCATAGATTCCAGCAGAGCAGTCAAAATGGATGTGGCAATCACAACATACAAGGTAAGATAACACGAACAACACTCGCGGATCAGTTTGAGACGAGTGTGACGGTTGATTTAACAAGGTTCATGAGAAAGGTCTGTCTGGTGTCCAGCAGAGCAGTGGACATGGACAGTGACAACATTAACAACATATGCAACACATTAACAACAAGTTTCGTATAATTGCATAAAAATCAGTTCATACACAAGTACGTAAGTTAAACAACATATATCATTAAGGCAACTGTAACAATAACAACATATGCATGAAAATGTGCTAGCTCTTTTTATAAAAGAAGTGTAAGTCACAATCATACAATACACCATGTAAACCTACTAGCCCCATTAGTGGAACGTTACAGCCACATCTACCTGCTCCTCTAAAGAGATGTACTAGCTCCAGGCAGTGGAGAAGCCAAGGCCTGTTACAATATTGTCCAGGCCTTCTTCAAGATAGTATTAGTAGAAGCTTGGCTGACCAAAAGCCCATACAATGAGTTATGAGGGACTATTTATAGCAAAGGGTGGGGTGACCCTTGACATTCCCCTTTATGATAGTTCAACTACCCTCATGACTCTTCACCTACTCTATGACTGTTACATCCAACTATTGACACTCGACTTACACTTGACATGACTCAACATTACAATGCACATGTAATCATGTGAGACAACATGGCTTGAGCAAGCCTTGCAAGACATCACTGACACTCAGTCTACTGTGGTGAGACCAACTCTTTGACATGATTATGATGGTGAAGTTGGTGAGCTGATGCCAAGCTTGGTTGTTTGTGATGGAGTGCATGTACCTCATGGTGACATCTTGCTGAAGTGAACTCTTGCCTCAGTGTTTCAACCGGTGCATTGGTTCGACCCCTTCATCCAATTCGTCTGCTAACATGCGCATGGTCTTCTTTGGTAGAGTTGAACTGGCAACACACTGATGCATAGTGTCTGTGCTGATCTTCAAGAGTGTGCTGGTGGTCATGCGCATCAACTTGATGAAGTGCATGTTCAGCCCCAATTGGACTTACTTCTTGTCTTCGCCTTGGTGAGTGTGTTGAATGGGTTGGATTGCATGCATGCACTCAATGACATGCATGCTCCTGTATCCTTTGTATATGATCAACAACATTGTTCATCATGTTTGCTCTGTGTCAGCTACTAGGATGGATCCTTAACTTGTACTATCATAGTTTCATCCATGAGTACATGTTGATCCCACTACTCTTCCTGTTCTTGTTGGAACTCATTGGACTGTTTGTGCAGCTTCATGTTCTTCCTGAGTTTCTCCTTCAACACATGCAACTCCTTCTTTCTCCAATGTTCTTCCTCCACGTGATCTTCATGTTGTGTCGTCACTTCATAGCCTGAGTCTCCAAAGTTTCTTTCATTATCAATGGATTTGCTTGATCTTGCAACTTTGCTCCGCCTCTATGTTGTCAACAATCTTCCTCTTGCATTCGCTGCTTTCACTGCATTTGTTGTGTTCGCTGCATTCGGTATGCTGCCTTCAGCCGCTATTCATGATACTGCTCATTGTGATGTTGTTGCTTGATGTCTTTGTCCATGAATAACTTGATGTCTTAGTGAGTAGGTAAGCCCATGGACATTTGATCGACTGCATCCCTGAGGGTGCTTTGAACATTGTCTTCGTCTCTGCTCTCCTGGAAACCATTGTATCTGTACTACTGATAGGCAGATGAACACCTGCGATACCTAGATACATGGCAACACTCATAACAAGCAATCTGTCAGTTGAAAACCAAAATGAACATTAGAACTGACTTGCAACATCCCTGGTGAATGATCATGAAGGTTGCACAATTTCGGCCGGGAGGTCGGGAGACCGACTACTGAGACTGCACAAGGCATAGTCCAGGCTGCTGAGAGACTGACTAACTACTGGAACTGCACAATGCACAGTCCAGTTAGGCAGTTGGCTGTTGGGATTGTGCAATGTACGATTCCTGTTTGGAAAGATTGCTAGCATAGGGATAGATTTGCGCAAATTTTGGGCCAAACAACCACTGACCTCCAGAAATGCGCAATTCAGTCCAAGAGGCTAGTGATGGGCTAGAATGTGCAAATTTGGAGGAAGGTGAGCTTTCCTTCTCCAGATTGCAGAATGCTGCTTTGGTGAAGGCAGAGACCAAGCCAAGGTTGGCCTGACTCGCCAACGGACAACTAAAAGCAAGTAAGTCGATGAAATGCATGGCGACACTAAGTGATAGCATAAGTGATAAACAATGCATGCAAAACATGAATGGAAGATTCAGCAAACAAATCTACATCCATGTGGGTGAGGCTGTTCGCCAGTTGGGCAAACGTCCGTGCAAAACATTTCATGCATGCGACAATAGTGAGATAGAAACAAAAATTGAAATAGAGCTAGGACAAGGTAGTATACATATAAACGACAGTAGGCATTCAAAGAAATCAAGAAAATAGTACTCATACAACCGAAAACCGAAAAAGCAACAAAAATGCAGCACAAAGCATGGGAAGCGAGCTTACCCCAAAACAGTTGAGCTGAATGTGCCAACTACTCCAAGATGTGATGTGGGGTGTCAGAGCTACAAGGTTGATGTGAGGAATGAGCTCTGCAACTTCCGGTTGATGAGTTTTGATAACATTGAGGTTGTGACGCGCATGCCACAAATCTAGCGGAGGCGACACTTGGAGGGAGGTTTCTGAATTACTCCTTGCATGTAACCTCCAACTGCTAAACATAGATCCCTGAAACAAGTGAAGCCTTAGCATGCTGCTTTGGGAGAAGTAGCCTATGCATGCAAGTCTATTTTGCTCGGTCTCGGAGGGAACTGGTCAACTCAGCTGCACATGCAAGCCACTGCTCGACTATTGGAGATAAATGCGCATTTTTTACTGTAAGTTGTGCTGACTGCCCAAGGGGATTGCGCAATTTCTCAGCAGAGTAGCTTACTTTTACAAAAATTTACGCAAATCGTGGATTGAACAGCCTGTTGATGTGACAAATTACGCAAATCCTGCTGGGAGGGTTGGCTGGTAAGATTGCGCAATCCTAGAGCCCAATAGGATGTCTGAGGGAATTGCGCAATTCCTAGAGGGAAGGTTGGTTGCACTCCAGAAATGCGCAAATTTCACTGGGACGCTACTCAGCCTGTAGCTAAACCAAGTCTAGCGAAGCAGCCTGTGAAGGGAAAAGATCAAAATGTGATCAACAAGCTTCCTTTGATCAAGAAAGACACTGAAGCTTGAGGACTTGACTGTGAAACTTAAATTGCAAGTCGAGGAATTGAAATATCACACGTTTGTTCGAAACATTTTTTGCCCGTCCTGCCCGTCCTGCCTATAATAGGCCCATGAAAGGTCCTGAAGCGATGATGCTCTCATGCCTGTCTACAAAAAAGAGCTTTTTTTTTAAGTCATGTGTTTGTTCCTTACCCAGTATCAAATCACCTCAAGAGTTTAATAATTTTTTTGATCTTTCTTGCAATTTGTAAAAAGAAATTAAAACATAAAATAGTATATTGGTGTAAATTAAATAATTAGTAAATAGTAATAGTTATCAATCTATAATAAATATTTAAAAATAATTACTTCATAATATATTATTAAAGTTTAAAATTTCATAAAATTAAAGTAAACTATAATTTTATTTTAAATTATAAATATTATTAGTTGAATTGAGGCTTCTGTGATCCATATCAAGCTATGAGAAACTATTTTAGCGTAAATCACATGATAGTACTATCATGTGATTTACGCCGAAATATTTTCTCATAATATAAATATTATTATAAAAAAATTAATATACAAATTAACATATATAAAACATATAACAAGATTTTTATATTATAAATATTATTATAAAAAAGTTAATATATAAGTTACTATATATAAAACATATAAGAAGATTTTTAATTATAAAAATTCATTTTATTTTATAGAGGTGGGTAATTTATAAATATGTTTTGCTACAAAACCATAAATTAATATTATGGTTTATAAATAATAAATGTTTAAAAAACCATAAATCATTTTTTATGACCTTTTTACATATAATATTTTTTAGTTAATTAATTTATTAAACAAAAAAAATGCGTTAAATATAAATCTGAACACAAAAATATTTTATTTTAAAATATTATTTAAGACCATTTACTTGATAATTAAATGAAAATTATAGAAATCTTATTTCAAAATAAAACAAATTAGACAATTCTATCACATAAATAATAGTCGAATCTATCACAGAAATAATATAATTTCGAGAGTATACGAAGAAAATGTTCCAACATTCATGTTAATGTTCGGACATTGAATACGGCCAGATCAAGAAATTTCTTTGCACTTTTCATGCTACATTGCCGTGTCGAGTGCCACTTTCTTATCCAACCCATGAGTGTTGCTCGCCACCGTGTACTCACAGTGGTGAAATACAGAAAACGCGTTTGACTCATCGGCAATACAGAAAACGCATTGATTCCCTCGATCTAAAAAGTTGATAAAACCATATCGTTCAAAGTTAAAACTTGCAGCGTAATGCAATTAAAAGTGAAATATAGCATTCGCCAATGTTTAAAAATTGTTGTCATAGGCAACCCAACGACAATATGATCCGCTCATCTGAATCCTTCCCTGCTTTCGAAGGCAATGTCACCCTCTCCATGGGGTGTAAGGAGCCATGCTGTTGAATCTTCACTCCACCAAAAAACAGTCATCGCTTTAATACACATTCACCTATTCAATCATCTAAATATATAGAAACTATAGAAGATCTAGAGTTTGATTACCTCTCCTTCCGCTTTTGGAGGAAGCGTTTTAGAGATAATTTCTTCATTATTTCCATATCTGCATGCAGAACAAGAAACCATGTTAAAACAATTCTCTACCTGAAAAACCTTTTTCTATATTTTCACACTCCATCCACCACATTCAATATAAAATATGTGCGATAGGCGTCTTACCTACTGCTGGCTGCTGTTGTGATATTTGTTCAATTTTACTGTTGGTAATTGTAGATGTTGTTATGTGGCTCGAGCTATTGGTGTTGGCAAGCTTCATAATGTCTTGAACCTGCCAATAAAATGGCAATGTAATGCGTCAAAAACAAAATAAACTAAAAAAATGAGCGATTCGTGTGGTTTTGACAAAATTTTCACTAATTTTCTTCCTCCATTATATGTGTTTCAAGCCATGGTCGAAGAAATGTATCGAGAGTTTAAGAAATCAAAAGGTGAAGACGCAAAACCTAAAGACAAAGAAGGACAACCATCACAATCTGGAAAAGAAGATGAAAGTGATCAAAAAGACCCTATCACTTCTCTCTTGACTCCATCTGAAGCTTCGAAACTATTGTTGAAGCTCGATGTTAAGTTCAAGTTACCCATGTACAATGGAGAAGTTGATGCTGAGAAGCTTGACAACTAGGTTAGGCAAATGGAGGTTTACTGTAGTGTGCAACAGATTACTGAAGATGAAGTCAAAATCAGTCTATCATCACTTCTTTTAGTAGGCAAAACATTGATCTGGTGGCATAATAAGTTACAGAAAGGTATTCATCATATCGGTAAGATTTTTCCATCATGGTTTGATTTTATTACTACACTTAGAAAGCAATTCTATCAATTGGGATATAAGGAAAAAGCTTTAATAGAATGGCAAGGACTAAAAGTTAGGAAAGGTCAATTAGTGCAAGAATATAGAGATGAGTTTCGTAAGAAGACATTGATGCTAGATATTCCTTTGTATATTCAAGAAACTTTAATGAAATACATAGGAGGATTACCTGAGTATGTTCGCAATATTGTATTTATGTTCAATCCTACTAACTTGGATGAAGTGGCAGTACAAGCAACTTACATTGAAGTAGGTAAGTTAGGAGTTGGGGTATCATCAAAATTGATAGCTAGAATGGAGAGAAAAGGAAAAGGGAAAGCGAAGAAATCAAAGATCAACAAGGAGGTTGAAAATATCTCTTGTAAGCACTGCAAGAAAGAGGGCCATGATGAGGATCACTGTTGGCAATTGCATCTCGAAATGAAACCAAAGTGGACCAGAAAAGGGAAGCAAAAGGTTGCGGTAACAGCGAAACCAATAGACTTAAGGTCAAATTAGGCGATGAGGCACATATCGAATCATTGATTATGACCGGTAAATTTGAGGAAGGTAATGATTCTAACAGTTATTTCATATAAGGGTTGTTATGAAACATACAAAGATCGACACATTGTTAAATAATGGATCTCATAATAACCGAATTTCAAAAAAAATGGTTAAGTAATTGGGATTGAAAAATGTAAAGCATCGTAAAATTTATAATTTAATTTGGATGAGAAGAAATCATAAATTACGAGTGACTAAGCAATACATGTTACCATTTACAATAATTTCCTAATTTAAGGATAAGGTGATGTGTGATGTGGTAAAACTAGATACATGTGGGATGGTCTTGGGTAGCCCATATTTATATGATAGTAAAGTGATATTTTATAGGGAACAAAATCAATATCACTTGTTCAAAAAAGGAATTGAATATGTTGTACACACAAAAGAAAATAAATATCTTTTTATAGTTGAACAATTAAAACAGGGAGCTTATACCAATAAAGTTGTTGTTGTACAATCTAAAGAACCTAAGCAAAAGATCATTAAAGTTAATCACAAACAGAGTGACATGCTTAAGGAATCCAAAATTGTACATCAAAAAGAGTTGCAACATGATAAGTTGAGTTTTGTTTCAGCTATGAAAGGAAAGCAAGGTATGGTTTTAGCTATGTCAATACTTTCAATGTCATTAAGGGGTTTATTACTATTTAGTGGTGCTTAGATATTAGCAGCAAATATGAATGTAGATGTGGGTGAAAAAGGACTTGATATATTTTGCAGTTTGTGTGTTTTGCTGACGATTGCATGGATGAGTAAAGTGTACAGGTTCAAAACATGATGGACAGATACCGGCCAAGTGGGAAAATGGAACCCACATTTGTTTTATGGAACTTAAGCCTTTGGTGGTCCAAAGGTCTCAACAGGGAGCAAGTGATTTGAAATTGATCAATGGATGGTTAAGGATCTAGAAAAGGCCAACATTCAAAGTTTTCGGATTCCATCGAAACTAGTGCCATCGCGTAGAGCTCGAAAAAACGATTCCAATGCAACTTGAACAGCCGAAAACTGAGTCTATATGTGAAAGTTATTCAAAATCAATTTTTTCATGGCAAACTCCAAAAAGTCAAAGTCAATGCTGATGTGGTAGCTGGCTGGGTGATGAAAATGTGCTGACGTGGCAATACTAACTGTGTGATGAGGTGGCAAGCTGTGGTTGGGTGTATTGTGACCAATACCAAGGCGACACGTGGCCCAATCAGAGGGCGACATGTAGCCTTATCGGATTCGCTAAAAATTTGTTAAGAGATCTCAGTAGAGCTAGTGTGATTTGATCCCATGATCTCTCAACTACAAATTTGACACCTTAACCAACTCCCCAACCATGTGACTTAAAACATTAATTCTGTCGCGCATACTTAAAGGGGTATAGTTGAATGTTTAACTAAAATAATGGCGGAGTCCACCAAGATTGACAGCCCCGCCATAACTAAAGTCCTCCATATTTATCTATCGCCAGTACAACATTAATCCACCAACCTTATCTTCTATCCAGACGCCAACAAGGTTCATGTATATTCGAATGTTAGTTATAACGAATGTTTAATATAGATGGTATATTGCCGAGGGAGCGGTGGTGGGTATGCCTAGAACCATGCCACCAAATATTAATTTGAATATATGTTTAAATAAATTGTATAAGGTTGGGGATATGGTTACATTAATGTGGAGTGATAAGGGTTGGGGCCGGTACGAGGACCCCGCTCCTTATTAGTGTTTAATAAAAAAATACATTTAAATATATTTAAACACCGCTGCAAATCCATCCAACGGAGGAGGAAGAGGAGGAGGGGTTGGATTTAATCCCTTCACCTCCTAATTTTAATTATAGAACTTTACCAATGCACCAAAGAGAGAAAAGTTGGTTTTTATTGCAGAAGAGGAGTACTTGTGCAAGTACAAGTAGCGAGACTTGAGATCTTTGAAGACACTTTGTGGGAGATCCAGGAAGCCTTTTTTAGAACCGCGAGTTGCTACAGGATCCTGAGACAGAGCATAGTGCATATGGATGGTACAAGATTGTATATGAAGAAATATTATTTTATGTATTTATGGTTTTGAAGTTTCTAATATTAAGGCTTCCCTGTTGAAGACCAAGGCTCGAAGATGTAGGCTTGAAGATAGTCGAACTCCCTTAACAATCTCTTGTGTCAATTTTATTTTCATGTTTTTTGTTTTATTTTGCTACAATCTCTCTATCAGTTCTTCATGCTTATGTGTTTAATGGTGTTTTTAAGGATCATGCATTAACACTTTCTAACAGTAAATAAATCACATTTCAATTAATAATCTGTTTGGGATCAATCAATTATTGTGTTTGGTTACTCTGCTATTTTATGAAGCTTTTTACAGTTAATTCATCTATTCAATCTTTTGTTCGAGCCCTACTCAAGGCCCTTGTTTAAATAATAAAATTGTGAAACATCAGAGTGAAGTTAATACCGTGATAAAATTAGGTAACGGGTGTACCCATTGTGGATTAAATTTAAAACAATATGACGCTCAACACCAGATTGTCCATCTTGAATTTCTCATTTATCCAATTAATAACTACCCAAGAGTCTTTAGATAGATCAAGTGCTCCATGCAGTGCATGGGGTGGGAAAAGCCCAAATGTAAGACAACAAACTAGAAACCAAATTCAACTATATATTAAGAATTGATCTCAATGAATGTTGTAGACAATGTATATATAAATACATAAAGAAAGCATTGATTCATTTTTCGGGTATTTTTGGACTTTAATAACCACTCACCATAACACAAACATAATCCCAAGGTTTAGATGTCTAACATTCCCCCTTAATCTGAAGGGATGTATCAAAATCCAAGAATGAGATCTCAAAATGAAAAAATGCATCTCAACCAAGAGTTGAATGTCTCTCAAAAATGGTTTTCAAGGATAACCACAAACCAAGGATGGTGGTTTTTTATGAGAAAACCACAAACGAACCAAATTCAACTGTATATTAAGAATTTATCTCAATGAATGATGTACACAATGTACATATAAATACATAAAGAAACCTTTAATTTAATTTCTGGGTCTTTTGGACTCTAATAACCATTCACCATAACACAAACCTAATCTCGAAGATTAGTTGTCTAATATTCTCCCCTTAATCTGAAGGGATGTATCAAAGTCCAAGAATGAGAGCTCAAAATGAAAAAATGCATCTCAACCAAGAGCTCAATGTATCTCAAAAATGGTTTTCAAGGATAGCCACGGATCAAGGATGGTGGGTTGTAAGAGAAAACCACAAATGATGCCCACACCTAGAACCTTCATAGTAGTTCTTAGATCAATCAAAAATGTCAATTCTGGAACCATCAATGTTGTTCCTTGAACAATTCCGAATATGGAAGTGCTCGTTCACGAAAAACTCATTTAGCAAAAACTAAAATCTCTCTTGCTACAATTATGGCTCTAACCAACACAGGTTGTGGATCAAGATCACTTGTGGATCTCTAACTCAATTTCACTTAACAAATCTTTGAACTTATAGCAAACCATAAACAATTCTCCCCTTGTCGGATATAGGGTGAGAAGATGAAGTATTATTCATTACTACAAGGTTGGTCAATACTCTTGAAAATATCCTGTGGTATGACCTGTAAAACTTCTTCGTTGTGTTGGACCAATCCTAAGAAGCAATTTGTCCAAAATTTAGTTTCTCTCTTGTAGGAGTCTTCTTTCTGGAACATTTTTTGAATGGTGACTATGCTTTCCACAAAGCTCACACTGGTAAAGATCAAAACACCGATGTTTCACATGTCCAACTTTGTCACAATGTTGGCACAAATCAATTTGTTCTAGAACAACACCATCCAGAAATCTAACACTACGAAATTGTATAGGTTTAGAAAAACCATGAATATGAAAAGATACATTCAAGATATCTTTGTTATATCCCAAACCAGTTGTGTTTTTGTTATGTGTAATTTATTCCCACAGTCTTATAAAGGCTTTCGAAATGACATGCTTTACAACAAGACTTTGAGCTGCATCCAAATTTTCTCTTGAAATGGTATGATCCATCCCTGGTTGTAGATTAGAATCAGGCTTAAATAAAGTGTTGTTATGAACAAACACTAGTTTAGAATCACAATTTTTCTTCCAAATTTCGTCTCTATTAACTGCGACTCCAACTCCAAAAACTCAAATTTTCTTTGAGAATTTTACAAACATGTTTGGATGTCATATAGTGTCTCTTTGTTGACTTGGACACTGTTATAAACAATAGATAGAATTAGTTTTCTTAATAACTATAGAAAATCATTGAGTTTGGCTATTTTGTTTGCAATCAACTAAGAAAGGGGTGTCGCCTACTACACAAAATGCACCTATTTACAATTTCAAGTAGCTTCAACAAAGAGAGATTATAGAGGAAAAATGAAAGTATTGTAAAAAAAATTATTTCTTCTTCTTACTGAGTATGACAACTTCCAAAATTATCTTCCAAAATTGTCTTCACAAGGATTTGAACTTGTCACCTTTAATATACCATGTAACTATATGAATTTTTCTAACCACACTACCTTCTTTACAAATTCAATTTCATTATGTATTCATGCATCCCAAATACTCTAATTCTATAGACACTCAAACCACTATTTTGCCAAAATATTTTACTCCCTTGTCACCAAACTTGCAACACTCCTAAGCAACAAAATTATCTTGCCTAATTACCGAGAGGGGTCTTGACTCTAATTTATTGGAATGACTAGTCATGCAATTGCTTGTTTGTCTTACTAAATGTTGTTTCACACTTATTCCATTAAATATTCAAAATTATTTATGCACTTTCACCTTTAACCATGAATGAGAGAAGTTCTCTGTAATTACTTTTATCTTGAAAACTAACTTATCAACCATAATTGATTCTGAACTCAAACGACACTGAAGAATCTAAATCCAGCCACACCGTGTAATTGAAGTATCCTTGGGGGCCCATAGGAATCTTGAAGAAATCACAACCATTCTCTCATAAATCACTTATGTTTGTTTAAATACCCGTATGCAAGCTCATCGATAAGGGTATTGATATTGATAAAGGTAGTCTACTATAGGATTGTTTGTTGCTTCTAATTATAATGAACTGAATATTTATAATTTATATTATTTCATTCTCTCACCTTCTTTGGAGTCCATGTTCTTCAAGCAAGATGACCATTTCTACTTCTTTCTTTCTGATGGTACAACACCATTTCTCCTTGGATGCTACTTCCACTAATGTTGTGCCTCTAATCCAACAAAGTACCATGGACTTTCTCGCCAAGGACACTTTCATTTTTCTTGAATCCCCTTAGGCTCATATTGCGGCATGCAATACTCCTACTTGCGCACTTCCACCAATATATCCTTTATGATTGTAAAGAACGAGATCTTCCAATTTATGCTTTCCACTAATTTATGATGTGTTCTCTCGGCACCAAAGAATTTCTAGAACCATTACCTTGAAAGGGGTTTTTTTGTTCATTAACTAGTCTTTGATATATTATAATTTTTGCACACAAAATAAATATGAAATATAAACTGATTGACACAAACTGAAGATACATGCATAAAATCACCCAATCATGTAGCAAACAAGCACTATAGAAATCGTCAACAATGGAACATGTTTTCTCCCAAATGAGTAGATATCTTGATCTGCAGGGTGACGCTTCGAAGGCTAATCCATAGTTGGACCCACGAGTCCCAATTTAGGAAAATTTAGCAAATCAAATGAAATGGAATCTCCAGGGGCTTACTTGGTAGCCATATGTGACAATATCCATGTCAAAACACTCCTGCAATTTTGTATCCACAGGCAACTTTATATTCGATCTCTGTAGAGATTCAATCAAGCCCATGATATCAATTTCATCTGAACTATCAGAACTGCCCCATGGTCAGACACAGACATTCCCATCGTTGTTGATGGAGAAATAGGGAGCTCCCCGACCTTATATTCGATATAGTTTAACGTTGTCATTTACATCCCACATAGGAGGGAGTGGTCTTGTTCCCTTAGTCATTAGCGATGATCTCTAGTCTATCATGCTGCCACAACCCAACGTAGGAATACAAAGTGTTGATATCTATACTGATCGTGAGGCCCTGTCCCTTGCTGGACATTTCAAAACACTTGAATTCTGGGCAAAATCAATGACTTCTGCTACGGAGCTCGACACACAGAAATTTTTGTGCCCAGATCTAATAATTTAGGTCAGTAGGTTCATTAACGTCTGACAATATTGTCACCTTTAAGATAGATTTTTCGGCGAAAATCACATGAGAAACCATTTGTCGACGCGTTTCGAACCAACCAGTGTGGTTCATCGTCAGGACAAGTTGAAAGACAGATCCAACTTAGCCTGTTTAAATAGCTAGAGCAGAGACACCGTGTCACCTTTAAGATAGATTTTTCGGCGAAAATCACATGAGAAACCATTTGTCGACGCGTTTCGAACCAACCAATGTGGTTCATCGTCAGGACAAGTTGAAAGACAGATCCAGCTTAGCCTGTTTAAATAGCTAGAGCAGAGACACCAACGAACCACACTAGTTGGTTCGAAACGCGTCGACAAATGGTTTCTCATGTGATTTTCGCCGAAAAATCTATCTTAAACTTGTTATGGATCACAGAAGCCTCAACTCTACAATATTGTCACCTTCTTCATGTATTGATTTTATGGCCTTTTGATATCAACAAGGGTTTTGGGCAGACTGCCCCTTCTTTTAAGTGCTAAAGGATCAACTTGTCGGCGTTTTTTTTTAATATCCATGAAGAAAATTGCAGCATTCAGACACTCTGGGATTACAATTTTACACTCTGGTTCCCTCTCACAATCACACCTAACAATTCTGCTTGGATTCTAGATCTACAAAAGAAACAAATCTACACACAAAAATCTTCACAGGAACAAAACAAAAACAAACACACATCTATACTATGCTAATATAATCACTTATTTTGATAGCTTTCACATTTTCTTGGCCTTCCCGTAAGGGAATCAAGCCAGAACCTGCTCTAATATCATGTTAGAAATCTGAAGAGAGCAAGAGATTGTACACACAACACACATCAAACACCATAACTTTTATTGATCTCAAGGGTTACATATTTATAGTATCTAGATCACTCACAATGACACATCTAGATAGCTATTACAACTCACACATAGGAAACTGACTACTTCTATATTGACACCTAGGGACTCACAATGACAACTCACACATTACATGGAAGCATTGTCAAGGTGAATAAAATATTCTTTCAATAGAAAATAATTTTGGCTATAATAAAAAGGAAAAAAATGCTATGCATATTTAATTAGTTGTTCCATGAAATTCTATGCATATTTAATTAGTTGTTTCATGTAAAGTAATTATAAGTAAAATTGTAAAGCGATTATAAGTAAAAATAAAATAAAAATATATGAGTAAGATGTTTAAACCTTGTACTTTTCAAAAATATTTTAACACATGATATCAACTTCATATATATATGTATATATAGTAAAAGTTGTTAAAAAATAAATCCAATCTAAGTTATCAATAAAATATTTTACTATGAATTAATATTCACGTATAGATAAAAATATATCAATAACAAAAAAGCTAATTTAATCTGCACTGATAAAATGGCTGAATCCACATATTATGTAATCACTATAACATTCAAAAATACAATTTAAACAATAAAATATTACACATTGTTTTTTGCACTCTAAAATAAGTTTACACCTCAAGAAATTTGATCCCTCTCTTTGTATACAAAACCAAGATAAACATTCATAAAAAAATCAACTTCCAATAAAAATGTAGATTTAATTATTTGTTTATTTTATGATTTCGTTATTCTCTTTATAAAATAAATGTGTCTTTGCTATATTTGATAGCTAACATTGAGTTATTTCATTAATAACAAGGGGCGTCTGTACAATATAAAATGTGCAACACATCCACATTGAACGCTTTATATGATAATGATATATTTCAAATCAAGAGCGTGTTGCGGGGTGTATAATTGAACACTTTATTTGATAATGATGATATATTGAAAATCAAGAGCGCGTTGTAGGCTGCTTATTGATTGATGGTGAAAGTGGCAATACGTCATTTGACATCCCAATTCTGAATTGATAGAGATGGTTTACATACCTAGTCACAATTTCACCATGTAGTGTAATTCTCGCTAAAATTTAGTAAAAAAAAATTAAAAAATATAATTTTGAGAGTGTTTGAATGGTTTTTTTTTATAGTAGAAAAATACTCAGTACTATCAAAAATCTCTAGACACTCAAAGTAACCACTGTAAAAAATCAACTATTTTTTTTTTATACCAACCAATATTTTTAATATTTTTTTAGACAAAATGACAAAACTATAACCTTGTTTGACTACAGATTTTAAATTGAACATCGTCATCTACTAAAGGTTTTTAAATCCCACCGATATTTCTAATATTTTCTAGACAAAATGACAAAAATATAACCTTGTTAAACTTTGGCTTTTAAGTTGAAAATTGTTATCTGCGAAAGTTGAATTGTTGTTGAAACGTTAAATTGGAAAATGTACCTCCCATTAACAACAACATTTTGCAACTAATACCACTATGGTCTAATCTTTTTTCCAACATGAAAAAAAGCTATATATTAATCATATGGATCATGTACATAATATTCCACATAAACACCAGGAGATAACCCAGTTATTCCTATGAGAAGGGTAAAATAACGGTACCACATATAAAACCATGGATAGTCGTATACAGTCTTAATGGAGGAACTGACAAATACTACCTGGAAGTAATAAACATATATGAAAAAAGTTATTTCGAAGTAGCTAACTTCCATTGTAAGCCGATATAAAAACCATATCGACCCATTTCGGGGATAATATATAATTTTTTGTGTTTCCACCATATGTCAATACCTGTTGCATACAAAAAAACAAAACTGTTATACAAAAAAGGAAAAATATCATATATAGTGTTATCCAGGAAATGTATATTCCATTGAGCCGATCCTCTTGTCCTCCATAATAATATCCATCTACACTTCACCCATTGGACCATGAAGACCATTTTTTGATAGCTCATCAACAATCTGATTATATTCTCTTCCAATATGGCAGATTGTGGGCTGCCCCAGTTGATTCCAAAGACCTTGTATTCTCCTTAACCAACCATGCAATTCTTGTTTTTTAATTTGTGCCTTCCCTTTGACATGATCCAGGATGATCTTCGAGTCCCCATATATATGAATCTCCGGAATACTAAGGAAATTTATTAACCACAACATTCCCCATAATGCCATAGCCTCGACCTTGTTGTTTGTACCCAGGCCAACATTCCAATGAGCCTTATATTGTAAATCCTTTGATATGTTTATCCAAAAACCGCAACCACATATGCTATTTTGAGCAGCACCATCAAAACAAGCAAATGGAAGTTCCTTGTGGGGACCATGGCTCCTATCAACCTTATCTTTTGGGATACCATCTTGTGAAGGATATAAAGCATGTAAAGAAATAATTTTTTCATGCATCAGCTCAAAGTCCTCCAACCTGTTCTAAAAAATATACATATTTCTCCATTTCCAAATGGACCAGAAAAGAAATAGAGGGATGGCCCGCCAAGTTATTTTCTGTTTACTCCACCACCCCATACAATCTGCAATATTATGGTGAAATAGATATGTAAATCCAAAATATTTTGCTAATTTTTTCCATACCTGTTGCACCTTTTGGCATTTGAGAAATATATGTTCGTTGTCCTCCACATCTTTTTTGCAAATAGTACAATAACTGGGGCCATGCCAATTTCGCCTTTGAAGATTCTCCCATGTAAGATTCTTGTTTTGATATACCAGCCATGCAAAACAGATAATTTTAATAGGAATATGGTTACTCCAGAGAGCCTTGAGGATGGGATCCTCCATATTGATATCATTTCCGTCGCACAAAATAGCATAAACATCAGCAACACATATGTTGCCATCCTTCATTTTCCCTGCCCATACCATTTTATCACGTTGATCTTCTCGGCATATTCCCAAAGCTTTAAGAGCCTCACAAACATGTTTCCATTCCAGTGCCAGGTTATCAACCATCCCCAGTTCATTTGTAGTTTTCCATATGGGATATCTATCCTTCCAATAGTTGATCAGTTGGTTCCATAAGAAAATACCATTATCATATAGAAAATGCAATAAATTGTCAGGAAGACAACAATCCTGACCAGCACCCAGAAACTTGTCCAGTCCAATGATTATGGAATGCCCCGATCCCATACTCCAAACCAAATGTTGTAAGAAAATATAAGACACCTTGTGCATGCTGTTCCAAATGGCTGATCCACTTGGTAAACCAATGCTTTGATTGCGGAACCAATATATGAAATCCTGATTTTTCATATACTTCTGTTTGATCACCATACTCCATAATCCAGAGCCAAAAATGGCATGCCAGAGTGATTTCACCCGAAGTGAGATACCAAAGAGATTCAGATCCATAATGCCCCATCCCCCCTTGTTTCTTGGTCAGGTAATATGAGTCATTTTGGCCAAGTGAATTTTATGGCTATCATTACAACCCGACCATATGAAGTTAGCAATGATACAGTTGATGCTTTTTAGTATAGCCATTGGAATCTAATATAAATGAGCCTAGTATACCCCAAGTTGAGCGAGCACAACTCGTGTGAGGATCACGCACCCCCCCAGAGATAGACAATGGAATTCCCATCCAGCTACCCTCTTGAAGAAGTGATCAACCAACCATTGCCAATCGGAGTTTCTGTAACAGTTTGGTTTAATCCGGTAACCAAGATATTGCATACTAGGCAACATTTGTTTTGCTTCAATACCAAAAATATTTCTGATATATTCAATCACCTCCAAGTCACCAGCATCATGATATACTATGGATTTATGTAGATTCATACTTAGTCCAGATATAATAGCAAATTTGTTAAATATATGAAATAGGTACAGCCAAGTAAACTAATTTAACATTGCCATTATAAGAACATCATCAACAAAAAGACTGTGAGAGATTTTGATGTTCATACCCATTTCCAAAGCTTGTATATGACCATCCGCCACCGCTTTCTTGATTTGCAAGCTCAATCCATCCATGACTAGTATGAACAGTAAGGGAGATAATGAGCAGCCCTGACGCAGTCCACGACCGGCCCGAAAGAAATGAGTGGGAAGGCCATTTATAATAACTGCATAATTGATGTTCAATACGCAAGCCATGACCCAATTTACACCACTGGGTTGCAGACCAATTTTAAACAAAACCATTCTCAAATATCCCCAATCAACACGGTCATACGCTTTCTGTAGATCCACTTTCATAATGCCGACATTGATATGCTTTGTGTGAATAGAGTGCATGCACTCCTGTGCTATGGCGACAACATCATGAATTTGTCGATCTGGTAAAAAACCAAATTGTTCTGGCGATATAAACTTTGACAAAATCCCCCGCATACAAACAACAATAATTTTGGATATAATCTTATAAATAATATTACAGAGCGATATAGGTCTATAATCATAAAATGTCAGGGATGGAGTTTTCTTTGGAATAAGTGCTATATAAGTTGAATTGATTCGCGGATGAATATTACCTCTGGTTCTTGACTCCTCCACCATCTGCAAGAGATCATTTTTAAATATTTCATAGAAGTGTATGAAGATCTCAGCCGACCACCCATCCGGGCCGGGATTTTTATCCCACTTAAAAGATTTAAGTACCGCCAGAATTTCTTCAACAGTGACTTCTTTAATAAAGTTTTCATTGTCCTCCACGTTAAACATGGTAGGAAATAGCTCCAACACCCATACCATTGCTTCCCCATCAGCCGCACCTTTGTGGTCATAAGCCTTTTGAAAATGTTCAACAACAGCTCCACTAATGGCTTCCTGCGACTGGAAAACTCTGCCCTCCACATCATGTATTTCCCAAATAGAATTTATATTGTGCCGGTGATTCGCATATCTATGAAAAATTTTTGAATTGTTGTCGCCTTCCTTAATCCAAATAGCCCGACTCTTCAAATGCCAAGTAGCTTCAATAGTAGACAAGATATCCTTTTTCTTGCTTTCAAGAGCATGAATACGAGTCCTGATATCCTCATGCAGTGAGTGCGAGGACATCCAAGGAAGGAGAGATTCCAGTTCCAGTTCGATCTCCTTAAGGTCCTTCTGCTGAGCCATTGTTTTTTGTCTTTGCCATTTCTTTACATTCCGCCTGAGAATATCCAACTTAGCCAATATGTGTTCCATTGGGGAAGCCACCCGTTGAATAGGCCGGGTCCATATCTTGCTTACAAAATCATTAAACTCAAGGTCTTTGAGCCAAGTATGATTGAATTTGAATGGCATACCATACCTGTGGATCCCCACCCGCCAATGCAATACAATAGGCTGATGGTCTGAAAGAAAATTACTAATGACCTCCGAATTTACATTACCCAGGCGATCCATCAAGGTCTCATGTAGGATGAATCGATCCAACCTTTTCGCAATATATGCCTCCCCTTTCCTGCCATTATCCCATGTAGGGAGGATCGATTGTGGACATATATCAATGAAATTATGTTCTATGATAGCCTCGCGAATCATTCCCGCAATAAGATCTCCTTTGGCAGTCCTCCCCCACACTTCATCCATACTGATTGTACAATTAAAGTGCCCCGCGACAATCAGTGAAGCCAGGTTCATAATACCAGAGTCGAACAGTTCCTTCCAAAAGGCTGTCCTGTTCCTATATGGACCATATAGGTTTAGAATATGTATACATTCTGGTTGCCCACGAAAGTAAGCCTCAATCAGAATGTCGCCCGAGCATGAGAAAGTTTTTTCCCGCACCCAGAGCGGATCCCATATGACCACAAGCCCACCCGATAGACCAACAAGGGTTGTGGCAGAAATATACCAATGCGGGAACATTTTCCGGAAATAAACAACAACATTAGAAACTGAATGCATGGTTTCTTGTAATAAAATAACACAGGGATGAACAAAGTGAAATAATTGCCTAAGAGCCAGGAACTTTGAGGGTGTTCCCAAACCCCAGATGTTGAGAGATAATATAGCAGTCATGGCACTTCCCTTGCGGGCATAAGTGCTCCAAGGGCCTGAGTAGATGGTATGTCAGCAATCGGTACATCGACAAGGAAGTTTTCAATAGGGGAGTGTGAAATTATCTTTCTGGCACGACCCCTAAAATGACGGCTACCACGGTTACTTTTTCGCCGAACAGTGATGTTCCCCGCTGAGGTAGGACTGATTTGTGGGGAAGAAAGACTGTCCGGCTTATGGATAGTAAGTGACCGGAGATTAAGGGTTTTCCAGTTTAGTAGCGATTCCAAGTCACTACTGACAGAGTTGGTAGGTGAGTGCCGAGGAGTAACCGGAGGGCTGCTGCTGATGCGAGGACTCTGAGTTTTAGGCACACGAGGGGGAGATGGAATGTGGGTTACATATGTAAAAATTCCCACTAGTAGATAACCTGATAATGCAATATACTAAAGCAAAATACTTGATCTACTTCTACAATCAATTCGGCGGAAGCTTAATCAATTTGAGCAACATCAATAAGAACACATATAACTGATATGGAGAAATCAATCACACATAACACAGAACATATAACACTGGGGAAAGAACCAGCTGAAAACCCCATCTTTGTATTATCATACAAGCGGAAATATAGCCAGTATTACAAAAAGAATTAGCTCAAAAGCTATCCTGCTCTCTCTGCAATACCTCTGCTGCTCATAGACAGCCAAAGGCCTCTATCTAACCTCTCGTCTGCCCTCCAAGCCTCCTATTTCTTTGCACAATTTTGATTGGGGTCTAGTGCAGCCACATTTGTGAATTGGCCTCTTCACACACTCACTAACCTCTGATCCAACTACGCAGTCCTAAAGGAGATAAATCCTCATCATGGATGAGCTTCCTTTATAGGAAAAATATTCATCCAACTGATAGTACACTGTCCCTTCTCTAATCTCAACTGGGTCTCTATCTGAACTGACATGCATGAGTTATTCATGAGAGAATATTCAGTTATATGAAGAACAACAGTTATATGCTAGCATGCATTAACTAACTGAACTTACTTAATTTAAACAAATTGTTTAAATCAATCTAACTCGACTTGACTCAGTTCACTGAGCCAACTAATTACTACTCAAATTAGAACTCATCCTTATCTCTTTAACTGATGGACAAATCCCTCAATTAATAGAGAAACTGTTGCATGTCCTCACATAGACTTCATGTTTGATTTTTCACAACTAATTAACTCATGGTGAATTAATTAATTATTTTACAAACAACTGCTAAGATCAAATTCGAATTTTACTTCCTATTTTTAGTCCAGGGATTGACTAAAATTGGAATCTACCCTGAACTGCTAAAAATAGAATGTTGTTTTTAGAACTTCCATTTTTCATTCCCTGTTGCTCAATCCAGCACTGGTACCCAAACTGCTATTTTTAGCACTTCTGCTTTTAGCATTTCTTGTTGCCATTTTCAACAACATATGAGGTGGACGGGACGTCATGTGCCTGATATAACTTGGGATTAATATTGCCAGGAGGAGAAAAATCCGGGAAGGTTGTGCAAGAAGGCGGAGCCGGACAGTGAATGGCGATGGGTTCTGATTTCTCAGAAGAATGGGAAGTTGATGGAATATAAACTGGGGAAATACCGTCACGAGGAGAAAAACCATCACGTGAAGATCCATGAGCAGAGTATTTTTGAGAGTGAGATCTATGAAAAATACCTGATTGACTGCGAGTATCATGACCTCGAGAATATGCAGCAGTCGGATGAAACTTGTTTGGTGCCCCCATATGATTATGTCCATGATATCGTCCACCCCTGCGTCGAGGACAATTAGCCACCATGTGCCTCGTATGGTGACAGAAGGAGCAGCGGAACGAGACGCCCCAGTAATCCAGCCTCTGGGTAAGGTGTGTCTCCCCCCAGTGGAGACCAATATGGTCCAGGAAGCCACCCCGATATTCTTTTTCGATTAAAATCCATGCGACCCGCTTATCAAGTGCCCCCAAACACCGAGGATCAACATATTTAAACTTCCCTATTGCATTCCCAATGTCCTCCAAGGCCTGCTTCGTCCAGAGTTCGATCGGCAAACCGGGCAGCTTCACCCAAATTAGTTTATTTTGCGGGGTATTATTCAGGGAATTGAACCCAATAAACCAGGAATGTAGTTCCAGGAAACTACGTCCATCAATCCATGGGATGGCCTTGGTCTTTTGTAAGTCTTCCTGACTCAGAAAATGGAAGTTGTACCATCCCCACAACAACCTCACAACTGTTGGCATATAGCCAAGCATAGTCTTCCACTTTTGTTCAATCCAGGACTGCATATCAGAGTCAGATTTATCAGAGAAATGCCAATGCCCCACAAGCGCTCGTTTTTGCAGGCTGGTGATACGGTCACTAAGTCGATCAAGGTCAAAAACCAGTGCAGGAGGGGGAGATGTTGTTTTTATAGATCGGGCCTTATGACCAGTACGTCGATCATGACGAGAATGGATACCACCCGGCATATCAGAGGAGGCATGTCCACCACTTGGCGCAGAGCCATCCCCTAGAATGGTGTGCCAACCATCTAGAGATTTCATGCTATTACAACGACCACCTCCCAGACTATTAAACCTGTTTGACTCAGCCGCCAGGGTGGCTTGAATGAACGCCTCCTTGGCCGACGTGTCAGAGTCTAATATATCCATAACACCTGATATGAAGACCCCACAAAAAAAGACCCCACCCAATTCGGGGTCCCGTCAGATAGCCATGTGCCCAAAACAATATATGCGACAGATAGTGACAATGGAGAGAAAAAACATCATACACTAGGAATTAAACCATATGACACAGCCTAGTACCTTCTGACAGTGAACACAGACTTCAAGAGATAGACGCAGTAATTGAAACCCACCCCAATTGGAAATGTCGGCGGATGACAACTCCCAAGTAAGTCAATAAAGAGGAATGTCAGATAGTAATAAATCCAGAAAAGGAAATGTATTACCGAGGAATAAGTAATACCCAGAGATCATATAAGGCAGTACCGACGCCGGCAAATCACACTCGAGAATAAACTAATAGTAGAATGTCAGAACTAATAACTCCAGATCGGGGAGGTATTAAATCCAAGATGGGCTATAGTACAATGTAAGGCAGATCTGAGAAGAGGAAAGATCTATAGGACATGTGTCAATTGAATGTGATAGTAAATAGCCACCTACTGCCATGGAACAACGTGATACTGGGAGAGTACCAGAATAGTTTGCCAGAAAACACAGAGCAAGCAGGCCGAGTGCAACTGCCTAGCAGTGGAGTGAATTAAGAGTATCCAGTGCAGACAGAACAAAAACATGGAAAAAACTACACACCATCACAACAACAAAGGCAAAAACAGCCCTTGCAAGTCCACCATATATCCCCCAGACGAAAACTAAACTACTTACACGGCTGTGAAAAATAGAAAGGATTAATGAAATGAAGACAGTTCAAATTCCCTCCAGGCACCAAACCAGAACAACTATCAAGTGAGAAAAGAAAACTATGGCGAAAAGAAGTCTCAATCTCCGAATGCATGAGAGTGCCGGTGGGAGGTCCAGAAATGGATAGTAAATATACGGCTTAAGATATAAATGGATATAACAATAAGCACCAGAATATGAACAAGCTCGGACCACAAAAACCACGCACAAAAATTAAGGAACATTCCCATAACAAGGCGTAAAAAGCAGTATAGTTGTTAAACAGTCGCCAAGACAAACCTAACCAGTCAAAAACACAAACAACCTTCCAGGTACCAGTGACATTCAAAATCTCCAACTACTGATAAAAAGTCAGTGAGAAATAGGCATACCTACAGATTGTGACCGGTAGGAATTCTGGGTTGCTTTCAAAACAACAATGTGATCAAAATAATGCTTCTGAACTAAGACAAACCAGTAGGGAGCATTCACAAACCAGTATATAATAGCCTAAGATAGAACAAGTGCAGAAAAACACCATCTGCGGGAAGACATATACCAGTGTGGAGCCGGTAAAATAAGGCAAAATGTTCAATGTCAATCCCTAAAGAGGACACTGTAAGCCCAGTGGCCAGGCATACCTTCAAAATTCCTCAGTGCCCAAAGCTCCATCGATTATATAGGGTTGTTCAATTTTTCCATTGCTTAGTCTATATCCTCAGAACATTACCAGCTTAGTGATTACTCTACATACGTGGAGCGTGATTACTCTACCAACAAATCTCTATGGTCTAATCTTATCATCTCGGCTATCATATCCATCCAAATTTCCCTAGCCAAGATATCAATGGCTTATCTTATCTAATTTCTAGGGATCATTTCATCTCATCCAATCGCCAAATCACGATGGTATCTAATTTCAAAAGTTTATTTGATTGATAATGAATTAACCTAATTGAATTTCCCTTGGGGCTCCTACTTACCATAGACTAAACCGTACTAGCTGTTCAGTGGACTTAAAACATTGAATTGACCATAGAGGCTTTCCCTCGGAGCTATTACTTGCCGTTGACCAAAACTAGCTGTGGGGTAATTGTTCAGGGCATGTTGATCTTACCATCTCATGTAATGTGTTCATTCTAGCAGCTCAGGTATCTCATATCATCCAAATCGCTAAGGGTCATGCATGCTCCTCTAACGAAGGGATTTCATTTCTCTAGCGAAGGTCTCATGGTCATCTAATCATCTCAGGTAGAAGTTAGTTGAACCATATTAGATATCAGGCCTCTCCATCTACCATCTCAAGCCATGGTCCTGTCATTTAAATTCCCTAATGAAATTGCCGCATAATTCGCTCAGGTACCCACTCGCCTAGAATGCTATTGACTGATCTTCTAGCTCGATTTTATGGTATTTGAGAGTCCATCCCTGCCAACCTTCTTCTTCTTTAATTACCATCCTTCCTTATACACAAAGACCAACAGGACCATGAAGCTTTTTATGCACATAGGACACAAGGTCGCAGGACAATAAAACTTTTTAAGCACACAAAACACAAGACTACAATGCTTAGTGTTTTTTATGCACATAGGGTACAAGACTATAAGACAATTGTTAGAAGTTAACTATTTTTTTTTATTCTTGGGATAGTAATTAAAATTGGGCTCTTCTAACAAAATACTAGACCATGCATTTGCAATCATCTATGACTGAGATTAAGGTTAGATAGCAAGAAAGAAATATCTAAAATGTCAGTCATATCATCCTTCTACTTCCATGTATTTATATAAGTGCTACAAATTTGAAAATTACAGGTACATTTCTAGTGGGGCTTTAGCACAGTTGGACAGTTACGTGGAGTTTTACGATTACTTAGACTGCTTGGGTTCCACTTTTATACCAAATTTCCAATTTTATGATGTTATGCTTTTTCCATAAATGGTATCTATTAAATAAAGAAAAAGGGGTTAATATAATATTTAGGTAAATTTTTGCAATATCATAAATAATATAGAGATAGGCGCTTCATATGTATATTTAATTTATAATAAATATGAATATTTTTTTATTTTATTTATTTATATTAATTTTATTTTTCTTTTCCAAAATAATCAATATCAATATATAGTGATAATAAACATTTATATTTTATTAATAATAAATTAATGTTTTTAGTTTCTTCAAGGTTCAATTTCTAATCTCTCTTTTAATATTTATGGCACATAAAATGCAAATTTGCATCCCATTTTAAGTGTATTTACAAGTTTTGTAATGGAGTCTTTGAAATTGATTGTTAACATAATCCTTGCTTCAACAAAGAAAGGTTATAGAGGAAAAATGAAAGTATTGCAAACAAAGTTATTTCTTCTTCTTACTGAGTATGACAACTTCCAAAATTATCTTCCAAATTTGTCTTCACAAGGATTTGAACTTGTCACCTTTAATATACCGTGTAACTATATGAATTTTTCTAACCACACTACCTTCTTTACAAATTCAATTTAATTATGTATTCATGCATCCCAAATACCCTAATTCTATAAACACTCAAACCACTATTTTGCCAAAATATTTTACTCCCTTGTCACCAAAATTGCAACACTCTTGAGCAACAAAATTATCTTGCCTAATAACCGAGAGGGGCCTTGACTCTAATTTATTGGAATGACTAGTCATGCAATTGTTTATTGGTGATATTCAATGTTTTTTCACACTTATTCCATTAAATATTCAAAATTATTTATGCACTTTCACCTTTAACCATGAAAGAGAGAAGTTCTCTATAATTACTTTTATCTTGAAAACTAACTTATCAACCATAATTGATTCTGAACTCAAACGAAACTGAAGAATCTAAATCCAGCCACACCGTGTAATTAAAGTATCCTTGGGGCCCATAGGAAATCACATATATTCATAAAAGTAGTCTACTATAGGATTGTTTGTTGCTTCTAATTATAATGAACTGAATATTTATAATTTAAATTATTTCATTCTCTCACCTTCTTTGGAGTCCATGTTCTTCAAGCAAGATGACCATTTCTACTTCTTTCTGATGGTACAACACCATTTCTTCTCGGATGCCACTTCCACTAAGGTTGTGCCTCTAATCCAACAAAGTACCATGAACTTTCTCGCCAAGGAAGCTTTCCTTTTCCTTGAATTCCCTTAGGCTCATATTGCGGCACGCAATACTGCTACCTGCCCACTTCCACCAATATATCCTTTATGATTGTAAAGAACGAGATCTGCCAATTTATGCTTTCCACCCATTTATGATGTGTTCTCTCGGCACCAAAGAATTTCGAGAACCATTACCTTGAAAGGGGTTTTTTTGTTGTTCATTAACTGGTCTTTGATATATTATAATTTTTGCACACAAAAAAATATGAAATATAAATTGATGGACACAAACTGAAGCTACATGCATAAAAACAACCAATCATGTTGCAAACAAGGACTCTAGAAATCGTCAACAATGGAACATGTTTTCTCCCAAATGAGTAGATATCTTGATCTGCAGGGTGACGCTTCGAAGGCTAATCCATAGTTGGACCCACGAGTCCCAATTTAAATCAAATGAAATGGAATCTGCAGGGGCTTACTTGGTAGCCATATGTGACAATATCCATGTCAAAACACTCCTGCAATTTTTGTATCCACGGGCAACTTTATATTCGATCTCTGTAGAGATTCAATCAAGCCCATGATATCAATTTCATCTGAACCATCAGAACTGCCCCATGGTCAGACGCAGACATTCCCATCGTTGTTGATGGAGAAATAGGGAGCTCCCCAACCTTTTATTCTGTATAGTTTAGCGTTGTCATTTACATCCCACATAGGAGGGAGTGGTCCTGTTCCCTTAGTCATTAGCGATGATCTACAGTCTGTCATGCTGCCACAACCCAACGCAGGAATACAGAGTGTTGAGATCTATACCAATTGTGAGGCCCTGTCCCTTGCTGGCCATTTCAAAACACTTGAATTCTGGGCAAAATCAATGACTTCTGCTGCAGAGCTCGACACGCAGAAGTTTCCGTGCCCAGATCTAAGAATTCAGGTCAGCACGTTCATTAACGTTTGACAATACTGTCACCTTCTTCATGTATTGATTTTATGGCGTTTTGATATCAAGGGTTTTGGGCAGATTGCCCCTTCTTTTAAGTGCCAAAGAATCAACTTGTCAGCGTTTTTTTTAATATCCATGTAGAAAATTGCAGCATTCAGACACTCTGGGACAATGATTTTACACTCTAGTTCCCTCTCACAATCACACCCAACAATTCTGCTTGGATTCTAGATCTACAAAAGAAACAAATCTACACATAGAAATCTTCATAGGAACAAAAAAAAAAAAACACACACATCTATACTATGCTAATATAATCACTTATTTTGGTAGCTTTCACATCTTCTTGGCCTTCTCATAAGGGAATAAGCCAACTTGCTCTAATACTATGTTAGAAATTTGAAGAGAAAGCAAGAGATTATACATACAACACAAATCAAACACCTTATTTTTTATTGATCTCTTTATTTTTTATTGATTTCAAGGATTACATATTTATAGTATCTAGATCACTCACAACGACACATCTAGATAGCTCTTACAACTCACACCACTTATATATTGATACCTAGGAACTCACAATGACAACTCACACATTATGTGGAAGCATTGTCAAAGTGAATAAAATATTCCCATAAAAAACCAAGCACAGAAATTAAAGAACATTCCCATAACAAAGCGTAAAAAGCAGTATAGTTGTTAAACAGTCGCCAAGACAAACCTCACCAGTCAAAAACAAAAACAACCTTCCAGGTACCAGTGACATTCAAAATCTCCACTACCAATAAAAAAACCAGTGAGAAATAGGCATACCTGCAGATTGTGACCTATAGGAATTCTGGGTTGCTTTCAAAACAACAATGTGATCAAAATAACGCTTCTGAACTGAGACAAACCAGTGGGGAGCTTTCACAAACCAGTGTATAATAGCCTGAGATAGAACAAGTGCAGAAAAAACACCATCTGCGGGAAGACATATACCGGTGTGGAGCCGGTAAAATAAGGCAAATGTTCAATGTCAATCCCCAAAGAGGACATTGTAAGCCCAGTGGCCAGGCATACCTTCAAAAATCCTCAGCGCCCAAAGCTCCATCGATTATATAGTGTTGTTCAATTTTTCCCTCGGAACTCTTACTTACCGTTGACCAAAACTAGCTGTGGGGTAATTGTTCAGGGCATGCTGATCTTGCCATCTCAAGTAATGTGTTCATTCCAGCAGCTCAGGTATCTCATATCACCCAAATCGCTAATGGTCATGCATGCTCCTCTAACGAAGGGATTTCATTTCTCTAGCGAACGTCTCATGGTCATATAATCATCTTAGGTAGAAGTTAGTTGAACCATCTTAGATATCGTGCCTTTCCATCTACCATCTCAAGCCATGGTCCTGTCATTTAAATTCCCTAATGAAATTGCCGCAAATTGCGCTCAAGTACCCACTCACCTAGAATGCTATTTACTGATCTTCTAGCTCGATTTTATGGTATTTGAGAGTCCATCCCTGCCAGCCTTCTTCTTCTTTAATTACCATCCTTTCTCATACACAAAGACCAACAGGACCATGAAGCTTTTTAAGCGCACAGGACACAAGGCCACAGGACAATGAAACTTTTTAAGCACACAGAACACAAGACTACAATGCTTAGTGTTTTTTACGCACATCTGATACAAGATTATAAGACAATTGTTAGAAGTTAGCTATTTTTTATATTCTTGAGATAGTAATTAAAATTGGGCTCTTCTAACAAAAGACTAAACCATGCATTTGCAATCATCTACGACTGAGATTAAGGTTACATAGCAAAAATGAAATATCTAAAATGTCGTTGTCATATCATCCTTCTACTTCCATGTATTTATATAAGTGCTACAAATTATAAAATTACAGGTACATTTCCAGTGGGGCTTAGCACAGTTGCACAGATACGTGGAGTTTTACGATTACTTGCACTGCTTGGGTTCCACTTTTATACCAAATTTCCAATTTTATGATGTTATGCTTTTTCCATAAATGGTATCTATTAAATAAAAAAAAGGGGTTAATATAATAGTTAGGTAAATTTTTGCAGTATAGTAAATAATATAGAAATAGGCGCTTCATGTGTATTCACTAATAAAATTTATTTATCAATTTAAATTTAATTTATAATAAATATGAATATTTTTAATTTTATTTTTCTTTTCCAAAATAATCAATATCAATATATATAGTGATAATAAATATTTATATTTTATTAATAACAAATTAATGTTTTTAGTTTCTTCAAGGTTCAGTGTCTAATCTTTCTTTTAATATTTATGGCACATAAAATGCAAATTTGCATCCCATTTTAAATGTATTTACAAATTTTGTAATGGAGTCTTTGAAATTGATTGTTAACATAATCCTTGCAATGTAGCCCAACTTCAACTATCCCAAGTTAATTTCATGTCAAAAAATAATTGCTATATTTGGGCAATGGCAGTTATGCTTCCCCTGACTCTAATTTGTGTGAAATCATATCATTGAATGCTATGTATATATGTTAATTAGGCTTAGCCTATGCTAGGGTCAACCCATCTATTGGATGGAAGAATGAACTACCCATTAATGAGATGCTAACTCCCTTTGGGATAGTTTAATTCCCCCAAAGGTAGCTTCCATTCCCAATCCCTTCCCATGAACTTTGAACCTAGATTTGGTAGGGAGTAAATTCCACTCAAACCAGTTATTCTACACCTCATAGGCTATCAAACACAATAAATTATTCAACTAGAATGCATAACTAAATCGTTATTGTCGTCTAATTGACTTACGATGATTTGCCCATGTAAAGTTTTGGTGAGTTTCAACTACTTTATTCAGTAGTTGCATGGCTTAGGGAAGCATCCTAAATACTTGGACCCAAAGGAAAAAAAAGGTGGATTTGATGCCAAAGAGAGATTTTCAATCTAATTATATTGAAAGAAGCTCTTGCTGACCCAATTAAAAAAAACAAAAAATATTTATTTAAAATTTTATTATAAATAAATTATTTTGTTGAATTGCAAAACAAGAAAGAAGGTATCATATATTAATTTACATCTAGGTTAATATTTGTTTGAACAAGCAAGTGTTAGAAATTTGAAGAGAGCAAGAGATTGTACACATAAGACAAATCAAACACCTTATCTTTTATTGATCTCAAGGGTTACATATTTATAGTATCTAGATCACTGACAACGACACATCTAGATAGCTATTACAACTCACACATAGGAAATTGACTACTTCTCGATTGACACCTAGGGACTCAAAGCGGCAACTCACACATTACATGGAAGCACTACTTCCAACACCCTCCCTTAATGCTTACATGGAAAACACATATTACAACAATAATATGATATATGTCTGACTGGTCTTCATGAGCAATCACATCCACTCTGGAATCTCACAACCATCGCTCTTTTTTCACCACCACATCTTCGAGTTGCCACTTGATCTCCATTTAAAACATAACTTCCCCTAACCATCATTGACGAACTTTGTACAATTAAAGCTTCTGAAATAACCCTAATAATAGCCTAGATACTGAATATCTATATGGACATGCTTCCATCCTAGTAGTATGCATCGAAATACATACTTATAGTTATAAAGCTAAGTTGTCTATGTACTGAGCTTATCCAACAATACATCACACAACTGATATTTTTTACATACACACTTCCATACTCACAAAAATATCCTGTAACTGGTGCTCTTGAAGCCCAAAGCACAACAAGACCTATCAGCATATAACAAAGTCACATAAACAAATCAATGATGTTTTCTCTTGGCACCGAAAAACATCACAAACCATTAACTTGAAAGGTGTTTTTAGGTTCATTAACTTTGATATATTATAATTTTTGCACACAAAATAAATATGAAATATAAACGGATGGACACAAACTTAGGCTACATGCATAAATCCACTCATTCATGTAGCAAACAAGGACTCTAGAAATCATTAACACTAGAACATATCTTCTCCCAGATGCGTAGATCTCTTCATTTGCAGGGCGATGCTTCGAAGGCTAATCCATAGTTGGACCCACCAGTCCCAAATTAGGAAAATTTAGAAAATCAAATGAAATGGAATCTTTAGAGGCTCACTTGGTAGCCATATGCGGCAATAGCCATGTCAAAACACTCCTGCAATTTTTGTATCCATGGGCAACTTTATATTCGATCTCCGTAGAGATTCAATCAAACCCATGATATCAATTTCATCTGAACCATCAGAACTGCCCAGTGGTGAGACTCAGACATTCCCATCGATGTTGATGGAGAAATAGGGAACTCCCCAACCTTATATTCTGTATAGTTTAGCCGCTAGCGTTGTCATTTACATCCCACATAGGAGGGAGTGGTCATGTTCCCTTAGTCATTAGCCATGATCTCCCGTCTGTCATGCTACCACACACCAACGCAAGCATACAGAGTGTTAGAGATCTATACCGATCGCGGGGCCGTCTCCCTTGTCGCCCATTTCAAAACACTTGAATTCTGGGCAAAATCAATGACTGCTGCTGCGGACCTCCACACACAGAAGTGTCGCTGCCCAGATCTGAGAATTCAGGTCAGCGCGTCCATTCACGTCCGACAATACTGGCACCTTCTTCATGTATTGATTTTGCGGCCCTTTTATATCAACAAGGGTTTTAGGCAGGTCGTCCATTCTTTTAAGTGCCCAGAAATCAATTTGTCCGTGTTTTTTCTTTAATAGCAATGAAGAAAATTGCAGCGTTCAGACACTTTGGGACAACGATTTCACACTCTGGTTCCCTCTCACAATCACGCCCAACAATTCTGCTTGGATTCCAGATCTACACGAGAAACAAGTCTACACAGAAATCTCGACAGGAACAAAACTAAAACAAACACACATCTATACTATTCTAATATAATCACTTATTCTGGTAGCTCTCGCATTTTCCTGGTCTTCCAGTAAAGGAATCATGCTAGAACCTTCTCAAGAGAGCAAGAGTTTAAACACAAAAGACAAATCAAACACCTTATTTTTTATTGATCTCAAAGGTTATATATTTATAGTATCTAGATCACTCACAACGACCCATCTAGATAGCTATTACAATTCATGCATAGGGAACTGACTACTTCTAGATTGAGACGTAGGGACTCACAATGACAACTCACACATTACATGGAAGCATTACTTCCAACAACGGGCTCATTCTATGGAAGAATTACTTCCAACAACAGGCTCATTCTATTCTACAGCCTAGTGTGAAGGTGAATAAAATATTCTCTAAATAGAAAATAATGTCGGTTACAATAAAAAGGAAAAAAAATGTTATACATATTTAATTAGCTGTTTCATGAAATGCTATGCATATTTAATTAGTTGTTTCATATAAATAATTATAAGTAAAATTGTAAAGCAATTATAAATAAAAATAAAATAAAAATACATGTGAGTAAGATTTTTAAACCTTGTACTTTTCAAAAATATTTTAACACATGATATCAATTTCATATATATCTATATATAGTAAAAATTGTTAAAAAAATATATCCAATTTAAGTTATGTGTAAAATATTTCAATATGAATTAATACTCAGGTATACTTAATAACTAAAAAGCCAATTTAATCTGTGAAGATAAAATAGTTGAATCCACATATTATATAATCTCTATAACATTCAAAAATACAATTTAAACAATAAAATATTACACATTATTTTTACACTCTAAAATAAATTTACACCTTAGAAAATTTGATCTCTAAACTCATGTTAAATCTCTAATTAAAATGATCTTTCTAAACTAATATTAAATCTGAAATTAAAATAAATCTTTATATGCAAAACCACTCTTCCCATAAAAATGTAGGTTTAATTCTTTTTTTATTTTATGATTTCGTTATTCTCTTTATAAAATAAATGTGTCTTTGCTATATTTGATAACTAACATTATTATTTCATTAATAACAAGGGGTGTCCATACAATATAAAGTGTGCAACACATCCACATTGAACGCTTTATATGATAATGATATAGTTCAAATCAGAGCGTGTCGCGGGCTGCTTAATTGAACTCTTTATTTGATAATAATGATATATTGCAAATCAAGAGAACTCTTTATTTGATAATAATTGCAAATCAAGAGCGTGTTAAGCTGTTTATTGATGATGAAGGTCGCAATACGCCATTTGATATTTTAATTCTGAATTCGATAAAGATAATTTAAATTGTTGTTGTTTATCTCTTAAAAAAAATTAAGAAATATAATTTTGAGAGTATTTGAATAATGTTTTCTATAATAGAAAAATATTCAATATTATAAAAAAAACCTAAACACTCAAAATTATGAAACTTAAACATAATAACTTAGATTTCCCCAAAAAAAAATTAACTATTTATTTAATCCCACCAATATTTTTAATATTTTCTAAACAAATTGACAAAATTATAACCTTGTTTTACTACAACTTTTAAATTAATGATCATCTACTAAAGTTTTTTAAATCCAACCAATATTTCGAACATTTTCTAGACAAAATGACAAAAATATAACCTCGTTAGACTACGGCTTTTAAGCTGAAAATTGTCATATACGAAAGTTGAACAGTTGTTGACATGTTAAATTGGAAAATGTACCTCCCATTAACAACAAAATTTTGCAACTAATACCACTATGGTCTAATCTTATCATCTCTGCTATCATATCCATCCAAATTTCTCTAGCGAAGATATCAATGGCTTATCTTATCTAATCGCTAGGGATCATTTCATGTCATCCCATCGCCAAATAGCGACGGTATCTAATTTCAAAAGTTTATTCGATCGATAATGAATTAACCTAATTGAATTTCCCTCGGGGCTCCTACTTATCGTTGACTAAACCGTACTAGTTGTTCAGTGGACTTAAAACATTGAATTGACCATAGAGGCTTTGCCTCGGAGCTCTTACTTACCGTCAACCAAAACTAGCTGTGGGGTAATTTTTCAGGGCATGCTGATCTTGCCATCTCAGATATTGTGTTCATTCCAGCAGCTCAGGTATCTCATATCATACAAATCGCTAAGGGTCATGCATGCTCATCTGACTTGCGAAGGGATTTCATTTCTCTAGCGAAGGTCTCATGGTCATCTAATGATCTCAGGTAGAAGTTAGTTGGACCATCTTAGATATCATGCCTCTCCATCTACCATCTCAAGCCAGGGTCCTGTCATTTAAATTTCCCCTCATGAAATTGCCACTTAATTCGCTTAGGTACCCAATCCCCTAAAATGCTATTTACCGATCTTCTAGTTTGATTTTATGGTATTTGAGAGTCCATCCCTGCCAGCCGCCTTCTTCTTTAATTACCATCCTTCCTCACCTGAAGTATACACAAAGACCAACAGGACAATGAAGCTTTTTATGTGCACAGGGCACAGGGCTACATGACAATGAAACTTTTTATGCACACAGAACACAAGACTACAGTGCTTAGTGTTTTTTTATGCACATAGGATACAAGACTATAAGACAATTGTTAGAAGTTGACTATTTTTTTATATTCTTGGGATAGTAATTAAAATTGGGCTCTTCTACTAGACCGTGCATTTGCAATCATCTACGGCTGAGATTAAGGCTGCATAGCAAAAATGAAATATCTAAAATGTCGCTGTCATATCATCCTTCTACTTCTACGTATTTATATAAGTGCTACAAATTATAAAATTACAGGTACATTTCTAGTAGGGCTTTCGTACAGTTGGACAGTTACGTGGACTGCTTGGGTTCCACTTTTATATCAAATTTCCAATTTTATGATGTTATGCTTTTTCCATAAATGGTATCCTATTAAACAAGAAAAAGGGGTTAATATAATAGTTCGGTAAATTGTTGCAATATCATAAATAATATAGAGATAGGCGTTTCAGGTGTATTCAGTGAAATTTGGTAAATGAAAAATATTTATCTATTTAAATTAAATTAAATTTATAATAAATATGAATATTTTAATTTTATTTATTTATATTAATTTTTTTTTTCTAAAATAATCAATATATAGAGTAATAATAGACATTTATATTCTATTAATAATAAATTAATGTTTATAGTTTGTTCAACATTCATTTATAATCTCTTTTAATATTTATGGCACATAAAATGCAAATTTGCATCTCATTTTAAATGTATTTACAAATTTTGTAATGAAGTCTTTGAAATTAATTGTTTCCATAATCCTTGCATGTAGTGCAACTTCGACTATCCAACCTAATTTCACGCCAAAAAGAATTGCTATATTTGGGCAATGGCATTTATGTTGCATCCCATTTTAAATGTATTTACAAATTTTGTAATGCGCAACTTCAACTATCCAAACTAATTTCACGCTAAAAAGAATTGCTATATTTGGGCAATGGCGTTTATGTTTCCCTTGACTCTAATTTGTGTGAAATCATATCATTGAATGCTACATATATATATATATATATATATATGGCTTAGCCTATGCTAGGGTTAACCCATTTATTAGATTGAGGAATGAACTACCCATCAATGAGATGCTAACTCTCTTTGGGATAGTTTAATTCCCCAAAGGTAGCTTCCATCCACAACCCCTTCCCATGAACTTTGAATCTAGACTTAGTGGGGACTAAATCTCACTCAAACCAACTAATCTACATCTCATAAGTTATCAAACACAATAAATTATTCTACTGAAATGCGCAACTAAATCAGTTTTGCCATTTAATTGACTTACCATGACTTGCGCATAGAAAGTTTTGGTGAGTTTCAATTCATTAAGATAAACGTGGTGATATAGAATTTGGTTGGAGAAATCCTATGCTTGGCCATCCCCGTGGCAATGAAAAACATCTACATTCGATCATAATCAATCTCATTTACTATCACAACCTAATATTCCGATGGCAAAGTGGTGGTGGTACATTTGGAGTAGTTTTAATCCTCTTGTGAGTTTAAAATTAGACAATGTGGATTAAAAGAGATGACAACAATTGAACACATGCCCACCATTCAATCTAGAGTCTTTCTTCCAATTTCAAAATATATATGCCAATTTTTTTTTAATTATTCAATCTAGAGTTTTTTTTCCAATTTCAAAATATATAAGCCAATTCTTTTTTTAATTATTATTATTATACCGTATTTCTATTATTTTTTTATTTTCACATCTTACAAATACAATTTTTTTATATCTAATAGCCTTTGACATGTCCCATGTGTCCACGTACGCGTTGAATTGAATGCATAAATTTGACTTAGATTCCACGTAAAGCTTCACCTTTTTTGAAATATAAATAAGATGTATTTGGTTAGAATGGTCATTTGTATAAACATTTGTAGTGTTTGAAATCTATATTGCGATAAAGTGCATTTAGTAGTTTGATTTTGATCATCATCAAGATGGAGGGTGAATTCAAACTAATTGTCTATTGCTTTAAAGGGAGTTATTCGTCTTCTACTGTGCCACATAAATCTTAACTAATGATAAGAAGCAAATTGTGAATGCAAAGAGAAAAAATGCTTTGATACCCAAGTTTCGCTTTACTGTGGAATCCAATGTCTCATGATGTTTGACTTATCTAAAAGAAGGTTTTTGATATTTGGTTTTTAGTTTTCTTTGTCAGGTTCTTTTTGTTAGATAGTTAATAAACTTTGGTGTTTAGGTCCTTAGTATAGTCTTTTTGCATTGTTGTTGAATTGTCAAAGACACTATGTTTGGATGCTAAAATAATTATGGTTTTTCTATTTTTTTGGTTTTCTTATTGCTAAACCAAGGTAAACTATGGCAAACCAAAACTTGCTATGATGTTTTTTTTTTAAAATTAATTTAAATTTTACTTTCCGAAAAAATATTTAATGACATCGGTTGAATTTTTAAGCAAGATCTAAACTAAAGATTTTGGATTAATTACCATTTAATGTCCATCTATCTATCCTAATATAAGGTTTGGGTCCCTATTCAAAGTCCAAACTAATTTAAGTTAAGTCTCTATTCAAAGTTTGAAATATGAGAGAGGTGGACTATGAGTTTGTGAGGAACAAATGTTCGTGGTTTTTCCATGAATAAAAGTTATAAATGGAAAATGCTAAAAATTATTAGGCACCTAAATATTGTTAGTCTCTAAATGTATTTGTGTTTTGATATATTGTAAATTAAGTTAAATAAATTGTAGAAAAGATTGTATTAATTAATTAAATATAACCCTTAATAAATTTAATAAATATAATCTCATTAAAATGTTATGATCAAATAAATTTTGAAACAATAAATCGTGAAAGAAAGCTTTAGTGACTAAATCATTTTATTACTAAATTTACTTCCACAAAAATTGTTAGCCTAACTATAAAAAAAAATAGATTTTAAAATATTTTATAATTTAATAATATTTCCCAAACACAAAACTAAAAAGATAAATGACTTAAAAGAAATATCCATAAATAAAAAATGGTTCCACTAACAACTCATTAAATATTTCTTTTAACAATCTTGAAAATTCTAAATGAGAATATTTCATTAGTCTAATACAAATATTAAAATAATTACTCCATAATATAAAAAATAATATATAAATTAAATATATAAATATATAACAAATTATTTAATTATAAAAATTTATTTAATTATAGAAATTCATATTGAGATTGTTAATTTATAAACTTATTTTATTACAAAACCATAAACTAATATCATGATTTATATAAAACTTTTTTTATATAATATCATTTTTAGTTAAACAATTTATTAAAAATGGTAAATTCAAACATTTAATTTATTTATAAATATTATTAAGAATATTTTAAAATATTATTAAAAAATTAAATATCTATAATTTAATTTAATTTATAATTATTCTAAAAATTATTTAATAATTAAATTCATTTTTTTTTTTGAGGAAATAAACAAACATCCACACAAATAAGATATATTACAAAAATCTATAATATACTTAAAAAAAATGTTACAACATTAATGTTAATCTGAATGTTTCAAGATTGAATACTGCGGGATTAAGAAATTCCTCTGCACTTTCATGCTACATTGCCGTTTCGAGTGCCACTTTCTTATCCGGGCCATCAGTTTTGCCTGCCACCGTGTACTCACAGTGGAGAAATACAGAAAACGCGTTGGTTCCCTCGATCTAAAAATTTGATTAAAAAACAGATCGGTTAAGGGTAAAACATGCTGCGTGATGCAATTAAAAGTCAGTGGCATTCCCCAACATTTTACAATTGTTGTCATACACAACCCAACGACAGTATGATCTGGTCATCTGAATCCTTTCCTACTTTCCAAGGCAATGTTGCCCTCTCCACGCTGGTGTAAGGAGCAACGCTGTTGAATCTGCACTCCAAAAAAACATCGCATTAATACACATTTGCCGATTCAATCATCTCAATTTATACAGAGAAAATATTATAGAAGATGTAGAGTTTGATTACCTCTCCTTTCGCTTTTGGAGGAAGCGTTTCAAAGCTAGTTTCTTCGCTATTTCCATATCTGCATACAGAACAAGAAACCATGTTAACACAATTTTCTACCTTGAAAACATTTTTCTATACTTTCACCCTCTATCCAGCACATATTCAATATAAAATATGTGCGATACGCGTCTTACCTACTGCCAGTCTTTGAAGTTGATTTTGATTGGCAACGTTTACTGCAGGGTTGGATGGCTGTTGTTGTGATATTTGTTCGATTTTAGCGGTGGTAATTCTAGATGTTGTTCTGTCGCTCGAGCAATTGGCGCTGGCAAGCTTCACAATGTCTTGAACCTGCCAAGAAAATGGCAAAATACTCCGTCAAAAATAAAATAAACGAAAAAAATGAACGATTCAAGTGGTTTTGTAAAAAATTACACTATTTTTCTTCATGCATTATATGTGTTGCTGGGATCAAAATAAGACCTTCTCAGCAGGCATATCGTAAACGTTCACCGCTCCCTTGTAAAAAATAGTGACTTGAGCTGTGGATAGTTTCTGCCGCGTTTCTGCGAGAACGCAGTGGCTGATAACAGTGCCAAAAACATAGAGTTAGCCATCTCAACTCGTAAATCGCTTTCAATTGAAATAATTCCCTTAAAAATAATTCAAACGGCAAATATCTGGACATGAAAATACCTGGGATTCGGATTAGTCAGGCCAATTTCCGACGGCAAGGTTATATTTATTTCTGTAACTCTAGGGTTTGAACCGAAACCGGTGCCTAAAGGAAACAATTCCATCATTTCCGCGTTACGAAAAGCCTCAGATTGTGTGTGGAAGCCCTTGGTCTGAGCGAAATCAACTTTCTTGTCCTCTGACAGCTTCTTCGAGGAAAGCAACTTTAGCATCATCTGCGGTTTTATCCGCGACAGATCTTGCATCACTGCCGCATCCATGAAAAGCAGACACAAAATCAGGTAAAACATTCTGTCAAAACGCGAATGGAAGACAAATTATGCATATTTCATTAATCGATCTGACAACATAGCGGCAGGAAAGACTGAAGGTGTTTGCAAAAGAAAGCATACATCTTTGCTTGGCTTGGTGTTTTCCAGGACCGAATTCCAAAATATTACTGTCCTTCATGACCGTTCCGTTTGCTTCGCAGGGGTTCCGAACGCGTAGATACTGGAAAGCCACAGATGCACCTGGCGACATAGCTAGCAAACTCAATTGTTCCGAACTTCTGATGATCACCGAAAATTTCCAATGCGATGTACCCCTTTCACGAATCGCTCCTGGTTTTGGAGATCAATAAAGAGATAAATAAATAAATAAATGATTTGTTGAATAGAAGAGCTAAAAGCGGTGTATTCGGTTATCGGGATGTGGGCTTATCATTTTCCAAAATTATTCCAGGGGCATGATAAACGCACATGTGGAAACAATACTCCTTCACGGAAATGAATTGTAATTTCCGTCAGATAGATGGAAATAGTGATGATATAATTGTCTAGCCATTTAACATATGATCCACGTGCTGTTTCTCTGTTGAAGAAAACCATGAGTCATTTTCTCGAACCACTTCCTGACTTGCTTATTCCCCAGATTTTCCACGGTTTTGGCGGAATGAATACCGTCACGGGAAAAGCATGAAGTCAATTGTGGCTTGCATTTCCGTAGTTTTTCTGTGTAAACGTGAAGTGGTGGAAGTTTGAGTTTGATGGTAAAGTGTTTGGCCACATGTAAAAATAAAATCAAATTCCAATGGGAGTAATGACGACCGTGACCATGATCAGAACTCGATGATAACTCCTGTGACGTATTCTTTTTAATGCTATGGAGGCATTTGCAAAGCCTAGTGACCCCTTCTGACATGAAGAAAGTTGAAGTTCAAGGGTTTGTATCTCTCACGATCTCATTTTCTCACTACCACAAGTGTTTCTTCTTCATTTTGTTTGGTTTTGATAGCTATGCATGTATTATTAGATTCGAAAATGGATTTCATTTTATGAAAATACTTTAAATCTTTACAAGTTGAGAAAAACAAAAAAATGGAGTGTTCTTGTCCGTAAATCCTTTCTCGCAAGGAGAGAAGACGATAAAAACTACGTCATATACAATCTAATCAAAATATTTCTCCATCTTATGATCTAAACCGTACATCTATTTTCATGTGAGCGAGACAAAAATAAATAATCTTATTAAATATATAATAAAAAGGGAAAAATGCATATTTATGTAATAATATTAAATCAATACAATAAAATGTGAGATTCTATTAATGAGTAAGATCTATTTTAAATATGGATCTAACATGAACAGAGGGGATCTAATTTCATCACGCGTAAATTGTTTTATGAGCCAACATTATTTAAATGTTTTGTATAGGCTTTTTTTTAGATTTTTCATAATTTTTATTTTGGTGGACATGAGCAAAATTTCAATTCAATTTTGATGATGGATAGAGAGCCATTACACGTTACACTGGGCTGTAGAATGAGCCTCTCATCTCAATAATGAAGAAAATATTTTATTTATAAAACTTTATTTTATTTATAAAATCTATAACTTTGTTATGATGAAATGGTTTTACATTCTTTATTTTTACAATTCTTTTTTTTTAAGGGTATTTATATGGTGTGATGGTCCACAATGTTTCAACAATCTTACTCTCCTCAATTTTCCATAAGCAAATTGTGCAATTGGAAACAAAGTTACAAATTCGACAAGTCATACTTTGAATGATAATGAGAATAATTGGATTCAATGTTACTATGTCATTGTTTCATGCATTGCTTTGTATGCACATCACTGAAGATGTTATAACCATTAATCAAGTTTAAAGGATATTGGAATCATGGTTGGTTAGCATTGATCTCAACCTAGTTTGGTCATGGTGCAAAGGCGTTTATTATGCTTGACATGTTGCAGGAGTATGCAGAGGTTGGACAAGGTCTGGAGGTGCCTGGAAAGGTGTTGTAGAAGTGTGGCATAATTATGGGTAGTAGATTTTATGATTTCCCCTAATTAATTCACACATGGAGCTAAAGCATTGCAAATCGATGTCTGTAAGAGTGTAAACCTAGATTGTCAGCTGTTAAATAACGTCCAAAGCACATAATAGGTGTGTAGAATCAAGGCCTGCTATGGTAGGTGCACACGATGAAAACCTCGAGCAGAGACCGCTGTAATTTCCCATGGTAAATCAATGAAGTTTTGAATTTATCCCACTCTTCAATGTTCAAATAGAGTTTTCCTCTAAAAAGTGTCAACACATTTAAATTCATGTGGTCATCGTAGTGGATTGAATTGGTTATAGTTTTGATCGTTTGTTGTCCAAACAAGTGTGAATGCATTCATGATGTGATTAGATCATTGGAGTAGATTAGTGGTGGGTCTCATCATCAATTAATTGTGTGGTTAAGTGCTCAATACTGACAATAGAGAAGGGGATGGTACGATCTTGTCCATCGCATGAGAGCCGAGCAAATCATTAAAAAAAAAGAGATGGATCAAGACCTGATTTTATTGGGTACGCATGGTAGATAGATAAATTTTGGCACAGAGATGCAAATGGAGTAAGGTTGGGAGCATTAGGTGTTTGTGCATAACAATGATATAGTGAATACCTATAGGATAAGAGTGTCCCTGCATAAGAGTGTTCCTACATATGGTGAACAAGGGTGATGACAGAGATTAGAAAATCTCTTATGGGCATTGGATGTGAATACAAAAGATAAACCCTTTTACCAGTGAGAAAATATTGAGCCATTATGTAGTGCACCATTGGAAGAGAGATCAAGTTGTCAGCATAAGGAGTGATAAAAGGAGTCTATGACTTGTTGTGAAAATGAGTAAAGGTGCCCTGTGTGATTGACAAAGTGTGTATCCCTACCGTATAATCGACCTATAGCAAATCAAAGTTCTTTAGTGCACATGATAGAGTCTCAGTCAGACCATGAAGTACCTAGATCAAGGTTGCATCGAGTATTAGAGTCTTAACATTATTTTGCAAGGGAAACTTGTTGTTATAGCTATCTAATATTGTTTCTAGTCATGATATATTGTTTATACTATGAGGGAATGTGTTTTTATTACATGCACTTGGTGCTTTGTATCTTCATTAATGTATTATCATAGTTGAGACTTATAGTTGTTGAGTTGATGAAGAGAGTTGTGTGAGTATAGGTAAGATTGTATGTGGTCATTGAGTCAGATTTTCATGCATATGTTGAATAGAGATAGATTATCATGTTGTTGTATTGTTGAGCATATTTATTTTTCTTGGTAGAGAAGTATAGTTGAGGTTTTGCAGCTAGTTGAAACTGAAATCTTGTCATTCTATTGTTAGTGATTGGGTGAGTAGAGGTAATATTGTTGAGTTAGTGTTGATGTTGATTATGTTGTAAGTAGGTTTGTTGATGTTGTACTAATGTGGATGAGAGTCGGTTTATTGATGCATTTCTAAGCTTGATTGTTAGTAGTTGGGCCTAGTCTGAAATATTTTGAAACAGGGTCCATTGAGTTTAAGGAGGTAGGGCCTTCAACAAGTAGTGGATTGCCAAGATATGTGTAATGTCTCCTTGTTGGTAGTGTCCAACTAAATTTTCATAAGGATAGTGGCTCCTTGCAAGTGGTGGATAACTAAAATTTGTAAGAGAAATTATTTGATGAATAGAAGAAAGAGAAGTAGAGAAGCAATAGTAGGGTGGTTTTTGTCCCTTCAAGGTTTCCACCAAAAAACATTGTGTATCTTATGCATGATTATCTTCTTGTGTCATGGTTTTTATATGTTGACTCTTTGATGTTATTATATGCTCAAATCTACTGATGTTATGATGTGCATTATCGTTTAGTAAACAAACAAAGAGAGTTAAAACTTGAATAAGCGTTATCACTATTGATTCACCCCCTACCCCTATCATTATTGATTCACCCCCCGCCCCTCTCAGTAGTGATATGGTTCCAACAATTGGTATTAGAGCTAGTTCTCTCTAGTGGAGATTGACTGCTCGAGAGTAGATCATGGAACTATCACAAAAAACAAGAAGAAGCAGTCTCAGAACAGGAAGGGCAAAAAATAGGATAGAAAAGATTTAGATCCAGAAGAACCATTCTTTTCATTTGTCAAATATGCAGATGAAAATCATGAATGTTTATCAGGCAATGCATTTTGCTTCAATTGTAGATTTCATGGCCATTATACATATAGATACCCATTTCCTCGTAATAACAATGATGATGAAATTCTTGAGAATATTGAGTTAGAGGATCATAATCAGAAGTATGAAATTGATTCTCCAAGAGCAAAGGAAGATGATCATCTGATGGATGAATCAAGATTAGAAGTTTTTGAAAATGAAAAGCATAGCAAATTAGTGGCTCTTGAAGCTAATAACAAAAGCCAAGCAAGGCTAACAGAAAAAATCTCAATGGAAAACAAAGATCTGAAGAAGCTCCTTCAAATATTAGAGGAAAGAGAGAAAGCCTTTAAAGAAGAAACAATTAGCTCAAAAGCTCAGCTAGAAGAAGGAAGGAAAGTTGAAGAAGGAACAAGGAAGCAATACAGAGAAAAGGAAAATCAGTGTAAAAGACTAGAGGATGAAGTGATTCCATTGATGAGTGAACTAGAAAAGAAAACCTCTAAGCTAAAATTAGAAAGAAGTAGCCAAAAGTCAACTTCAGTCAAATAAGATCTTAGGCTATACAATGGTGAAACCATTTTAGAAGCATCACTCAAAATTCCCATTGAATAGGATCGTACCAACAGTCAGAGCAGCAAGAAGGGAAGCCATAAACAAAACTAGCTGTCAAAGAAGGAGTAAAAGGATGTGCAAAGAGAATCCCCTTCAACTAGAATTTCAGATGCTTCAACAATAAAAAACTTGGACATATTACAAACAAAATTGTAGAAGTAAAATGACCAAACATTCTCAGCAAAAGATGTAACGGAATAGAAAATCCTATCAAGAAACCAATCAAGGAGGACTTCTCTCATCACAAATATCATCAACAATTAGGTATAATTGTTCTTTTTATTGTTACTGCCACTCATGCAATGATTTTGTCCATAAGGTTGTTGATTGCAGGTCTTATGTAAAGAAGACGAGAAGGAATATTAGCAGGATATACTAGTCTTTTCGCTCATTCCTTGGTCAAATAAGGTACTACGTGTGTGACAATATTGTCCATATGGCTAAAGATTGCAAACTACCCAGGTTCTTGAGATCATCTAGTCAAAAAGAAAATATCATTCAAAGCTAATCGTTCAAAAATCTAGAAATATATGCACATGTTTGAGATCAACACATCAAAATTTGGAGGAAGAAGGAGAAACAAGAGGCTAGCATGGCCAAAGGGGGAGCATATGGCAACAACTTGAGCTTGTAAGATGTTAGCCTCACTCTCTTAAAAACAATTATAAATCCAAATAAAATAATTAATTAAATTAAATCATGAGAGTTAGTTCCTCAAACTAGGGAGTTTAGTTAGGAGGAGAGATTCTCTCCAACTAGTTCTCCTAAGTTAGTGTGTAGTTGAGAAATTATCTCAACCAAAGGTGTGTAAGATAGCACGCACTATCTTGAGACACTGTCTCTCATCTATTTATTTGTAACACTACATTCAATTATTTTAATGAGAGAGAATACCTAAGGAAGCCATGAGGCTGAAGCCTTTTCCGCCAATATTTTGTGTCTAGTTTATTATATCTGTCTCAGTTAATTTCATTTTTCAATATGTGGTATCAGAGCCATGGTGATATTTGTGAGCTCCACGACATGAAATTGTAGAGTGGTGGTGTTTAACATTGACTTGCTGTGTGTGGCGTTGACAACATCGACTATTTGTTCCCTTGACGACTGCAAGCTTCCTAGGCCGGCCCAGCTGCTTCGGAGTAATCAGAAGTTCTGGAATTCTTGGTTGAATTTTGTGACAAAATGTTTTTGTTTAGAGTCCGATCTTCTATATTATTTTTAAGAAGTGTTCTGAATCATTCAATTATGTGTGAGAATAAACTAAGTCGCCGAGTTTTCTCCATTTGAGAGTTGTTGGATCGTGGAGGAGGTACGTAAGCAGGTCAAATTAGTTCAAAGGTATCTGAGGTTGGAAAAATTCATCGCAGATCCATATGAGCGGTGGCTTTACAAAGACATTCTTGCAGTCTTGGATGAATATGAGAGAAAACTGACACCAAACTCTGTAAAATTGATCACATTTTTGCAATTTCCTGAGCTGAAAGATGTGAGGGACTGTCAAAAGTAGGATTAGGGAGAAGATCACAGATAGATACCTGCATTTTATTCCAAGAAGATAACCTACGGGTGGAGTGAGCTAGTGTGCGTGGACAAAGTGTGGAGTTCAAAGCTCAACAAAATTGCGCTCAATATAATTGTTGATTACTTGCTGTCTCCTCAAAAGTCAATGATAACGCTCAGAGATTCAATAAACTGGGTGATGTCCATGGCTGCAATACGATCTTGATCCTGTAACTCACAAAGCTGCCAATTATTCGATTTGGAGCACTGCCTTGGGTTTCTTATTCATAGCTGCTGGCACTGGAAAGCAGCAAGGACAAGGCTTAGATTGAATGAAGATACACGCAGCACAGTGGCTCATTTTCTAGATGAAGGACTGCAATCAAATTTCAGCACATCGTTTTCTTGTTCCAGTGGGTTGCAGACTCTTACGGTTGGCCCATGGGCAAGCCATTGACTTCTTTCATATCATAGGTTGCTTCTGTTGTATGGCAAGCTGCTGCTTCCAGATGTTGCGAGTCCCTGCAGATCTTGAAAGGTGAAGGGCGTGGACCCTGTAAATCGCACCTCGGCACCTTGGCTTGCTACTTCGAATTCATCTCTATCTTCCCACTTTTCTTTTTCTAATAATTCAATTGCAATTTCTGATACCATTGTGAACATGAATGGCATATTAGTCGGGGTCACCATTGTAGAAAAAGAAAGAAGCACGGACCAATGTTGAGGGAGAAGCTTGCATGGAAGGATCGTTGAGGAGCTGTGTTGAACGAAAACCACCCAAGGAGGATCTCCACCGAACCACCAACGATTTGCATACAACCTGTCTGCAAAATATAGATTTGGTTGCTGGAAAAGGAGCCAACATCCTGGAGGAACTAGTGGAAAAGGAAGAGTCGACTTTGTAAAGCCACGGAGGAGCCAACAAAATCATCTTTCCACTCACAGGTCAATGAAATGATTAATTCCTTTTAATTACTTTTCAAATCACTTAAATGAAATCTTCACGTTACTTTTTATAAATCACTTTTGTAAAGTGATTTGAAAGTTTTATTAAATTGTTTTGTAAAGGTTTTTTAATGTGGGCATAAAGTTAATAAAAGGATAATGTATGTAGTATATACTTTTTGGGAGTGATAAGTGAGTGGGGGTAATAAGTGATTTTTTTTGGGGGGGAGAAATAAGGTATTTTTTTTAAGAGAGGTGCATTAATTTTTTTTATTTTGGAGAGATAAGGAGCATATTTTGTAATTTTGGAGTTATAAATATTTTGTATTTGGAGTGATAAGTGAATTCGTTTTTTAGAGAAAAGTCAATCATGTACTCCAAAGTAATATTTTATTTTGAGAGATTGAGTCAGTGCAGGCAATTTTTAAAGACAAGTTGCTTCAAGCATTTGCGAGCCTGACATTCTCATTGCTTGAGAAGTTGAAGAATGATGTACTCCAATAATTAATAAAAACATATCTTTTTGTGGTGATCATGTCCTAGATCCGCCCGAAATTGAATAAGGGGATCTTAGGTACACCATTTGTATGTTTGTGATGGCGAGTATTTCTATTGCTTCATGTGGTATCATGGTGCATGCTTCATGTTGTTGCTTTTTTATTTGTGTCTAGTTTTGACACATAAATGATCTCATTTAACACACATAAAGTTCAATGCAAGAAAGCACAACACTTGTAATGAAATAGCTGCAAGGAAGGATAATTAAACTCAACACATGCATTTGCGTCCCTACAACAAATAATCAAAGTTGTCAACATCAACATTCTACCTCAACAAGCAAATTCACTTAATCAAGTTAAAGCATTTCAACGCAAAGTCTACATCAACATTCTTGCAAACAAATTTAAGAACTTGTAAATCAAATTCCAATTGCATTGAATTGTAAGGTTGCATTCTCGGTTGAAACCGACACCCACGTTTTGATTTGATCAGAAGTCAAGTGCGTCAATTCTCTTCAACTTAGTCAAATTAAGACAAGTGAATTCCTTGTTTTATGTGAGTCATTAAAATCATTGTAAGCTTTTTGGGTGCATTTTCGACAGTGTTTGACACCCTTCCTTTAAAGCACAATCAAGTGAGTCCACGAATTTTAACTCTAAAGAAAACAAGCAACAAGTTCACATCTCCTGCAAGTGAGCGTGAGTATTCATTCAAGAAATTTGCGTCAAAACAGTACAAAGTTCAAACCTTCAAGCGAGCCAGCATGAAGTTCATTGCAGCAACCATCAAAGCAACCAAACAAGTTCAACTCTAACACCAATCAAGAAAGTTGAGATCGACATCAAGTGAGCGTGGCTATTCCTTCAAGTGAGCGTGAAGTCATCAAGTAAGACAAGTGAGCATTCACGCAAACACGATTGTCATCAAGCGAGCGTGAATTCTAGAGTTTAAGAAAGAAAGTTCTACAACTCTAGCAAGTGTTCCCAGCAAGTGCAATAAGCAACAAATCAAACGAGCATACCATTCAAGTCCCATAGCAAGCAAGCCTGTCATTCAAGTACCAAAATCAAGAAAAATTGTTCAAAGCACGACATCTCCGATAAGAGAGCCTGACTTCAGGTGAGCAAGTTCAGATGGCACAACATATTCAGTTGTTAAACATTCTTCACAGTTTGATCATCTCCAGTGATGAAGACATGGTGCATAATAGCAAAGAAACTCTTGCTGATCTTTCACGGCATCTACGACAAACACATGAAACCATTGAGTTTCTTCAACTCGAGTCGCAACTTCAAAGGAATGAATTGCAAGAAAAGAGTGATACTTTCAAGTCTTTGAACCATCCAAATGATAAGTCATTCATCCCAACAGCTTCAAGTGTCGAAGTTGTTCCAGTTAAAATTTCTTCCAAACCCATCATCAAGCCCTGGGAAGAAATTCAAAATAACAAGAATCGACGAGGCTTAGGATATGTCACTGATGACACCAACTTACATATCCCAGATTATTCCAAGCCAATTAAGTTCATCAGTGCAGGATTTCTTGCACAACTCACCTCAGCAGGTTCTGAGAAAGTTGTAGACAAACAGAATTGCACGCAACCTGAAGTTGAAGTCCAACCAAAATGTTCTCATTGTCAACGAACTGGTCATATGGAAGATCAATGTTTTGATCTCCATCCTTGTTGCCATTGTGGCAAGCTCAATCATTCCTCAGAAAAATGTCGCACCCAACAAAAATCAGCCAGATTGAAGATACATTATGAATGGATTGAATGGAGCCATGTCAAAATTAGTCTATGTGATAGATTTGCATGACAGGAAGGATGTTCATGAGCTTAGGGGGAGCTACATTAGTTTTCAATTCTTGATTTTTATTTATGGTTTTTCATTATTGCAACTCGATACATGTTGGATCTGTCATATGTGATTGTTGATAGCATTAAAGAATTTTTATGGTGAAACCCTAATGATGTTATGAAGACATGGAAAACAAGCATATGACCCAATTTTCATGTTTAAGGTTCAGATTTAATGTGAGTTGGGATTACTCCTATTCATTTGACTGATGCAGTCACTGTTGCATAGGTTACAAGATTATTCTAGTATTTTGTTGTTGAATGATATATGCAACTAGGTTTTGTAACCAGTTGGTGGCAGAATGTTGCATTTCCATGGCTCATGTTAGATTGGTTTTATTATTATTATTCATATGGTATTGGTCACATGCTACTAATTTTGAATATGATGAGAACTATGGTGATTAGGGTTTTGACGAAAGGGTTGTGAATGAAGAAATGGAATATGTTCACGGGGGAGCATTTTTGCTTCAGGTGGACTGCTAGATTGTTGGCATTATGCTAATCTTGGAGGAACATGTCATGCCTTGCTATGAAATTATTTAACATTGAATTATTGTAGGTTTTTGTTGATGTGTTTAGTTGGAAAAGCCAAGATAGAATATCCATTGGAGCTTTGTACAACTAGGGTTTGCATAACTTATGTGTTGACTCATAGTCTTGGATGAGTTTATATGTAGTTGTCTTGTATTGTCTCGAGTGAAGGATTAATTTGTAGGTTGATGATTATATTGAGTAAGTTTGAGATATTACATCCATTTCAAATATTGTCATGTTTGTGTGGTTGTTTTTGATATGAGAGCGATGATGATGCATCATAGTAGGTATGCCTAGCATGTGCAATGGAGCTAGCACATCTAGTGTTTGCATGGAAAAAACCTCTATTGTTTCTCATGTCATGTACACCTGAATGTATGAGAGTATGGGTCAGAGTGATTTATATGCTATTGTTGCTAGGTTTTTTCATCTCATTTTGCGAGCATAGAGCATGTTGGCCTTGAAAACATAAAGCCAAATATTATGATGAGTTTATGAACAACCGACAATGCTATATTGTAAGATCTTATGTTGTTGTTGTTCTTGTATAGATCAAGGTTCTTTATGTTGCTTGTTGCATTCTTGGTCAATCACCATTGTTGTGATATTGTTTCATTTTCTAATTATCAGAGTGTTATGCTCCTATACCAACAGGTGTCATATTTCATGATTGACTTGATGAGCTATGAATATGTTCATATCTTTCCTTGTTGCAAAGGTTTTCCATATTTTCACAAAATTAAAAAATGTAAAGATGGTATACCCTAAAAGAAAAATCAAAGGGTGAAAAGAATAAAATGGTCAAAAAAGTAAAAGAAAATGAACCCCACAAAAAGAAAGACCCAGGAAAGTGTGCAAGTCTAAATGCCACTACTTTTTACTCTTATGTAATAAACAAATGTGTGCAGCTTATAAATTATGCCACAATTGATGAATAGTCAAACAGCTTAAGCTTGGCTAAGTTCATATTTGAATTCTATGTTTTAGAGATAGAGAATAAAATCTGACCAAACTGTTTAAGCTTGGCAGATAAGTAGATAGGTAGAGTGAATAAAAGGAGCTCAACAGTTTAATCTGAGCCCTTGGATGTAATAAGGTTAGATTTAGATAGATTTCTACATGTAAAAGAAAAGAAAATGTGATAAGGGTTTGCCAGTCTAAGTGCACCCAAATAAAGAAGAAAAAATGTTAGGTTAAAGTAGGTAGGGTAGGTAGATGATGTTGCAGAATTACATGTGATGGATAATGACTCTAAATGTGTTAATTTTCACTTTCATCACAAGTGCAAGGCAGAAATTACATTGGAAGCATTTCAAGCAAGGCAAGGTCAAATAATTAACTCCCCTTCTCATCTTTCCCTAATTTTTCACTAATTCCCCCTAAGTACTAAGGCATTTTAAAATTAAAGGGGCTCAGAGCATTTCTCTGACTTCTGGAGGGACCGGACCCTCGGCCCAATAATTTAAAAGACGTAAGTACTTAAAACCATCATTCATTCAATCTCATAAGTATTTTCCTAAGTAAAATCCCATTTTACTTAGGATAAATTCATAATATTACATAAAAACCTCGTTTTTCCACTTAAGCCTAAGTTTAAATGCACAACCCTAATGTTTTTACTTAGCTCTTTTCATTACATGTTTCATATTAATTTCTAACTCAAATTATATAACTCCCGCACAATATTACCTTTTTCCCATATTATTTAAATATAATAAAACTCCAAAAATTTTATATAACCCGCCCCTTGGGTTAAGTTATAACCATAAGTACCATATTAACTCGGATTAACTAGTTAACCCGTAACTAGTTAACAGCCCGAACCCCTGCTGCATTAAACGGGATTAATAACCTTCTCGGTTAATTAAGAACCCCCTAACCAATCATATCACCCCCGATACAATTAAACATTTTTTAATTGGGTCGGGCCCGCTCATATTAAACCCTGCTACATTGCGCCTCCCGTTAGTCGTCCGATTGCGCCTCTATCATCCAACAGCCATTAACAATATCGCGCACCACTTTGTGACCACGTGTTAGCACGCGATCACAAAGTGGTTTTCACACAGCGCCCCGCCACGCATCACAAATCCTGTGGAATCACTGGCTCCCGACCAAATACTGCCCACTCCCAAAAGTGGTGCGATACCATACCACTTACCGCCCTCCACATACGACAAAACATCCTTTCATTCCCCACGCACGTCATCCGCCCGATAACCAAAAAATCCCGCCAACCTTGATTTTGTTAATAAAACAAACAAAATGTCGTTTTCATTGTTTATACTGCGAACCTTTGTTCCCATGCAAAGGACGTCCAAGTCAACTGTCCAAGTTTTCTAACCGCCACCTTGCTGAGAAATTCACAGACGATGCAGCCCAGAACCTGTTAGCTATTGCCTGCACCTGTTCCTACACTGTTCACCCTCCGAAGAGAGGTATTTATCCAATTTCTGTCGAAACCTTGCAAGTTCACGTTTTACTCTGCAATTCCACATAAAAGACCAAAATTCATTGCAAATTCAGTCTTTGTTTCACCATATAATTTCCCAGACTTGTTAATTTGCCCATTTTTCACCAAAAACCCAAAATTCCTTTCTGAATCCACAAGAACCAGAAATGGAAACCCTTGTGGCTTTTTCTATTGCACCCATGAATGCCCCTCATAAAGATTTAGACTATCTACCTCTTGCGGATAAAGACTTCGAGATAAAAGAATTTTCCACTGATAAAAATCACCTTAAGGTCTTTTGCCAAGCCAGAGACAACTACCTAAATGGCTCAGAAATCCTGGGACTATGGGAGTCCAACCTTCCCAGGTATTTTCTCCCCTCAGTCCATGTTTTCCCTGGTCTAATCCATCAATTCCAGGCAAACTATGACCCTAACCTCAGAGCAGTTATGTCCCCAAGCCAAATAGTTCTCTTTCTAATAACTGCTCAATCCATTAACGAAATGTTGCAATTTTCCCCTGGTCAAGCTCTCACTCCCCTTTCTATGGGATATTTACTTGAGAAATCTACTTAATTGTCTCAATCAGAACTGAATCGTATCTGTTAGATCTTCATGTTGCCTAAACATCAACCTAAAGACCCACCTCCTTATTTACACGCTTTCTTCACAGATATGGGAAGAATCATTGTCGATATGATATCTTTGATTATGGGATTCAACACTAGTGAGTTTGTTGATGAGGTAACCCTAGTGTTATTGTCAATTTTTACTCCTGGATAGCCCCCTGCCATCAAGTATGATTATGCCTCCTATATTGCCAATAAGATTCATGACCAATTCCTGAGACTGGACAATGAAGGAGTCTTCAAATACACCACTTTCATCTATCATCTTATGTTGTATTATCAGTCATAGAACTTCTTTTTCCCTGTCAGGAAACTTGACACTAAAGGCAATCCAAGGTCTATTATCTTTTGGAGTTCCATCTTCCATGCATCGTATGAGTCCCCTTACACATACAATGAGTTCATTGATCAATTTGCTCATCCGGCAACCACCTTATTGATATGGGTTTCCCCTCCTAGGATCAGTGGTGACATTAAGAGAATCCTACAGCTCTCCAAGCAATACAGAATAGGTGATTGGTATCTATGCAAGGACCATACAGAAATCAGAATATATGGATGTGAGCTTTGCCCTTTCAAATTACCAAAATACGTTCCAATGAGATTGTTTGCATTGGAATATTTCAGACAAATGATACATACATACATGGTTCATTTTTGCAAAGCGAAAAAGAAATCTCAACTCAGAATCAAAAATCAGTTAGTCCCTTATGTCTGCAATGATAGGGAAGCAGAGAAAATTCTAGAGGATCATCTTAAGTTGCACAAAAGTTTTGGTTGGAGGCCATATGACCCTAATAGCTTTATCTGTGATAGGAGAATGAAAAATAGATTGTCACCCTACATTCACCATAGGATCCCAGAAATTGAACAATTTGCAAATATTGATGAATGGAGGGAAGGGACCCTAGTAGAAAAGGATAGTGAACAGGTCAATATTGAGAATGTTATGAGAGATCTTGAGAAAGCACTTGACTTGGATTCTTTTGGGTAGGTACCATTTGAGTTATCTCAAAGATCAGAAATTGGTGCCTCCATTGCAGGAACCTCTCAGCAACCTTCACAGGAAACTAGCACACCAGCCACAGGAGCATCAAAAGGCAAGGAGCCAGAGACCAGTGCCCAAAACACAGAGTAGTCTACAATGTCTAAACAGCCTGGAACTTCTAAAGAACAATCCCAAATACATACTCCTCCCACTCAGGGCAATGTGGGAGAAACTCCAGTTTTGCAAACTCCTATAAATGAGGAAAGAAACAAAAATGGAGAAAGGGAAACAACTACCTCTGCCAGTGGACCTTCAGGACAACCTGGAACAAAAAGGCAAAGACTAAATCCCCTCTCAGAGGAGGAATTTGCTGAAGAAAGTACACACAGTTAGAGGGAAGAAAGAGTAGATAGCCAACAAACTTTTCCAGTAGTAGAAACACCCACTAGCTCACAGAGACAGGAGTTAGAAAGACAACAAAGTGCATAGGTATCTTCTTTCAGGCCACCAGGGAAATATGCCTCAAATATCAAGAAAACATTTATAGAAATAAAGGCTAGGAATGATCTATTGAGGTTTCAAGTTTATAATCAATATTTGAAAATGGCCCCCACAAATCAACAGAGATTGATGTTAGCCTATGACATCAAAGAAGGCAAAATGATAATGAGCTATTTCAAACCAAAGGTGCCACATCATAAATCAGTAGCAGATTATCTCAGAACAAATTTTGAGGTCATGGCAAAGGATATTCATCCTTTGGATCAGATTGAATTGCATAAACAAACTGGAGAAATGATTTATTCAACCTTGACTAGTAAGGCAATGATGGCCCAATGGTTGCAAAATTCCTTGGGTAACACAACTGCCCAACTACACTCTGAGAAAGCCTCCTCCCTGGCCAAATATAACAGAATAAAATATTTAGAAGAAATAATTATTGGATTGGGTCATGATCCCAAAGATGTAAAGGCTACAGAAGCCTTAATCAAAAAGAAAGATGAAGATATTGTTGCCTTAAGGAAGCAGCTAAAGCTATCTCCTTCATGGCATCCATAGACTCATGAGATCATAAAGCAAAAATTTGAAGAAGAGCTGATGGATTTGCTCTTAAAACTTAATGAAAGATTGAATGAGACTGAGCAAGAACTTGAAAAAGCATTAAAGGACAAGCAGGGAGAGTCGACCTCTCAGCCTCCCAATGTGATGCCAGTAGTCTCAACAGTAGACCCTTCAACCCATGGAGCAGCACTAGCACCAAACATTCCAGCAGCCACAACAGAAGTGGTCATAGGTACAACAACAACAGGAACAACAGGAGCACCACAGGATAGTACTGCCAATTTAAGCACAGAGGAACTAATAAAATCAATGGAGGACATGAAACTGCAAGTTTCAGAGCTAAATAAGGTAAAAGAGCAGTATGCCAACTTAGAGAAAAGGTATGATCTCTCAAAAATAAGTGTTGCAGAAAAGACAAGAGAGATTAAAGGGTTAGAAAACAAAGTGAAATCATTAGAAAAGGATCTTACTTTTGACAAGCCTCTTGCAGAAATTAAGAAAATTCTTTCGGCCAACATCACTCAGTCAATAAATGATGTTTAACCATCAATCCAAATAATTTTTTAGCAAATCGATTTAGTAAAGGTAGCTCGAGAAGAGGTTCAAAAGACAAGGACAAAGTTAGGAAATATGCCTGAGGAAGCCAGCAGGCTTATATAGTTTTTGAATACCAGGAATAAGTATCAGCTTGAAGAGTTGGGAATTCAAGATAGAACAGAAACAATTTTGGAAGTCAAAATGGTTTTTGCTAAAAGAACTTTGATGCAAAACTTAGAAAGAAGGTGCCATGACATGTAGGAAGGAATTAATGCTTTCATGAAAAGATTTGATATTTTGTAGAGTAAAGGGTTGCCTAGTCCTTTAGTTATTGATGATAAACTAATGAGGCATATAGAGTAATGGAGAAATTGGATCAATATGCAAGCAACCAAGGAGGTCCATCAACAAGTGCATCAACATCAAAAGCATTGTCTATAGGCAGAGTTCTCTATGACAGTCTAGAGAACTTATTCTATGTCGAGCATGAGATAAAGCCTCTGTTTCCAATTCAACCAACCTTTTTTAGGTACATCGAAACTGATGAGACCCTAAGAAAACTTCAAAAAACCAGAATGCTAGAAACATAATGGTGGGAAGAAATGTTAGAAATTTTGTAAAATTATCCTTGGTAAAAGGTAAATTTTGGTTATTTACCACAGTAAGTAATGGTAAAGAGGATAAACAGAGGTCAAACAGGTCGAAGAGTATCAGAGCAGGTAAAGAGTATCAGTGAAAACAGGGTAGCCAGCACAGAATTACCAAAGAAGACAGCAGCAAGCCAAATCATAGGGCCTGCCTCCAGCACACTCACAAGAATAGGAACAACACAACATCAGTTTGCCTTTTCTCCTATTTACAAGACCATATATCTCTATTTTCCTTGTCACTTATTCATAGTCATCCTAGAATATATCTCACTTTGTTATGAGATATTTTTTGTATAAATACTCCCTCAATTGGAGTATTGAAGGTGGATTCTTAGACATTGTTGTAATACTGATTATTTTGGAACAAAGTGTTGTTGGAAAAATTTTTGTATGGCTAGCTGGATGAAGAATTGATGTAAAGGACTTTTCACAAGATTCTTGAGTCAGACACCGGATCAATAAGTCTTCTACATCTCATGTTTTAAAGTTTTCTTGTTTATTATATCATCTGTGTTTCATATTTGAACGATAAACAAAAAAGAATAATTCAGAAAGTGCTTGAGTGCAATCTGTTTTCAATCGTTTTTGTTCTTAATGTTTTCCTCTAAACTTGCATAAACAGTGAATTCTTAATTGCTCCTGTTTCCTAGTTTATTCACTTTGATTATTTAGTAAAGAATTCTTAATTTCTCTATATTAGTAATCATCCAAGTTCCCTTTCTTAAAATATAATGAAGGATTCTTAATTTCCCTTCATCCATTTTGAGTCCATTCCATTTTTTTTAAGTCTTTATTTGTTCCCTGTTTAACTATCTTGCCCTGTGAAACCATCCCTTGTTTAGAAACGAAATCCAGTTAAGCCATCTTCTTTGACTCCATTAGCCCAATGGCCTAACTTACCCCTCTGCTATTGAATTTCACCACCCAAACACAATCAAACCCGTAAACTTTCATAACTAGCCTAATATATTTCAAAACAAAGCTAAAACTTAAAGAGAGAGCCCTCTCTGGGTACAGATTGGCTAGATTCTGTATCTAAAAGTTGGTTTGTGGTTACCTCGGACCCCTTTCCTCTTCCCAACAACTTCAAGGAAAATCTGAGTGATAACATAGTGGCGACTCCACTAGGGAACGAATAATTTGTTTGTTACTATTTTTTACTTTATAGACTACAAATGGAGCTTGAAGATTAGCCAGGTAGCCTTTGAACTGCTCTTGCTTTGCAATTGCATAAGTAAATGAATGCTACTTCAGTCTATCTCTAGTCTAGTTTATGGATTGAACATCTGGTTTCAAACACTTGATTAGTTCCTCTTGTAAAATAAGTATTTAAGAAAGTTCAAACCCATACCTAAAGCCTCTTAAAGAAACTGTTGAAGTTGTATTGTCAAACCCATTTAGAGAAAAACTAAAAATATACCTAGAAACCTGGCTTTAGAAAGGACTCATTACACCAGAGCTAATCTTGATCCAAATCCTCCACCTGTGTTTGAAAATCCTAATCTGATTCCCAGAATTCTTAGGAGACAGGAAAGCCAAGAAAGTTCTGCTAGTTCTCGGCCTCTCTACAGATCAATATCCTATCCTGTGAAGTGTATCTACCTTGAAGACGAACCCTTTGACAAGAAATTTGAGACCTCTTTATTTGTAACCTTTTCTGAGTCTGAGTTGGTCCGCTTGGTTCATGCCCCAGTATTTATTGAAGATTTACAATTTGAAGTTGTCACTTCACATCTTGATAGACATTTGCAGAACTCCATACAATCTGATTTTACCTCTGAAGGAACATCCAACCTTTCTATGATCATTACTGCCTTTCCAAGTCCATCACCATTTCCTTAAACATCTCAACCTCAAATCACCCCTTCTATCTCTCCATCCACCACTCCAACACCCATTGTTATCCCAATCCCATCTGTTGTTTCATCACTACCTACTACAATGGCAAACAAATATACTCCCTTGGTATTACCAGCCAATCCAGGGGCTATGCCCCAATACTATCAAAGTAAAATCACTCCTTTCGATGGTTTTGGTACTTACACTACACAACAACATACCAAAAAAATGACTCATTACTTTGAAATATATGAAATAGATGCATATGATGTAAGAATGAGAATATTTGTTCAAAGTCTGACTGGAGAAGTTAGAACCTAGTTTAGAACCCTTCCTGCAAACAGTATCAATGACCTAGAAACTCTTTATAGAACATTCTTAAACAGATGGAAAAAAAAGAAAGATCCTCTCCAAATCTTATCAGAATATGAAAACCTGAAGAGAGGAACACAAGAAACTGTGCAAGACTACTACACTAGGTTCAATAATGTTTACAACACTATCCCTCAAAACCTCAGACCTCCTCCAGATTTAGCATTAATCAAATTCCCTGATGGATTTGATTTTTACATGGCATACCAACTTAGGGAAAGATCTCCTCGAACTTTAGAAGATATGCAAAGTATAGCTGTCAGTGTTGAAGCCAACATGATATCTAAATGAGCTAAGGCTAGAAGTGAAAGGAGGATACCATTGAAAGAAGAACCCTCAACCTTTGAACAGAAACTGGATGCTATTATTAAAGGGATGGATAGGCTAGGAGATAGAGTATAAACAATTGAAAGAAAATCCCCTTGGGATGGTCTGCTGACCAATACTGGAAGAAATCCAAATTTCAGAAAAAACCAAAACCAAAACACTGGAAAGACTGGTCCTGATCAAAACATTAGGCCCCCATTCCAGGAAAATTATGCTGAAGCCTCAACTTCTGATGAACCAATAAAAGATACTCAAATAAACTTGATGGGACTCAATAATGAACAACAAGTTTTCTTGACCCAAGAGGATCAAGAAGCTCATATTCTTAAACAATTCCAAACTCAGTCAGGTGAATCATTTGACTTCAGGGAGGGATATGATACAACCATTTATAAAGTTCACAAGCAATATAATCTGAGGAGCAGAAGAATTGATGTCCTTGAAACCAACAAACAGAAAGCTACAAAATAGCCCAACAAAGGTAAGACCAATACCACCCCTGTACATATTCTTTCTAGATCAAATTCTAATCCTGCTAATCCAATTATTGAAGATGTATCCGATAATCAGCCCAACAATAGACAACTCTCCACTTCTCTTCCTCCCAAAGGAAATGTGGAAGAACCTCCAGAAGTTGATTTGGAAACAACTTCAGTTCATAACCCCACTCCTAAGAAGGAGAAAAACACAGAAAATACAGAAGATAAAGAGAATCCAACTGTCCGAAATACAAGAACTCAGACTGAAAAAACCTTTTAATCTGGAGACTGAAGTAGGCAAATTAAAAGTAGCTGTCCCATTGTCTGAATTAGCTAAACATGATGTCTACCGAAGCCAAATCAATAGATCACTCAAAATATCTAGAAATGAAGACTCAACAAATGTTTTTGATGACCAACCTGAATTAATCTTTGGCCTTAAAGTAAATGGAAAGCCGATAGATGGAGGAATCCCTCCTTTCTATGTAAGTTTAAACATACATGATAAAATACTTCACAATTCCATGTTTGATTCTGGGGCATTTCACAACCTAATGCCCAAGTCTGTAATGGAGAAATTAGACCTAGACATCACCAGGACATATAAAGACCTCTTTTCTTTTGATTCAAGTTAGGTGAGATGTTTAGGATTAATCAAATACTTGTGTGTTTCACTGGTTCAATATCCTGCAAAGACAATCTTAATGGACATAGTAGTAGCAGATATTCCACCAAAGTATGTAATGTTATTATCCAAATCTTGGGGTACAAAGTTTCAAAGATCTCTTCAATTAGATATGTCATATGCTACTATTTCAGTTTTCGGCCAACCTAAGAAACTATATAGAGAAACTTTAATGAAATATGTAGTAAGTAGTCAAGAGAAACCCCAAAATTTTCCCATCTACTCAGTACACTCTGATATGGATTCTTTCATTCTTTACAATGCTGAAATTGATCCCTCCAATGAATTAGAAGTTTTAGCAGTAGAACCAAAAGAAATTATAAAAGAAAAGTCTAGTGTTCAAATCTAGGAAATCTCTAAGAACAATGAAACATCAGATACCCAAGAGAAACCAGAAGAAAGTAAAAAACCAGATCTCACTGTTAAACAAATTCCTAATACTCCTAATACCAATTACGAACATGAAATTCTTTGGCACTTAGAATTTGATGGTTCAGTCAACAAATTAGGAGCAGGAGTAGGAGTTTGGGTGTACAATCTTGAAAATGACCATGCTGAAGGCCATGCCTATAGATTAAACTTTAAGTGCACCAATAACATGGCAGAGTATGAAGCTCTCTTGCTAGGTCTTAAACTTGTCAAAATATTAGGGGCAATTAGAGTATCTGTCATAGGATATTCTGATTTAATCATTCAAAAAATCAAAGGGAATTATCTAACAAACAATCCCAGATTAAGATACTATAGAGGAACAGTTATTGAGATTCTCAATACTTTTCTGGAAACTCAGCTTACTAAAATCCCAAGAAAACATAACTTGCAATCCCATAGTCTGGCAATGTTAGCCAGCACCTGAAAATTACCATTCGAACCTAATCATCAGTTCACAGCTGAGATTAGACACAGACCAGCCATACCTAAAAATTTAAAGAACTGACAAGTGTTTGATAGTGATGAGCAGATTAATAATTTCTTGACATTAGATGATGATTTTTCTAACAGCCACATAGATGTAGATATAGTTATTGAATTTGATCAAACAAATGAGGTATAAACAAGCATTTCAGGAGAGAGTACAATTCAAATGCTTCATCCCACAAAGTTTACCAAAAAAGAAATGCAGGACCTTAAACAAATGGATATTGATGAGATTATTGAAGGAGAATCTGAAGTCATTAATTTAAAAGACAATCATTTACCTAGAGGATTAAATCCTCTAGAAGATCTCTTCGATTCCAATGACATTCCAAAGAAGCCTAAGATGGAACCACTAAAAGCAAATATTGAAGAATATAACTTGGGGACTGCAGAAAATCCAAAAATGATAAAGTTATCTAAATCTTTGCCCCCTGACCAAAAACTAAAATATGTTGAACTAATGAGAGAATTCCAGGATGTCTTTGCCTGGAGTTATGAGGACTTGAAATCATATGACACCTCTATAATTCAACATACAATACCTTTGAAATAAAATCAAAAACCATTCAAACAAAAACTCAAAAGAATTAACCCTTTACTGTTGCCCTTAATTGAAAAGGAAATCAAACGAATGTATGAAGCAAGGATAATTGCTCCTATTAGGTTTTCAGAGTGGGTGTCTAATCTAGTACCTACTAGGAAGAAAACTGGAGAGATTAGATTGTTTGTTGATTTAAGAAATGTAAATAAGGTTTCTTTGAAGGATAATTACCCTTTACCTAAAATAGATCATATATTACAAAGGGTGGTAGGTGCTTCTAGGATTTCACTTTTAGATGGGTTCTCAGGGTATAACCAAATTCTGGTTCATCCTGATGACAAAAAAAATTGCTTTTACAACACCATGGGGCACATTCATGTACATCAAAATGCCACTCGGACTTAAAAATGTAGGGGCAACCTTCCAAAGAGCAATGGACATAACATTTGCAAAAGAAATTCACGATTTTCTGGTTATATATCTGGATGACTTAACTATTTTTTCTAAATCAGATCAGCAGCATTTGGATAATCTCAGACAAGTATTCTTAAAATTCAGAAAATATGGTATCTCTTTGAATCCAAAGAAGTCCTTGTTTGGTCTAGAGGAAGGTAAAATCTTGGGCCATATCATTTCCAAAGATGGCATTATAATTGATCCTACTAGAATATAAGCTTTTCTGCAGATACCTCACCCAAGAAATATCAAATAACTTCAAGCTTTCTTGGGAAAGATAAATTTTTTGAGAAGATTCATATCTAATTTAGCTAAACTAATTATATTGCTTAATGATATGTTAAAAAAGGATTCAAGCATCAAATGGTCAGTAGAAGCCAAACAAGCATTTGAAGAAATTAAAATGGCTTTAACTAGAACACCGGTCCTTACTAGTCCACTATTTGATAGAGACTTCATAATATTTTCATTTGCATCAGAACACACTATAGTAGCTATTTTATTACAAAAGGACGATCAAGGATGTGAGAAAACCATAGCCTTTTTTAGTAAAGCACTTAGGGATGCATCATTAAAATACAAAATCATGGAGAAACAAGCTTTTGCACTTGTAAAAGCCATTAAAAACTTTAGAGTCTATATATTGTACTCCCATGTGATAGCCTATGTACCAAATGCTGTTGTCAAAGACATCTTAACCTAGGATGGAATTGAGGGAAAAAGAGGTAAATGGATTGCTACCATATTAGAGTATGATATTGAAATAAAACCTACAAAGCTAATAAAAGGACAGGGGTTGGCCAAGCTCATCACTGAAACAAATTGTCAAGCCCTAGATATTAATGAACTGGATAACGAACATGAGATGGCGACTCCAAAAGTCAGCCAGGCTTTCTTAGATTCACCTTGGTATGCTGATGTAATTTATATACTATTAAACCTGCAAGCTCCTCTAGGGTTATCTAGAACAAAGAAAAGGTTTTTAAAGATGAAAGCTTCAAAGTTTTGTATTTTAGATAATGCTCTCTTTTGGAAAAATCATGAAAGTATTCTATTAAATTGTTTATTAAAAGAAGAAGTTGACAAGGCTCTCCAAGAATTTCATGCAGGAGACTGTGGTGGACACCTTTACTGGAAATCAACTGCAGACAAGATCCTAAGGGCTAGATTTTATTGGCCAACCTTGTTCGCTGATGTAAAGAAATTTGTCATTGCTTGCCATAAATGTCAAATTTTTGAAGGCAAGAGAAAATTGTTACCTTTACCCCTGAGACCAATTTCCACTGAAAAACCCTTCCAACAATGGGGCCTTGACTTCATTGGAGAAATCCATCCTCCCTCTTCTGGCCAACACAAATGGATTCTCACTGCCACAGACTATTTCACCAAATGGATAGAAGCCATTCCTTCCAGACAAGCCAATGACACAGTGATCATAGGATTCTTAGAAACCAACATATTGTCTAGATTTGGCTGTCCTGATAAAATCATAACTGATAATGCTATTGCCTTCAAATCCAAGAAGATGATAAGTTTCTGTAACAAGTACCATATCACCTTAGGCCATTCCATAGCCTATTACCCTCAAGGTAATGGTTTGGTTGAGTCCTCCAACAAGAGCCTCATTAATATTATTAAAAAATTATTGGAGGAGAACAAGAAAAATTGGCACAAGAAACTGACAAATGCACTATGGGCAGACATACTTACCACCAAAAAATATATTGGAACTAGTCCTTATATTTAGTCTTTGGCATGGAGGTTGTATTCCCTTCATCGTTAGGAGTTCCTGTAATGAAATTACTTCAAGAAGCTCAAGTGGAACCTAATGATATTCAAAGAAGGATAAACCAGACCATCAATCTGCAGTAGACCAGAGAGGAAATGTATCAAAGATCCCAAGTGTTGCAGGAGAAGCTTAATAACCAAGGTAGATGATTTCTACCTTGGAGACAAAGTGTTAAGATGGGATTCCAGGAGAGAGGATAAGGGAAAACATGGGAAGTTTGACTTCCTATGGAAAGGACCTTATATTATCTATTCCTTACAAGGAAATAATACATATTTTCTGAAAAACTTGGATGGCACAGAAACAGAAGAAGGGCTAGTTAATGGTCAGATGTAGAAACATTACTTTGATCCTACTTATTAATGTATCCTAATTTTTTAACATGTACATACTATATCCTTTGTAATGTCACAGTTTTGGATTGGATAGTAACTTGTTGGAGTTGAAGCTCGAAGAGAAGGCCCTTAGCTTCAGAAGTATTACTGTCATACATACAATAAAGCAACAAGCAGAAAAAGACCTCAGAGTTCAGTCAAAATCATATAGAGGCCATCTGACTTGTTGTTCTTAACTTTCCACCAAGAAAAGCTATCCCCAAGTGGAGCCAGTGTTATGCTCCTATACGAATAGGTGTCATATTTCATGATTGACTTGATGAGCTATGAATATGTTCATACCTTTCCTTGTTGCAAAGGTTTTCCATATTTTCACAAAATCAAAAAATTAAAAAATGTAAAGAGGGTATACCCAAAAAGAAAAATCAAAGGGTGAAAAGAATAAAATGGTCAAAAAAGTAAAAGAAAATGAACCCCACCAAAAGAAAGACCCAGGAAAATGTGCAAGTCTAAATGCCATTACTTTTTACTCTTATGCAATAAACAAATGTGTGCAGCTTGTAAATTATGCCACAATTGATGAACATTCAAACAACTTAAGCTTGGCTAAGTTCATATTTGAATTCTATGTTTTAGAGATAGAGAATAAAATCTGACCAAACTGTTTAAGCTTGGTAGATAAGTTGATAGGTAGAGTGAATAAAAGGAGCTCAACAGTTTAATCTGGACCCTTAGATGTAATAAGGTTAGATTTAGATAGATTTCTACATGTAAAAGAAAAGAAAATGTGATAAGGGTTTGCCAGTCTAAGTGCACCCAAATAAAGAAGAAAAAATGTTAGGTTAAAGTAGGTAGGGTAGGTAGATGATGTTGCAGAATTACATGTGATGGATAATGATTCTAAATGTGTTAATTTTCACTTTCATCACAAGTGCAAGGCAGACATTACACTGGAAGCATTTCAAGCAAGGCAAGGTCAAATAATTAACTCCCCTTCTCATCTTTCCCTAAATTTTCACTAATTCCCCCTAAGTACTAAGGCATTTTAAAATTAAAGGGGCTCAGAGCATTTCTCTGACTTCTGGAGGAACCGGACCCTTGGCCCAATAATTTAAAATACCTAACTACTTAAAACCATCATTTATTCACTCTCATAAGTCTTTTCTTAAGTAAAATCCCATTTTACTTAGGAAAAATTCACAATATTACATAAAAACCTCGTTTTTCCACTTAAGCCTAAGTTTAAATGCACAACCCTAATGTTTTTACTTAGTGCTTTTCATTACATGTTTCATATTAATTTCTAACTCATATTATATAACTCCTACATAATATTACCTTTTTCCCGTATTATTTAAAGATAATAAAACTCCAAAAATTTTATATACCCCGCCCCTTGGGTTAAGTTATAACCATAAGTACCATATTAACTGGGATTAAATAGTTAACCCGTAACTAGTTAACAACCCAATTCCTCGTTGCATTAAACGGGATTAATTAACCTTCTCGGTTAATTAAGAACCCCCCAAACCAATCATATCACCCCCGATACAATTAAACAATTTTTAATTGGGTCGGGCCCGCTCATATTAAACCCCGCTCCATTGCGCCTCCCGTCAGCCGTCCGATTGCACCTCTATCATCCAACAGCCATTAAAAATATCGCGCACCACTTTGTGACCGCGTGTTAGCACGTGATCATAAAGTGGTTTTCGCACAACGCCCCGCCACACGTAGCAAATCCTGTGGAATCGCTGGCTCCCGGCCAAATACCGCCCACTCCCAAAAGCGGTGCAATACCATACCACTTACCACCCTTCGTATACGAAAAAACATCCTTTCATTTCTCGTGCACATCATCAGCCCGATAACCAAAAAATCCCGCTAACCTTGATTTTGTTAATAAAACAAACAAAATGTCATCTTCATTGTTTATACTGCGAACCTTTTTTCCCACGCAAAGGACGTCCAAGTCAACTGTCCAAGTTTTCTAACCGCCACCTTGCTAAGAAATTCACAGATGATGCAGCCCAGAACCTGTTAGCTACTGCCTGCACCTGTTCCTACACTATTCACCCTCCGAAGACAAGTATTTATCCAATTTCTACCAAAACCTTGCAAGTTCATGTTTTACTCTGCAATTCCGCATAAAATACCAAAATTCATTGCAAATTTAGTCTTTATTTCACCATATAAGTTCCCAGACCTGTTAATTTGCCCATTTTTCACCAAAAAACCAAAATTCCTTTTTGAATCCACAAGAACCAGAAATGGAAACCCTTGTGGCTTTGTCTGTTGCACCCATGAATGCCCCTCATAAAGATTTAGACTATCTACCTCTTGCGGATAAAGACTTCCAGATAAAAGACTTGTCCACTGATAAAAATCACCTTAAGGTCTTTTTCCAAGCCAGATACAACTACCTAAATGGCTCAGACATCCTGGGATTGTGGGAGTCCAACTGTCCTAGGTATTTTCTCCCCTCAGTCCATGTTTTCCCTGATCTAATTCATTAATGCCAGGCAAACTATGACCCTAACCTTAGAGCAGTTATGTCCCCAAGCCAAACAGTCCTCTTTCCAATAACTGCTCAGTCCATTAACAAAATGTTACAATTTTCCCCTGGTCAAGGTCTCACTCCCCTTTCTATGGGATATTTACTTGAGAAATCTACTCAATTGTCTCAGTCAGAACTGAACCGTATCTGTCAAATTTTCATGTTGCCTAAACATCAGCCTAAAGACCCACCTCCTTATCTGCATGCTTTCTTCACAGATATGGGAAGACTCATTATTGATATGATATCTTTGATTATGGGATTCAACACTAGTGAGTTTTTTGATGCGGTAACCCTAGTGTTATTATCAATTTTTACTCCTGAACAACCCCCTACTATCAAGTATGATTATGCCTCCTATATTGCCAATAAGATTCATGACCAATTCCTGAGACTGGACAATGAAGGAGTCTTCAAATACACCACTTTCATCTATCATCTTATGTTGTATTATCAGTCAAAGAACTTCCCTTTCCCTGTTAGGAAACTTGACACTAAAGGCAATCCGAGGTCTGTTATCTTTTGGAGTTCCGTCTTCCAAGCATCCTATGAGTCCCCTTATACATACAATGAGTTCATTGATCAATTTGCTCATCTAGAAACCACCTTATTGACAGGGGTTTCCCCTCCTAGGATCAGTGGTGACATAAAGAGAATCCTACAGCACTCCAAGCAATACAGAATAGGTGATTGGTATCTATACAAGGACCGTACAAAAATCAGAATATATGGATGTGAGCTTTGCCCTTTCAAATTAGAAAAATACGTTATAATGAGATTGTTTGCATTGGAATATTTCAGACAAATGATACATACAGACATGGTTCATTTTTTCAAAGCCAAAAAGAATGCTCAACTCATAATAAAAAATCAGTTAGGCCCTTATGTCTGCGATGATAGGGAAGCATGGAGAGAAGTAGAGAAAATTCTAGAGGATCATCTTAAGTTGCACAAAAGTTTTGGTTGGAGGCCATATGACCCTAATAGCTTTATCTGTGATAAGAGAATGAAAAATAGATTGTCACCCTACATTCACCATAGGATCCGAGAAATTGAACAATTTTCAAATATGGATGAATGGAGGGAAGGGACCCTAGTAGAAAAGGATAGTGAACAGGTCAATATTGAGAATGTTATGAGAGATCTTGAGAAAACACATGCCCTGGATTCTTTTGGGCAGTTACCATTTGATTTATCTCTAAGATCAGAAATTGGTGCCTCCATTGCGGGAACCTCTCAACAACCTTCACAGGAAACCAACGCACCAACCACATGAGCATCAAAAGGCAAGGAGCCAGAGACCAGTGCCAAAAACACATAGCAGTATACAATGTCTAAACAGCCTGGAACTTCTAAAGAATAGGCCGAAATACATACTCCTCCCACTCATGGCAATGTGGGAGAACCTCCAGTTTTGCAAACTCCTCTAAATGAGGAAAGAAATAAAAAGAGAGAAAGGGAAACAACTACCCCTGCTAGTGGACTTTCAGGACAACCTGAAACAAAAAGGCAAAGACTAAATCCCCTCTCACAGGAGGAATTTGCTGAAGAAACTACAGATAGTCAGATGGAAGAAAGAGTAGATAGCCAGCAAAATTTTCCAGGAGGAGAAACACCCACTATCTCGCAGAGACAGGAGTTAGAAAGACAACAAAGTGCAGAGGTATCTTCTTTCAGGCCACCAAGGAAAGATGCTTCAGATATCAAGAAAACATTTACAAAAATAAAGGCCAGGAATGATCTATTGAGGCTTCAAGTTTATAATCAATATTTGAAAATGGCCCCCACAAATTAAGAGATATTGATGTCAGCCTATGACATCAAAGAAGGAAAAATGATAATGAGCTATTTCAAACCAAAGGTGCAACAACCTAAATCAGCAGCAGATTATCTCAGAACAAATTTTGAGGTCATGGCAAAGGATATTCATCCTTTGGATCAGATTGAATTGCATAAACAAACTGGAGAAATGATTTATTCAACCTTGACTGGTAAGGCAATGATGGCCCAAAGGTTGCAAAATTCCTTGGATAACACAACTGCCCAACTACACTTGGAGAAAGCCTCCTCCCAGGCCAAAGATAACATAATAAAATCTTTAGAAGAAATAATTATTGGATTGGGTCATGATCCCAAAGATGTAAAGCCTATAGAAGCCTTAATCAAAAATAAATATGAAGATATTGCTGCCTTAAGGAAGCAGCTAAAGCTGCCTCCTTCAAGGAATCCACAGATTGATGAGATCATAAAGAAAAAATCTGAAGAGAGTTGATGGATTTGCTTTTAAAACTTAATTAAAGACTGAATGAGACTGAGCAAGAACTTGAAAAAGCATTAAATGACAAGCAGGGAGAGTCGACCTCTCAGCCTCCCAATGTGATGCCAGTAGTCTCAATAGCAGACCCTTCAACCCATGGAGCAACACTAGCACCAAACATTCCAGCAGCCACAGCAGAAGTGGTCACAAGTACAACAACAACAAGAACAACAGGAGCACCACAGAGGAACTAATAAAATCAGTGGAGGACATGAAACTGCAAGTTTCAGAGCTAAATAAGGTAAAAGAGCAGTATGCCAACTTAGAGAAAAGGTATGATCTCTGAAAAATAAGTGTTGCAGAAAAGACAAGAGAGATTAAAGGGTTAGAAAAAAAAGTGAAATCATTAGAAAAGGATCTTACTTTTGACAAGCCTTTGGCAGAAATTAAGAAAATTCTTTGGGCCAACATCACTTAGTCAATAAATGATGTTTGGCCATCAATCCAAATAATTTTTGAGCAAATTGATTTAGTAAAGGCAGCTCAAGAAGAGGTTCAAAAGACAAGGACAGAGTTACGAAATATGCCTAAGGAAGCCAGCAGGCTTATACAATTTTTGAATACCAGGAATAAGTATTAGCTTGAAGAGTTGGGCATTAAAGATAGAACATGAACAATTTTGGAAGTCAAAATGGTTTTTACTAAAAGAACTTTGATGCAAAACTTAGAAAGAATATGCCATGACATGCAGGAAGGAATTAATGCTTTCATGAAAAGATTTGATATTTTGCAGAGTAAAGGGTTGCCTAGTCCTTTATTTATTGATGATAAAATAATGAGGCATATAGAGTAATGGAGAAATTGGATCAATATGCAGGCAACCAAGCAAGTCCATCAACAAGTGCATCGACATCAAAAGCATTGTCTACAGTCAGAGTTCTCTACGACAATCTAGAGAACTTATTCTATGTTGAGCATGAGATAAAGCACATGTTTCCAATTCAACCTACCTTTTCCAGGTACACCGAAACTGATGAGACCCTAAGAAAACTTCAAAAAACCAGAATGCCAGAGACACAATGGTGGGAATAAATGTTAGAAAATTTGTAAAATTATCCTTGGTAAAAGGTAAATTTTGGTTATTTACCACAGTAAGTAATGGTAAAGAGGATAAACAGAGGTCAAACAGGTCAAAGAGTATCAGTGAAAACAGGGTAGCCAGCACAAAATTACCAAAGAAGACAACAACAAGCCAAATCATAGGGCCTGCCTCCAGCACATTCACAATAATAGGAACAACACAACATCAGTTTGCCTTTTCTCCTATCTACGAGAACATCTGTCTCTATTTTCCTTGTGACTTATTCATAGTCATCCTAGAATATATCTCACTTTGTTATGAGATATTTTTTGTATAAATAATCCCTCAATTGGAGTATTGAGGGTGGATTCTTAGACATTGCTGTAACACTGATTATTTTGGAGTAAAGTGTTGTTGGAAATTTTTTTGTATGGCTAGCTGGATGAAGAATTGATGCAAAGGACTTTTCACAAGATTCTTGAGTCAGACATCGGATCAATAAGTCTTCTATATATCATGTTTTAAAGTTTTCTTGTTTATTATATCATCTGTGTTTCATGTCTGAATGATAAATGAAAAAGAATAATTCAGAAAGTGCTTGAGTGCAATTTGCTTTGAATCGTTTTTGTTCTTAATATTTTCCTCTAAACTTGCATAAACAGTGAATTCTTAATTGCTCCTATTTCCTAGTTTATTCACTTTGATTATTTAGTAAAGAATTCTTAATTGCTCTTTATTAGTAATTTTCCAAGTTCCCTCTCTTAAAATATAATGAAGGATTCTTAATTTCCCTTCATCCATTTTGAGTCCATTCCATTTTTTTAAGTCTTTATTTGTTCCTTGTTTAACTATCTTGCCCTGTGAAACCATCCCTTGTTAAGAAACCAAATCCAGTTAAGCCATCTTCTTTGACTCCATTAGCCCAATGGCCTAAACTACTCAGTCTTACCCCTCTGCTATTGAATTTCACCACCCAAACACAATTAAACCCCTAAACTTTCATAACTAGCCTAATATCTTTCAAAACAAAGCTAAAACTTAAAGAGAGAGCCCTCTCTGGGTACAGATTGGCTAGATTCTGTATCTAAAAGTTGGTTTGTGGTTACCTCAGACCCCTTTCCTCTTCCCAACAACTTCAAGGAAAATCTGAGTGATAACACAAAGTATATGTGATGTTATGATACTTTCTTACTTATTGTCCAGACCTTTAGTTTGCACTGCAAGAGTATGGCTCTATGGTGTTGAGCCTAATTGATGTAGGGTGTCTATATTGATGAGGAGGATGGTTTGTACCACTATGCCCTTCTATTTGTGTTTTTGCTACAATATCACATTGTTTTGTAGAGATTTATGTTGAGAATGGTAGTTATTTTCATAAATGCTACAAAGGATTGATTCCTAGTGTTGATTGGGTTGATATGCTACTAATATTAGTTGTGTTTGTTGTTATTTGCTAGTGATGTAGAAGGTATTATATACTATAGAGGTCCTTATTTATCACATTTATATGTTGATTATGTGCCCTAAATAATTTCCATATATTTGTTGTTGAAGTCTTGTAAATTGTTGATGCTAAGATCTTAGACTATGGTTGAGGATTTGAGAGTTTGACATGTGTTATCATGTGCTATGTACCATGACTATATCACTACTGCTATGTAGAGGACATATTGTTGCTCATAGATGCCATGTACTGCTATTTTTTTTTGTTTTTGTTTTTTCTTGTTGATGCCCCCTATATTTCCACAAATCCATGTAAAGCTAAGTGACAGGGTGCTTGGAAAAGTTGTTCTTATTGGGCTAGACTTTTTGTTGAGTTTCACACAGAGATGGTTGAGAATGTTGCTGGCACATTGGTTGCTACTTAGTTGTTTTGCAGGAAAATGCTGGAATTTTCGGTCCAAGGGAGTTTCCCTTTCCATTGATGTCAAAGGGGGAGAGAGGAAGATTAAATGGACAGGTATCTGTAGGAGGTTTCCATCAATGCTAAAGGGGAAAATTGTTGGCATTATGGTTGATGGTTAGTTGGAATTGATGTTAACCTAGTTTTCTCATGGTTTGTATGAGTTTCTAATGCTTCGCATGTTGTAGTAGAATTGTAGGAGTATATAGGACAAGCTTTGGAGGTTCCTGGCAAGGTGATGTAGAAGTGCGGCACACTTCTCGGAAATAGATTTTGTGACTTACCCTAATTAATGTACAAACATAATTAAAGCATTGAAAATCAACATTTGTAAGAGTTTCAACCTAGATTATCATTTTCTAAATGGTAGGTGCAACCCAGAATAAGTGTTCAAAATCAGTGTTCACCCTTATAGGTGCGCATGCCCAAAACCATGAGAAAATACAACCGAAATTTCCTGTGTTCAATCAAGGATGTTTCAAATTGCTTCTACCCTTCAATGTTTGAATAGAATTTGCCTCTGAAAAGTGTAAACACATTTAACTTCATGTGATCGTGATAGTGGATTGAATTGGTCATTGTTTTGATTGTTTGTGGTACAAATAACTATGAATGCATTCATGAGTTTCTTGGATTGTTGGAGTGGCTTAGTGATGGATCTCATCTTCAATTAATCATGTGGTTAAGTGATATATATGGATAAGAGAAAGAGGGATGGTGCGATTTGGTCCATCGTTTGGTCCATATCATGAGATCCAAGAAAATCATTAAAAAATAAATAAAAACTAGTTGTGGATTGCACGACTAGGTTTGATTGGATATGCATGGTATGATAGATAGTTTTTGGAAAAAAGTTGCAAATGGAGTAAGGTTGGGAGCATTGGGAATTTGTGCATAAGAGTGATATAGAAAATACTTGTAGCGTAAAAGTGTCCTTGCGTATGGTGAACAAGGGTGATGCTAGAGGTTACAAAATATCCTATGTGCAGTGGATGTGAATTTAAAAGATAGACCCTTTTTCCAGTGTGAAAATAATGAGGAGCCAGTGCACATTGCACCACTAGAAGAGAGATCGAGATGCTAGCATAAGGAGTGTTAAAAGGAGTATGTGGCTTGTTGTGAAAATGAGCAAAGGTTCCTAGTGTGATTGACAAAGTGTGTATCCCTAGCATATAATTGACTTGTAGTAGATCATATTTCTATAGTGCACATGATAGAGTGTGAGTCAGAGCATGAAGTGCCCAGATCAAGGTTGCATAGAGTTTTAGAGTTTTGACATTGTTTTTTAGGGGCAGCTTGTTGTTATAGCTTTCTAATATTTTTTCTAGTCATTATTTGAGGTTTATAGTGTGAGGGGATGTGTTGTTATTACATGCACTTGATGCCATGTATCTTCATTAATGTATTGTCATAGGTAAGACTTACAATTGTTGAGTTCCTGAAGAGAGTTTTGTGAGTATGGCTAAGATTGTTTGTTGTCATTGAGTCAAATTTTGATGCATATGATGAATAGAGATAGACTGTCATGTTGTTTTATTGTTGGAAATATTTATTTGTCTTTGTAGGGAAGTATGGTTAAGGTTTTGTAGTTAGTTAATGTGAAAAATCGGCGACCCGATTCCTACTACAGTAAACTGATGATATTTCTCCTATTTGTTAAATTACTTTAAACAAATTACTTACAGTTTTCTACAACAAATATTGAAATACATACACTGCATCCTACACAAAATAAAATACCGCGGAAACTAAATACTGCACTGGAGAGAAACAAACACACACACAATTACACTGTTGTTTTTGGACCAATGTTCCTGGAAAAACCTAATGTGGGAAAATCGATGCAGTAGCTGAGGGTTTTATTATTATGCAGTAGTAATCTGAGTATAAATCATTATATTCCCAAACTGGAAATTTGATACAGAGAATAAACTGGCAAAGAGGTAGTGAGAAAAAATCTCACACTGTCATTCCTGATCCAAATATGATCTAGGCTCTGGATGGCTAGCCCCACGCTACCTCTGCGCAGTCTCTATGTCAGCCTACATAGACCTGCATCACAGCCTCTAGGAAAAATGTCACCTCCTCCTCTGATCTTTTGTTGACTAGAACTTCGACCCTCTGGCCCTTCGATCTCACAACCCAGCTTCCGGCTCTAGATCTCGACTGCTCCCAACAAAAATATGGACTCCCTTTGAAGTTTTGTGCTACCTCTGCATGGCACTGCGCTGCCTCTTTGAACATCTCGTTTCCTTCTCAGCCTTGCACACTCTGAAATTGGAAAACTTCCCTCCGGTATACTATCCCTTCCCCTCACTGCAAGAATATCACTCGATCTCTCTCTGACAACTCAGGGCTGCTACTCTTGAGAAATTCGATCTCTAGATCTCACTATCTCAGTATGTTCTCCAAGTTCCCATAAGATCCTTCTTATAATCTCGCATTGGAGAACCAATGGCCAAGATTAAAAAATAATCAAAGGCTAAGATTAACTGGGAGTTGATCCTCTTCTTCTTCTAGAAGATTCACGCCAGATTTAATTAATACCCTTTAATTAATCACATTTCCTAAGTTTAGACTTAGGAATACATTAAAAATTATTAATTATTTTAATTAAACCATCTCTAGGTGGAATTTTCCCAAACGATTTTTGGGTATTGGATAATTCATGTGTCTTAGCCTCTCTGCAAAATCTCGAGGATATAGCACATCCGATGCTATATAAATCAACAGTTGAGACTTATATCTTGTCATGCTATTATCATTGATTGGGTGAGGAGAGGTAATATTCTTGAGTTAAGGTTGATGATGATTATATTGCAGGGAGGTTTGTTGATGTTGATGAGAGTTGGTTTGTTGATGTATTTCCAAGTTTTATTATTCGTAATTGGGCTTTGACTAAAATATTTTAAAATGAGATCCATTGAGATTCAATAGGTTGGGGCCTCCGACAAGTGATTCCTTCCCAAGATAGGGGTAGTGCCTCCTTGTTGGTGATGGCCAGATAAAATTTGTCTGAGAAATTGTTTGATTAATAGAATAAAGAGAAGTAGAGAAGCAACAATAGGGTGATTTTTGTCACTTCAATATTTCCACCAAAAAATATTTTGTCTCTTGTGCATGGTTATCTTGTTGTCATGGATTTTATATGCTAACTCTTTGATGTTATTTTATGCACATATCTACTAATGTTATGATATGTATTTTCATTTAATATAAATGATTAAAGAGTTAAAATTTGAATAAGTGCTATCACTACTTATTCACCCCCTCTCCCTCAGTAGTGATCTGATTACAACAAAGGATTCTCTCTTACAATATTACAGCTCCTCGTAGAGGTTTTTTGTAACGTACCCAACCCCTTAGTTCCTAATTAAGGCCACAAGATATTCAAAAATGACCTCCTTGGTCACCCTAAGGAGGTGAGGTTATCATAATTTCCTCTTTCTTGATAACACACAGAACACATTTCCAATATGACCATTGTATTTTTCTCGGTGAGAGATTTCCAACAATATAAAATTTTCCCAAAATCAAGCTCTAGACAAGAATTTATACCCATTTCAAAACTAATTCCCTAAAGGGCCAACTCTTTGATCCATACTGCCACATTTCTTTACCTAACATGCCCATGTCCTCTAGCTCAACCTATTAGCATACATATCGAGTCCCTAACCCCCTCGAGCAACACACCATCAGTTAAAATTATTTGTTTCAATTGTGCTAGCTCTATATTAGTTGTTGTTTAATTAAACATGGCCTTTTTTTGCTGATTATTTTATCTGTTAGGCCCCTTAACACTAGGAAAATACAATCAAACTCATCCACTACTCATCTTGACTGATAATCGACCATCCCTTAACATGGATTATTTCATATAATCTTTCATTATATTTATCAGCTCCACAAGCCCCTCTACCAATAGGACATACCTCACTATTGAAATTATATAATCAACTAATAACTAACACTTGGTATGTCAATAGGATGATATCATGACATGTGTTGGGTCCCTATAATACTAGTGATTACCCCATTGCTATTGTAGTTGCATCCCTTATTAATATTGTTGTGCCCTTATTATCCCCATATTGTTATTACTGTGCCACATAGAATCCCTCTATTGTTATTTTTGTGGCTTTATATTATTATTGTTAGGTCGGCTGGGTTATATTTCAACTCCTTAGACTCCTATATATAGAAAGGAGGTTTTGTCATTTGAATCATCCAAGAATTGTTTATTTATTTAATGTAAAGGAGGTTGCCCCCTTGAAGAGGCTGAATTCTAAGGCGTTGATCTATCTTTTTTTGAGCTGGTTTCATAACATTTGGTGTCAGAGCTTTGGATTCTAGGGTTTCATTGCTCCAAATAGGTCATCGTGGCATTTTCGCTATAAATTTTCTTTTTGTGACATTTCATACTCTAAAAAAAAAACCCATTTGAGAAGACATCGCGCTGAACCTTGGGTCCGAATTTCAGAGCTTTTCGCACTATATTTGTGGAGATATGATCTGAGGAAGTTGGTCTTTTTGTAGACTCCTGAATTACATTCCAAACAGGTGACCTGGGGAAAATCATCATAACTTTCTCTCTGAGAATCGGATTGAAATTTCGTAAGAAGTTACAGAAAGAGGATAGGCTGTAGTTTCTTGTAGATATTTTTCAGAGCTAAAGGTCGAAACAGTGACTCGTGGCACATTGTACAAGTTCTCTCTACTGAACTAGTCTATAATCAAGTCACTATGGGAGATTTCGCATAACTCTTCCTTGGAGAATCCAATTTGGGTCAGACAAAGATGACATAGAGGGCTACTTCAGGTCGCAATTTCAAAACTAGATGATTAGAAAGTACAGAGATACATCAGAGGCAATATCGAGCTCCTACAAAGTGAAAAAAGGTGTGTAGATCTTTTTAAGTTTTTGCTTAATATTGGTTTGAAAATTTATTTTGAAGGAATTCAAAGGGCATAGTAGAGAATTATTATCGGTAATTGATGCCCCGAGGAAAGAAAATGCAAACACCTAGTAAGCAACCTGAAAGCTCTAGCATGACTCATGAAGAAGAGGAAGAAATGCTACATGATATATCAAAATTACAAGAACAAGTGCAACAAATGTTTCTCTCACAATGTTGGGTCCCTATAATACTAGTGATTACCCCATTACTATTGTAGTTATACCCCTTATTTATATTGTTGTGCCCCTATTACCCCCATATTGTTATTTCTGTGCCCCATAGAATCCCTCTATTGTTATTTTTGTGGCTTTATATTATTATTGTTAGGTCGGCTGGATTATATTGTGACTCCTTAGACTCCTATATATAGAAAGGAGGTTTTGTCATTTGTATCATCCAAGAATTGTTCATTTATGTAATGTAAAGGAGGTTTCCCCCTCGAAGAGGCTGAATTCTAAGGCGTTGATCTATCTTTTCTATCTTTTCTTGAGCTGGTTTCATAACATTTGGTATCAGAGCTTTGGATTCTAGGGTTTCGCTGCTCCAAACAGGTCATCGTGGCATTTTCGCTATAACTTTTTTTCTGTGACGTTTCAGAAGTCGCAAAAAAAACCATTTGAGAAGAATTGGTGCTGAACCTTGGGTCCGAATTTCAGAGCTTTTCGCGCGATATTTTCGGAGATATGATCTGAGGAAGTTGGTCTTTTTGCAGACTCCTGAATTACATTCAAAACAGGTGACCTGGGGAAAATCGTCATAACTTTCTCTCTGAGGATCGGATTGAAATTTCGTAAAAAGGTACAGAAAGAGGACGGACTGTAGTTTCTTGTATGTGTGTTTTAGATTCAAAGGTTGAAACAGTGACTCGTGGCACGTCGTACAAGTTCGCTCTACTGAACCAGTCTAAAAGCAAGTCACTGTGGGAGATTTCACATAACTCTTCCTTGGAGAATCCAATTTGGCTCAGACTTGTGGCATTGGAAAGAGGACACAGAAGGCTACTACAGGTAGCAATTTCAGAACTGGATGATCCGAAATTACAGAGATACATCAGATTCAATATCAGGCTTCTATAAAGTGAAAAAAGGTGTGTAGTTTTTTTTTTTTAAATTTTTGTGTAAGCTTGGTTTAACGAAATTCAAAGGGCATAGTAAAGCATTATTATCGGTAACTGATGCCCCGAGGAAAGAAAATGCAAACACCTAGTAAGGAACCTGAAAGCTCTAGCATGACTCATGAAGAAGAGGAAGAAATGCTACATGATATATCAAAATTACAAGAACAAGTGCAACAAATGTCACGCTCACAAAAGCTAACAGAAGCTAAGATAAGTGGCGTGGAATCTAAGATAAAGGGCATGGAAGCTAAGATGGATGATTCGAAGACAGATTTGAAGAGAGACATGGCAGATTTGAAGATAGATTTGAAGACAGATATGGAAGAATTGAAGAAGTTGCTACAAGAAAGGGTCACTAATGGTGAAAAGGTAGTAAAGGAAACTCATGATGAGAACAAAAGAAATGTTAATCATGATTCCATAGACTCTAATGTTGGATCGAAGAATCACCATATTCCAAAAATCGATATGAGGAAGTTTGATGGCAAGGATCCCGCCACATGGATATTACAGATGGAGCAATTCTTCGATCTCAATAATGTGCAAAACACACAAAAGGTACGTATGGCAACTGTATATTTGGAACCAAATCAGTTTGTATGGTATCAATGGCTTTGCTCTCGTAAACAATTTATCACTTGGGCAATTTTTACGGAAGAATTGATAGCACATTATGAGGATACAAAAAGCAACACTTTTTTTAGCCAATTGATAAGTCTCAAACAAAAGGGTTCAATAATGGAGCACATTGAGGAGTTCCAAAAATTGAACATAAGGGTAAAAGATATTCCAGAGGAGCATAGGATTGATGTGTTCATAGGGTCTTTAAAGGATAATATCCAACATGATGTTCGCCTTTGGGAACCTGATTCATTAGAGAAGGCATTCAGGTTAGCAAGAAAAATGGAAAGCAAAATTATGGCAACCAGGAAGCATACCACTCACAACTATAAAGACGGAAGTGTTGTTGCCCCTAGTCTTCCACAACCTATAAGGTTGACACCACAACAATTGGAAGAAAAAAGAGCAAAAGGGCTTTGTTACAGTTGTGATAGCAAATACACTAAAGGTCATAAGTGTGCTGAGAAGAAATTATTCTACATAGATTGTGAAGAGGAAGAAGAAAAGGAGCAAGAAAGGTCAAAAGAAGAGGATATACTCCAGGAACAAAGCCTAGATGAAGAACAAATAAATCCGACCATATCTTGTAATGCATTGGCGGGAATTACCACTCCTCAAACCATCAAGATAGAAGGACAAATCAAGAAGAAAAAGGTAATAGTGTTGATTGATTCAGGAAGCACCCACAATTTTATTCATTGTAGGGTAGCAAAAGAATTGAATTGCTTCCTATATCCAGCACCAGAGTGTCAAGTGATGATTGCAAATGGAGGAACAATAAATTGCTCTGGAAAGTGCCATAATATCAAGCTATCCATGGGAGAATATGTATTGACTAGCCCAATGCTTTCCATTCCAATGGGAGGTGCTGATGTTGTACTAGGAGTCCAATGGCTACAATCCTTGGGTACAATAGCTTTTAATTTTCAAGAACTTTTCATCAAATTTTCTTCGGAAGGAAAGGAAGTTGAATTAAGGGGTATTGCAGGGAAACCAGGAAAGATAATCAGCTCTAATGGTATGACAAAGCTTCTAAAAAAGGAGCAAAGAGGTGTAATTGCACAATTATGTTCGCTAGATGTTTCCACATTGGAATCATCTATTTCTCCAGATCTCCAAAAAGTCTTGGACAATCATTCCAAGGTATTTGAGACTCCCAAAGGTCTCCCACCTATGCGTGATCATGATCATGCTATTCATCTGATTCCAGGAAGTGTTCCTCCAAACATCAGGCCGTACAGATATCCCTATGTCCAAAAAAGTGAAATTGAACGTATGGTTGCAGAAATGCTAGAGGCTGGTATAATTCAACCGAGTCAAAGTTCTTTCTCAGCTCCAGTAGTATTGGTGCACAAGAAGGATGGATCATGGCGCATGTGTCCAGATTATAGGGAGCTCAACAAGCTCACTATTAAAGATAAGTTCCCCATTCCTGTCATTGATGAATTACTGGATGAATTGCATGGATCAATTTACTTCACCAAGTTGGATCTTCGTTCGGGATATCATCAAATCAGAATGAAGATTGAAGACATTCCAAAACGGCATTTAGAACTCATGAGGGTCATTATGAATTTTTGGTCATGCCTTTTGGCCTTACCAATGCACCTTCAACATTTCAAGGTTTGATGAATTCAATTTTCAAACCATTCCTTAGAAAATTTGTGTTAGTATTTTTTGATGATATACTAATCTACAGCAAGTCTTGGAAGGATCATGTTGAACATGTTGACAGGTGCTACAACTATTGGAGGAGAAACAATTATATGCAAAAAGATCCAAATGTTTCTTTGGAGTCCAGGAGGTGGAATATTTGGGTCATATTGTATCTCATGAAGGAGTTAAGGTAGACCCTAGCAAAATTAAAGCCATTAAGGAATGGAAAATCCCCACATCCATAAAGCATCTGCGAGGATTTCTTGGGTTGACAGGGTATTATCGCAAGTTTGTTAAGAATTATGGGAGAATAGCAGCACCTCTAACAACATTATTGAAGAAAGATTCATTTTCATGGACTCCGGAAGCAACAAAGGCCTTTGAACATCTTAAAGAGGCAATGTGCCAAGCACCGGTCTTAGCTACACCGGACTTCACAAAAACCTTTATTGTGGAATGTGATGCTTCAGGAAATGGAATTGGTGCTGTTCTAATGCAAGATGAAAGACCCATTGCTTTTGAAAGTCGTCCAATCAAGGGAAAGTTTTTAAGCAAAGCTATTTATGAGAAGGAAATGTTGGCAATACTCCATGCACTTAAGAAATGGCGACCCTACCTAATGGGAAGACACTTCAAGGTAAAAACGGATCATGATAGCCTTAAATACTTTTTAGAACAAAGATTATCCTCTGAAGAGCAACAAAAGTGGGTCACAAAGATGTTGGGTTATGACTTTGAAATCATCTACAAAAAAGGGAAGCAAAATGTGGTGGCAGATGCACTCTCAAGAAAGGATGAGGATGTGGAAGCATTGTTGTGTGCCATTTCTATTATCCAACCAGATTGGATAAACGAAGCAAGGGAGGAATGGAAGAATGACGAAGAAGTGTGGGCACTTATTCGAAAGCTACAACAAGATTCCAGTACTTCTGATACATTTAGCTGGCAAAATGATTCGTTATGGTACAAAGATCGCTTATACCTCTGTAAGAATTCCCAGCTAAAACAAAAGATTCTTATGGAATTGCACACTTCTCCCTTAGGAGGGCACTCAGGATTTTTAAAAACTTACCACAGGGTTAAGAAGGAATTTTTTTGGGATGGCCTTAAATCAGATATTCAAAAGTTTGTGGCGGAATGTTTGGTTTGCCAACAAAATAAAGTTGAAACAATTAAGACACCGGGTCTATTACAACCTTTATCCATTCCAAGCCAACGTTGGGAGGAGGTTTCAATGGATTTTATCACAGGTTTACCCAAGTCTGAGGGAAAGAGTGTCATCATGGTGGTAGTTGACAGACTTACCAAGTATGCACACTTTTGTGCATTATCACATCCATTTAAAGCCAGTACAGTTTCTACTGCATTTATGGAAACAGTTCAAAAGCTACATGGAAACCCAAAGATTATTGTAAGTGACAGAGATCCCATTTTCACTGGAAATTTTTGGACAGAATTATTTTCTTGTCTTGGTACTCAGTTAGCTCATAGCTCATCTTATCATCCTCAATCTGATGGGCAAACTGAGATAGTAAACAAATGTTTGGAAGGATATCTTCGTTGCTTTGTATCTGATAAACAGACACAATGGGTCAAATGGTTGCCTCTGGCTGAATGGTGGTATAACACTTCCTTCCATACAGCAACAAAAATGACCCCATTTATGGCACTTTATGGGTATCAACCACCATCCATCACATCATATTTAAGAGAAAATTCTAAGGTTCAGGCAATGGAACATCACATCGAACATCAACAACAAGTCCTCCAACTCTTAAAGGATAACCTCGTGTTGGCACAAAATAGAATGAAACAACAGGTAGATCAACATCGCAGTGAAAGAAGTTTTGATGTAGGTGATTGGGTATTCCTACGGCTACAACCATATAAGCAAATGTCCCTAAAGCAAGCTAAGAAGGATAATAAATTATCACCAAAGTATTATGGTCCGTACAAGGTGTTGCAAAAGATTGGTTAAACATACATTGGAGCAGCACAAAATATATGAAAGATAAATCAGTGAGTACATTTTTATTAACAATAGATATACATTTATAGTACACATATGTGACTCTTGGGATTCAGATCCCAAGGTCTCTTGGACTGCTTTGTCCATTCAACTTCCACGCTAACCCATTAGGATTAGGTGTCCAACATTCCCCCCCTTAATCCGAAGGGTTATGTATGAGTCCAAGAAGAGAGCTGTAATACAAAATGTGCAAAAGATGCATGGCAGCACTAGGCTGAATGTGCTCTATGAAATGTTGGTATAAAAGGGCGGTGGTTTAAGGATGACCACCAACACTGGAACGCTTAGTGCAGTTCCCGGAACTCTTCCAAAACTGGCAAGAAACTGAAGTTTTCTGCTAGAGGAAGTGTTCTCAATCTGTGATGGTTTAAGGATGACCAACAACTCTGGAATGCTTAATGCAATTCTTGGAACTCTTCCAAATCTGGCAAGAAGCTGGTGTCTTCTGCTAGAGGAAGTGTTCTCAATCTGTGATGGTTTAAGGATGACCAACAACTCTACAATTCCTGGAATTCTTCCAAAACTGGCAAGAAGCTGGAGTCTTTTGCTAGAGGAAGTGTCCCAGATTGCCAACTGAAGGCATGTTCAGGCATCTTTGTCTCTGGCTACAACTCTGAAACTAGTGTGGCAGGTTGTGGCTCAGGCTCGCTTGATGTGACTTTGAAGCTTGTAGATGACCATCATTTCCCCCCCTGTCAGGTACAAGGTGAGAAGATGGAGAAAACTCAACTGCAAGACTGTTCAATACTCTGGAACAAGTTCTGACATGTGTTTGGAATATCTTCTTGGTTGTTGATGCCCATTGCCAAGAAGCGATCCATCCAAGATGAATCTTTGTTCTTGCAGGATGTTTGTTTTTGAAGCATCTGTGTGAAGAATGGCTGGTTTTATGACAGTGCTTACATGGATGAAGATCAAAACAGTGATCTTTCAAATGGCCAACTCGGTCACAGTGTTGGCATTTCACGATCTGTTGTTTTTGTTGTTGTTGTTGCTGTGGAAGAGGGGCAGAATCTGGAACAGCTGAAGCTGAACTGTCATGAGAAGCAGGTGAACTGTCATCAATGAATCCAGCACTCTGAAACTGAATGGGCTTTGAGTAGTCTGGAATATGAAAGGACAAGTCCTTGTCATATCCAAGACCAGTTCTGTGCTTGTTGTGGACAAGCTGTTCCCAAGGTCTGATGATGGTCTTGGGAAGTGCAGACTGAGTTTCTGCATCTGCATGTAAATCTGTTGTTGTATTAGGCACAAAATTTGCACCATTAGTGTCTTGCTGTTTATGGGAGTCTGTTTCAATTTTCTGAACAGAAACAGGTTCAGAATGATGACTCCACTGCTGTAATTCTTCTTGTTGTAGCTTTGTTTCAAGCTGCAAAAACTCAATATTCTCATGTGCAGTTTGCAGAGAGGTTTGGATGTCAAAGAGAGTTTCTTTGTTAACTTTGACCATCTCATCAACAGTGGAATGAATTAGGATATTCAATAACTTTAATGCATCTTCAAGTCTGGCCATTTTTCTTCAATGTCACTTAAAAAACACAACTGAGGCAACAGCAACAGAAAAATAATATTGTACTCTTACTACAAGATATTGTAAGGGCTTATCAAGTGGCAAAAATGTCACGAAAATGGTTGATGGAGCAGGACCTGAGTAAGCTGGATGTTACCAAGTTAAACTACAATAAACATTTCTCGTCAAGCTACAATAAACATTGGTACAATTGGGCACATGGTAAATCAACAGTCCACAGTTCGTTTCAAGAATGAACTGGAGCATAACATCACCAATGCAAGAAAAATATATAAATGTGAAGATGAGCGCTATCCTCAACTTCAAACTTCCGAGCATCTAGCTGCTATGGAAATCATGCAAAATCTCTACAAGAAACTGCAAAAAATGACTTCCAAAAATGTCTTCAAAAATGCTTCAAATTCACTTCACAATGCTGATCACTTCTCCACGAATCACTTCACTCAGAGGTTGTTTCAAATTGTTCCATAGACAACACCAAATCTGCTTCGAGGTGGCTTCAATACTGCTCTTCTTTTAATGGAAAAATCGGCGCATAAGCCTCACAAAGTGATAATATTTTCCAGTTGATCTCGCATCAACCAGCGCATTCTCTATACCCAAATCAACTCATCCCTTTCCAGGCACACACCAAATATGGAAGGTTAGAAACATTAAGAGAAGCTGTAACTTCAGATATTAAAATTAAAATTTATTTTGAGCTTGCACGCCACTAAAATTGAGAATCGAGCATCTTCCATCTTAAAGTCCATCAAAACCAGTTGTGATCATAGATTCTATGCATGTAGAGAAAAGCGTTATGTCCTGTCATGCCCCATTCATTACAGCATTCAGATTTATATGGAATGTGAATCATTCAGATTTCTTCTGCGCCTGATCTTTCTTCTGAGGTTCAATCTCGGCAACTTTTCCTTGACACTCATCTCTTTCCTTGAAGTATCTCTCGAAAGCACGCGGTAGGAATCTCGGAATGAGGAAATCCCACTTGTCTTGCAAATTTACCATGAGGATTCTTCTTTTTCCTTTGACTGTAAGTTGGAACGAAGCATTTTTATCTGTTTGCGTTGAATAAACTTCTATATGATGGCGTGGGGTCCTGGCAAGCTTTCCGCCATGAAAATAGAACAGAGTGAGGATTTAAGACAAACTTTGGTTCATCTCGGCCAAATTCCCGCTGTCATTAAGAACTGTTCCGCTCGACTTCTTGTGCACTGCGACCAAACTGTTGCTGCAGACAAAACTAGCGCTCCGCAATGGACCTCGAAAATCTACTTCTTGTTTACCATCCATCACACCATGATCGACACCCGAATCATGACCGACAGAACTTGCCAATGGTTCCCTCGATGGCAAGCAGGAATCCACCGCAATAACTTCAACAGAAGCGTCTCGGTAATTAACAGTGGTAATAGATGGACTCAACAATGTTCACTCTCAAGGACTTTGCAAATAAAAACATGATACATGGCGTTCCCCATGAGCGTCGGTAATCTGGAGGAAATTATCGACGAAAATCACGCAATTGTTTCGTCTTCCGTCGGCCCTGAGTATTATGTCAATATTCTGTCGTTTGTAGATAAAGATCAGTTTGAGCCTGGACCAAAATTGGTGCGGGAGCTTTTTCGAGTGGCTGATGATCTTTCCCCATCAATTGTCTTCATTGATGAAATTGATGCTGTAGGCACTAAAAGGTATGATGATCATTCTGGGGGTGAGCGAGAAATTCAGCGTACCATGTCGGAGCTGTTAAATCAACTGGATGGTTTTGATGCAAGAGAGCAGTGAGTTGAAAAACATGGTGGAGGAGGAGCAGACACAAAACTAGTGTGGGCTTGTTTGAAAGAAGGCACCGCAGGTCTTTGAGTGAGGATAGCCAACGGACTCAAAATTTAGCGGAGAAAATATCGAAAACCCTTCAGAAAAAGCCGTAGAGTATATCCCCGTCAAGAAGCGAAGAATGATGGAAGCTCAAAAAATTTTGCAGAGAAAGGGTAACGGCTCTCTGTCTGAAGATGCAGAACGTGCCAAGGAAGCGGAGTCAAAAAAATGCAGAGATCAACGAGAAAATTGCCAGTGAGAAGATCATCAATGCATTAGAGAACCAGACCGATGCATAAGGAGTACGCTCAGGGAAATCAAGGTAAAACGGATGCGCAGAGAATCATGAGGCGCAGTCAATCAATGATGCCCAGAGAATCAGTAATACTCTGGACGGATGCAGCGCTCAGGACAGAGGAGCGATAGACTCAGCAGTGGCAGCGCTATGTCAGGCATATGCGCAGAGAATATTGTGGACAGATGCGTTTATGCAGACAAAGGCATTATAAGGCAGCGTTTGAAAAGAATATGGCAGAGGGCCAGGACTGCCAGGCACATAACAGGCCACAGAAACACAAGTGGCTCTGATACCATGTTAAACACACATGGACAGCACAAAATATATGAAAGATAAATCAGTGAGTACATTTTTTTTTATTAACAATAGATATACATTTATAGTACACATATGTGACTCTTGGGATTCAGATCCCAAGGTCTCTTGGACTGCTTTGTCCATTCAACTTCCATGCTAACCCATTAGGATTAGGTGTCCAACAGATTGGTACTATGGCATACAAATTGGAGCTTCCTGCAGCTTCTCGATTGCACCCAGTCTTCCATGTTTCATGTTTAAATAAGGTTATAGGTGACAAGCTCCCAATTCAGACAATATTGCCAGAACTTGATGAGGAAGGAAAAATTATATTGGAACCGGAAGCAGTCACAGAAACAAGAACTCGACAGCTACGAAATCGATCAATTTCAGAGTATCTTATCAAGTGGAAGAACTTATCCGCTGAAGATTCCACATGGGAGGATGAGAATTTTATGCAGAAGTATCCAGAACTACTCAAGCGTTGAGGACAACACTTTTTTGAAGGAGAGGGGCATGTTGGGTCCCTATAATACTAGTGATTACCCCATTACTATTGTAGTTATACCCCTTATTTATATTGTTGTGCCCCTATTACCCCCATATTGTTATTTCTGTGCCCCATAGAATCCCTCTATTGTTATTTTTGTGGCTTTATATTATTATTGTTAGGTCGGTTGGATTATATTGTGACTCTTTAGAATCCTATATATAGAAAGGAGGTTTTGTCATTTGTATCATCCAAGAATTGTTCATTTATGTAATGTAAAGGAGGTTGCCGCCTCGAAGAGGCTGAATTCTAAGGCGTTGATCTATCTTTTCTATCTTTTCTTGAGCTGGTTTCATAACACAAAAAAGCTAACAGAAGCTAAAATAAATGGCGTGGAATCTAAGATAAAGGGCATGGAAGCTAAGATGGACAATTTGAAGATAGATTTGAAGACAGATTTGAAGAGAGACATGGAAGATTTGAAGACAAATTTGAAGACAGACATGGAAAATTTGAAGACAGATTTGACAAATTTTCTACAAGAAATACTTACTAATGGTGAAAAGGTAGACTCTAATGTGGGATCGAAGACCCACCATATTCCAAAAATCGATATGAGGAAGTTTGATGGCAAGGATCCCACAACATGGATATTACAGATGGAGCAATTTTTCGATCTCAATAATGTGGAAAACAGAGAAAAGGTATGTATTGCAACTTTATATTTGGAACCAAATCAGTTTGTATGGTATCAATGGTTTTTCTCTCGTAAACAAATTATCACTTGGGCAATTTTTACGGAAGAATTGACAGCACATTATGAGGATACAAAAAGCAACACTTTTTTTAGCCAATTGATAAGTCTCAAACAAAAGGGTTCAATAATGGAGCACAATGAGGAGTTCCAAAAATTGAACATAAGGGTAAAAAATATTCTAGAGGAGCATAGGATTGATGTGTTCATAGGGACTTTAAAGGATAATATCCAACATGATTTTCACCTTTGGGAACCTGATTCATTAGAGAAGGCATTCAGGTTAGCAAGAAAAATGGAAAGCAAAATTATGACAACCAGGAAGCATACCACTCACAACTATAAATATGGAAGTGTTGTTGCTCCTAGTTTTCCACAACCTATAAGGTTGACACCACAACAATTGGAATAAAAAAGAGAAAAAGGGCTTTGTTACAGTTGTGATAGCAAATACACTAAAGGTCATAAGTGTGTTGAGAAGAAATTATTCTACATAGATTGCGAAGAGGAAGAAGAAAAGGAGCAAGAAAGGTCAAAAGAAGAGAATATACTCCAGGAACAAAGCCTAGATAAAGAAGAAATGAATCCGACCATATCTTGTAATGCATTGGCAGGAATTACCAGTCCTCAAACCATCAAGATAGAAGGACAAATCAAGAAGAAAAAGGTAATAGTGTTGATTGATTCAAGAAGTACCCACAATTTTATTGATTGTAAGGTAGAAAAAGAATTGAATTTCTTCTTATATCTAGCACCAGAGTGTTAAGTGATGGTTGCAAATGGAGGAACAATAAATTTCTCTGGAAAGTGCCATAATATCAAGCTATCGATGGGAGAATATGTATTGACTAGCCCAATGCTTTCCATTCCAATGGGAGGTGTGGATGTTGTACTAGGAGTCCAATGGCTACAATCCTTGGGTACAATAACTTTTAATTTTCAAGAACTTTTCATGAAATTTTCTGTGGAAGGAAAGGAAGTTGAATTAAGGGGTATTGCAGGGAAACCGGGAAAGATAATCAGCTCTAACAGTATGACAAAGCTTCTAAAAAGGAACAAAGAGGTGTAATTGCACAATTATGTTCGCTAGATGTTTCCACATTGCAATCATCTATTTCTCCAGATCTCCAAAAAGTATTGGACAATCATTCCAAGGTATTTGAGACTCCCAAAGGTCTCCCACCTATTTGTGATCATGATCATGCTATTCATCTGATTCCAAGAAGTGTTCCTCCAAACATCGGGCCGTACAGATATCCCTATGGCCAAAAGAGTGAAATTGAACGTATGGTTGCAGAAATGCTAGAGGATAGTATAATTCAACCGAGTCAAAGTTCTTTCTCTGCTCCAGTAGTATTAGTGCACAAGAAGGATGGATCATGGTGCATGTGTCCGGATTATAGGGAGCTCAACAAGCTCACTATTAAATATAAGTTTCCCATTCCTGTCATTGATGAATTACTGGATGAATTGCATGGATCAATTTACTTCACCAAGCTGGATCTTCGTTCAGGATATCATCAAATCAAAATGAAGACTGAAGACATTTCGAAAACAACATTTAGAACTCATGAGGGTCATTATGAATTTTTGGTCATGCCTTTTGGCCTTACCAATGCACCTTCAACATTTCAAGGTTTGATGAATTCCATTTTCAAACCATTCCTTAGAAAATTTGTGTTAGTATTTTTTGATGATATACTAATCTACAACAAGTCTTGGAAGGATCATGTTGAACATGTTGACAGGGTGCTACAATTATTGGAGGAGAAACAATTATATGCAAAAAGATCCAAATGTTTCTTTGGAGTACAAGAGGTGGAATATCTGGGTCATATTGTATCTCATGAAGGAGTTAAGGTAGACCCTAGCAAAATTAAAGCCATTAAGGAATGGAAAATCCCCACATCCATAAAGCATCTGCGAGGATTTCTTGGGTTGACAGGGTATTATCGCAAGTTTGTTAAAAATTATGGGAGAATAGCAGCACCTCTAACAACATTATTGAAGAAAGATGCATTTTCATGGACTCCAGAAGCAACAAAGGCCTTCGAACATCTTAAAAAGGTAATGTGCCAAGCATCGGTCTTAGCTACACCGGAGTTCACAAAAACCTTTATTGTGGAATGTGATGCTTCAGGAAATGGAATTGGTGCTGTTTTAATGCAATATGAAAGACCCATTGCTTTTGAAAGTCGTCCAATCAAGGGAAAGTTTTTACACAGCTATTTATGAGAAGGAAATGTTGGCAATACTCCATGCACTTAATAAATGGCGACCCTACCTAATGGGAAGACACTTCAAGGTAAAAACGGATCATGATAGCCTTAAATACTTTTTAGAACAAAGATTATCATCTGAAGAGCAACAAAAGTGGGTCACAAAGATGTTGGGTTATGACTTTGAAATCATCTACAAAAAAGGGAAGAAAAATGTGGTGGCAGATGCACCCTCAAGAAAGGATGAGGACGTGGAAGCATTGTTGTGTGCCATTTCTATTATCCAACCAGATTAGATAAATGAAGCAAGGGAGGAATGGAAGAACGACAAAGAAGTGTGGGAACTTATTCGAAAGTTACAACAAGATTCTAGTACGTCTGATACATTTAGCTGGCAAAATGATTCTTTATGGTACAAAGATCACTTATACCTCTGTAAGAATTCCCAACTAAAGCAAAAGATTCTTATGGAATTGCACACTTATCCCTTAGGAGGGCACTCAGGATTTTTAAAAACTTACCTCAAGGTTAAGAAGGAATTTTTTTGGGATGGCCTTAAATCGGATATTCAAAAATTTGTGGCGGAATGTTTGGTTTACCAACAAAATAAAGTTAAACAATTAAGACACCGGGTCTATTACAACCTTTATCCATTCCAAGCCAACGTTGGGAGGAGGTTTCAATGTATTTTATCGCAGGTTTACCCAAGTCTGAGGGAAAGAGTGTCATCATGGTGGTAGTTGACAGACTTACCAAGTATGCACACTTTTGTGCATTATCACATCTATTTAAAGCCAGTACAGTTTCTACTGCATTTATGGAAACAATTCAAAAGCTACATGGAAACCCAAAGATTATTGTAAGTGACAGAGATCCCATTTTCACTGGAAATTTTTGGACATAATTATTTTCTTGTCTTGGTACTCAGTTAGCTCATAGCTCATCTTATCATCCTCAATCTGATGGGAAAACTGAGATAGTAAACAAATGTTTGGAAGGATATATTCGTTGCTTTGTATCTGATAAACAAACACAATGGGTCAAATGGTTGCCTCTGGCTGAATGGTGGTATAACACTTCCTTCCATACAACAACAAAAATGACCTCATTTATGGCACTTTATGGATATCAGCCACCATCCATCACATCATATTTAAGAGAAAATTCTAAAGTTCAAGCAGTGGAACATCACATCGAACATCAACAACAAGTCCTCCAACTCTTAAAGGATTACCTTGTGTTGGAATAGAATGAAACAATAGGCAGATCAACATCGCAGTGAAAGAAGTTTTGATGTAGGTGATTGGGTATTCCTATAGCTACAACCATATAAGCAAATTCCCTCAAGCAAGCTAAGAAGGATAATAAATTATCACCAAAATATTATGGTCTGTACAAGGTGTTGAAAAAGATTGGTACTATGGCATACAAATTGGAGCTTCCTATAGCTTCTCGATTGCACCCAGTTTTCCATGTTTCATGTTTAAAGAAGGTTATAGGCGACAAGCTCCCAGTTCAAACAATATTGCCAGAACTTGATGAGGAAGGAAAAATTATATTGGAATCGGAAACAGTCACGGAAACAAGAACTCGACAGCTACGAAATCGATCAATTTCGGAGTATCTTATCAAGTGGAAGAACTTATCCGCTAAAGATTCCACATGGGAGGAGGATAATTTTATACAGAAGCATCCAGAACTACTCAAGTGTTGAGGACAACACTTTTTTGAAGGAGAGGGGCATGTGGGGTCCCTATAATACTAGTGATTACCCCATTGCTATTGTAGTTGCATCCCTTATTAATATTGTTGTGCCCCTATTATCCCCATATTGTTATTACTGTGCCCCATAGAATCCCTCTATTGTTATTTTTGTGGCTTTATATTATTATTGTTAGGTCGGCTAGGTTATATTGCAACTCCTTATACTCCTATATATAGAAAGGAGGTTTTGTCATTTGAATCATCCAAGAATTGTTCATTTATTTAATGTAAAGGAGGTTGCCCCCTCGAAGAGGCTGAATTCTAAGGCGTTGATCTATATTTTCTATCTTTTCTTGAGCTAGTTTCTTAACAACATGCTTATAATTCAATAGTTGAACATGCGAAGAGGCTAGTAGCTCGACATGCCGATAAGATGATAGATTGAAATTTCAACACCCTATTATCCATGCCATTACAACTTGAGCGACACCTCTACACTATTGAACATTCTAATACTTTCTATCCTATTATCTCATATGGCCATGTTGACACATCAATGCCACATCATTGCCACATCATATCCAAGTTAGTGCCACATCATCTCGATGTCAACACCATATCAAGGTTCTTATTAAGACTAGTAGTATCAAGAGAATAGTCTGATAATGGAATTTCCTAAACACCTGATACCCAACATCCAATAACCCAAAAACTAATAACCCAATACACCTTTGTTAGTTGAAAAATGAACACCTCTACAGATGATGAATTTGTTTGGTTCTATTGATATTAGGGGCTTGCACCAGTGAACTCTCCACGAGTTAGCCGACACCATATGTAGAAATTAGGTTATAGATTTGCAAATTATCATGAAGTTTTAATCAAAATCATAAGACACGAACCTACTCTATTGCTCTACAAACATTAATTCACAATTTAGAACAAAAATATCAGACATGCGATAAGAAATCATAGACATACAAACAATATTTTTCCTGGGGAAAGAAAACTGATAAAAACCCCAATTTCTGCTTGCATTAATCTAATGAATAGAGATGTATTACAATTTATTTGATAAAGTGAGCAAAACCTGCAAGTGCATAACCTATCTCTCTGCTCAATAAAGGCATTTGACCCAGACTTAGTCAATTTTAGCCTCTTCTTGCGCAATTCCTGAGGAAATAGGCCCCTATTAATTACGAATTTCCTCCAAAATTCTTGCGCAATTCCTCAAGGTTGATCATCTAACCTCATGCAACACCTATACACTCAACTAGTTTACAATTGTTGGTTATCTGCCATGGAAACTCCACCAAAATGGGGAAACTCGTATTCTTTGCATGCATGAGCTAATTATTAGTTGATTGGTCAGTTAACTTGATGATCTTTGAGTTAGACTGATGTCCCACTACTTAAATAACCACCAACTAGTTCTATTAATAATTAGAAGTAGTTTAGCTGATTATAACTAAAATTAACTCAACCTAGGCTCCTAAAATTTAGGAATCACTACATACAACTAAAATTCATATCCGTAACTTGAATTAGCTAAGCTAGACTCCTACTTTTTAGGAATCAACACAAGAAAATTGAATTTCAACTCATTAACTCAAATTGAGTGTTCTTAACTGAGTGACAAGAGCCATGCCACCTCAATTAACTCCTCCAAGTTGTCTGCTAATGTGGAATTATGAATTTCCTCAATTTGATTAAGGAAAAATCAAAATTGAGACTTTCTTGCTGCATTTTCAACACTCTCTCTCAGAAAGAAATGGATTTTCAACCAACCCTATCTTGTACCTGTGGAATTTACTGCATGTAATACCTCTCACTATCGTTGCTGCTACTGCAACATCTGCAATTGGGAAACATCTAAAAAAATGAATCAATTGTGTCTACAATTGTCTACTGGGAAAATTGTGCTACTGCTAACTCTGCTACAGAGCTTCCTGCTATTATTTTAGCACTCATTTTCACTCCTTAGTATCTGACTAACACCAGTCCTCCTACTACTGAATATTGTGGGCCCTTGTCACAAGGTAATGATCCATAAGGAGAACACCTCAATGGACCCTGCCCAAATTTCTACAACTCTTAGACTAAGGATCTACATCACTCCACCTCACTCCTAGAGGTATAGTTGCATGTGCTCCCTCTTCCCACTTGGCTCGAACTGTCCCCTTACTGGAGGTATTTTCTTTAGTGGATGTATCCACACTTCCTCCTCTTTTCCTCTCCATTTGTGGTTGCTCCACAACATCCTAAGGCTCCTTCTAAGGCTACATGTTGAGAGGTCTAACATGCTCCCTCTCAACCATCATATCTCTAGTCTCTGCCTTTCTCCTCAAGGTTGTGCATGCATATTATACCTCAAGTGCATACATGTTCTTGACTTGAACTCCGGTCTACTTCATTTGTCTCGTGGCTATGTGTCTTTGGAATGCTTTTCCTTTGCTAAAGATCACATCATAACCACAGTCTTCCAAAACTACAACAACGATGAGATTTTTATTTAATCCTGGAACAAACATGACATCCTTGACTCTGAGAGGGGATCCTAACTCCCTCTAAAAGGTGACTATACCAATCTCGGTCATGTTGTACCTTCTGTCATCTCCAAACTCAATATTCATCTAGAGATCTTTATCCTCCAGGTCACTCAAAAACTATCTACACCCAATCATGTGGAACGAGGCAACTGAATCTAAGTACCACACACTCCCCATCACAGTTATGGCCATGCATGAAATAAGGGTGAAATCTCACTCAAACTGTGAAGCCAAAGCTTCACCTGCTGCTACTACTACAGACTCCTAATTGCTATACTTTTTATTTGGACACTTAGTAGTATAGTGTTGAAATTCATGACAATTGAAGCATTTAATTTTGGACAAATCTTTCTTCTTGCCCTCTTCGCTAGATTCAACCTCACCTTCGAACTTATTTCCCTTGGCCTTCATTCCTTTTCTGACTAGAGGAAATTCATCTTCCTCTTCTTTGGATGAGGTCCCATCTCTAGTATTCTGCCTTATTTCGTCCTCTACTGAATTGGACCATAAGTGCTCCTAATTCGGTAGTTTCTCCCTCTAATTCACAAAATATTTATAGTTATGCCATATCTTGGGAAGGCCCAGAAGGGTTAGGCTTACCAAGTCATCTTCAGGGGAAGTAACACCATCCCACCCAGTTCATCATGACATTGTGTGAACCTGCTCAGATACTTCGGTATAGTGTCATTGTTTTGCATATTGATACTTCGAAGTTTATCCTTGAGCATTAGCTTCCTATGGTCACTACTATTCTTGAACAATTCTGTCAGTTCTTTCCACATCGCGAAAAAAGTTTCTTTTCCATGGATATTACAGACAATATGATCCTGTACTCCCTCCAATATTATTCTCCTAGCCTTGGATACATCTTTCTTCCACTATGCAAGGTCCTAGACATCAGTTGGTGGTGGTCTTGGAATATCTATCTTGACATATTCAAGCAATCCATTTTCATCCAATACTGGCTCCATGGGTCCTTTCATGCAACAAAATTTGAGGTGCCTTCCAAGGCATACTCTAGTCTTAGTCCATTAAATGCCATCTTCTTAGCTCTGAAGAAATACTCATATAGTGATCTTGAAATTTGAACCTCTAAGAAACAACTTCAAATTTACTACTCTAATGTGAATCCAACTCTATTACCATGTAGAAATTAGGCTCTATATTTGCAATTTCTCATCGATTTTTAATCAAAATCACAAGACACAAACCTTGTCTACTTCTCTACGGACATTAATTCACAATTTAGAACAAAAATGTCAGACATGCAATAAGAAATCACAAACAGGGAAATAATATTTTTCCTGGGGAAAGAAAACTGCTAAAAACCCCAATGCATGCTTGCATTAATATGACGAATATGTATGTATTACAATTTCTTTTCTCAACTGAGCATAAGCTGCAAGTGCATAACCTCTGTCTGTTCACTAAAGGCCTCTGACCTAGACTTAGTCACTTTCAGCCTCTGCTTGAGCCCCTATTTTCTTGCACAATTCTTGAGGAAATATGCCCCTATTAATTAGGAATTTCCTCCAAAATTCTTGCGCAATTCCTCAGGATTGATCACCTGACCTCATGCAACACCTATGCACTCAACTAGTTTACAATTGCTAGTTAAATGCCTTGGAAACTCCACCACAACTGGGTAACTCATATTCTTTGCATGCATGAGCTAATTATTAGTTTATTTATCGGTTAACTAGAGGATATCTGAGTTAGACTAATGTCCCATTACTTAACTGATCACCAACTAGTTCTATTAATAGTTAGAACTATTTTAACTAATTACCACTGAAATTAACTCAACCTAGGCTCCTAAAATTTAGGAATCACTACATACAACTGAATTTCATGCCCTTAACTCGAATCAATTGAGATGGACTCCTATTTTTTAGGAATCAACACAAGCAAACTGAAATTCAACTCATTAAATCAAATTGAGTGTCTTAACTAAGTGACAAGAGCCACATCACCTCAGTTAACTCCTCCAAGTTGTCTGCTGATGTGGAATTTTGAATTTCCTCAATTTGATTAAGGAAAAATCAAAATTGAGACTTTCTTTCTACATTTTCAACACCATAATGCTCCATATCTCAATATATAACCTCATGAGACTACATTACACCATTGTGATCTACACTACTACACGTAGGTTATAATTCAGCTTTCAAGTTATCAACCCACTTGGAAATTTACACCAAAATCACTCTCTTTCACATCTTCCTTGATTCATTATAAACATCAACCAATGATAACTTATCCCATCACTCGATGAACTTATCAAAATTTCACTTTTCATCTGCATAGAGAATTTATTGATACCTAGTATTATGATACACTTATATCCATGACCTTGAAAACATAACTCTACTGTTAAATAGTTCTAAAGGTAGAAGGGGTGAATCCTCGAATTTGATAGATAATCCATTGATGACCAACATCTGACACTCTATTGATTGAAGGTAAAAATCCCAAACATACACTGATAGATTAGGCTATTAGGATCAAGGAAATGTTATAGTGAATGTATATGGAAATGAAAAACACCATGGGGTTTGATTTCCTAATACTCCAAGGCTTGATATATTGATAACCCACAACTACAAGAAAGTTCCTTCCCAATTTCTCATGCTTTAGTCACACATCGTATTTCTTCCTTTTAACGTTCATTATCCTCCATGCACATGAGTGCTTCCTGGACATGCCGCACTGTCTCTTTTTGCTTTGCTCCATTATTTTCTTATGCCTCCACCATCAGTTCTTCCCCCTTATCTCTCTTCTTTTTTATATTTCCTTTCTTGTAGTTTTCTTGTCGAGGTTTTCCATGCTAATCAGATCACAAGATTTTGGTTCACATCTCAAAAGTATTATAGTTTTTCATTTCCCGTACTTCTTAGCAGTTTGATGCCATTTGCCTACTCCTCTCATAACTAATAACAATTATTACTACACCTTCCAAGCAAATATTTTCTTAAGTAAAATTCAAAATATCAAGTTATTGGATCAACCAAATATTTCATATCAAGGATTAATTGTTCAATTCCCCTTTATTCCCCCCCCCCCCCCCTTCTCATGACTTCTCATGGTTTGTATTAAGGATTCACCTTTTCATAAACCAATATTAAATTATAATGACATTGTATTCCACGTATATTTTCCCTTTTACATTTACATGCCCATAAAAAGATCAACAATATATTTAATTACAATTAAAAAATCACTAGGGGATTAAAGGTTTGGATATAACAATCCCCCCACCCCAATGAAGGAGCATCGTCCTTAGTGTTTACACCCTTTCAGGTGTCATTTTTTATATCATTACACCATTTTGGGTTATTTCTTTCACTTCAACAATGTTCCTCAATGCCTCCTCATCCACACCAACAACATGGTGTTATTCAATTAGAAATTCATAAGCACACTCCTTCATTAATCAAATAATAATAGATATAAATACAGGAATGATTTCTCAAGATATAGAAACTATCTTGATTGCACAATCAACTACTTGAGAAAATCTCTTAACAACATACAAATTTAGGAAGTATTAGTAGTTATAGAATATCTCTCAAGCCAACTATATCCAACCAATTCTTAAATAATAGAAACAAGCTCTTCTCGAACCAATTATCACACTTAGACAAGTAGGAGTTGCATACTCCAAAACTCTCCCTTAAAAACTGGTCTTAATCTTGATCAATTGAGGTATTACCAATATGATATATGCACCACATGATCTACTATGAATTAAAGGACATCATTGTTTGACCATATCTAGGACTTTGGCATTCCTACAACACTTATCATTGGACAAGTGTATTAAAATATTTTTTTATACAAAATCATTCTCTTGAAGTTTCAAAAAAATGAATCAAATATTTATTTTACCATAATACTTATCTATATGATTATACTTTGTTTCTTTAGGATTCCATAGGTAACAAATTAAATTCAATAATTGCATTAGACACACCTATCCACCCTCTCAATCTAGTGAGTGTGTAACAAGTCGCATATTTTTGGTAGCCTTTTGGGATAAGATACCTAGGGTAAATTTTTGACAGTTTTGTAATAGTTTTTGTAAAAGAATGTAAAGTCTCCGCGAAATAAGGAAGCGGAGCGCGAAGCTAAGTAAGAGTCAAAGGGGCATTAGTCCCTTGTATGGGTAGGTGATAGGTCGGTTTTGAGACTCACCCATGGGTCGCGGGCCATGGTATTATAATGAAAAAGATATATATAGTTGAGTCTTAGCGAGTCTAACTATCGAACTTGGATAGAGAATCATTGTAAGGGAAACATGTTAAGGTAGAGAAAGTCTATTTCCTGTACTTAGGCAAAAGGGGAAGGCTCCTACAGTTGAGTGCACAATGCAGAAAGAGTCTGTAACTGAATGCTATATCTAATAAGGTCTGTTTGGGATCGAATCTATTGCATATGTGCCCTGTTCTTATTTCTATTTAAGTTTATGCATCTTCGCTCAATGATCTGATTTATATGACTTAATGCTTTATTTCTACGCGAAAAGGATCGATCTGTAATGTTTATGCATGATAAGGATAATTAACTGTCTTTGCGAAGTATTAGATAGATCTATAGTAAGTAATTGATCGTAAAGTGTATATCTGCACGAAGGTATATAGGGTATAAGGGTTGCATAATACCTATTTTATTACGTGAAAGTAGTAAATTTGTCTCTTTTATTTCGGTTAAGTATAGTCAAGTACATTCACGAAGGTCTGAAGGTCATCTCAATAGATATTGCAGTAGTTTACAGTCAGAAGGAATAGATTTGTGCAAAGGCAGACCTAAGCTAAAGAACCTCAGGAGGGCCATCACACAGGCCTCTGGATGTAGAAACCTAGTTCTAGAATCCCCCAATACTGCTTCGAGTGAGACTACACCCTGCGCTATGCAGGTTGTTGCCGAAAGGGCCAACAATTAGGGTTTTGTTGGTTGGCGTGAATAAATCTAAACCTGGGTTAGGCCCCCTTAAGCCAACATAACCACTTGCCATTTTGGGGCTAGGAAATCTCCTTCCTCAAACATTATCTCTAATTGAGGTTTTCCTTCCTAGAAATAATGAATAAATTGTTAGAGTCCTATAGTAATGGCATCCCACAAAATTCCTCCTAGCATGATTTATTTGTCCTTGGTCTATTACTAATTCAATGGACTTGTTCCTAGGCTCTCTTCTTAACACTCTTTATCAACCCTTCCTAGATAATTCATCATTTCACATGTATCATAACAATCAATTTACATAAATTATACTCAATTTTTTTTTTAATTAGAAATATATTTTCCAAACCTGCTTCTTATAGAATCTGTCTTACAAACACAACTCTTCTCATAGTGTTTGGCTATTTGTATATGGTCATATTTTCAACTTTTATTGTGGGTTTACATCCCATGCATTACCCAAGGAACTATACCTACAATCTATATTCAAATTCAACCACAACATGTTAGTTTCTTCAACATAAAATCCTTTCAATGTATCATTTAAAACAATCAGAAAATTTGTTTCATAGCAATCACATAGTTAACAATTTAATCATATTCAATTGCATACCAAGAAAATTAAAAAGAAACATCATCGCACTCAATAACCATTCAATATCAGCAAACACATTTTAGAAAATTCATATGGAAATTAGACTATTCACATGAAAAATTCAACATTCTCCACTTCAAGTGTTGAATCAAAGTCTATTAACACATCAATGTATGGCCATAATGGGTCAACACAATTAAAAAATGATCTTGTCATTGTCTTAGTAGTACTTGAGTTCTCCTACCTTTTTTTTTTTCAGTGGCTTATGTGTCTACATAGTGCAGAAAGGGAGCCCTTCACTCTCATAACAATACTTTAGTGCTACTCATTTGTTTCTTAGTGTCTGGCATGTGTGTATGGTGCAAAAAGGGAAGCACTCATTTTCTTAGCAACATTTTAGTGCTTATTCTTTGTTTGTCATTGTATTACATTCATGATAAACCTCTCAACACAAAAATGGATCCTTTCATTATTCTAGTGATGATTTGGTGATTCTTCTTTGTTTATTAGTCCCTCACACATCTATGTTGGCTCAATGGGTTCTTTTTCGTCATCTTTTTAGCCACACTCATAAAATAAAGTGTGGTTAGGTCTCATTCCCATGGGTTCCTTTGGTTAACTTTTTTTCTATTGTAACCATACCCTTATTTATCATTCATCCAAATGCATGCATTTTATCAAAGTTATTTTAAAATAAATATAAACTTAACATTAACGAATTTATAATTAATTCCTTAAACTTACCAACATTGTAGTACGGTTTTCCATATTTACACACTTGGAATTACTATACACATTTAAGTAATGGTTTCTCAAGGCTCTATTCATGGCTGAAGGAAATTCCTTACCTCATGTACCACTTCAAATTGATGGCCTTTCAAGAGCATATTCCTAAGAGAAACTGGCACCTTTCGTCACTTCCTCACATCAATTTTTAGAAAACTAATTAAAACATGTGCTACATTATTTTCAAAATCAGTATCCAATTCCTTTTTACTCGTTTTCATATTTTTAATATCCTTTACCCATAAGAAATCAATTAATCCAACATTCTCAAGCCTATATAATTTTTATATTTCAACATTTTTTTCATTAGTAGGGAAGAGTGTGAAGAAGTTTCCATATCTAATTCCATAGTTCAAAATTTATAGAAACTCAGCTCCATTTTCATTGAGCAGTTGTTTTCAGTTGGGATGGTCATTTTTAGCCCATGCTTCTACATAATACTGCTAGACGTGTGTTTTCATTGATGGCAAAGGTGATGAGGATAAATGCAACCGTAGAGAAGATTGCAAGAAGAGTGAAGATCATCTCAAAAGTATGCTCAAGGAAAAGGTGGAGATGATGTAGTATCTTTGAAGCAATTTCTATATCATAAGATATCCTCAAACATAGTTAGGACCCACTAATATGGACAAGGCTCTAAACAATATTTCTAGTGGTATGTGGAAGATAAAAAATGGCCTCCTAGATCACAAGTTATTTCCAGTCAAAGTTAAGGACCTCCAAAGTCAAAGTTGCAGAGTTAGAGTGGTTAGAGGAACCCTTTGGAGCATGGTTAGTTTGGTGCATTCCCAAAACATAGTGGAGAAACTAGTGGAGTGACTAAAGGTGGATTGGAGAGACATGGCACGACAACAAAGTGGTGGAAGCATTTTTTGATTGGTTAGAGGTGGAGCCCCTATAACACATCTTCCCGATAGAATTTGTTAGGAATAGCCAAAGAGAGCGCATTATGGAACACATGAGATGATGATTTCATTGGAAGACTCAGCAGCAGTGGCAGGCTTTATTATTGGTGGATAGTTTAAGTGCAGATGGTCCCTAGTGCTAGCTCATCCCGACAGGTCTAGTATGGAAGCTATCAATGGGCACGCAAGTGTGGAAGCCCGAGATGATGCAAACCTAGGATGATGCAAGCTTGAGTGAGAAATACAACTGCATTCAATTGGTGGAGTGTTAGAGTGAGAGCCCCCCACCTAACAGCTACACTAAGGAAGACTTGCTTGGAAGAATATTAAGAAGCACAAGAGATAAATCTTGGGATGAGTTAGTGTCGGGCTAGCATGGCACAATAGAGAAATGTGAAGAACCAATGATCGGGGAGGCGGGCTAACATGGCAGTGTCAAAGTCTTGAATCCGGTGGTTTTTTACCTTGAAAATTTAACAAAGGAATTCCTTGAAAAACACAAGGCTCAGGACCATTTCTCTCTCCTATTTTACATAACGCATGGTATCATTTTAGTGGAAAAATGATGACATCAATATGATGTAGTAGTATGAATAGGAGGGGCACTTGGCATGCATATTCAGCCATTTCAGGTACCCTAGTGGGCCAAATATAGGTGACACGTGTCACCACTTAGATAGAACTAAGTGGCATTGATGATGTGAGCATGACATCATCGTAGAAGGTCAGACCTAGAGGATTTATAACGTGCATAGGAAAGTATCACCAATCTAACTAGGCGTTAAGCACATGTGGCATATAGGTGTCATAGACAACTCATCCTGACATGTTTTTATCGGTCTAAGAAATTAGTGTAGGTCCCACTAGGACACATCATCTTGGAGCCTTGACCCTTGAAGTAACACAAGTGAGCACAAAGAAGAACTGTCAGGTTGACTAGGCTCTCGGGCGCGATGGCAGTATAGTTGGAAGCACAAGGACCAATAGAAGAGAAGGAGGTGGACCCACACAACATGTAATCCTGGAGGCAATGCCCCAAAAGGAAATATAAAGGTGCATATGAGGGGCATTGGGCTGACTAGGAGTTGGGATGTGTTGGCAACATATGACATAAGTGAAATACCCACACAAGCATGTAATCCTGGAAGATTTATCCTAGAGGGAAAAAAAGGTGCACCAAGAATTTTAGCCAGAAAGACAAGCTTGAGAGATGGAAATATTGCTGAAAAGTGGTGTTCTGTCAAGTAACGGAAGGAGTGTCAAGACACGGTTTTTGTTATGGTTGTTTGTATTGTGATCAAGGGCCTTTGGGTTATGATATGAACAAGTCGGTAGCTATAAAATAAAGTGCTCGGGGATTGAAGAGCACTAGGCCTGTGAAATGTTTTATGTATGTTTTTATATATGGAGTGCCCTAGACATGCAGATCTACAATATTGATTTAATTGTTTTGGCCTATGTTTAAGGCCTTAGATGAATGAGTTGAAAGCTTTTATACTTGGCAATTACACAAAAATAAAAGGGAGTGATAAAGTTTAAAATGTATGCATGAACAATTTGGAGTTCTAATGGTAGCATGGACATATTTAGTGACAAATTTGGTAGTTAAGCCAAACTTAGAGATTTTCTAGAATTAGAAGACCTCTACTAAAACCCGTAAAAATTCCAGAATTACAAAAACTAGCAATTAAGCTCAGTTTTTCAAGGAGAGACAGGTAAGGAGGGTTTGTTGATTTTCATAGAAAGTTTATAAGACTCATTTGAATAGGACAAAGGAAAAAATAAAAGAATCATGCACACATTAATGGTGAAGATGAATAAAAATATTAATTCAAAAATCTTTATGATCATAATCGATTGAGCAAGCTTGATGATGTTTTTGAGAAAATGTATACAATTGCAGATTGGGAGTGTGTGTATGGGTGATGTTGCTAGTGTGTTCAGTAATGAAATATTGTTGAAGGTGTTGGTGATAGTGACTTTAGTGAGCGTTGAAGTGACAAAGTGATTTTTTTGTAAAAGAGAGTGGCATTCATTATTTGAATATGAAAATTGTATGAAAGATGAATCATTGAGGTCATGCAAGTTGTAGCTTGCAAGTTAGGGGTTGTAACTCCTTCTAGTAGTTGCTAGTAAATGTTTATGGGTTTAAGCTCCTTTTAGTAGAAGATGATAAACTTAGGGGTTGTAGCTCCTTTCAGTTGTAGCTGATAAATCAGGGAGTAGCTTCTTGGTAGTTATAGCTAGAGAACTTTGTAACAACACGTTGCATCATTCCTTGTGAAGTAATTTAAATAAAATCTAAAAGAATATATTTGTACTATTTATGCTAGTTATAATGATTATTTTCATACTCATATGAATTAATTACTGGAAAGTTTATTAGTGTCCTATTATCATTTCAAGTAAATGAAAATTGTTAAAATTCCTACAATTTTGATTTTCCCCTCCTCTCAATTTTCTCCTAGTTTCTAACATTTGATATTAGATCCGAGTTACTTTAGATTATTTTAACATCTGGAAGAAAGTGTAGGAAATTACAGGGTAAGTTCCTCAGACAGAACACCAAAGGACACCGCTCACAAACAGATCACAGATCAATACACTAGTATTTTGACGTGGTTAAAACCCTCAAAGAGGGAAACAGTCCACGGCGTGAGCCAACGTGGCCACTTCAGGCAATTTATTAATAAAAGAATGAAAATTTACATATGCTTCTCTCATAGACGGATTACCCTACAAATGACCCTCCATGCTCTTTAAATAGAGATCATGGACCAATCGGGTGTTAAGCCACGGATCAAGTGTCGGTAATACCGAGGAGAGAATGAACCGTCGGATCACTACATATCGTGACCGTCAGATTGTAAGTTACAAAATGTACATAGTAAAGAAACACACTTTACCTAACTCTATACCTAACTCTATACTAGACCAAGTTGTACTTAACTATTTCCTATGTGTCGGAATATCCTAACATCCCCCCTTAAGAACAACTTGGGATAGGATTGGAGGATTTACAAATATGACACAATAGGAGAAGGAAGGAGGCACTAGAGCCTATCCCCCCTTAGTGACAACTTCCTGAACTCCAACCATAAATCGAAGTTTAGTGAATTTTTCCTCTGTGAGAGCCTTTGTAAAGATGTCTGCAACTTGATCATTTGTTGAACAATATTGCACTTCAAGAACATGGTCATGAATGAGCTTTCTGATGAAGTGCATGTGCAGTTCAAAGTGTTTGCTGCGCTGATGTTGGACTGGATCTTTGCATAGCTGAATGGCACTTTGATTATCACACCAAAGTGTAGTCGGATGCTGCTGCTGAAAGCCAAACTCTGGCAGGATCTGACGAAGCCACAAGGCTTCCTTACTAGCTTCTACGGCACCACGATACTCTGCTTCTGCTGAAGAAAGAGAAATGGCACCTTGTTTCTTGCAAGCCCATGTAATAGGTCCTGAACCAAGAGTGAACACATAACCTGCAGTAGACTTCCGATCATCAGGGTCACCAGCCCAATCGGAATCAGTGAAACCAACCAATAGAGGAGCTGCTTCGGCACTGTAATGAATCCCAAACTGAACTGTACCTCGAACATAATGAAGTATTCTTTTAGCTGCTTTTCAATGACTTTCATGTGGGTTTTGCATAAACCGAGCAACAAGGCCAACGACAAAGGAAAGGTCAGGACGAGTATGGGTTAGATACAAAAGTTTTCCTACAAGTTGACGGTATAAGGAAGCATCAACTTCAGGATAAGTACAAGTGACTGAAAGTTTGACTCCAGATTGAAAGGGAGAAGGGGCTGGCTTACAGTCTTCCATGTGAAAATGGCGTAGAATATCACAGGCATACTTGGACTGAGAAAGGGAAATACCTTCCTTGGATTGCAAGACTTGAAGACCGAGAAAATAATGTAAGTGTCCTAAGTCTGTCATTTCAAACTTCCTTTTAAGGCCAGACTTCACATGGTTTATAAGGTTGGGATCACTACTAGTCAGGATAAGATCATCGACATAAAGAACAAGAATGATAAGAGACTTGCCCACTTTCTTGGTGTAGACAGTATTGTCAAAATGACACCTAGAGAAGCCAGATTCTAAAAGAAAGTTATCCATTTTGGCATACCAAGCTCGAGGAGCTTGCTTGAGACCATAAAGGGATTTATTAAGCCGACATACAAGGCTAGAGTCTGTTTGTATAAAGCCAATAGATTGTTCCATATAGATTTCTTCATGCAAGTCCCCATGCAAGAAGGCGGATTTAACATCCATCTGATGGACTTCCCATTTGAAAGAAGCAGCAAGGGAAAGAACAAGGCGGATAGAGTTCATTTTGGCAACAGGGGAGAAGGTTTTAGTGTAGTCAATGCCTTCAACTTGTGAAAAACCCTTAGCAACAAGACGAGCTTTATGTTTATCAACTTTTCCATCTGGTCCATACTTGGTTCTGTAAACCCATTTGCATCTAACAAGTTTTCGTCCCTTTCGTAGAGGAACAAGATCCCATGTATCATTTGCCAATAATGAATGATATTCTTCATTCATAGCTGCTTCCCAATCTGGATGGCCTGAAGCTTCTGCAAAGGTGTCAGGATCATAATTCACTGAAGCTTGAGCCAGTAAAGAAGAGGCTCTATCGAACTGAGAACGTGTACGTCACTGATCTGTAGGATCACTGGCAAGATCACCTGCTGCATCCCGAGTAGCATGGACCCTTTTTGGAAGCTGAGGAGCTAAAGGAGGATCCTGAGAAGGTGGGGGAGGAGTTTCATCCTCGCTTTCATCATCTGAAGAAGAAATATTTTCAAAAGTAGAAGAGATAGGGAGAGGTGGCACATCCACCGAACTAGGCTCGCAGGCCAATATATTTTCAGCAAACTTTACATCTCTTCTAATGATAACATTTTTGGACTTAAGTGGAATAAGTCTATATCCTTTGACATCTTCAGAATATCCAACAAAAATACATTTTTCACTTTTAGGTTCTAAAGCTTTATGTTTCTCATCTGGAATATGGGCCCATGCTTCACTTCCAAAAACACGAAAGTGACTTACATCTAGTTTAATTGAGCTCCATGCTTCTTCTGGAGTGATATTCTTTAAAACCTTAGTAGGAGTGTGATTTATTATGTAATTTGCACAGTTAATTGCTTCTGCCCAATAATTAAGACTAAGTCCTTTAGATTGAAGCATACAATTAGCCATTTCCTTTAAGGTGCGATTCTTCCTTTCAGCTACACCATTTTGTTGTGAGTATATGGAACAGTATGTTGCATTTGAATTCCATTCTCAGTGTAAAAGTTGATGAATGTGTTTTTAACATATTCTCTACCATTATCAGATCTTAGCTTAAGAATTTGATGTCCAGATTGTTTTTCAACAAAGGCCTTAAAGGCCAAGAACATGTTAAATACTTCACTCTTGAGTTTTAAGAAGTATACCCAAGTGCATATGGAGAAATCATCAATGAAAGTTAAGAAATATTTGTAGCCAGAGAATGAAGCGACTGAAAGTGGACCACATAAATCATTGTGCGCAAGCTGTAAAGGGGCTGAGCCATGCCAAGAGGCACGTTTTTCAAAATTGTCCCGATGATGTTTTTCGAGTACACATCCGGAACAAACACCATCTCTGCAAGATACCATTTGAAGACCTGTCACCATATTTTCTTTACATAGATTCTGAAGAGAGCGATAGTTTAAGTGACCAAATCGCTCATGCCAAAGTTTGCTCATTTCATCATTATGAGCAACAAACACTGAGGGAAGATTTGATGACCCAAAGTTGTGAAACTTATACAACCTTGTAGAATCATCAGCAATGCCAGTAGCTAAAATTTGTCTAGGATCTCTTAGGTCCTTAATTACAACATCGTGAGGTGAAAATTCAATGATTTTACCTTCACCTGAATGGGTTATCTGATATACAGATAGAAGGTTGCAAGATAAGGTTGGAACACATAATACATCATTAAACTGACCATTGTCTAGATGAACAGTTCTAGTCCCTACAACACTAAGAGATCTATCATCACCAACATATATATTTTTTGTGTTACAATCATTTAAAGAAGAAAACATGGCTTTGTTTTTGGCCATGTGATAAGAAGCTCTAGAATCAATGAGCCACTCATGAGAATGAGAAGAAGAAGATACATTTAGTGCATAGCCAGACCGAGATGCTTGACAACCACATGCAGAAAGTGCCATTCCTGAAGATGAAGTTGAAGTTGAAGATTGCTCCAAATGGATGTTATGATTCTTCATTGCTGCTTCCAAGGCTTCCATCTTCTTAAAGCATTTGGATTCTAAGTGGCCATCTCGATTACAAAAGTTGCAATGTCTATCAGTCTTCTTCCCTTTGTTTTTAGTTGTCTTATCATTTTGTTGAAATGATTTTTCATTTTGAGGCTGAAATTACTTAGGACCCTTGTTTGGTTTTGGACCATTCTTTTTAGGATACAACTTCTTAGGATTCTTTGGATTTGGTTGCTGCTAGGCGGCTAACGCTTTCTTAGAAGAGTTTCCAAGATGAAGAAGACCAAGGTGTAAGAGTTTTTCTTGTTCTCTTATTAAAGAATCACAAAAGGAATCAAAGGAAGGGGACTTGTAGGTTTGTCCTTAAGAAATGAAGGTTTCTCTTGTAGAATGGAAGGTGGAAACAAACACAGAATAGGTTGGTCCCAACTTAGTAAGAATGGAGTAGATAAGGCTACTATCTTCTTTCTTAACCTTAACACCTTCCAAGAGAAGTCTAAGGGTCTTGAACTTGGACAAAAAATCTTCAATGCAAGAAAAATTATTGGGGTCCAATGTAAGAAATTCATTTTCAAGTTGATGGGCTTTAAGTTCATTTTTAATTCCAAAGACTTTAGTAATTTGTTTCATTGCTTCATCAGGAGTATCAAGTTCTGCAATATGGAATCTAAGATCTGGAGAAATAGACATCCCTATCAACCCACGTGCTTGGTCTTTCCTATTTTCCCATTTAGCTGCCTTGTCTTCATCTTTCAGTTTGGTCTCTTGGCCTGTGGCTATTCTGTAAAGACCTTTACTTCTAAGTAAATCCACAATGTAGGACCACCATTGGAAGTAGTTGGTGCTGTCAAGAATAACTTGGCATGGACTTTCCATTTAAAAAAAAACTGAAGCTATAGATGCTGAAACTAAGTGTTTCAATGGAAAGATCTCGAAAAATTAGGCTATTTCAAAAAAAACGGTTCTGAAAACGGCTTCCGAAGTTATGGCTTTTTTAAGAAAATTTGATGAAGTCGTCGACAAAGTGCGGCAATGTGCGGAAATGAAAAAATCCGCCCCCACAAAATGGAGATTTGAACCCAAGACCTCTACTCTCATAAATTAGCTTTGCACCAAGTGAGCTATACAAAAAGTTTGAGAGAGAGAGAGAGAGGGGGGGGGGTTTATGCTTTGGGTTTCGTGCTTGCTTTGAGAAAGCTCTTTTTCCCTACAAAACAAAAAACACAAAACCCAACACGGAAATACAAAAAAAAATGAACCTTACAGCTCGAAGTTAGCTTTAGCCGGAAACTAAATATTTTTCTCAATGTTTCTGATTTTCCGAGATCACACTAAGGCACAACGGAAAAGAGCATACGCATGAGAAAAATCCTTCCTTTCTATTTCTGATTTGCCCAAATCGCACAGAGTCGTGGGACAAAGAGCATATGCAAAAATGAAAGGTTCAGATCCAGTAATAAAAAATGCTAAATAAACCGAAACCGAAATAAACAGAGAGAAAATGATTGTAAACTGCAAATAAACACTGTATACCTCCAGATCTTAAAAATGACACAGCTAGGGCTACCAGAAACCTTTTCGCGTGAAACGAAAGCGGTTCCTCACTGGAAAAAATGCTCCCAACACAATAGAGCAGTCCTCTCGGCCTGAAAGCAGTCAGAAATAGTATATCTGGGAAACGGTAGTCGGATGCAGTTCTACCGGCTTCAGATTTGGATCACCAATGGACGCGGCCCTCAAATAGCTCCGATACCATGTAGGAATTTACAGGGTAAGTTCCTTAGATAGAACACCAAAGGACACCGCTCACAAATAGATCACAGATCAATACACCAGTATTTTGACATGGTTAAAACCCTCAAAGAGGGAAACAGTCCACGGCGTGAGCCAACGCGGCCACTTCAGGCAATTTATTAATAAAAGAATGAAAATTTACATATGCTTATCTCATAGACGGATTACCCTACAAATGACCCTCCATGCTCTTTAAATAGAGATCATGGACCAATCGGGTGTTAAGCCACAGATCAAGTGTCGGTAATACCGAGGAGAGAATGAACCGTCAGATCACTACATATCGTGACCATCAGATTGTAAGTCACAAAATGTACATAGTAAAGAAACACACTTTACCTAACTCTATACCTAACTCTATACCTAACTCTATACTAGACCAAGTTGTACTTAACTATTTCCTATGTGTCGGAATATCCTAACAGAAAGATTAAGGACCATGGAAAAATATTAAGGATGATTTACCAATAATGTTGTTGGGCATGGAATCCCCCCAAGGCATGTTTTGGGGCTTAAAGCCCAAGTTTTGACCAAGTCGTTTGTAAAAGCTCTGCGAATTATGGGCGTGGAGCGCGAAGTTATAATAGAGTCACAGGGTTGTCTACCTTTGGTTTTGTAAAGTAATGTCAGCTTGATAGACCTACCCATGGTCTGTGGACCATGGGATTGTATAAATAGAGCAAGGCTCTAAGAGCATAAGATAGCAAAGCAAGAAGAAGCATGATGAGTCTAAGTGATTGAGTTGAAGTGCAAAGTGTGTCTTTGGGTCATAGAGTAGGAGAAGGCTCTGTAGCTGAGTGCGCAAAGGCCTAGTAGTCCGCAGCTGAGTGTGCAGGACAGGTCGAGTCTATAATCATTTGAAGAATTAATAAAGAGAATTTTACCATATTACTGTGTATCTTTCCCTGTTTTAATGTATGCTTGGGTTTAAATTGCAAGTGTTTTGAAGAATTAATAAAGAGAATTTTACCATATTACTGTGTATCTTTCCCTGTTTTAATGTATGCTTGGGTTTAAATTGCAAGTGTACTATTTATTTGTTGCGCAAACTCTTATGAATGTGTTGTATAAATAAATATAAAGTAAGACATCCATTTCCACAAAGATAATTGACTAGGCGTAGGAAGATAAGTAAGATATCAGGTGCGACTTAGGGGAATAGCGCAGAGCACTTCTCCAGCAGCGCAGAAGCTCCACAACCCCTGGTTAGGGCTGTGTGAAGTCAAGTATATCAAGGCCCGAAGATCTGGGAAGTGCGTGAAGGGACTAACAGTTGGATCAGTTAAACCTTTTAGACATCTCAAGGGTGCAGAAACCTAGTTCCAACACCCCCCCCCATACTACTTCAGGTGAGACCTCAGTCCGCGCTCTATGGAAGGTTGCTGAAAGGGCCAGTAGTACAGGGATTTGTTTGGCTAATTAACTCTGAACTTGGGGCAGGCCCCAACAAGCCAACAAATGGTTCTGTTTCCAGGACCGGGATCTGCATAGAGATGTCTAATGTCGTATCACTGGAATCTAACAAAGAAAGGAATTGAAGATTGGTTGGACAAAAATATTCACGAGTTCGCGGTGCAGGAAAGTAGTAATCCATGACTATTAAAGGAAGAGTGGCTAGGCTGCTACTTATACACAGAGATCCATGAAATTTTCTTTGCATCTTTCCCTACTGAGCTGTACGAGTGGATTGCGAAGCTAGCAGATAGCCAAGGAAGGTGTAAACTCGACAGACCTATTGTGTGGACTCCAAAACTGGTGCGCAGATTGGAAGCATCGGAGGATAAGATCGCGCACGCTGTTGATCACTAGCTCAATCGAATCATAGGAGGATTCATCACTAAGTTCACGGTAGATACCTTAGTCAGCTATAGCGAGGCAAAACGATGCTTCCTTAAAGGGACGCGAGGTAAGTATGTTAAATATTTGAACACTTGGATTAAAATGCTACTGTGTGAAAAGCGGGTTATGCGAATAAATTGATGTTTGGGGCTACGCAAAGTGGGAGAATCTATAGAAACAAAGATAGTGCTGAACTAGAAATTGGCCCCTTGATTTCACCTCTGCGAGGGGGCGTAGAAGAGCTCGTGAAGGTCTCACCAAGAAGTGCGATCAATTTGATAAGGCAGAGAATTTTGTGCATACTACCCCCACTCCCATTGCCGCCAATTTCACCCTCTTCACCTCCATCTTCGCCCATACCACCTCCACCACCACCAGGAAGTAATATGGCGAGTGCGATAAAGTTGCTCGTGTACAAGGGAGTAGGAAATGAAGATCCAGACCAGTTTTGGTTCATGATAAAAACTGTATGGGAAGCGCAGGGAGTCACAAACGAAAATATAAAGAAGGCAATGTTGGTCAACACTCTGCAGGATCGCGCGCTGACCTGGTACATTAAGCATTCCAATGAAAATCTGAATGCAGGGATCGCAAATATCCAAGCTGCACTAAACAAAGAATTTAGTAGGCCAAAGTCAGAGTGCAGTCAATCATTAGGTTCAAGGAAATCACAATGCTACTAGGTGAGACCCCTTGGGAGTTGGATCAGAGACTGAAGTGTACAATTCGCGAAGCTAACATGACATTGACAGATGGACAACACCGCGAATGGTTTGTAGCATCGTTAACACCACATCTAAGGAATGCGCTATCACAATAGAGGCTAACAAATTAGGCTGAGGCCTTGGAGGTCACGATGAGATTGCACGAGACCTCGATACAAGATCCCAACTTGGAAGTTCAGTAGATTCACGCGCAGTTGAAAAACTTGTGCCTTGAGATGTAGAGTTTGAAACAAGACAGGACAGCCCACCCAGAGGTGCGCAATGAGGTATGGTGCATAAAGTGCACGGGCTAGGGACATGACAAGTACCCCTACCCAATGTTCGCGAATTACCTCCGGGGAGGAGGGCCAATGCCATTGAGACCGAAGGCACAAACAGGACCGAGTGCAATGCCTGCACTATGGTGCGCGATTTGTCATATAGGAGGAAAGCATGCTACAGATAACTGCCATTTATTGCAGAAGTACATGCAAAATTCACAACAGTTGTTCTGTAATTTCTGTAGATCAGTGGGACATGATGAGCGCACCTGTAGAAGTTACGAGATGATGGTGAATTGGACTCCTACCTATTGAGTTCAGGCCTAAATGTGGCCCCTTGATCAGAACGCAGGGATGGCGTGAACCGGATTTCAAGGGCACAAACGAGGCCGAGGTGGAGGAGGACCAGGAAGGGGTCATGGACAGATGATTTGTTACAGTTGCGGAGGGCTAGGACATTATGCTCGTGATTGTACAAATCCAGCGCGACCATCATGTTTGTATTGTACATTGTTTTATCATGAAACAGAGGATTATCCCATGCTGATAGCTAGGTTGCGCGATAAAGGAGCACTCCAACCTCCTCCGACTTAGAACTTGCAAATGATGAGGTCTGAGCTGCGCGAGGAAGACCCTAATGTGAATATTTTGCTCCAAAGTGGAATTACGATAGGGGATGACAAAGCAAGTAGCCTGAAGAAAGTACTTGGGTTCGCAAGGCTCCAACGAAGGAACCAGAGTTTGATTTGGAGTGCGCTAAGGAAACCTTCATGGAAGCCAAGAGGAGCTTCACTGATGCCTCCACTTCAGGAAGTAAAGATAGACTAGATCCGGAAATGGACCCATCGATGCTCACCATGTTCCTGGAAACATGCATTAAGCTATTGCATGACAGTAAGGCTATAAAGGGGCTACAAGAACTCATAATGTGCTAGGACCGCGCAAGGAGAACCGTGCGTAGCCCAGAAGCTCGGAAAGCACACGACGTGAATGAGAAGGGAGATGAGATTGACCGCGTAGATTGGAGAATATGAGATGGACCAAGTGATTCTAGATCTAGGATCGGATGCGAACGTCCTGTCGAAGCAGACATGGGAGTGCATGGGAAGGCCTACACTGCAATGGTCTCCTATCCAACTGCGAATGGCGAACCAACAAAAGATCCTACCGATGGGGAGATTGCAGGGAATCATAGTGGATATCGAAGGAGCAAGCGTGCTAGCAAATTTCGAAGTGAAAGAAATTGTTGATGACAACAATCCCTACCCTGTGCTACTATAAATAGATTGGGCCACTGACATGAATGGGGTGATAAATCTGAAGAAGCACAAGATGATTTTTGAGAAAAATTCTCTACATGTAGTGGTACCTTTGGACCCTGTAGAAGGATCGTGCTACACGGAGCCGGTGCGTGACTACGACATCGACGATGATTTGGATTACATCTATAAGATAATTGCGCAAGAACAAGATTGGGTGAATCCAACCACAGATGGACGAATCTCACAGAAGCGCAAAAGCTCCTGCACATCAGATTCGGACGAGGAAATAAAACAATGGCAGAACTGGTTACACGAGGTAACCGCACTGAACTGTAACATGATGACGAGATCGTTGTGCTGCGTATCGACGGGGGTGAGGGATCTGCCTATGTATGATGGGTTAAGTGAAGTAGATGAATTCTTGAATAGATTTGAAAGTGAAGTGCTAGAACAACAACGTTTCGAAGCTTTGAAATGGGTACTACACGCTACACCTGCGAGGTGGTGGGTTACGCACCAAAGAAGTTTTGAAATGTAGAAGGACGATGCGCATGCAGTTTGCAAAGCCTCAGATATGATTAACATACAAGATTTTTGGACGAAACAGTCCGCACACCCACCTATCCAGATGGATGCAGGCATATGGTGTGAAACATGTGTGGATGCACACAGTCTTCGCGTTAGGAGACACTATCAGTAAGCTGGTGCAGGCAAGGCAATGGTACAAACAACCCTCCAGTTGGAACCACAGAGTATGGAAAGACCAAGTGCGCAGAAGGTTATCCACGCAGAAGCCTTTAACAAAGTGTGCGAAGCACTGAACAAGGTCCACAATGCGAAGTAGACTGACTGGGACCTGCGCGTACCAGTGGTTCTATGGGCTTATAGGACCACGTGCAAGAACCCGATGGCACAAGCACCGCTGAGGCTGGAATATGAAGCGAATGTTGTAAGCCCCATATAGCATGAAAGGCCTAGTCTGTGCATGGCAGCACTCATAGATACGACGGTTCGCAAAACCTTGGAAGAAGAAATCCAACAGGGAAATTTTAGTCTCCAAGAACTTGAGAAAGAAAGGGTGCAGTTAAGGAAGAAAAGAGCTCTGGTAGAAGCGGAAGTCAAGAAGCTGGAGGATGAGATAAAGGAAGATTTTATCGATAAGAAGACTCGAGTGATGAAATAGGGTGCACACAATCATACTGATAAGTTTGAGGACTATCAGCGCGAATTGATCAGTCTTATGCTTTGGCTTGGACCACATATTACTAAGCGAATCAACCAGGGTGGCGCGCTGCAGAGGATAAAGTGTGCAACACCACCAGTAATAATAAAAGGTGGGTATTTTCCAGAAAAAGTGATGGATGACACCCTATACAGGTGGCACGACCACCTGACTAGCCATGGAAAGTACAATCCTAGCGCTCCTGGCAGTTGAAAGGAGGTGCGGGACTATAAACTACTCTGCCTGGGAGCTGTACGATGTTGGAGCTACGTGCAGAAACAAAGAGTCATAGGGTTTGCGACTGCACAAGGGGGGTTGTGCTGTCGTGCGGGTTAGTCAAAAAGAGATCGTTGAAGTCACTATTCATGATGCGATGCCCGACTTGAGACTAAATGGAGTGGGTGGCAGGCATTTAAGACGTGATTTATGAGCAAGATTTGGGAAAATCTACCGCCAAGGGAGCATTAATGAACCAGATTTGGGGGCAATGGTCAAATTCAAATTCAAAAGGTGTTATAAATTACAAAGGGATGCCCAGCAAAAAACACTTGGTCATTTACAAATTGAGCAGTTGTATACCCCGCGTAGCCTGAGAAGAGTCTCGTTTGACCTGTGCAAAGCGTTGATTGAGCCCCTGAGTACGTGAGCGATAGATTTCTAGTCGGACACAGTGGCAACATCTGAGGAAATTCTAGAAATCACATAGATGACCACCAAAGAGGCCTCACAAGTCTTGACTGTGGGAGATGCCCCTGAAGGCATCAGGATTGTGGCAGAAATCCCTAAATCACTGCGCACGCCAAGACCAAAGAAAGACAAATAGGCGATGGTTCCCGTACGTGTGTCCTCGCGAAACCCGCTGCGCACCAAGCTGACAATGGAGGAGAAGGGGAAAGTCGTTAACATAGAAACTGATGAGGAGGAGGAAGACCTGGAGGACCTGATCATTGAAGAAGATGAGGATGAAGGCATGGAGGAGGAAACTGAGCCTGCGCACCCCCCAACAAAGTTGCCCACCTATATCCCCCCGCGGAAGGGGAAGGCTAAAGTTCCCAAGGATCTTGACGAGAGAAAGAGCTCTCTCTAGACCCCGCTCCTCCCAGACAACATCATTTTTGAGGGCACGCACCTAGGATGGGTGCCTAGCTTAAAATTTGAAGATTGGGACCTCGCTGACCACGAGAAGTTCCCTCACCTAGAGACCGTGCAGCTCATGAAGCCTAAGCAGAACACCACGACGGGGGTTACTGAATTAGAGCTGCGAAAGTGGTTGTGCGGAGTGGAAAAGGCAGGGCTACTAAACCTGCTTTGGGTGCCGCATTTCCACCATGCCCCAATAACAATTTTCGTCATCAGGCAGCTGCTCTACCTAGTGCATGGTGGGTGTTTGTGGTTGGAGGAGCCCATCCCCATCACGGAACACTTGATTCACTGCATCACCCGATTTCCATGCAAAGGAGAGGACCCTGCAGATATCTCGGAGGGGAAAGATAGTGACTTAGTCATCGCAGAGGCCATGAAGAAGAAATATAAATTGGAAAAGAAGAAAAGGGGCTACGCCATATCCAACATCAATGACAAAGCAGTAAGAGTGGTGACCCAAATATTGGCAGGTAAGGTTATGCGCAAGTGTCGCGTGGACGAGGTACCCGCGCCGGTGGTAGCACTTGCTGAGCAGTGTGCGGAGGGGTCCAGTTTAACTGGTCCGAGTTCCTCTGCAAGGAATTCTTGGAGAATTGTTGTGAAGCTCAGGAACAAGGAAAAATGTTCCACTATGCATGGCTTCTGCTATCCATAGTGCTCGTGGCAGGGGAATTGTCGGAGGACAGTTAGTTCCCCACAATTGACAGGGATCTGCCAAAGGCCGCGAAGTATGCTTCGCTCTAGGCCACAAAGGATGCAAACAAGATCCGCGATAGTAAGATATTCTAGGTGTTCATGGAGATGAACCTCAGAATGGGGATCAACCGCAAGCCGTGGTTATCACCCACTGTCTACAACAGCCTGCAAAGTTTTGTAGAGTTTAAGGTGGACCTCCACAGCATATACATCAGAGTGCGCAAGGACCCAGCTAAGCAATGGAGAGAGCTACCCTTTGTAGCCATGGATGATGTCATCTTTAATGTATTGGAGACATGGCCACTGGAGTGGCGTGCTCCAGACATCGTGGCGATAGATAAGTCTGCGGCGCAGAGGAAGAAAGAGGAAGCCAAACTGCACATGGTGCAGTTGGCAGAAAAGAGAAGGAAGGAGGCAGTGACAGCAGAAGCGTAGGGGTCACGGGACACTACACAAACAACAACTGAACAGAAAAAGGCAGCAATAGCAGCAATAGCGCAGGAGGCAACTGCAAAGGCGAGCGAGGTCCAAAAGTCACCTTCGCATGGGTAGGAAGTAGAGGAGGAAGAGGGAGGTGCAGACCGACAAACTGCATCAACACAGTTGAAGTGCCAACACCCAACCGAGCGGACAAGACTGCACAAGAAGGTCAAGGCATCGAAGTTGTCGATTGACCCAATCACCCTTACCGAGGGTGATCTACACGACATCAGTGAGACAGTGCACGATGTCACCTCTGAGGCCCTCCAGAATTTTATGCAGGAGAACCAAATTATGTTGGGGGCCCTCAGAACATAGCTGCAGGAGTTGCAGGTGCGCACTCCTCAAGTTGGTACCCTTTTGGCCAGCCTCGCAGTCGGGACAATTGCAGCAGAGCAGATGCTGCACGCTCAGGTGACAAATACCATAGTACTCCTGGAAGGGGCACTGGTGACAACAAATGAGGCCGATAGGCCTATGATTAGCGTGTTGAAGGGTATCGGAATCAGCATGGCTGCACTCTCGTGGGAGACATTATACGTTCTGCAGGATGGGATTACTGCGGAACTGTGGGCTAGGGAGAGCCACGCGCTACAAGTACTACGCGAGCAGAAAACCAACATGGAACAGTTGAGCTTGTAGAGCGATGAAGTAGTGTCACAGAATCGGCAACTAGTACATGTACTAGACAAAGCTTGTCAAAGCGTCCCTAAGCTGGCCATCCCAGCAGACACACCAGCAGAGGCACGCATCCACAGGCTAGTAGAAGGGATGCAGGATGCACGAGAGGAAATGACAAAGGTTCAGCTATAGCTGAACCTTTAGATCACAGAGCTGCGATTAAAGGTGTAGCCATCCACCCCTCCAGAAGTAAGAGAAAAGCACGCCAGCGCTATTACAACGAGACTGGATGAGATCAGAAGTGGAGTGAGAGACTTCACTAGAATGTTGGAGGAGTCATATGAGGTCCTCACGAATCTGCAGGAGGACCCTATCATTTAGCGCTTAGAGACAGAGGCGTGAGAACTCCAGTAGTAGTATGATACCTGAAAGGAATTGCATAGACGGTGGCCCTCACTCAAAGGCTCATGCGGATGCAATAGGCCAAAGCACTGAAAGAATAGGTGGACGCGGCATGGCACAAAGAAGTAGTCCTAAAGGCATGTGTTCAGCCTTGGATCGACGAGGCCTTCACAATCGTAGTAGAAATCGAAGGAAATATTGCACAGATGCAAGGAACATAGGCACAGATGCAAGGAAACACTTACGACACCGAGGTCTCAGAACAACGCGTACAGGAGATCCGGCAGGCAGCCGCTCAGTGTGCTTTTGACCTTGCAGTAGTTCAGATAGAGTTGGAGGGACTTCGCGTGAATATCTTTTGCGCTAACAGAGTGACTCGAGGGCGAGTCACGATGTTTGTGTTGGGGGCCTGTTGGGCATGGAATCCCCACAAGGCATGTTTTGGGGCTTAAAGCCCAAGTTTTGACCAAGTCATTTGTAACATCTCTGTGAATTATGGGTGCGGAGTGCAAAGTTATAATAAAGTCACAGGTTGTCCACCCTTGGTTTTGTAAAGTAATGTTGGCTTGATAGACCTACCCATGGTCTGCAGACCATGGGATTGTATAAATAGAGAGAGGCTCTAAGAGCATAGATAGCGAAGCAAGAAGAAGCATGATGAGTCTAAGTGATTGAGTCAAAGTGTAAAGTGTGTCTTTGGGTCGTAGAGTAGGAGAAGGCTCTGCAGCTGAGTGCACAGAGGCCTAGTAGTCCACAGCTGAGTGCACAAACCCCTGCAGCTGAGTGCGCATGACAGGTCAAGTCTGTAATCATTGGAAGAATTAATAAAGAGAAGTTTACCATATTACTGTGTATCTTTCCCTATTTTAATGTATGATTGGGTTTAAATTGCAAGTGTACTATTTATTTGCTGCGTGAACTCTTATGAATGTGTTGTATAAATAAATATAATGTAAGACATCCATTTCCGCGAAGATAATTGACTAGGCATAGGAAGATAAGTAAGATCTCAGGTGCGACTTAGGGGAATAGCATAGAGCGCTTCTCTAGCAATGCAGAAGCTCCACAGCCCCTAGTTAGGGATGCATGAAGGCAAGTATATCAGGGCATGAAGGCCTGGGAAGTGCACGAAGAAACCTGCGCAAAGGGACTAATAGTTGGACCAGTTAAACCTCTCAGACATCTCAAGGGTGTGGAAACCTGGTTCCAGCACCCCCCATACTACTTCGGGTGAGACCTCAGTCCACGCTCCACGGACTATTGCCAGAAGGGCCAGTAGTACAGGGATTTGTTTAGCTAATTAACTCTGAACTTAGGTCAGGCCCCAACAAGCCAACAAAGGCACACATGTTTAATGGAACCAACTATGTGTTTTGGAAGGCAAGGATGAAGGCATATATTCAATCAGTTGGAGCTAATGTGCGGGATGTTATGGAAGAAGAATATCAAAATCCTCCAGTAGTAATTACTAAATACCATAAGATGGAGTTTACATGCAAGTCTAAAGCCATGATTTCCTTTCTTGCTATCATACGTGAATCACAACTAGTTAAGGTCATGGATTGCACAACTTTCAAAGTTATTTGGGACAAGATGAGCTGTGGCTATGAAGGAGATGACAAGGTAAAGAAATATAAACTTCAAGGTCTTAGAATGTAATTTGAATCTCTAAATATGTATGATGAAGATATTGCAAAGTACTTCTTGAAAGTCGATGAAGTTGTGAACACCATAAGATAACTTGATGAGAAACTAGAAATATTTGTTGTGGTTCAAATGGTTCTAAGATATCTCCCTAAGAGATTTATTCCAAATGTATCAACTGTTAAAGAGATGACCAATCTAAAGAACCTCACATTGGACCAATTACATGGTACATTCACTGCCTATGAGATGATAATATCAAATGGAAAACCTGCAGAAAAGGAGTCAGCCTTTAAAGCTGATAAGAAGCCCAAGGAAGAGCATGATGATTCATGTTGTGAATCAAATGAAGAAGAAGCCAAGTTTGTAAGCAAGCTTAAGAGAGGCTCAAGAAAATATAAAGGTAAGATACCTTTTAAGTGCTTTAATTATGGCAATTTTGGTCACTATGCTTCCAAGTTCCCTTAAAAGAAGAAGAAGGAATATGATCCAAGAGAAAAGTTCAGGAAAGTGAAAAAAGATATGAAGAAGGCCAAAAAGAAGAGATTTAAACCCAATATAACATCTCATCTAAAAGTGAATGCAACAAATCCTCTTATGAGGAAAAAGACTATGAAATCACAAAAGAGTTCATGCTTATGGCTATAGACAATCTGGAAGCTAAAGCCATTAATTGTGATGGTGAAGAGGTTGAGTGCGGACTTGCTAGTGCACTTTGTTATGAGGAATCTACGACTGTGAACAAAAGTATCTTCCTCAGGCCTGCTGGACTAACCTAGAACAGTAAAAGTACAAAGGGACTTATGTTTTCCTTAAAGTAAATGGATAATGGGATGAAGCCCACCTAGGATCTGTTGTATGCTTCACTCCTTGTTTGGCTTGAATACTCCAATCCTAGCTCCAATCATTATAATTAGAACCTTCACAATCAGATAAAACAAGCCAATGATCCACATAAACTATGCAAAATCATCTAATCACTTTATTCAATAGATAAACATGGCATTGAAATATATGACACAATAACATCATATATAGGAAAACAAAGAACTCTTTGCATTAATAGAAATAGAGAAAGTTACAACCAAAAATAGGTGTTGATCCTATAAAAGAGCTCCTCCAAGTTGACTTATCCTTTCCTTGTCAAAAAGTTCACCTCTAACCACCCTAATTCATGAAAATATATCTCTCACATCAACAACATAAAGGTATAATTACTCTCTAAAATCCAACCCCTTGCCTATGGATGACAGTAAATATATGGGTGAAGTAGGTAGTTCATAAATTCTTATCCTTTTATCAAACTGGGCTTGAGATGCACTCTTGATGGGAGTATGAGATCAAGTGATAAGGGATGAAAACTCCAAGCTAGGATAGGATAGGATTCAAGACTTTTATCTTAGGTAAATGGTTACAACATATCCTAGAAGCTTCTCGAAGAGGAAGCTTCAAGATTCTTTCTCTTTTCCCCAAATTTCTATAATAAACACACCCCCAACAGTGAGCAACCTATTTGTGATCAGCGCAAGTGCAGAGTAGGGAAACATGGTAGTCAACGTTGTCCAATAAGAGGCCAGGGTGGGTTGGTCCTTAAAATCACTGAAACAAGGTGTTTTTAGGTAGAAATTTAAGAATTAGAATGATTCATTCTTATGGCTTTGTGCAAGGATGATGAAAAGGAGATCAAAGGATGTTGATTGATTCAGTTGAAGGCATATTGACCATATGTGACAAAATGGCCTATAACAGATTTCCCCATAAAGTGAAAAATTAGAAATGATAGCTGATGAATGAAGTGCTTTACCTTGTGATAAGTCAGGATCAAGAACAATGCACGAGATCATTATTTGTTACGAGGCATTTACATCATGACATATTTGCTAAGGTAGGCATACACATACTCAACACATAAGGTAACATTATTGTACAATGGTCAAAGGACACATCCATGGATGAAAAATAGTGGACCCATGACTAGATGAATGCTTGTATGATCGTAGCCATCATACATTGTGATTTTGTATTACTCCCGAAATCGCAGCCTAGATGGATGAAACTAGATCTGGGGTCTTCTATCTTGTTCACACGACCAACCAATGTACGAGTCTAACCATGTGAATCAATGAGCTAAGGTTGAACATGCTAGACACCATCTAATTACTGGCCAATGATGTAAGTCGTTAACAGGCATGAGAGAAACCATCGATGATGTTAATGGCTCTCAAGGTACTCTAGTATAATCCATATGGTGTGAATAAATGAGTTTATTTTGAACACCACACAAAATATTTCAGTATAAGGCCAATGATGTAGACTTGTCAATGAGAATGAGGAAACTTTTCATTGATGTATGAAAGCACCAAGGTACCAAGGGGTGTTTCTAAGTTAACTTCTTGGATAATGAGATGATGTCGATAGGAAGTGACCCATTGCAGGAGGGCCTCGATGTATCCCCCATCAACGACATGAAAAATGTATCATGATTTGAGATAGAATGATCAGAATGATGTTGATACAGAACTGGATTAGGAAAGGTATACATAGAATGAAGGCTTAAGATTATTGTAGCAGATATTAACTGAATGGCTTCTCTTGAACACAGTGAAGACACTAAGTGGATTTGGCAGCATTGAACAAAAACTAAAATAGAGGCTTTGAAAAGGTATGATAAACCAAAAGACAAGCATATTTCCCAACCCAACAACCATGAAGATGAAGTGGAAGAGTGTCATGTTCAAGAGTGACTCGATGCCATACCCTATTTTCCCAATTTCCTGAACTATATTGGTTAGTACCTCTTTATTTTTAAACAAGCTTGAGGTGGATAACATATGCTTGATATGTAAGTTCATCCTTTGGATGAATCCCTCTGAGAATATTTAATGAACCCAGAGAAGGAATGGTTCGGTCCCATCATGAATGACGAGTCCATCGTTGTTTGATGTTTAATGAGTCCAGTGAAGGTGAAAACTCCACATATTTTTCATGCTTAGATATTTTGCAAAAGAGGTAAAAAAGAAAACTCTAGATGTTCCTTTTTGTAGATAGTCCCTTAGGTTTGAAAAGTCAGAAAATAATACCCAAGAGAACCTCTTAGTCATGTTCAACTAAGGTATTCATTTTTTGTAGTTAGTCTATCTCAATCCGAAAAAGGGTTAAACTTATACTGAGTAGACATATTTTCATTTACTTTAATGAGTTCGAAAAGACAAGTACTCAACAATATTTTCACATTTTGGGAGTCTGAAAAGATTTGAAAGAGGACTCTAGGGGGTTCCTTTTTTGTAAGTTTATGGAGCCCTAAAAAGTGATAAAAATTTTCTCCTCGGTCAAAATAATATGTTCAAAACATTACAAAATCCATCAAATAGTTGTCAACCTGCTCAAAACATCACAAAAAGGATTAAAAATACATGTTTCATGGTAAAAATAGGTTGTTACTAGGTAAAAACATTAAATGTGAATAAAATAATGGAAGAAACAACCATAAATATTCAAAATGACTATTCATATTTACCATTTCACATTTACCTTCAATAGTGAGAGTTCTGAGTAGTTTTTGCCCTCAATCTTTTGCAACTGATTGCTCTTAACCTGATGGATCATTTCAAGCGTCATCACTTCCATGTAAGAAATAATGCCTTTCTCTTTCAATTCATGGTCCCATTTTGTGTTTTCATGCAATTTTTAAGCACTTTTTAGGGCCCTCAGGTTCAAAAAATTCACCCTAGGACCATTGCAGGCCTAGATAATTGAAAGGTTCATTGCTCGTAAGTGAGGGTATACTTCAAGGGAGGGATGCAAAACATTGTGTCTCCTCTTGGTGGTGTGTTGGGTGGAAATTCAATTTTTCTTGCATGGAAAGTCTCCTAATGAGTCTTTGTTGATTTTTCAAATCTTCAGTAGCACAAAATGGCCTTTATCTAGAGAGAAAGAGAACATGAAGAATATAATTTAAATGCAGTGAATGATCTTGCTACCATCCGAGAACTAAAACACTATGGATTGTTGAAATTCTTTTGGTTTCCTTGTATGAGGCAACATATGGAATTACTAACGTATCATGTTCCTGCATGGAATATGCAACCACATGAATTCATATTTAGGGAACATCTGCTTGAGATTACAATAGAGGACATATCTTTTCTGACAGGTTTATCTAGGAGAGGTGACCCCATCTCTCCATTAGGCAGGAGAAGGGGTGGAGAAATGGTGAAATATTATATCACTACTTATTGCAGACCTCGATCCAAACCAACTAGAGATGCAAAACTCAACATAAAAGATGTAACCCAGTTTCCCTTAAGAATGATCTTATTCATTATTCCCAGATTAGCAGGTAGCTCAAACCTTGATATAGCCAGAAGATCATACATGCAATATGGTGAGGAGTGTTTGGAGCTAACAATCTTCAACTAGAGTGAAGGAGTATTGATCAATATGAAAGAACAATTATCTAAAGCAAGGGAGGAAAAGTTGAAAAACTTTGGATATAATTCCATCTTGGTCTCCTTTTCTCTGGAGTGGACTCCATTACTACATCCTCTGCAGACTACGCTTGATCTCATTGATCCGAGGGTTCCACAGATGAGGAGGTGGATAGATCATCTGTTCGAACATGATGGTCTGTTGGTGATCAATTTCACACCAAACTCTTTGGATGGATGCACAGACAATTCATTATGATCAATGATTATTTATACAAAGGGATGGATTTCTGCGAAAACCTTGAACTCATGCTTCTTGAGGGAGAGCGATGGGATGTTATAGCTAAGATATTTTGACCATTTGAATTTTTGAAAGTCTTATAAATTTTTTTTGTTTTTGATGTTTCTGAGACATTAAATATTGATTTTTTCATGCAGATATTGGATCTGTTCAACTGATAGGTGCTTCATATCTTTGTCATATAGGAGAACAACCACAAGCAGCAGTAGAACCAACACAGGTTACTGTAGTAGGATGGAATGCACTACTAGAACTTAATCTAGTCAAGATTCTAACAGAGGTGGAGCGCCACATGGAGGGGTTGACACATGGGATAGATAAGACTATGATCAACTAGATTCTTATGCAAATTTAGTAACACACTATCAGAGTGCCTAGCCGTATTGGTCAGCTACTCCGTAGGATAGCTCGTTCAGTGGCTTGTTATCATAAGCACTTTGATTAGTTTACTTAGATATTTTCATGTATTTTTTATATGGGTCGTGTGGCCATATGTGTCTTGGGCATAAATTTTGTAAAACAAAACTTTATATATATATATATATATATATATATATATATATATATATATATATCATCAATTTCAGCTACGAGATTGATCAATTTAAGAATATTTCATCAAGTGGAAGAACTTATCCACTGAAGATTCCACATGGGAGGACAAGAATTTTATACAGAAGCATCAAGAACTACTCAAGTGTTGAGGACAACACTTTTTGAAGGAGAGGGGCATGTTAGGTCCCTATACTACTAGTGTAACCCCTTATTGTTATTAGTACAACCCCCTTATTATATTGTTGTGCCCATGTAGTCCCCATATTGTTATTATTGTGCCCCATAGAAGCCAACTATTGTTATTATTGTGCCCTTACATTATTATTGTTATGACGGCTCTGATTATATTATGACACCTTAGAATCCTATATATATAAAGGAGGTCTTGTCATTTGTATCATCCAAGAATTGTTCATTTGTGTAATGTAAAGGAGGTTGCCCCCTCAAAGAGGCTGAATTCTAAGGCGTTTATCTCTCTTTTCTATCTTTTTGTGAGCTGGTTTCATAACAAATTTTAATTCTTTAAGTTATATATTATCATTAGGAGAGAGTGCATTGGTATCAATCAACCTCTTCTGTTTGAAAGGCATGGATTCTTAGATAGTGAAGTTTCGCTTTGTGAAGCATCAACATCTTCGTCGCCTAACAACTCTATTCATATTGATGAATATAACGAAAATTATTTCACTGTGAATAGAGAGTCAAATCTTCCACTTAGTCCTAATTCTAAGGACTATGAGAGCATCACTGATGAAGAGCAGGATGAATAATTTCAAATAAATAAAGAGTCATGGTTTCCACTTAGTCCTAATCCTATGGAATATGAGAGCAGTAATGATGAAGAGCATGATGACGATTTTCAAATTAATAAAGAGTCACGGTTTCCACCTAGTCCTAATACTATGGACTATGAGAGAAGCAGTGACGAAGAGCATGATGAAGAATTTCAAATGAATAGAGAGTCATGGTTTCCACTTATTCATAATCCTATGGACTATGAGAGCAACAATGATGAAGATCATGATGAAGAATTTCAAATAAATAAAGAGTCGTGGTTTCCACTTAGTCCTAATCCTATGGACTATGAGAGCAGCAGTGATGAAGAACATGATGAAGAATTTCAAATGAATAGAGAGTCACTATTTCCACCTAGTCCTAATCCTATGGACTATGAGAGCAGCAGTTATGAAGGCCAGGATGAATAATTTTCAATAAATCGAGAGTCATAGTTTCCACTTTGTCCTAATCCTATGGCCTATGAGAGTAGTAGTGATAAAGGCAAGGATAAAGAATTTCTAATAAATCGAGAGCCACATTTTCCACCTGGACCTAATCGTAAGGAATATGAGAGCAATAATGACGAAGGACAGGATGATGAATTTCCAATAAATAGAGAGTCGTGCATTTTCCACCTAGTCCTAATTATAAGGACTATGAGAGAAGTAGTGACGAAGGGGAGGATGAAGCACTTAGTCCTAATCCTAAGGACTATGAGAGCATTAGTGACGAAGGGTAGGATGAAACACTTAGTCCTAATCCTAAGGACTATGAGAGAAGCAGTGACGAAGGGAAGGATGGAGAATTTGCAGTAAGTAAAGAGTCACATTTTCCACGTAGTCCTAGTCCTATGGACTATGAGAGAAACACTAACAATGCACATGATGAAGAATATCCAATAAACATCGAGTCAATTTTCCATGTATTCCTAATTCTAAGGACTATGAGGGTAGCACTAAAGAAGGGCAAGTTGAAGAATATCCTCCAAGTCAGTATTTCAAAAGCATAGATGATTATAGTAAGGATAATATTCCTCATAATGATGATGAAAATTATTATACAGATGATGATCCAATGATGGACATGTTTCCAGGAAATATTGTATCGAGGAGTAGGAGCAAACCTTTTCGTATCAATCCAAGATTCTCTAGTTATACAAGGGATAGAGAAGAATATATCATGAGAAGAAGTTCTATCAGATCCCTCATTTCAAGTGAATGTTGTCAAAAGGATTGCTTGAAACATATGGATTTCAAGTTTGCATTGGAGAAAAGGAAGATATATATGTCAATGAATAAAAGCATGAAAAATTCATATTTAGTCGGGCGCATGAAATCTACATTGTTAGGTTATGATTATCATATTGGGTCTTTATTTATCTGTAGAAAGGATTTCAAAATGTTTTATTCAATGGGTAATTTTTGTCTATCAAAAATCCAAGAAAATTTGGAAAAGGATCCCACAATTTATTCAGAAGTACGTCATAAACAACAGTTTGGGCCATTATCAAATACTGTAATGTCATCAACGAAAGACTTATTTTCAAAACATGGAGAGTGTATGAAAAATAGAGAGACAATACACATTCCAAATAATTTCTCAAGACGATAAATCTACAACTTATACAAATAATATGAAGAAGGTGTTGAAGGAAATGGTCGATTTATTACATATCAATATTTTGTGAAGATATGGAAGAAATAATTCAACAATGTCCATATTCCTAAGAAGACAAGGATTGGTATTTGCAGTACATGTTCTTATCTTAAATTAAAAAGGGATAAATGTGAAGGGGTAGAAAGAGGTAAGAATTCATAACATTAATTTTTTAAATTGTATAGTCATCAACTATGGAAACGTCTTTATTAATGACTTTCTTTTATTTTGTGTAGATTCCATTGTCAAAGTGCTTCAAGAGCATCGTGAACAACAGACAAGTGAAAGGAAAAAGTTGTACAAGCATCGAAATAAGTGTTACGATAATCCAAAAAAATATTTGAGTTTGATAATTGATGGTATGGACCAGAAGAAAACACTTCTATCACTTTTGTTCGCACACCCAAAAAATTAAAGGAGGAAAATTGTATTTAGTATCACTTTGTTGATTATATGGTCTTCAATGGGAAAATGTTGCCAAGGGTATACTTCACAACTCCAAATATCCATAATGATGCAAACCTGACAATAACCATAATTCATGATGTTCTTTATCATTGGGTTGGTAATCTTCGTGAAGTTTTGTACTACAATTGGACAATATTTGTTGTGAAAACAAAAATCAAATTGTTTTTGGATATCTAAACATACTTGTTGAATTGAGAATTTTTCAGAAGGTAAAGGTTGGTTTCCTTCTTATTGGGCACACGCATGACCATATTGATCATGTGTTCAGTCATTTTTTACTCACATTGAGGAGGAAGGATGTTGGGAGCTTGCCATCATTAATTGAATGTATTAAGAAATCATACATGCCAGAGCCCATTTTTGGTGTGTTGGAAGAAATTGTTGACATGTGAAGGTTTATTTTGGGATCGCATAGTGAGGAGAAATGAATTGAACAACTTAATGAAATTAGCTTCCAACATCGATTTTGTATAAAAACAATTGATGGGAAAACAATAATATGGGGCAAGAAGTATTCAACTACTGCAGAATGGGCGTTGTCATCAGATTTGGAATTTTTGAATTTCATTCTAGATCATCCAGTATTTGCATCAAATATATTGTTATTACAATAAGTTTCTGAAATTCATAATGCACATAGGTAGAATAGAGATATAAATTATTCTGATTGCCTAGAAGAAATTAAAAAATGTATTAGATGTACATATGAGTACTTTGATATTGTTGATTCAGTTTGATGGGAGTCTTTTTGCAATAATCAAAGTGATATCATTTCAAGAACAACAAATGAAGATATATCTTTGAAAACTTCATTTATTTTTCCACAAAATGTGTCTAATGAACATGAGGAAAGAAACATTGTTGAACAACAATGATCTCAAGGTATTATTAATTGTTCATAGGTAGAGGAAAGAGAAATGTATATTGGTTCCAGAAGATCTCATGCATAATGTGAAGCCATGGAAGACCTTTATAGGGGTTCAGTATAGGATATTAAGGAGGGTTGCATGATCATAATGCTAGCAAATGGAGATCTCAATGGCTATCCATTATGGGTTGCTAAGGTTATAAAGGTCATTACAGAAAATGAAGATGTTGCAGGTGTTGAAGTACTTTGGTATGCCAAAAATACACACCCATTCAATGGTGTGTACAAGCTAGAGATGGTAGTCGATAAAAAATTGGCAGAAAGAGAAAAAGAAAGGGTATGAATATAAATTGTCGCCGTGCAGACCTCTTAAAATTGGAGGATGTTGACACACTTTCTTATGACTTCAATTTAACAAAGAGAGGAACTCTTCACTTCAAGACGATAGAGATTCTTAAGAGGATGTTACCAGAAGAAACAATGTTGAGATGGGAGTCTGTTGAAACCAATCGTAGATCCAAAAGAATTTTGAAACCTGAAATGGTGGGCATGCATGTGGACTTAGATGGGGCACTAGTTGATTAAATAGAATAATATGGAACATCTTCATCTGCATCCAGTCATTCATTTGAAGCTGTGAATTATAATGGTGTGCAAGAAAATATGAGTGATTTTGAATAATTATCTAAGACAGTTTATATAACTGATGTTTACATCGTATCTTGAAATAAAAAAAAATCGATTTTCATATGATGTTAAATGAAGTTATGAGCCATTTTTATGGTTGTTGGATTATATGTTTTAATTATGATGAGTTTTATTGTTTATAATATCTACAATGCAACAGTAACTTAGAGATATAATTTATGTTTCATTGAATCTACAAGTATTGACATTTGTTTAATTTATTCATGTAATTTGTTTATAATGTCGTGGTGTAAATGTGTTGATAACTTAGAGTTTTTTAATTCTATGGTTGAAAACTTTCCATTTTTTTTTTAATATTTAATGTTATTGTTGAAAACAATTAGAATTCTAGCGACTAGTGTCATGTCATTATATGTTTAACAACATGGATGAAAATTGATGGACTTTTAATGTGTTTCGGATCCCATTATTTTATATTTATCATCATTACTAAAAAAATGTTGAAATTATGCCTAGGAAAGAAAAATGCTATTTTACCAAAAACATTAGTGTGTTTTTTTCCTCAAAAACAATTGTTTTTTGCACAAAAAAAATTGGTTTTACAACCATTTTTTAAATATGTTGAAACTTAACCCTAAAAAAAACATCATTCCAGTATACACACTTTTCGTTTTTAGCATTGTTTTTCATGTTTTTTGGGGGTTTTTGGCTAGAGTTCCCATTTTGAGTTTATAGTTCATATTTCAAAGTTTACATTGTTCTAAATCTATCTCAAAAGAAAGAAGGATTATTCCCCCTGCCAACCAAGAGCAAGGTAAAAGAATATTTGGACCAACTTTGAATTTGGAATAAAAATGAAGTCAATAAGCCAAGGAAATAGTTCCAAGACTTATTTATAGTTCAAGCAAGTATACGTATTTAACTATCTAATGAATAATCATCAGATCTCTGGGACACATACATTCAAATTCAAATAAAATGAATTCAAACTAAAACATATATGATTGCATTAAGGAAATAGTTCTCATAAAACAATCATTATTAAAACCAAGATAAACATGACATGAATTTGCTAAATAGTTAACAAGTATGTCGTGTTTATCTATTCAAATTCATTATTTAACTTGATATCAATTATATCCATCATTAAAAGATATGTTTCAAATGATTTAAATAAGAATATAATTAAATGAATTTACAATAGTGCGAAATTTCAAAAAACATATACTTATCTGGATCAGGAATTGCATCAAATTTTATTAAATGTAGGTCATCAATCAACCTCTATTTCCAACAGTAGTGTATAAGAATTAAAGATCTGATCAAAGCATTGGAGTACATGAAATTCTTAGAAAATTTCATGATAGCATGAATATTTTAGAGTTGAAATACATCTCTTTTAATATCCACAAATCTGGTCCAAACTAGTTAATTCTCTACAAAAAAAATTCTACCTACAGTAGTGCAAAACTCTCTCTTTTCAGATAATTTCCTCCCCAAGTTTCAAATTTGGAACCCCTTTTTTGCTTCTGAAAATTGCTATTTAATTACAAAAATGAAAACTAAAAATGGAGAACTATTGAAGTTGTTGCTTTGAGTCCTGCTCTTCTTCCTTGTTGGTCCTTTCCCATTGCTCCAAATATTCTTTTCTTCTCCTCCACTTCTCTCCTGCCTAAAACCAATCAAAAATAAATTAGATTGCAAATCAAAATCATAATTTCAAAATCTGGGGAAACAAACTTCTCCAATCAAAATTAAATTAAATGAATAGATAAAAATAAATCAGATCTTCCCATTGATCCCTGTAAAGATATTGTTGGTCAAGGAGGACATAATCGAATGGATTTGCGAGCAACAGAATCTTTGGGCAAATGAAAATGCAAAAGACTAAACTCAAGAAATTAGTTTTGATTGCAAATTCGGAGCTTAATTTTCTACTAATTTTTAGACTCAATTAATGACCAAATTTGGTCATGAAACCACTTCATAAATATTCTTCATGATTTTATCTTTCTAACGAACCATCCTCGACTTCATGTGGCCAAGTAAAATTCAACTTATGAGCCTCCAAAGTTAAAGTGCCAAAACTATCACAGTTTTGGAAAAAAATCTTTGTAAGCCAAAAATTACGAAATTTAATTAAAAATCTAATCCTAATTAACTATACATTTAAATTTAATTAATTACAATTAAATTAACTATATACAAATTAAATTAAATTAATATAATTAATTATAAATTATAAAGATTAAATTAATTAAAATAATATAAATGAATTTAAATTAAAATAATTTAAGATAAAAATAACATAATAAAACATGCCAATTAATAGGTGGCTATTGGCTCCATCGAATCTTCCTTAGTGGTTTTTTAGCTCGTCGTATGAGCCATGGTGAATAAATGGAGGGGACTTTATTATATATGATGAATGGGAGGCATAATAGTATTTTATTTGGAGGAACTCTTTTCGTAAGTCATAAGGATTTTTGAGAATTTAAATTTTCGTAGATGATTAAAATTAATGTTTGAAATTCTCTCGAGCTCCGAAATAGGAAGTTTCAGAGCGTTTTGTTGGAGGTTAATTAAAATGGAAGCTCCGAAAACATACCTGCCAAGGCCCTGAGGAGGTGGTGAAGTATTGGGAGGAGTACTTCGGAAGGGGACTTAATAATTAAGTTCCGATGTGATGAGAGCCCGATATGGGGAAGTGAGGTGTTGGGAGGTGTATCTTATCAAAGGGTTATTTAAAATGTGTTAGAGGGGAGTGGAGGAATAAGGTAATCGGAGTTTCGGGGATTTTAGATTTGAGGAGTTTATTTAAAAAAAAAGGTTACGAAATATGAAATACCCGAAACAAGGTAAGGTGAGGAGAAGGAGAGGAAGAAAGTAGGAGAAGAGGTGGGACCACCCCATGTGTAAACTACAACTATTTTTGTGAATTAAAAGAACTACAACTATTTTTGTAAAATAAGTCTTGACGTTAGAAAACTACAACCACTTATATTTTTGGGATTTCAGATCTTGTAATTTTTAAATTGGGATTTAAAATAGACCTTTGAGATCTGAAAACACATAATTTTACTTGTTCTACAATTTGGTTGTGGCGATTTTGTAGGACCGTTAGAAAATAAGATAATAATTAAAAAAAAAATCAACATTTACATTTAATTTACAAAAATTAAAATAATATATGTTTTGTACATTTTTTAGCCCTAACAGTGAAAATCGTCGAACTTTGGATATCACCATTTGAAAACCATGCATCCAAATAAGATGAAACAAGAACCGATGGAAAGATAGTGAAAAATCGAACACAATGAAGAAATCAAAAAGAAAATCTTAAAAAAATGAAAATCTAGCAAAATTGTCGGACACTTAACCAAATTAAAAAATTGAAGAGAGATTTAGCCAAAATTTACGAAAAGGGTCTCCATAATAAGTTACAAATGTGGAGTACTGTGACTTCAGCACAACAAAGCACAAATTGTAAGTACCCAAAACTTCTTAATAATATTATTTGTTATATCACCTTCCAAAATTCTCTAGTTTCACTAGCAAATAATAAAAATCAATACTCTTATGTGATCTAGGGTGATGTATTCAGAACTCAAGCCACAAAGGACTACTTCCAGATTGGTTTCAAGTTCAGATTTAAAGATGTATATTTTACACTGAAAAAGCATGGGGCAAACCCCAAGATCCGGTTTGAAGGAAATGTAAATAAAAATAAATCCACATTAACCTTTCATTAATTATAAAATACAATAATTTCTTGATGTAAATCTAATGTGTTTCTTTGATTTAATTAGCAGGGGTGAAATACAGATATAGATAATCCCATGACTACTGAGCCTCAATCATTTGATTTTGTACACTAGCTAGAACATTTTGGTGCTCCCAAGGAACCCGCAACAGAGCGGTACAACCCCATGATGAGTCCCACAATAGTAATATGGTTGTATGTTAATCACATACTTAATAATTTTGTTCTTATAAAGTATGTACTTTTTTTTATTTATTCATTTATGATTGTCTACTTATAAATTTTGTGGTTTGAATGGTAAAGCATGATGTATACAAGGATCCTCAACAAGAAGAGGACCACGAGATAGTCATTGCAACATTGTCGGCAAGTGCATAGGGTAATTAATTAAACTATAAAGGTATTTTTTATTATTAAAATACTACTTCAATGATATTTGATAACTGATACTCTCCCACAAAATCCTCAACTCCATGAGAACATCGTGACTAGGGTGTAATGTGTTGGAGAAGCTGATGAGCCTCGGTATTGCAACAAGAATGATGCAACTCCCAAGGCTATCGACTTTAATTATCAACCCAGGGTTCGTACAAACTTAAGAGGTGTCGGCACTATATGTGCGGCATACAATGTGTCCTTCATTTGTTGTCATGATGTAATGGAGTGCATGTACTGAAGCCAAATCTTGAACTAATTATAGAAAATGAAATGTTTGAAATGGAATTTTAACCTATTGCAAGAAAGAAAGTACAAGGAAAGAGATGGAAATTCAATGCTAAATCACACCTTTTCGTAATTAACTGCCTAGAAGCTATGCTTTGCAATAATGCTAAATTATCATGAACCAAACGCTACTATCTAAGCATGGAAGTAAGAAGCATCAAATATCACTAATGTGCAAGTAAAGGGACTGAAATAAATCTGTTTTTGTCTTTTTGTCTCTTCATGCAAAATCAAGTATGCAAATTAATTACTTTTGGTGATGTGGCAGGTGAATTAAGGATGTTGGAGGATGGCTGGAAGGGTTAGGAGATGGCTGGATGGTGTCGGACACCCTTTGGGGGTTTTTGGTGACTTCCTAGAGGTTTTCCATCAATTTGGCCTCAAAGCAGGCCATTTCAGGAAAACCTATAGGATGTACTAGAAACCTACACGATGATCCTGTAGGAATTACAGTGAACCTACAGGATACATCCGAGAACAAAATGTGAGGTGTTGGAGGTGATGGGAGGCTTAGGGAAGGTGGTAGAAGGGTGGAATGGGGTGAGAAAATGACTATGATCACTCAGAACTCAAAACCAGAGTTGGGAGATGGATGTATTTTCTCAAAAAGCTTGGAGAAGTTTCCTTGTGAAATGATGAAATTGGTGAGGGTTTAAGGACCAAGAAAATCAAATCCAAGTTGGATGGGACAATTCTTTTTATTAACTAGGATGTCTTAGGTCCCTATTCCAAGTGGAATCACTCAAAAAGACCTCTGTTAACCCATGCAAAATAAAAATAAAGAACATTACTTGTCGAAAATCTAGAAATTTGAGAACTAGTGAGCTAGTAAATCTAAAAAATGCCTAACCAAATCAAGTGCAAATGCAATGGTTTAATTTTTGTTATGGACTAGAATGTTTTTTTATCGAATGCAAGTGGAATCAAGTCGATTGAAGCTCGTTAGCATGCTCTAAAAAATAACAGAAATTTATTGTTCTTTGCTAAAAGGGAGGTCTAACAATCTAGATTTTGGAATAAGAATATTAATCCAAGCAACTCAATGATTATTATGAACTTACAAAGCTTTTCCAAGGATGAAATAATGCTTGTGATCCTACAAAAAAACTTACACCAAACATTTAACTCAATCCTACAACAAGAAATCATTAGTACTAAATGCAGAAATGAAAGAAATAAAAATTAGAGATGCATATGAGTAAGCAATGAAAAGAAGGAACGAAAATGATACAAAAGGGCTCTGAGGTTCTTGGGATGGCCAAGCCCAAGGAAACTCAGAGACCTATGGAGGAGAACAAGATTTAGAAGTTGAACATGACACCAATCCTCATTATTTTCATCAATAGAATTACATCCCTACAAGAAAATACAATGGAGCTGCAAAAATACAAGCTCTCTCCACAATAACACTAATGAAAATCTCCCCCTAGAGGAAAATTCGACTTAGTACTGATAAAAAATGATTATGAATCATTCCCCATGAATGGAGGAAGCTTTCCCCACCAAAATCCCTTGATTCGTGGATCTAGTCCCCAATATTAGGAATTTGCATTAAATGGCACGGAACACATTCCTAGATTTTTTCAATCCTTCCCTAGAGGAAAATTCGACTTGGTACTTATAAAAAATGATTATGAATCATTCCCCATGAATAGAGGAAGCTTTCCCCACCAAAATCCCTTGATTAGTGGATCTGCTCCCTTGATTAGTGGAACACATTCCTAGATTTTCTCAATCATTGGAGTTCCACAATTTGTCATAATTCCATAATATCTTGTTGACTTATTATTTATTATTGATCCTCCAGTAGTAGGGAACAATTCCCTAAATTATCTCCTCCTCCAACTCTTCATAATCTGCCCAATATTCTCATAATATTCCACAAAAAATAAATAATATTAGGCACAAATATTCAATTATTCATAAACCTTCCTAATGAATATATTAAAGTTAAAAATAAATTATCTAATGCAAAAAAAGAGGTTTAATGTGTTGAATGATGGTCATAGACTTGAATTTATGTTTTAAATTAGGGGCATGGGCCTTAATTTATGTCTAATTTAGAGGCTCATCATACCCCCTTGATGAAAGTGTTGCTCATCCTCTAAGAAACTTAGTGACCTCATTGTGCCTCATCCATGTACCTGGTGGCCTCTCTCTTTTGCATTAACAATCTTGGCTGTAAGCTCTACAAGGACAAGCTCAAAAACAATCATTGTTTCTTGAGACCATTAGCTTGCTTTCTTGCCCTTATTAAAGATGAGTTCTTGAATATTCTTTTAGTTTGGCAAGGTCTTCCACACCCTTATCAACCATCTGCTACCTTGTTCCACCATTTAGACACCTCTAAAACCTTCAAACTGCCTTTAGATGAGAACTAGGACATCCTATAGTAATTCCTGTCAAAACTACGGAAAACCTACAGGAAACCCTGTTAAAACTACATGATACCAATTTTGAGCATAAATGATATTCTAAGGTTAGGGAAGGCCCTTACTTGACTTCCATGCCTTTCTCCCATTTTTATAACATCTTTTAGGCCTTGGACAAAATCTAGAAAGAGATTAGAGACCTCTTGGAAACCCTCTTTTTATCACTGCAGTTTGAGTTCTGTTTTCATGGCGAATGCCCCACTTCCTTTTGTTGCCTTCTTCTTCTCTTTTGTGGCCTAGGTGACTGCCTAATCACCTTGGAGTTCTCTGAAAAAGCTTTTCCATCTTGGGGTTTAGCATAATTTGTTCATTTCTTCCTTCTTGTAGCAACATTCTGTCTTCCTGTAGTAGTCATTCCTCCTCTTTCAGGGTCTTCTAATTGTATGAGAGTCTTCCTCCCTTTCTTGTTGTTTTCTGATGACTCCTTTGTTTGTGCAGGTACCTGTGGTTGAATATGGTGGTGGTGTTGCTACTTTGGAGCTCCTTCTGCTCTTGGATCATCATGCTGGAGGCTTGCTGCTGTTATGATTTGTATTCTGTGGGATAGGCTGCTACAAGATTTCCTACAGGATGTCCTGTAGCTGCTTCTCCCTCAGAACTCTTAATCATACACTTTGCTGAGATGGTGACATGGATGGAGAGAAAGACTAGGAGTGTGGAGAACAAGGAATACTCAGGTGATGCTCTCTATTCCTCCCTGTTTCCCTTCTTTTCGAAGACTGATTTTTTTTTTTTTGAAACTGATTTTGTTTTTAAGGGTGAATGCAGGGGTGATGATGGTGGACAAGGTATGGTGATGGAATGATGAAGGGGGTGCATTTTATTGGCATATAAAGTCATTTATTTTCCTTAGGACTGCCTCCTGTAGGATTTTTGGGTCACTGTAATTCCTACAGGATCATCCTATAGGTTTATAGGGGATCCTGTAGAAAACACAGTCCCTTTGTAAACTGAAGTAAAGGAGTGGAAAAAATGACATAAATGGTGGAGGAATAAACGGTAATGAGTGGTAAAATGAAAATGTGAGTGACAGGCGTCTCTTTGTGATCCTCCTTTGCTCTTTGACCGTCATTCTTGCTGACCTGCAAATGGAAATTTCATGAAAATGGAGAGGATGATGTCTTTGTTTGTTTTGTTTTTTTTTCAAGAATGAAATGGGATGGATGAATGATGAATAGATAGTGAATATGAAGTGGATGGGGGGCTTGGAGTGTTGTGGTGACCTCGGCCGTTGCAAAAATTTATTCTTTTAAATGTTGTCCTCATTCCTTGAAATCATCACCCTTCATAATTTAACTTTTCAACATTGCATGAGTGAAGGAGTGAGTTGCAATTAACTAGCTGAAGGCAGCTGAGACTTTTGACCAATTCTTAGCTTATAAAACCTCATCTCTCATGCATTGACAACAAATTTCTAACTATAATATGCTTAAGAGAAGAGGTCAAGAATATTGCATACCTGTACCTACCTGATGGTTGTTGGAGAGACATGCATGTTGCTGCTAAGTTGATGTTGATGTGTAGGTGTTGGATGGTGATGCTGATGATCCTAATACTGCTGCTAAGCTCTGGAGGAGCTTTTTTGACCTCTGGATCTCCTTTAAAACTGTTCACTTCCAATCCTATAGGTGTTGTTCTATATCCTGTAGGTTTACAGGACATCAACTTGTTTTGTCCATATCTCCCAAACGGTAGACTGGATTGAGCTGAAACTTTTTGAGCATGTTTCCATCATCATTATACACCTTTACATAGAAAAATTTTGGTCAATGGATGCACGGATCTCGAGAAAAACTAAAAATGGATGAAGGTGATGGAGTCCGATTTCTTGGTAACCGTGCACTGGAATTTTTTGAAATTTCTTGGGCTTGTTACCATCATCCATATTCATCTTCCCATGAAACAACTTTTTAAATGGATTCACAGATATTGAGAAAATACAAGAATGGCTGAAGGTGATGGAGGCCAATTTCTTGGAAACCGTGCACTGAAATTTGTTGAAATTCCTTGAGCATGTTAACATCATCCATATGCATCTCCCCCTGAAACAATTTAGAAAATGGATGCATGGTTTTCAAGTTATGGCAAATACAAAATTCTGCTCTATGTATTTTTGTATCCTGTAGTAAAACAAAGCATCCTGTAGTTTTTTATGACAAGAAGGAAAATGAGTGGTAGAAGCTTGAGAATAATGGGTGGATGGTGAAAATAGATGAGGGTGATGGATTGGAATGGCCTTGGCCTTCTTGGAGCATTTGAGCGAAGTAGAAGAAAGTCAAAATTTGACTTCTTTTGACTAGGTTTGACCAATTTTCCTTTTGGTACCAACTTGTTCTTGTTTCTTGCAGATATTGGAGAGTACATGCATGCATAAAAGAGATGCATGGAGCAAGGATTTATTTATTTTTTAGGCCTACTAGCCGCCTCAATGAGGATTTCAACTAGTAGGTCTGCCTAGACGCCTCAAAGGAGGTTTTCACCTAGGATCTTCTTCTTCTTCTTCTTCTTTTTTCCAACCCATTGACCACCTCATGGAGGTTTTCAATCAATGAGCCAATCTGAGGCGCCTCAAAGGAGGTTTTCACCTGATATTTTTATTTTTCTCTTATTTTTCATTTTTTTTCCTACCCTACCCTACTTGAAAAACAAAATCACTTTCAAGTATAAGAATACTTCCAATGGAGCCATGTGCACATCAAGATGACATAAAAACTGATGTGGAGGCTTGAAATGTATGCTTTGACATGTACCTGGATTTCAGAGAACAAATGATTTGACTTTTAAAGGATCAAACATAGTTGAGGAAGAGAGTGATGCTGCAACTTAGTGACTGTCTGGAACCACATTTCAATATAGTTGTGATGTCCCTGGTCCTTTTGCTGATCTGGATCATTCTTCATGTATTCTTCTACCATGACCTTCAAATCTTCCTCTTTTTGTTGATTGTTCTCTTGAATACATGGAGGATTTGATGGTAACCATGAGGGAGCTCTCCCGATCTCTGATTTTGATGTCTGCTCTTCATCAAGTGTAGCCCATGGTTCTTTGATCTTCTCTTTCGAATCTTCTTCTTCTGGATGTAGTCCTTCAATGATATCAAGAGAATCTCTTTTTTGCAATACTCTTCCTAAGCTATGGTGAATACCATTGAGCTCAAGAGGAGATGTTTGGAAGTGTTGTACCTCAACATTGTAAGTGGGTTGAGCTACTTCAATGTGTGGGTTTGGAAATGGTGGTATAGGTAGTTGAGTGGGAGTGTATATTTGAGATGGATGTGGATGGGGTTGTGGTTGTGGTGGAGGTGAATGGTAAGGATAACATGGAGTTTGGTATGGAGGATATTGAGGAAAATACTGAGGATATTGTGGATGACTCCCATAAGTTCCTTTCCAACCTTGTTGCCAAGATTGGTTTTGGGGTTGAGATGGCCAATGTTGCCAAGGAGAGGGTGTGTTCCAATTACTTTGAGGTGGATGTGCATAAGCTTGAAATTTTGAATTAGGCTCTTGCATCATATCAGGTTGAATAGGTTGCCATGGTCCTCTTGGAGCTACATAACATTGTTGCATTGGCAATTGACTTGCTCCATTGTCCTCTTAGTGAACATCCTTCAACCTTGGTAATGAGGAGCAACATTTAACATCATGTGATTTTGCATGGACAACACAAACATCTTCTTTTTTCTCATTTTTTATTCTTAACATTTCTACTTATTTGGTTAGATTGCTAAGAATTTATGTTTTAAAGTCATCAAACAAATTTCCAAGTTTAGTTTGACTTACCGATCTTGATGCTGATTGACTTACTCTTGCCTTTCCTCTTGATATGTGTTTGCACGTTTCATGAATTTCCTCAAATGATAATTGATATACATCACCTTTACTTATGAGATTAAGGAGATCAATCCACTCATCCCTAATTGTTCTAAGTAAGAGGGTTTTTAGTGTGTCGGATCCTAAATGATGTAGTTTTTCCCTCTTAAGATTATACATGAACCTCTCTATTAGATCCTCTAGACTCTCATCTTCTCTTTGATTCATTCTAAATATTTCTTCTTTAATATCATGATCTTTATATTTTTCTATAAATATCTTTTGCATATCATTCCATGATCTTATTGAATTAGTCCCTAAACTCATGAACCATCTAAGAGCTCTATTGTTCAATGTTGACGGAAACAATCTCAGTTTTTGAGTTTTTAATAAGTAACAATAAGATCTACAAACAATCTCAAATTCAAAGAGAAAAGTTTCTGGATCCTCTGACCTTATACCATGAAATTTTGGAAGAAAAGATGGAGGGATGTTCTTCATGTGCACACTACCATCAATATCTTGAATGGGAAATCTGAGAGGATCTTCCTCATTGTCATCATCTCCATCTATTTCTTCTACGTTCTTTGCCATCTTATTCTTCTACCTGCAAAAAGTTATTGTTGATATGGCTCTTACTACACCATGTGATCAAATGGGGGGGGTGGGTTGGTGTTGGAGAAATTTTGTTTTTGTTTTTATCATTGAATGAAAACTATAATGCAATGAAATTTTCTACTTTTGAAATTAAATATGCCTAATGCAAATATTTTGTTTTTGCAAAAAGTGAAAAGACATGAATCAACTGGGGAATAAAACAATGCATACTTTGACACCTCCCTGACAACGACGCCAAAAAGTGATGAGCCCCGGTATTGCAACAAGAATGCTGCAACTCCCAAGGCTACCGACTTTAATTATCAACCTAGGGTTCGTACAAACTTAAGAGGTGTCGGCACTATATGTGTGACATACAATGTGTCCTTCCTTTGCTATCATGATGTAATGGAGTGCATGTATTGAAGTCAAATCCTAAACTAATTGCAGAAAATGAAATGTTCAAAATGGAACCTTAACCTATTGCAAGAAAGAAAGTACAAGGAAAGAGACGAAAATTCAATGTTAAATCACACCATTTCGTAATTAACTGCCTAGAAGCTATGTTTTGCAATAATGCTAAATTATCATGAACCAAATGCTACTATCTAAGCATGGAAGTAAGAAGCATCAAACATCACTAATGTGCAAGTAAAGGGACTGAAATAAATCTGTTTTTGTCTTTTTGTCTTTTCATGCAAAATCAAGTATGAAAACTAATTTCTTTTGGTGATGTGACAGGTGAATTAAGGATGTTGGAGGATGGTTGGAAGGGTTACGATATGGTTGGATGGTGTGGGAGACCCTTAGGGGGCATTTGGTGACTTCCTAGAGGTTTTTCATTAATTCGGCCTCAAAACAGGCCATTTCAGGAAACCTATAGGATGAACCTATAGGAATTACAGTGAACCTACAGGATACATCCGAGAGCAAAATGTGAGGTGTTGGAGGTGATGGGAGGCTTAGGGAAGATGGTAGATGGGTGAAATGGAGTGAGAAAATGCCTAGGATCACTCGGAACTCAAAACCAAAGTTAGGAGATGGATGGATTTGCTCAAAAAGCTTGGTGAAGTTTCCTTGTGAAATGATGAAATTGGTGAGGGTTTAATGACCAAGAAAATCAAATCCAAGTTGGATGGGACAATTTTTTTTTATTAACTAGGATGTCTTAGGTCCCTTTTCCAAGTGGAATCACTCAAAAAGGCCTCTGTTAACCCATTGCAAAAAAAAATAAAAAACATTACTAGTAAAAAATCTAGAAATTTGAGAACTATTGAGCTAGTAAATCTAAAGAATGCCTAACTAAATCAAGTGAAAATGAAAAGGGGTAATTTTTGTTATGAACTAGAATGTTTTTATGATCTAATGCAAGTGGAATCAAGTCAATTGAAGCTCGTTAGCATGCTCTAAAAAATAGCAGAAATTTACTATTCTTTGCTAAAAGGGAGGTCCAACAATCTAGATTTGGGAATAAGAAGACTAATCCAAGCAACTCAATGATTATTATGAAATTCCAAAGCTTTTCCAAGAATGAAATAATGCTTGTGATCCTGCAAAAGAACTTAAATCAACCATTTAACTCAATCCTACAACAAGAAATCATTAGTATTAAATGCAAAAATAGAAAGAAATAAAAATTAGAGATGCATGTGAATAAGTAATGAAAAGAAGGAAAGGAAATGATACAAAAGGGATTTGAGGTTCCTAGGATGGCAAAGCCCAAGGAAACTCAGAGACTTATGGAGGAGAACAAGATTTAGAAGCTCAACATGACACCAATCTTCATTATTTTCATCAATAGAATTACATTTGTGCAAGAAAATACAATGGAGCTGCAAAAATACAAGATCCCTCCACAATAACACGAACGAAAATCTCCCCCTAGAGGAAAATTCGACTTGGTACTTATACAAAATGATTAGGAATCATTCCCCATGAATGGAGGGAGCTTTCCCCACCAAAATCCCTTGATTAGTGGATCTAGTCCCTAATACTAGGAATTTGCATTAAATGGCAGGGAACACATTCCTAGATTTTCTCAATCATTCTCTCGAGGAAAATTCGACTTGGTACTTATAAAAAATGATTAAGAATCATTCCCCATGAATGGAGAAAGCTTTCCCCACCAAAATCCCTTGATTAGTGGATTAGCTCCCTTAATTAGTTGATCTGCTCCCTTGATTAGTGGAACACATTCTTAGATTTTCTCAATCATTGGAGTTCCACAATTTGTGCCATAATTCCATAATATCTTCTTGACTTATTATTTATTATTGATCCTCCAGTAGTAGGGAACAAGTCCCTAAATTATCTCCTCCTCCAACTCTTCATAATATGCCCAATATTCTCATAATATTCCACAAAAAATAGATAATATTAGGCACAAATATTCAATTATTCATAAACCTTCCTAGTGAATATATTGAAGTTAAAAATAAATTATCTAATGCAAAAAGAGATGTTTAATGTGCTAAAGGATAGTCATAGGCCTGAATTTATATTTTAAATTAGAGGTATGGGCCTTAATTTATGTCTAATTTAGATGCCCATCAGGAGCCAATTACAATCATCATCAGAACAACCCTGACCAAAACATGAAAATGAAGAAATGGAAGATTTTTTTTTGAATTATATGGCTCATAATAAGAGGCAAATTTTTTTATGTTGTACAATGTTATAATGTATAGTATAAGACTTATTTTTGTAAAATATTTTTGATGTAAATAAAGACATATTGATGTATAAATATTTTTGAATGAGTTCTTGCATACTTTTTTGTACTTAGGTTAGAAAAATATGAAATATACTAATTTCTTAGAAGTTTCAAGAGGATGAATGTCAATGAATATGTTTCCTTATCAATTTTATGTTTACAAGTGTGTATGCATGAACCTTAATGTGTTCCTATCAATTTTTTTTATAGTAGATAGATTGGGTACTACGGAATGGAGAGTGATGTGGGAGTGGAGGCGGGCATAAGATATTCCACCTTCACATGGTTGGCCCTGTTCAATATAGAATAATTTAGGATTTGGATAATATTGGAGAAAACCTCCCTCATTCCAAAAGATGAGCAACCAAGTCAATGTTGACTTCATTTCTACTCCATCAAATCGAGGAATGTTGGCTCCAATATTAGACTACTCCAATAAATTATTCCTGAATCCAAGAGGAGCTCATTCAGATATTCATGTTCCTTAGTCTTGTCTAATTTTTATTTATTCATAAAAATGTTTCTTAAATTATTTTATTATTTTGCTTATTCTTTATCTACCTTTAACACATTTTATGTGCATTGTAGGTATTCTTATTCCAAAAAGATTTCATCCATAAATGTAACATGGATAGAAAACAAGTGGATGAATTTCTCCTCTTGAGTAAACATTCCTTGTCAAGTGTGCACCCTACCTTTCTCATTTCAATTCTGATCCGAGTTAGTTGTCAATGATTTTCTAGTTAGTTGTCAATTATTTGTAAGTTATTATAGTGTCTATTGCGTGATAAGCCATGCAAATTGGATAGTTTGTTTCCTAAAAGAAAGCTACCACCTATGGAAAATTTCTCTTTGTACCCACAACCTTCCAACCTCTTTGCCTATAGCCTTATTCTGCATCCCATCTCTAGGTTGAGGAATTTATTAGAAAAACATTGTGAATTTCCTCAATGTTTGTTTCTTATTTCTTGTAGCCTTCATTTCCTAAATCTTGCAACTGATACTTATGCCCATGCTATCAATTTTTTCTTTCAACTCTTGGTTTTTTCCAAATCACCCTAATTCCCAAAAACTTAACCAACTTATTAAGCTTTGTAGCTTCTCTTATTGAATGCTTATAAGTGGGGTTATGGATTTTAATTTTAGTTTAATTTTAGGCTTGTTTATGTGGCTAGCAACTAAACCCATGCCCCAAGTCCAGAAGCTCCCATCTCAAACTCTAGCAAGACTACTCCTTTTCCAAGGATTAGTTAATGTGAAATACCTGATATAAACATACAAATAGTTTGAGATAGACGTAGTAGTTTGATCTAAGACTAATTGAGGTGACTTTTCTCATGTAGGGTTCCTATTTGATTATGGCCTCCCTAAGTCATGTCAAGGTCAACATGGATACAATTATCATAGCACTTCAGGTATTCCTATATATTCATATTTGATAAAGGCTTCCCTAAGGCATGCCAAGGTCAACATGGATGCAACTATCATAGCACCTCAAGTATTCCTATATAATCCTACTTGATAATGTCTCCCCTGAGCCTTGTCAGGGTCAATGTGGATGAAATTATCATAAGTACATGTTTGGGTATACATCCACCAATATTTACGTAATATTTGTATGCTTTGTTTTTATGGATCCAAACCATGTGGTACTTCATTGAACTTTAGTCTTGGAAGTTTTGACAAATGGAAATTAGTCTTAAACTTTAATAAGTGTATAGAAAATGTTAGGTTGTATTATGCATTCATGGAAAATGAGCAAGTAGATTTCACCCTATAGGGTATATTCAAGTCTTGTTGTATCCCAAAGGGAGGTATTCAAGTCTTGTAGTCTCTTTGTTTCTATTTTTCTAACTTGTTTTGAGTTCAAGAATAGCCAGAGGGTGAGTTAAACAAGGTGAGGAAAAGTCATTCATTCAAGGAAACACCCATGCCTGATTTCTATCAGGAAGCAGTACCCCAAAAACTTGAGTTGAAGAAGGTGTGTGATTCATTTCTATGCCTTGGTCAAGGGGTTGATGGGGATTTGATTTCAGTTTACTAATATCACGTGTTCAAGTAAACTAATAACTTTTTTTTGCGAAAGTATTCATATATAACTTCATGGAACAAAGAGTTACATCATGGAACAAAGAAAGTTACAACCATCTAAAAATAGGATTAAAATGAAATCTATGTCCTTTAAAACCCATAAATGCTAGCATATGAGCTTGTGCCCCAATAGGAAGGTAGTCATCAACTTCACTGAAAAATTTAAACTTGGCTTTAACAAGAAAATCCAAATGTTGCTTAAAAAGATGTAATTTCTCGAAGCTAATAGGGGATGCTTCCTGGTTAGGAGCATTGAAGAGAGTGCGCGGAGCTGGATCGCGGGAGCGCTGAAGACTTGTGAGCAGCTGCAGCTTCGTCGCCTCGGCCTGGGCCGCGAGGCCTGCCTTTTGGGGCCTGGCCACCGCCATGGCCCATTCAGATCCATCTTCTGGGGATGCAGAGAAAGCTTTCTCTGATCTGGTAAAGTCTCTGCCCCCCGCCCGACCGAAACCAGCAACTTCAAAATTTGTCAAGAAACTGGATATTCTCCAAGAAGTTCAGCTACCTCCATCTCTCCCTCGAATGGCAGCTTTATCTTTAGCAGAAAAAGGACTCATAGGCCAGTTTACAGGCTTATGGCCTTCACCAAAGACAGTCCAGAGATGGGTGGAAAGGAATTGGTCTGATAAAACACAAGGAAAGATTTCGATTCGATTCTGTGGTAAAGGCTATTATACCTTTCATTTTGAAACCAAGGCAGACAAGGATCTGATATTCAGGAACGGGCCCTATTTTATGGACTCCCGAGGGTTATATCTGAACAAGTGGACTCCTGACTTCGACCCTGAACTAGATATCCCTAATGCGGTTCCGGTTTGGGTCCGTCTTCCCCATCTCCCCCTGCATTGTTGGGGAGATGATTCGGTCAAAGCAATAGGGAATGCAGTAGGTAAATACATTGACAGAAGCGAGCCTAAAGATAACATGCAAGCCTGTGCAAGGATTTGCGTAGAAGTGGACCTCGGGAAAGGCCTGCCAGAAGCCATCAAGCTGAAGGTGGATGACTGGAGCTACATACAGCAGCTGGACTACGAGCAAATACCCTTTAAATGTAAGGTATGTCACGAATACGGCCACTTTGCTAATAGATGCACTAAAATAACTAATCTTGAATCTGAGGATCAAGGAGGACAATGGGAAACTGTGAAAAAAAAGAAAGCAGCACCTCAGTCAAAACAAGATCCACCTTCTGAACAACCGGGCTCTTCCTCCCCCTGCCCCACCTCTCCTCCTTTCAATCCTCCTGGACCTTCCCATGAATCCTCTTTCCCCTCATCCTCCAACCCTTTCCTTATTTTATCCTCTGATGATCCTCAGACTGATCAGCCCTCTCCGGATCTGACCGATCCTCCCTTGATTTCTTCGATTCCCTCTCAGCCCCTCATTGATCCTCCCCCCCTCAGAACCACCAGAAGCTCTTCAAAAGACATTGGCGCCTCCAGCGATATCCACAAGAAGCCGGGACCAGGAAGAAAGTCAGCCAAGCAGCATCGGGAAGAAAGCACGCAAAAGGACATAGCCCTAGGGATCCAAACCCCTATGGACTCCTTCATTACAGGATCTCAAGAAAAAGAAACAGCAGGTAAAGACCATGAGAGGCGAGCACCTCCTCGCTCGAACGCCTCATGATGAAGCTTTTATCTTGGAACAGTAGGGGTATGGGGCACCCCTCTAAATCAGCTGCCCTACGAGATCTTCTTCAAACAGAAAGACCTGAAATTGTTCTGATACAGGAAACCAAGCAAAGTCAGAGCGAAATGCAAATAATTATAGATGCCCAAAAAAACTTTTCAGGGGCCAGTAGCAACTCCAGAGGAGCCTCTGGAGGAATCACAACCATGTGGAACAAGCAGTACTGGGACTGCAAATCTTCTGTCCTCAATCAAAATTGGGTAAGGACCAACCTTAGTAACAAGGAAGAGAGCTGTGACTTCATCATTTATAATGTCTATATCCCCAATCATTACCGGGAAAAGGAACAGTGCTGGAAGGAACTGAAGGAAGACATAGACAACGAGCAGAACTCAAATGTTATTCTAGCTGGAGACTTCAATTTAATCCTCCATGCGAACGAGAAAAGAGGGGGCAACTTCACCTCCGATCCCTTCAGAAGACAGATGGAAGTGATAATGTCCGAACATGAACTGATGGATATCATCCCAAAAAATAGAAAATATACCTGGAATAATAGAAGGTTGGGGCCAGGCAATATTATGGAAAGACTGGACAGAATTTTGGTTAATGTCTCCCTCCTTTCTTCCTTTGCTGCAGGCCACACCAAAATTCTCAGTGTCACAGCTTCAGACCACTTTCCCATTCTCTTAACGCTGGACTCCCATTCTCAATTGGGACCAATCCCGTTCAGGTACAATCCTTTGTGGAGAGACAACGTTGAGGCCAAAGCTATCATAGAAGCAACCTGGAAGCACCATGTTGAAGGCTCTCCAAGCCATATTTGGGAAACAAAACTTAGAAACACAAGGAGAGCTCTCAAGGACTGGGCAAAAGTCAGCTATCAAGAGCCAGAAAAAATAAGAAAAAAAATACAGCAGGACTTGGAAGAAATCCATAAACAAATAGAGGACCATGGATTCACCCACCAGCTGAAAAGTAAAGAATGGGAAGCTCAAGGGCAGCTAATACAAATCAAGAGAGCGGAAGAAATCAAGTGGAGAATCAAATCGAGACAATTATGGCTGAAAGAAGGTGATAAAAATACGGCTTACTTCCATAAGCAAGCCACTGCCAGAAAAACAAGGAACAATGTAAACACTATAATTGATAGCCAAGGCAGTCAGCATAATGACCAAGAATCCATCAAAAGAGCTGCCTTCCTTCATTACAAAAACCTCCTCACGGAAAATCAAGGAGATGCCGACTATTCGGCGCTTCTACAGCATCTACCGGAAAGAATCTCTCCAGAGGAGAATGACAGTCTAAATCGTGAAATAACAGAGGAGGAAATCAGAAAAGCTATCTGGACTTTACAACCAGACAAGTCACCAGGTCCAGACGGGTTCCCAATAAATTTTTACAGGGATCATTGGCATTTGATAAAAAAAGACCTTGCAAAAATGATGAAGGGAATCCAAAGAAAAAGGAAAATGGGGGGCTTCACAAACTCAACGTTCCTCGCCCTCATTCCTAAAGAAAATCGCCCCACTTCCTTCTCCAGGTTTCGACCTATTTCATTGTGTAACACCTCTTATAAGATCTTTACAAAAATTATAGCTGCTAGACTCCAACCCCTTCTCCCTTCCCTTATATCCGAAAATCAAGGAGGCTTCATGTCAAACAGGCAAATTCATGACACCATCACCTTGGTCCAAGAAGCTATTCATTCCAGCACATCAAGGCAGGAGAAAGGTTTCGTTCTTAAGCTTGACTTAGCCAATGCTTTTGATCGAGTAAGACACTCCTTCTTGTTTGCTGTCTTGAGGAAAATGGGATTCAATTCTGCCTTCATCAGCACCATTGCTGCTTGCATCTCAGGTCCCTGGATTTCGCCTCTCATTAATGGGCGCCCTTGCGAAGCATTTCAATCCTCAAGAGGGTTAAGGCAAGGTTGCCCTCTTTCCCCTTATCTTTTCATCATTATGGCTGAATCATTTAGCAGCACTTTAGATCACAACAGAAGAGTTGGCCTCATCTCTGGTATCAAGTTTGGAAACGGAGTGAAGAATATCAATCACTCACAATTTGCTGACGACACTCTGCTCATTGGAGGGGCTTCCACTACTATTGCAAGGCGCTTCAAGATCCTTCTCGATCAATTCATGGAGTACTCAGGGGGAGAGGTCAACTTTCAAAAAAGCTGCATCTATGGATGGAATATCTCCAATCAAACAGCTCACAGCATAGCTAACATTTTTGGAGTTGCCTACAAAGCAAACTGGGACCACTTCACCTACCTTGGGATGCCGGTCACCATGGGCTCTCTAAAAGCCACTACCTGGAATGAAATAATAGACAAAGTCAAAAGGAAGGTCCAGCAATGGGGAACTCAATGGCTTAACCCAGCAGGCAGATTAATTTTGCTCAAATCAGGTATCTCCTCCTTACCTCTATATCGATTCACTCTTTACCAAGCTCCTGCCATTTTTTACTATAAGCTGGAAACTGCCCTCCGCAACTTCTTATGGCAAGGAGGGAAAAAAGAAAAAAATAGATTCAATTTGGTCAGTTGGAAAAGCGTAATCCAATCACAAGATAGAGGTGGACTGGGAATTAGAGCCCCTAAAATTCTAAATCTCGCTTTTGGGATCAAAATGGCTTGGAGGTTAATTAATGAACCAAAAGCCTGGTGGAAACAGGTCATTGAAAGCAAATACCTCTCCGACAAAAGGCAAAGACTTCTAGAAATTGATATTCCCAGTAGAGATTCTACTAAAATTTGGCACCTCTGTAAGAAAGCAATTCCCATCCTCAATCAAAACATCTCAAAGATCCCTGGGGGAGGGAACAGTATCAATTATGCCACTGATAAGATAATGGGTCTCCAACCTCTAAACACAGTCGAAGAAGCCATTCCCTTCATCCTCCATCTTAATAGCAAAGGCATTCAGAGGCTTGATCAAATATCAAAATGGGATGCTGATACAGGAGCCTGGATTAGTTGGGAATTTCCAGTTATCCCCTCAAATCTAGAATCAAGCTTCCAAGCCCTTCAAAAAAACCTCCAGAACAGAGCACCCATTAAAAAAGGAGCAGCAGATGGATTTCGATGGGATCCCACGGGCTCAAGCTACACCATCAAGTCCGGCTATCAATTTATCTGCAACAGCACCTATCAGACTCCTATCTGGAATCAATGGAGAACAATATGGAAATCTGAGGCCATTCCCAAGGTTAAATTTTTCATATGGCTGTTGTTAAAAGGCAAAGTCCTCACTTCTGAAAATTTAAGAAAGAGAGGGATACATGGACCTTCAATTTGCCCCAATTGCTGCTCAGCAGAGGAAACCATCCACCACCTATTCCTCGATTGTCCCTTCGCGAAGAAATGCTGGATCAACTTGTCCAACTTGGGCAATATAACATGGCAACCTCATCAGAACATTGCAGAGGCAATTCAAGAATGGAGAAGGAACTGCCCATGGAAAGATAAAAGGAGCAAGATTGTCAAAAGAACTTGGGATATCATACCTCACAATCTTCTATGGAAAATTTGGCTCACAAGAAATAAAAAAATCTTCCAAAGCAAAGAGAGTAATGTTCGGATGACATGCAACAAGGCCCACATCTTGGCGCAGGAGACAATTGCAGCAAAACACACAGGGAAAATCAAAGCAGCAGATTACTCAGTTGAGGAGAGGTCAATTATCAGGCATATTCTAGGCCATCCAGGACATCAACAGGATACTCAGAGAACTGATCGACAGCATCAGGATCAGACCAGGGAGTGGGAAATCAGACTTCCAACCCAGGACTATAAGAGGTGGATCCAGAGTAGCAATTGTCCAATTTTATACTTTGATGGTGCCTCAAAGTCCAACCCAGGACCAGCAGGCGCGGGAGGAGTTATTCTAAATGAATCAGGAGAAGAAATCTGCAGCTATGAATGGAGCCTGGGAAAAAAAACAAACAACAACGCAGAGGCCTTAGCTCTCTATCAAGGTTTGTTGCAATTAAAAAACCTGGGTATTAGAAAAACATTAGTATTTGGAGACTCTTCTATAATTATTGGCCTCATGAATCATAACCAGAGATCACCGAACAGCAGCCTTCAGCAACATATTCGACGCATTAAACTCCTCCTCAAATACTTTGAAAACATCAGACTCTACCATATCCTTCGCACGCTCAACGTGGAAGCTGATAAGCATGCGAATAACGCAGTTGGAAAACAGGAAGGTGCGTTGAGGCATAACAACAGAGATACCTTCCAACCTCTGCCATGACACAGGCAAATCCTGACATTGCCCAGATTCGCAGGTCCATCAAGCGTGCGAAGGGCATGGCTACAACAGCATCAGGACATTTTGCAGAGAGCACGAAATGCACAAGCAGTCTTATCCAAGCATCGATTCAAAGAATGATCTACTACCCAAGGAAAGCCAATCAACTCAGTGCCGGCCGGAAGATCGAAAACACTGCATCAGTAGATCGCCAAAGAGATCTCGGAAAATATCTCATCACTACCGAGGGTCCGGCTCCTGCTAGGCACCCAGGCTATCGATGGATTCACTCCATAAATATGGGCAGAGGCAAGCCAAGATTTGTCATTCACTGCTATGCGAAAGAGCAGCTACACTGGCTTGATGAAGGCGCTCTCGTTCAGAGTCGAAGAAAAAACCAGTCTCTGGTATTGTCTCTTCCTGCTCTGTTTAACTTTCCTCTAATTTCTGTCGTGGTGTTTTTCAGGAGTAGTCTCTGCGGGGCGGCTAGTCTAGCTGTTCCACCCTCTCTTCACTCTTTGCTTTCTTCTCATCGCCTCTGCCAGCCGCCTTCCATCTTCCCCTCTTGCCCCTTCAGCAAGTTTTCCTCTGTTCCATCCTCCCTCTTCTTCGTCGTTCTTCCTTCTGGCTTGCGCGCCTTCGCCCCGCCCCTTCTATCCTCCTCCCTTGTCGCTCAGAAAGCGGGATCTGCTATCTCCCCTGACAGCGTCTTCAATTTCCGTCTGCAAGATATCATCTCCAAAATCTCCCTAATCTCTCCTGCCTTCTGGACTCTTTTCCCATTTTGCATCCTCCTTTCCATGGCGCGCAGTGAGGATTGTCTGCACTGTGCTGACCTTCAATTTGAGCTGGAAGAAATAAGGACTCAGCAGTCACTGATAGAGGAAAAACAGGGTCTGCTTGCTGCAAGGTTAGAAGAGCATGACAGGCGTCTTGATGAGCACAGTAGGAGACTTTATGAACAGGACCGCATCAACACGGAGAAGTATAAAGCAGAAATCCAGCTTTTCATGCACAGGGTGTCCTCTCTCCGAGAGCAATTTGAGCAGCTCTCAAATCGCTGTGGCCATGTCGAGGAATCGCTCGCCATTCTGAAATCCTGGCTGGAAAAGAACACCATCGTCACCAGCTCCTCCAGCGCAAATCATGGAGCCAAAGATGAGAATCCAGAAGAATCAACAGCAAGACACATTCAACACATAATGATTGACTGAATGAAAATCAAATGTATCTTTTTGTTATCCTCCTTTATTAGAATCTATACTAGTGCCATCTCTAGCAGTAGTAGGGAAAAAAGTAGTCTAAGGATCAAGGGGGCAGCCTCATTTTGTAAGCCCCTTGCCTCCTCTCAATCTGCGAACTCTATGTACAAAGAGGAATTTAGACCCTCGTTTTTTTTTCAGAATATAATACATAGCAACCGACTTTTTCAAAAAAAAAAAAAATAGGGGATGCTTCCTCAATGAAAGTAGCATTACACTTGTATTTATTCAGAGATCCAATAGTGGACAACCAAATCATGTGCCATCAAAATTTGCAGCTGTCCCTAATCATCCAAGTGTGAGATGACCTTTCCAAACAAGTGGGAAGTAAAACTATAGTTAAATTTGGCCTAATATCATTCCTAAAATGTCTTGATGGACATGCACCTCCAAAATACACGCTCAACCTTTTCATTCGTACCAGAAAACATGCATGCATCATTTGTAACACCAACTCTGTGAAGTCTAGTCTTGACAACCAAGCCTTGTTGGAGTCACCCGCACATCTTGTTCTTGAAAAAAATTGAGATTTCCAAATATATTGGCACCTCCAAAAGACATGCTCAACCATTTAATTCCTACCAGAAAGTGTGTGTGCATCATTTGTTCATCAACTCTTTGAGCCTAGTCTCAAAAACCAAGCCTTGTTAGACCCACCCCAACACATTTTTCTTCAAAAAAGGTTAATATTTCCAAATACACTGGAACCTACATAGCCTTTGTGCTTCAATATCCATCCCTCGGTATTTTGTTTAAGCATGGAAAAATTTTGAAGGTCGTAAATATCCTTCCCACTACTCTAGATCCACTTCCTCTAGATAGGAGATAACCCATGGAGTTCCTTCATAAAAAGGACAACTTAGGAAGGAATTTTGAGCTCGGTTAAGATCATGCCAAGTATGCCATTGTTGGTGTTCATGTTTCTACAAAGAACTCCAATATAAAATTCCTTTTTTGGCCAATATTTTACCAACAATGATAGTTGAGAGGAGAAGAGACAAGAGTAATAAATGTGCCTTTCTATGATAATTTAATCAACAATTGTAACCTTTGTGACAAGCTAAAGATCAAGATTACTCTATGCTTGATATTTTCTTTCAAACTTGACAGTTATTCTCTTGTCTAACTAGTAATAGAGAGCTTCATATCAAAGGGAATGCCCAAATATTGTATGATCTCCCTGGGTTTTATAAATGTTGTTGTAGAAGAATAGGGTTACAAAGTATGACAATCAAACTTATTCTCCTTGAGGCTCACAAAAAAAAAATTCCACTAATCTTTGATAGAACGAGTCATACCACATGTTAAGTACTAAGTTTCATTCAATCTTATCACAAGCCTTTTCAAAATAAATTTTTAGAAAAAGAGCAATTTGGATAGTCACCTGAGCCAATTCAATTATAAGATCATATGGAATTAATATTCCTTTAAGCATTGCAATTTACTCCTTTCTAATTATCATGGAAACCAACAACCTAGGATCTTAACCAATGCTTTGGCTAGGATTTTGTAGGAGACATCAAGGAGAGTAGCGAAATCCCTTTCAATATCTTTCAAAATGAACTTGATAAGCTCCCCCATATTGTTACTTTTGATATTCTTCAAACCTTCCACATATCCTTTGCATTTCAAGTATGGTAATACTGCTCAATTAATGTGTAGCCAGATTAGGACATGTTGAATTCTCCACAGGATCAACAACTAAAATTCCTAAGACTATAGATGAGAAAACCATGTTATATGAGTTCACATATAACAGGAAATGTTACTATCTAAAGAAAAATCATTTTAATTTTGAAGAATACTCATCAATGGAACACCAACCAACTCAAGTTGTGCTTTAGGCTTCCCCTCATCTAATAGTGCAATAGGTTTGCATTCATTTGATTTTTTAGTCTGCTTTCTTTTGGTATTTTTTCCTCAAATTAATGACTTTGGTCAAAATGTAGCATGGGGGAATTTGACTTTTTTAGGGGGATATTCCATGTTGTGTCCCCTTGCATATTCACGAAAAGGGGATGTGGGTAAACAATCCCCTTTGGAGTACCCATGTCTTGGGAGGATGGGGAACGTGTAACCATGTAACATTGAATGAATACATCTCTAGTGCTTCCAATTGGGCATTGAAACTTCTGGTATCATTTTGAAAAGGCATTCTTGTCTTGAGCTGGTGAATATGGGGCTTATTAAATATTCTCGAATCCAACCAGGACAGTGTTGCGACACCATAGATCCCTCCAAATGTGAATACCTTCTTTGAAAGATTCTTACTGAAAAAATTGGGGGTAGACCTACCTAGCATGTTGATGTTAGGAAGGTCCATAAAATATAGCTACATAATACCATCCATTTTAGCTTAGGGGAAATTATCTATAATGCTTGCAAACTCATCTTGATAATGTTGGAAACAAGACATCTAGTGGGAAGATCCCTTTAATCACATTACCAAGCCTAAAGAAACATTATTTCCATACACATGGGTCGTTTCCAAATGACGTCTTAATAAAATCTACCATGGGGATCTCATTAAAACACATAAATTAAAAACAATAGAGGACATATGTTATTTTTTCATTAAAGAAAAGGGAGGGTCTCATCAATCTCATCCTCACCTCATTGAAGGCTCCAACGCTCAACACCCCTTTGTGGACCACTTTTCATAATATTTCAGACTAGATCCACCTATAAAATAATCATCAAACAACTTGTAGGATACATTTCATCAAATTTTGATACTGTACCCACACCAACAATAAGCCCAAACCAAACAGAATACTGAATCTGAAATACAATCACTGAAGCAATTGAATCACTGTAAAATTAGAAAACCAATCATTGAATTGTATCTCAACCAACTATTGCAATAGATCAAACTAATCCATAAAAGATATAAAACATCTAGATCAATAGATAATTGACAAACAACAAGGAATACAACATAACTCATCAACTGTCATTATCAAGCAGCATTACAAACCTTGATTTGATATAACTCAGAATATATACATGATTGTTGTTAAGAAGACTAATGTATATACCTGCTTATCATGTGCAACACCCATGTATATATCTCAACACACTGAAAGATATATATTAGAATATATACGCAACTCAACAGAGACAGATCCACATATTTACATGAAAAGTCAGAAGTAAATCAATGTACAAATATTAAATTACCGAAGTATACCTTTGTTGCATCCACAACTCACATTCTGCAACCTTCACTGTCAAAAATTCATATTACTGAGAACACATTCAGATCATAACATTACCATAATCACAAATCCGTCATTATTATCTACTTAGACATTTACAACAAGTACATTAGTCAACAATATTTCAATATATCTTTAGATCTTTGAGATATGAGTCATCTCCTCGCTCCTTGGTGCACATTTGTCCTAGAGAACATCACGCATAAACAATCAATTACTTGCACACTTAACACCTTGATCTCCATCCCATTATATATCTTTTTCCTTAGCCAATACCTTAGGTAAATCCCTTAGTAATGTTGTTGTATTTGTAGACGAGATCAAATAAACTTTGCCGCTGCAATTACTATGGGAAAATACCATGATAATAACCCCTAGTATCCAAATTCCCATGGTTCAGATTCTATACGTGACCTTTACTCTCAAGACCTACATATGTATGCGACCCTTCTTCATAGGAGCCACATATACATTCTGAAACTTAACTTTTGTCATTTGTCAGTAACTGAATTTTCATTGTCCTATCCAAATCATCTGTAGCATTTGTAACAATCTGAATTATCACCAATGTTGACATCAAGTACATATTTATCAAGAAGGTTTCCATCAAGGACAACACATTACCCATAATGCCAATAATCTCCCCCTTTGGACTTGATGGAAACCACTCTTGGGGTTTGGACAATACCTGCAAACACATGAAAATAATAAGTCTTTTCTCCAAACACTCTCTCCAAACACCAAGCTTCTCTCCCCCTTTGACATCAAAGGCAAAGGGTTGAACCAGACTGAATAAAGTACTTCCTTTTAGTGTTGATCGTTGTAGGTTTGATTTGCTGAATATGAATCATGAAATCTGCATATTGACCATGCTCTCCTTGAGCATATGTTGAACCTTCTAAATATATTCAATAGAGTACAAGAATTTATGACTCATGATTACATCATACACCCAACATATTGGGGTTACATACTTGACCCAACATAATATGATTATATACATAACATGACTTGATCCCAATAGCCCATACATCACTGAATTTTACAATGATTTACAACATGGGTCTTTTGATGACATTTACATCAAGAGGCATATATGACACTTATAATTAAAACCATGGACCTCAATAATGAGGTAGCAACACCATGATCGTCATCAGTAACCACCATGCACGATATAGGAATCTATAACATACTCATCTAATAACAGTAACATAGATGTCATAATGGCAGCAACATGAAGATCCTCATCATCAAGAAGTAATGTAAGATAAGTCATTGTATCGTCAAAATATCCAATATCACCAACATGTGACCAAATCACCAAGAAACTATGAAAGAAGCATAAGATAGTGCCATAAATATTTTTCAGCGACTTATTCCCTTGACCTCATGTCATCAAGGTTAGTGCACACTCTCCACATATAGTATGAACCATAATCCTCAAGAAACAATATCAAACACCATAGGCATAATGTACATGCATCAATAACATATGTGCAAATAAAAATAACCTCCAACATCACAAATCATAGAACTGATTGGCAGCATCATCAACATCTCCAGATACCATAACATTTATCAATCTCAAGAAGAAGACACCATTACTAGCTTATCCAAATGTAATTTAAGAAACTTATAGACATCATCCATGCATCATTGATAACTCATGACAACAACATATGTATCTTTAGTGTTAATAGCAGTAACAACCATACATCAGCAATGATATGTACTCATCATAAACATCATCATGCAAAAATGAAACCATAATGCCAATAATGAACTATTAGAAGCATAACATATGCTTCCCCTGAACCTGTTCCAACTTTTCACCATCAACTTTGATCACATTAAATCAGCAAATTCACTAAAGAACCATTTCGGAAACAACAATATAAGATCATCTCATAACCTAATCATGAATAAATCAACATTTCTATGCAACATAAGGATTATATTAGTAGTCTGTAACAAGTCAATATCAAAAATAGAAAGCCAATAATAACTTATGGAATAATATGAGAAGGTCCTCCTAAATCTGTGCCATTCCTTTTTCATTACTAAGAGGCATACGCGACTGTCTAGCTTAGAAACCACATATACACACGACTATATTTCATACAACCCACATACAGAAAGTAAAATAATGATTCTTTATAGGCACAAATCCCCCTGAACCTGTCCTGTATGTTCCTATTCATTGTTACTTTATCAAATCCAATGCTAATAATATGCACATCACCAAATGAATATCAAAACAACATAGGGAATCATCATCAAGATACACATGCATAGCTCCCCTCGAGATCATACACCATGGATCTCATGGACCTAATATTCATCACATGTTCCTTATGAGGTTATGTTCCTCACATTCACTTCTTCGGTCACTATTAGAAGTATGTTTTTTAAGAGAAATGGATTGCAATAGGGACAATCTTCCCTACGTCTCTAACTGATATTCTTTCTTCTTCCAAATCTTCTTGAAATTTCTAATCATGTGCTCGAACTTGTGAAATTTATCCCACCTTTTGCTTTCATTCCATATTCTTGACCTATAATCAGTGACCTTATAACCAAATGAGTTACAAGAAGAGCAACATCCATGAAACCATCCTTTATGCTTAGGGATTGGTCTTGAATTTGATCTTGGAGATTTCCTTTCAGATGTGTGACTTGTTTCAGTTTTCTTTTGAAAAACATTATGATGGTTCTTGTTATTACATTGTGAATCTGAAGCCATGTGATTGTATCCAATTCTTTTTTTATTAGAGGAGAGCATTGTTAATTGATAATATTCTCTAATGATTCAAACGCCTTTACCCATTTGTTGATTCTAATTTTTCACAATGCTTTTCCTTTTCTTGAAGTTGTTTTTCTAGGACATATGTTCTTATATTGGTTCACTACAAGGAAAATACCTTCTAGTGGAGGTTATAACAAAGGTTTTTAGTGTTATAAAATTGGAAAAAATTGTCAAAAAAACATCCTCTAAAACATCCATTTTGGATAGCGGAGGTTATAACGGATTTTCATTACAAATGAAAAATTATGGGTGGTTTGAGGTTCTAGAGGATGTTTCTTTTCTGGTGTTCTTAATGGGAAAAGTAGTCGCGGTGCGCTACATACATAAACGCACCGGGCCGCATACATAACTAAAAGCACTGAGGCATTAAATGCAAATAATATTGGTGCGTAATATATACTGCACCAGCACTAAGAGATACAAAATCCTTGGGGCGTTCTTCTAAGGAATGACACCAAGGCACATAAAAAATAATTGTTGTCGCGGTGCTTTTATTCAACTTGTAGTGTCGACGCATATCATTAGTACAAAGGCCTCGGTGTGTTAGTTATACAAAATGACCGGTGTTGTTAGTTTCCTTAAAGCACCGAGATGGAAATAATATTTTGTAGGACCAGGAAGTTATTTATATGAAAGAACTGGTGCTTTAAGAATTACAATGCACCAGGGCATTAATCTCGAACAAGAACAGTGCTTGAAGCTATAAATGCATTAGTGCTCTAGTTTTCTTAAAGGACACTGGGCATGCAGAAAGATGTCATGACGGTGCTTTTATAGAACAAAATGCACCATTTCTTTTATATGTTATAGATGCACCTATTTTTTGAATGATATTTTCTCTTTTTTGGAAAGATCGACCTGTGACAATGAAATTATTATAATTTTTTAAATTCGTTATGCATCAAAAAATCGACATATATCTTATAACGGTATTCACATAAATTAAAATTTGATTAGTGCATTTGTATATGATGTTTGGATTTTTTGTTATCTGTTATACCACCTTGTATTGTGTAAAATGGCCCTATTTTTCATCTCTGGTATAGAGGAGCAGAGATGCAATTTTGATTGACTAGAGGGAAATTAAAAGGGAGAGCCAAAATTCAGAGGTCGAAATAAAAATGGAGAGCCAAAAAGGGAGAGTTGAAAAGGAGAGCCGAAGTATCGGGAGCCAATTTTCGGAACGAATGATATCGAAGATGGCTAGAAATATCAGGACCTGATATCGGAAGGGTTGGAATAGGCGGCATATCAGAACCTGAATTTTGGAAGGTTGGTCATTTCATAACTTCGAATATTGAAATTTCGTAAGTTCAAAATAAATGCCATTCCTTGAGAAGTTCTAAGGTTGCAGAGAAGGGGAAATACAAAGGAAATCATCGCAAAACCAAGGACCCTAATGACCCTTTCTCTCTCCTCCAAGAAGATACATGGCGACAGATGATTGACCCTGAGAAGATGATGAGGCAAATGATGTCAACATGTCATGGCCATATGGTGGACACGTCGCAGTCAGTTTCATCATTTTGGATGGCCTAATGGGGCGAATCTGTGTGACATATGTCACCACTAAGGGGTGCCATGTGGAAATGATGATGTCCGTATGACATCATCTCGGAGGTTAACATATAGAAGGTTGTAAATATCATAACTCATTTCAAAAATCCTTTTGAAAAAGCTCCAATGAGAGGGGCTCCGATGTTGAGTGGACTTGGGTCATGAGGACCCAAAAGAACCAAAGGCGTAGAGAGGGAATATAGTTTAAGTGCTATAAAGAATATCATAGCAAGTCAACATCATAACTTTGTTATAATTGTATTTCGAAAAGGTTACAATACTAATGTGTTTCAATGTGTTGGTGGCGCATGGTTGTGGAAGCCCCAAAAACCAAGGGCGGAAGAGAAAATACAAGGGAATATAGGCCCTCGATAGGGGCCTGAAGGTCTTAGCACCTAAATCCCAATTCGTCGATCACAACACCCAGTCTCATGGAGGAGAAAAAGGAAGAGGGGCTAAGCAACAAGGAGGTAAAGGCCAATCGAGACTTCATAATTTGTAATGTTATTTTAATAAAGTTATGATACACAGGGCTCTGAGATCTCCAATGTCGTTTTATATGAAAGCCTCTGGTCACAATGTATGGAACTATGGTAGATAACCAAAAAAGGGGCTAAGAAAGAAGGAGTTGGGGGCATTGAAATCTTATGAATTTGTAACAATTCTTTTAAAACACTAATCATATATTGATCTCTAAAACTATAATACAGAGAGTATGGAGGATGATTGGGTCGTCAACTATTGGTTTTGTTCAGTCATCAGTCAGTGTAGAGCACCTCCAACACCACCACACCAAATCACGGCCTGCTCCAGAAAGAGGGAATTTAAGCAGTAAGAGGGAGAAAGTGACAGGAGAAGTGGAAGATAACCGTGGTAGGAATATCATGACAGAGGCATGGCTAGATCAGCCCACCACTAATCTAGATAATGGAGCTTGAGTCCACCTTAGGAGATCAGAGGAATCGACATGGGAGATATTTTTCTGTGTCAATTATGACACCTCATGCTTTTCATGTTTTGTTAATTTCACATTTTCAAGAAATGAATCAAGTATGTTAGGTAATCATTAGGACAACTATGCCATTCACATGCATAGAGATTTGGTAGTTCAGAGAGTTGTAGAATTCTGAGATATTTTGTAATTGTTGTTTAAGCCCTCTCTCCTATAAAGGGGAAGAGGAACTTAGTAGTAAAGGCTCCCAAATTCTATTTTTAGAGGTTCCAAATTTTGTGTTTAAGGGTTCTGAATTCTAGTTTTAGAAGAGGTTCCAAGTTTGGTTCTATTTTCCTATTTCAGGGGTTGTATTTGTTTTGTAGATTTCACAATTTTAGGCCTATAGCAGTATTTCATTCTTGAATATTAATGAAGAAAATTTCTGGTGATTCCAAGCATTAGGATATGTAGTATGTGTTCTATCTTTGTATGTAATTTCATATGTGTATTTTCTTCTCCATAAATTATGTAATTTTAGTTGTTGGATTCACTCTTAAGTCACAGATTTACTTATGTTATGTAATAGCTAATGGTACCTGCGAGATTGTATATTTATCTATGTTATGTAATAAAAGATGGTACCTGTGATATTGTAGATTTACATGTGTTATGATATAGCAGATAGTACCTGTGAGATGTTGACTTGAAATCCTTAAAATGAGATCCATAATTTCTGCACTTCATTCCTTTTATCTTGTCATGATTCTAATAGGATTTGTTGCATAGGATTCTGTGTTTATACATCCCTCTACACCAGGTTCCTCTCTTATATTTCTCCTTTCCATCTCCACTGTAACAACAAAGTTCAGTTGCATTCTACGTATGTCGGCCATCAAATCTGAACATTTATTCTTGGGAATGATATGTTGTTTATGTGCATACTGAATCTTCCTCTGAGAAAGGCAATTGAGCCAAAATCTAAACCATTTCACATTTATCTCTTGAGCTACACTTATTTATCTTCATGAGAGACTAATATTTTCTAGGCACTCACCTTTCCTCAACTCGTGGGTTTTCTCTAGGGCTACAACATCTTCTGGTGTCGTTTTCGTGGAACGAATCCAAATATTTTTCCCTGGGTACAACATTTTTACATTCCTTCTATTAGGTGAGCGAAGAAAGTGTGGTTTGAAGGTCTCTCACCTTGGCGAATCCACTATTTAAATATTTTATTTTACCATCCTAGATTTCAAAAGGCGTCATACTCGCTCTAGCACTTCTCAACAGAAAAATCCTTCTGTATTCAACCCTGAAAGATTCATATCCAAAAGAGTTTGGAGAGAAAGGACCCCTATTACTCTAGATCCTGTAATTTCATTTCATGAAGTGTCAACTTCAAGCTCTCGGAAGGCTGAGATAAACTACTCTGAGTCCTCTTTCAAAGCCTTGGAATATTCAAAAGAACGTAGCCAATTGTTTAGCTCATTTTCTTCTAAAGTTAAATTTGAAGAAGCTTCTGTCAATTCACCTCCTCTCACATTCCCTACCTTCCCAGAATCTAAAGAAGTAAAAAATGTTCTAATAAATAGTCTGACTCAAAGAATTGCTAGCACTCTATCTCAACTCCATATAGCCATAATCCATACAACTCCTCAACCAAGCCCCGTGGTAAATCTTCAACCATCTCCAATGTAGAACATGGTTGTCCCTTCTTTTATACTTAATAAATATGCTCCACTCAAATTTCCACAACCTCTGAATGGGATGCAACAATATTACCTTAAATCCATGCCAAGGTTCACTGGAGAGGATGATATTTCAGCCCAAAAACACATAGATATTTTTTGTCTGTTTGTTGAGAATTCGAATGTGGAACATTTGGATGTAGTCCCAAGACTCTTTGCTCAGTATCTGGATGGGGAGGCCAAGAAATGGTTCAATATTATACCAAAGCCTTCAACTAATACATGGGAGGAGATGGAGAACTCTTTCATGAAGAAATGGGGGGAGAAAAGGGACCATGGATATATTCTTACATAATTTAACGCAGTGAAGAAAAAACCTAATGAATATGTTTCAAAATTCATAAAGAGGTTTAATAAGTTATATAATAGTCTTCCTGTTGAAATTAATCCTTCACAAGCTACTACTAAAGTGGTTTTTGCTGGAGGCTTTGAACGAGAGTTCAGGTTCACCCTCAGAGAAAGAAAGTCTCGTACTCTATGTTAGGGTCATATGTTATAGGGATCTTGGTCATGTTCGTTGTTGGCTTAGTGGGTCTTAACCCAGGTTCAGAGTTAATTGCGCCAAAAAAAACCTTACACTACTAGCCCTTTCAACATCAACCCACGTAGCGCAGGCTGAAGTCTCACCTGAAACAGTATGGGGGGATGCTGGAACCAAGTTTCTGGATCCAGATATCAGTGTGATGTCTTCTATTGCCCTAGATCTAGATTCACACAGATGTATAAGCCCCTAAGGATCAATACAACAACTTCCTTTAAATGACCTTAAGACCTTCGGAAAGGTCTATGATAGGTATTTGTGGACCCTTAAAAGATGAATCATCTACTTACATGCACCATAAGACAACCCTAGATATGAGTTTGCACAGATCTACTTAAGTATTCAATAAACATAACAAAAGGTATTATAATCTTCGCGTAAGTACCTAACATGCCTTGTGTATAGTTAATAAGACTTATCCAATAGAGTTGCGAATCAATACATCATTATTTCATAAAGACATTATTCCATTACAACATATATCACAAACATAAATAACAGAAGTAGACAAATAAACACATGAATTTCTTCAATAGTCTTCTTTATTGATCTCCAATATGAGGTTACAGACTCAAAACTGCCCTATGCATTCAACTGTAGGGGTCCGTGCACTCAGCTGCGGACTCTACTCTAGGCCTCTGTGCACTCAGTTGCGAAGCCTTTTCCCTTCTATGTACTCGTTGTTTACTTGCCCTTTTCCTAAGATGTAGACATAAGAATCTCTCTCGATCTGTTATCTCCCTTAGACTCTCTAAAACACACCTATTTATATATTTTTACATACAATCACATGGTCAACATACCATGGGTGGATCTCAAAACTGACTCGAATTTACATAACCAAGGGGCTAAGAAGATGCAGGAGCATTCACCCAAGAGAAAATTATTGTAATTAAGTAGACATGAGGGGTCATGTATTTTAGGAAGTTGGATTCCTAAGTGATAAATTAATGTAATTTAGGCTTTTAAGTGCATAGAATAGGAATAAATCAGATAGTGTGAGATATCTTGTAAATGCTCTCGAATAAGGAGGACATGAGTGGGAGTAATGACAAAAGAGTTCAAAATCAAATATAACTCTTAAACAATTCCATGATTCAAGGAACTAAGGAGAGCTTTTGGGAATTAATTAAAACTAGAAATGGACATAGTGGACAGAGGATTTAGGAGTCGAACCAGGATCAGTTCAACAGAACTGTCTGGCATATATGTAAGCCTATGGGCAGAGTGAAAAGGAGAGGCTACGAATAGTTGAGAATCAGGCCTGTGAGAGACAGAGAAGTCTCAATTGTAATAATTTGTTTATACTTAGTTATACAGGGATTTGTTCTTGATTGTGTAAGTGTGTGAAATAAGTATTTATGAATGCATTACATGTGAATTCGTAGGTTTTGTACAGGGTTGCAGGCAGAATTCTAAAGGATACGCAGAGGCACAGAATGATTTAGAGGAATCATAAATGGGTTGTTGAATCCAGTTGAAGGTCAGAGTGAAGCTCTGGAGAGAAGGAGTGAAGTTAAGCTTAGTGAGTTGAGCAGCGGAGGCAAAAGGCGAAACCTTGAAGAAAACCCAAGTCACAGAGAACGCTGAGGAAACAACGTAAATTCCAAGTAAAAGGAGTGAGCAGAGAAGTGAATATGAATGAACAGGAGCCGTTTGATCACATGGGTCAATGGTTCGGATGATGTCATGAGGAGAAAGGTGAAATATCGCATCGGTGGAGGTTATTATACAGTTTAAGTCTCATAAGTGTAAAACCCAGTTTACACTAAAAGTGAGCGCAAAACACAGTCGGAATGGAAATCTGGACTTGAAATCCTATAAAGAGCAGTTTATATCCATATCGGGTTCATGAGGTATATCGGGTCGGCAGTTTCAAGAGGAAGAGGTCGGACAGTGTATATGCCGATACACCGATAGCGATAAAGCCGATCGGCGTGATCGCTTATCGGAGTTCGGAGGATTGACGCAGCGGAAGGTTAACATAGAAGGTGGACCCGACGACATATATAGTGGCGAATCTATAATATTTGAGATCCGCTATATGTGATTTGGAGCGGATTTCCTATGTATTCCATGTATTTGCGTAAAGTGTGGGGCCGAGTCTTTTAAGACTAAAACATATATATTACGTTCCGATAGTCGCATATCGGAAGGGAAGGGGCGATGAGGACCCATGGAGAAAGTGCCGATAGCCAATTGCGATAGAGGTACAGCCTCGGAATCTGTGTCGAAGCTACACGGAAGGTGGAAAAAAGGTATGTTTGTGGGCATTTTCCTTTGTAAAAGGGTTTTAAGGAAAATAGCGTCGATAAAGGGTTTTATGTGTTAAATATATATTAACCAATGTTTTAAGAGGGTGGTTATATATATATGTGGCCGATGGGTTTAAAAAAGGCTTAACTAAGGTTTAGATGGGTTTTAAAGTCCCGATAAGAAAGATTCGAAGAAGGCTTAATAAAAGGGATAATGAATGTTTGAGGAGGTGAATAGTCCTGATAGTAGGTTTAGGTGGGGTGATTGGGTTCCGATAACAAGGAACTGTGGTTAAAAGGGCCTTAACCATTTATGGTTGTAGATTTGACTCCTGTGTGAGTCAAATACCTGGGACAGTTGTGTTTATGCATTTATATGCATGCTGTGGGTATAAGCAGGGGTAACCCTTCATCATCAGTGGTATCAGAGCAAAATTGAAATTAGAGCGAGGAAAGATTTCTGCAAAAGGGAGTTTGCACACAGAAGAAGGTCATGTGCATGAGTTAATTGATGAATGATAGAGAATACAATAGAAGACTGTAAGGGGAACTTTTGAAGTTCTTGGGAGACTGTAGCAGTTCCAGCAGAGGCTTGGAGTAGACAAGAACAGAGGAAAGAGGACTTGGAACAAAAACAGAGGGAAATCCATTTAAAGTACAGGTGGAATGGTGAAACAAGATCATGCTGAGATCTTGAAGGTGAGGTAATATGTTCTGTTTTAAATTGAGAATGTGTGTTTTTATACTAATGCACAGGTGACAGCAAGAGAAGCTGTGAGAGGAGAACTAGATGTGTTCTTGAAGATAAAGTAAGGAGAATACTCTGATAGAGAAGTGGCAGTGAACCTGAAGAATCCAACAAGAGATTGGACAGAGAGGATAGTTGAAGTGTTCTCAAGAGAGAGTGAGAGATTGCAGAAGCCTAGAAGGAGCAAAGGTGTTGCTCAAGAGGAGGTTCCAAACAGAGGACCCATGCTTACCAAAATATTGAGTGAGGAGAGCTTAGTGAGGTAAGATTACAGCGAGGAGGACTAGCCATTGCAGAGGCTTGTTGCAGATGAGTGAGAAGCTCATGAAGAAAGAGGAGAAGAACATGACTACTGATAGTCATAGCAGAGGTTCAGAGAGAAGCCACAACAGAAGAAATATGAAGAAAGAGGATGCCAAAGTAGATGGCAAGAGGATGAGTCAAGAGGAAATTGACGAAGAGATTGTAGAGTTGAAAGAACAACTCAATGCATTAAGGAGAATACTTGAGGAAAGTCAGAGACTAGGTTGGATCTTGAGGAAGAAGCCAGTAAAATGGCATGAGATATAGAGAAGGCTACAACAAAAGCAAGTAAGGTGGTTGATGGAAAAACTCAAAGAAGCTGAGTTGGAAATGGAAATGGAAGAGTCCATTTGTGAACCAGAACAGGGAGAAATTCTGGGAGAAAGTGAAGATGAAGACTTGAAGACTGAAACTTCAAGTGAGGCCAAAGGGTCACATGGTTTTAAATCTGACAATTTTTGTATGATTGCAGGGGAAACAGGTAAAGGACAATTTGTTGATATTGTCATAAAGGAGAAAAAAGACAAGCAGAATCCAAATTCTGTTTTGGAAGAGGATGAGATAGATAGGTCTCATATGCAATTGGAGAAAGATATCAAGCAACCAAGTGAAGGGCTTGAAGAGGAGACCACCAAAGAATTTCTGAGTCATAAAGAGAACTTGGAACAGCAAGGAGGTATTGTAGGAGAAAAGCAACCTTTTGAAGATATCTTCATAGTAGATGAAGATCTAGAAGTGAAAGGTGATAAAGGAAACTTCTCAGAAGAAGAAGAATTTGACTGCATACAAAAGGAAAAGTCTATGGATGAGTCTATAGAAGCTGTCATAAAGGAGAATGATAATACAGATGGTGAGACAAGGATAGCTCTTGGGGAAGGTAAACAACAAGAGATTGAAGGAAAACTTGAAGAAGAGACTATGTTAGCTAAAAACAGAGTAAAGGATCATCAATTCACCATGATGATAGGCACAGTGGAAATAGCCATGGAGGCTGTTGAGAAAGAAGGACATGTACTGAAGGATGTTAAGAAGGAAGAAATCTATGCAAAAGACTTATTAAAGGGAGAAAGAACACTAATAAACGAGTGTTTTGCAGAGGATGAACAATCTTTTGAAGCTATTAGATGTATGAAGAAGTATCTTTCAAAAGATAAAAACTCTGAAATAAAGGAGGATGGAGAATGTCTCTTAAATGAGAGAAGCAATGATTTATTGCAGCAAAAAGAACTTAACAATGCATGGATGTGTGAAGATGTGACAACACAGGAACAAGTTTTTGTGAAAGAAGGAGATGAACTTCAGTCTGAAGAGCTGATATGTGAAGCAACAGTTGAGATTGTTGAACCTTATGATTTCCAAACTAATAATTTGTGTATAAATGCAGGAAACATAAGTGATGATGAAACACTTGCAAAGTGTCACAGAAAAATTACATTGCTGGAATATTTGCTGGAAAGTTCAGAGTATGACAGTATGATTGCAGAAAAAGGAGTTCACTATAGTGAACAAGGACAGAAAGACACCATTAGGACAGATGATGTGGAAGATAGACTAATGGACAGTCTTATGAATTCTTATGAGAGTTAAAATCAGCATACTGATGTGCTGACAAAGGAGGAAGAAACAGAGCAGCAAACTGAATTGTTGCCAAAGGAAGATAAGGCACAGAAGCCTTATGTCTTCAATTTTAACAAGTGTTTTGTGAGTGCGGGTTTTGTTGCAAATGCTGGAGGAAATTTGGCACAGATGAGCAGCCAAATAAAGATGAGAGAAGAAAATTATGTGGAAGAATTCAATCCATGGAACAAAGATGTTGAATTGCTGGAGAGAGTGCTGGACAGTCATGATTCAATACAAAAAGAAGTAATCATGAAAGAGGGTAAGGATGATAGGGAGGCAGCCAGCATAGGAGTCACAACAAAAGTCAGCATAAGAGTCAACATAGAAGTTAGCATAGCAAGAATAACAGAGCAAGAAGAAGAACAACAGATTGAAGAACTAGTGGACAACAACAACAACCTGAAGCAAAGAGAAAGAGGAAGAAGTAAGAAGCAGAATATGGACCAATCCAAAGATGTACTGGAAACAAAGATTGAAGAGATGTGGCAACTAATGATGAAGCAGTACAAATGGAGTAAAATGGTAGCAGCAGGAAGCATGATCAATCAGAGTTTGAACCTAATTGACAAAAAGAAGAAGATGGAGCAAAAGACAGCAGAAGTGCAGCAGCAACAAAGGAACAAAACATTTGAGCAGTTACAACACAAAGTGTGGGATCCAGGAAGACAAAGATCAGAAGACACATGATCAGGAGATCATGAATATTTTCTACTTTGGGAGTCTGATGCAGGAGCATTCACCCAAGAGAAAATCATTGTAATTAAGTAGACATAGGGGGGTCATGTATTTTAGGAAGTTGGATTCCTAAGTGATAAATTGATGTAATTTAGGCTTTTAAGTGCATAGAATAGGAATAAATCGGATAGTGTGAGATATCTTGTAAATGCTCTCGAATAAGGAGGACATGAGTGGGAGTAATGAAAAAAGAGTTCAAAATCAAATATAACTCTTAAACAGTTCCATGATTCGAGGAACTAAGGAGAGATTTTGGGAATTAATTAAAACTAGAAATGGACATAGTGGACAGAGGATTTAGGAGTCGGTTCAGTAGATATAGGAGTCGAACCAGGATCAGTTCAACATAATTGTCTGGCATATATGTAAGCCTACGGGCAGAGTGAAAAGGAGAGGCTACGAATAGTTGAGAATCAGGCCTGTGAGAGACAGAGAAGTCTCAATTGTAATCATTTGTTTATACTTAGTTATACAGGGATTTGTTCTTGACTATGTAAGTGTGTGAAATAAGTATTTATGAATGCATTACATGTGAATTCGTAGGTTCTGTACAGGGTTGCAGGCAGAATTCTAAAGGATACGCAGAGGCGCAAAATGATTCAGAGGAATCATAAATGGGTCGTTGAATCCAGTTGAAGGTCAGAGTGAAGCTCTGGAGAGAAGGAGTGAAGTTAAGCTCAGTGAAGTTGAGCAGCGGAGGCAGAAAGTGAAACCTTGAAGAAAACCCAAGTCATAGAGAACGCTGAGGAAACAGCGTAAATTCCAAGTAAAAGGAGCGAGCGGAGAAGTGAAGAGGAATGCAAAGGAGCTGTTTGATCACATGGATCAACGGTTTGGATGATGTCGTGAAGAGAAAGGAGAAATATCACATCGGCAGAGGTTATTATATAGTTTAAGTCTCGTAAGTGTAAAACCCAATTTACACTAAAAGTGAGCACAAAATACAGTCATAATGGAAATCCAAACTTCAAATCCTATAAAGAGCAGTTTATATCCATATCGGGTCCATGAGGCATATCAGGTCAGCAGTTTCAAGAGGAAGAGGTCAGACAGTGTATATGCCGATACGTCGATAGCGATAAAGTTGATCGGCGTGATCGCTAATTGGAGTTAAGAGGATTAACGCAACGGAAGGTTAACATAGAAGGCAGACTCGACGACATATATAGTGGCGAAGCTATAATATTTGAGATCCACTATATGTGATTTGGAGCAGATTTCCTATGTATTCCATGTATTTGCGTAAACTGTGGGGCTGAGTCTTTTAAGACTAAAACATATATATTACATTCCAATAGTTGCATATCGGAAGGGAAGGGGTGAGGAGGACCCATGGAGAAAGTGCCAATAGCCAATTGCGATAGAGGTACAGCCTTAGAATCTATGCCAAAGCCGTACGGAAGGCAGAAAAAAGGTATGTTTGCGAGCATTTTCCTTTGTAAAAGGGTTTTAAGGAAAATAACGCCGATAAAGGGTTTTATGTGTTAAATATATATTAACCAATGTTTTAAGAGGGTGGTTATATATATATATATATATATATATATATATATATATATATATATATATATATATATATATATATATATATATATATATATATATATATATGTGGCCGATGGGTTTAAAAAAAGGCTTAACTAAGGTTTAGATGGGTTTTAAAGTCCCGATAAGAAAGATTTGAAGAAGGCTTAATAAAAGGGATAATGAATGTTTGAGGAGGTGAATAGTCCCGATAGTAGGTTTAGGCGGGGTGATTGGGTTCCGATAACAAGGAACTGTGGTTAAAAGGGCCTTAACCATTTATGGTTTTAGATTTGACTCCTGTGTGAGTCAAATACCTGGGACAGTGGTGTTTATGCATTTATATGCATGATGTGGGTATAAGCAGGGGTAACCCTGCATCATAAAACCCTTTTTGACTTCTAACTATCGATGCGCTCCGTATCCACAAATTGCGGAGACTTTACATCATTTTATAAAAACTTGGGTTTTTAACCCCAAAACTGACCCAGGGGACCCCATCCCAACATGCCCCCAACACAAAGGTCATGACTCACCCTCGAGTCACTCGGCTGACGTGGTGATCTTGTTGCGAATATTCCCTAGCTCCACCTACACAACTGCAACCTCGGTAGCGCTCTGCATAGTTGCCTTCTTAACCTCTTCTACAAGCTACTCTATAGCTGGTCCCTCCGTAGCCAGCTTGATATTTTGTTGTGTTTGCTGCAAGCCCATCAGCTTCTCCTGAATGTTGGTTGATACTTGGTAAGCTTCTTCTAACCAAGGTCCCAACCTAGCCTTAAGTACTGCCTCCTTCTTCTGAGTTGCTTCCACTTGTGCGAGGAGCTGCTTCCCCTCCTACAACTTGGTGAGGTGTTGCGCTGTAGCAATGGAGTGTGTTGTCACCCTGACCTCGTCGTACTACTTCTAGATCTCGTGAATATATATATTTAAGATCTTCAAGTTTGGGTCCTCTTGCAAAATCGTTACCAACTCCATCACCTGTTCAAACAAGGTCTTGCAATCACCGACTCTAGCATCCAAAGTCGCCATCCCTTCCTTGATGGTGGCTCTGCCCTATTCCCTAACCTCAGGTGGAGTCGTAGGCTCGAGTTTGAGCTAGAGATCCATAATCTTCATATTGAGTTCGAATTGAACTCACCCAACTTCTGCCTTCGCCTCGCGTATTCCTGCAGCTAATTCTGGATCTTAGCTTCCGGTTGTGCATCCTCTGGGATGTGCAACTCTGGCACTGTTCTGCACGCCTTTGCTACTATGGCCTCCAGCCTGGAACTCTATGCCTATATTGTTTCTTTTTCCTTCAATGCCTTTGTTTTCTCGGTGAACATATGTTCATTTTTCACCCTTTACTTGATGATCAAATTGAAGGCGCGTTGCTCCCGATCTCTCAATTGCTCTGTTACTTCGGCCTGTAGCACATGAAGAAATTCATTGGGAAGCGCTGCAATGTTCAGCACGATCTCCTTAAGGGTACTTAATATGATACGGTCATTAGCCAGATTCGCGCATAGGGACCCTTCCGATAGAGCAACCATGTGAAGGTCCAATGTCCTGACCAATTCGGCACCCTGACTCATCCCCGGTGCCAGGCTCACTTGTGCGGCACTCGCTTGACCTACACCCACTTGTATCCTGCTAGTCTAGATCTGCAGCTCATGCAGATCCTTCTAGACACTCCCCAGCGTCTGCATGTACTGTTGCTCGAATTGCTGCAACAGTTTGGTTGTAGTATCCTAGACTTTGTCACCGATCTCATCGATATCGCCCTCTGTCAAGATCATGGTATCAACCTACATTTTGTCCAACTTTTACTTCTTGCAAGGACCCTCCCAATTCTCCTGTCCACACTTTCTTACCCAAAAGGGGGTGCTCTTCCCCTCATCTCTTTTGCTACCCTGTTCAGATTGTTCTTCCTCCTCGGTTGTAGGCGAAGGGGACTTACCGCTTCCCTATGAGTCGCGTTGCTCTTGCTCAGCCTGCTCCTTAGCAGCGTGCTCCTTTTCCATTTGAGCCTTCTCTACAGCTTCCTTCTTCCGCTGTGCGGACAACTTTTATGCCGCCTGCTTTGCTGCATCCTTCCTCTTCTTCTTAGCTGAGCTGCCTGTGCCCTTGCTGGTTTGGACATCCAAATATGCTAGGGCGTGGCACTCTGCTGGCCAACGCTTGATCACCTCCTGAATGTCATGATACATGACCAATTATGGTAAATTGTACCATTTCTATTACGGATCATTGTGCGCCTAAATGTAGATGCAGTAGAAGTTATCTTTAAATGTGACATATACTGACAACTGATCATACAAGGTTGGGGACAACCTTGGGCGCTGGTTGATGGCCATGCGAAGGCTCATTTCCATCAACACCTAGAATATCTTTGTTTCGCTGACCATCGCAGGGTCCTTCATGGCCCATAAGGAGGCGAAATGCGCAGCCTCCGGCAACCCTTCCTTTAGTGGAGGAAACTGACTGTCCTTCGGTAGCTCCCATGTGACCAATATGATTGATAGCAGCAACCACGCATAATGGAATTTTTTGGTCTCATCGTAGACCTCGTGACAATTCACAAGGAATTCGCTACATAGGTACCGCGACCAGTTAAACTGCACACCCTTCGCACATTGTGCAGCTAACGATACCATAGGCGCCAGAACTTCATCTGCTCGACACTTTCACATTACTTTTCCTACCAAGATTTGCGTAGAAATCTGCACCACGGGGTCATTGATAGAAGTTATTAAATATCCACGCGGATATTTCACAAGTGCAAACTCCTTCTTCATCTTGTCCGCCAGATCTTTTTCTCCTGCCTTTCCACCAAACTCCTTGGCTGGATTCAATCCCTCATGCGATAGGTAGGTGATCCTATGGATGATCATATTAGTGATGGGTATAGGCCCTCCTAGTCATAAGGACCCATCATGCACAAGAGTAAGTAATTTCTGCACACAGGTGATATTGATAGTAGTGTGGTGATAGTGGGGCACCCACAATAGGTTCAACAACCTGGAATTCTCCACTCCGCAGATCCATTCCACCGTCTCTAACTTGGTGACACCTGAATCTGGGTAGTAAACACATTTTTGGCTTGTGGGGGCCTAACCTAGGTTCAACATTAGTTAGCCAAAAAAATCCCTACACTACTGGGCCTTTCGGCATCAGCCCGCAGAGCGCGGACTGAAGCCTCACCCGAGGCAGTATGGGGGGATGCTGAAACCAAGTTTCCACACCCTTGAGATGGATGTGATGTTGGTTTATCCTAGCTATACCTACCTGCACACAGGTGGCTTAACCCTTTGTTCGTCCTTCAGCACCTTCACAAAATGGTACAATCGGCTTTCATGCAGCCCTAACCTGGGGCTGATATGCTTTCGCGTTGCTAGGGCAGTGAACTGCGATATTTCCCCAACTATGCTAAGTGTCTTACTTATCTTATTAACATATCTTAGTTAGCTTCACATAAATGGATGTTCTTACTTGCGTTCACTTAACCAATACATTTACATACATTTGCGCATCATATAAGCATTATAAGTGAAATTTATACCCAATGTAATATATGCATAAAGAGGAAATAAAGATGTAGAAATTGTAGAATACTTCTCTTTATTGATAATTCCGAGCAATTATAGACTCGACCCGCCTTGCGCACTCAGCTGCAGGGGTCCACGCACTCAGCTACGGACATCTAGGCCTCTACGTACTCAGCTGCAGAGCCTCTACCTACGCTACAACCAAAGACTTAGACTTCTACTTCAGAGCTATCTCTCTTATATGTTTGATCATTTATTTCACTCTAACTCCCTTTAACTACTTAGAGCTTAGCTCTATTTATACAATCCATGGTTCGCGGACCATGGGTAGATCTTCTACAGCTGACATTACATTTTCAAAATAAGGGTGGACAACCCTATGACTCTTTAAAAACTATGTGCTTCGCGACCACAAAATGCAGAGTCTTTACACTTGGATTACAAAATTTGACCAAAATATGGGATTTAAGCCCCAAAACTACCCTTGGGGGATCCCGCGCCCAACAGGCCCCCAACACAAACATCGTGACTCGCCCTCAAGCTACTCTGTAGGTGTCAAGATCTTAGCGTGAAGACCTCCCGACTCTGTTTGGATCACTGCAACTTCGGAAACGCATTGAGCGACCCCCTGTTGGACTTCTTCCATGCGTTGTTCGGTGGCTACTGCTGAACTGCTTCTCTGAATATTCTACTAAGCTTCTTGCAGTTTCGCAAGCTTTCTTTCAATGGAGGCTATGATGGCATAAGCCTCGTCTATCCATGGCTGTAGGTGCGCTTTTAGGACCGCTTCTTTGTGCCGAGAGACATCCACCTGTTCCCTGAGTGCCTTTGCCTCCTGCATCTGTGCAAGCCTCTGCGTAAGGGCAACCGTCTACGCAGTCCCTTTGACCTCGTCATACCTTTGTTATAGCTCGTGCACCTCTATCTCCAGGCGCTGTACATTCGGGTCCTCCTACAGGGTGGTTAGGACCTCAAATGATTGTTCGAAAATTTGTACGCAGTCTGCCACTGCACTGTCAACTGTCGCTATTGTTGTTGTAACAGTGGTGGTACGTTGTTCCCTGATTTTCGGCAGAGTTGAAGACTGCGCCTTCAACTGCAATTCTGCGATTTGTAGGTTTAGCTCTAGCTGAACCCTAGCCATCTTTGCTCGAGTGTTGCACATCCCTGTGGCCAACTTACAGATGCGCACCTCCACCAGTTCTTCTACCTAAATGTCCAACTCCGGGACCATCTGGCACGCTTCCTCCACTACCTACATTATCTGCTTATTCTGCTCTACTGTTTCATTGCGCTGTAGGCCCAACTACTCAATGTTGATGCACTGCTCTCTCATTACCTATAGAGCATGACTCTCCCTGGCCCAAAGTTCCGTGGTGACTCCATCCTACAAGAGATAGAGCGTCTCTCGAGGGAGTTCAGCCATATTTAATCCTACCCCTTTGAGACTGCTGACTACGGGCCTATCGGCCTCCTTCTCTGTAGTGAGTGCTCCATCTGGTAGCACTATCGTGTTGGTCACCCGTGTGCGCAACATCTCCTTGGCAGCTGAAGTGCCAATCACGAGGCTGGTGGACACTATGCTAGCCTGTGGAGTGTGAACCTGCAACTCCTGTAGTTTTGTTTGAAGAGCCCCCAATATGAGCTGTTGTTGTTCTTCAAATTGTTGGAGGGCCTCTGCGGTGACATCCCTCACCGTTTCTCCGATGTCATGCAAATCCCCTTCAGTGAGGGTGATTGGGTCAAAGGACATCTTGGATGCCTTTGTTTTCTTTCGGGGTACTACCTTCTCTCACGGTTGCAGACACTTGAGTTGGGTGGACGTCGTCTGCGGGTCCGCGCCACCTTGTTCTGTCTCTGTCTCTAGTTCAGTCCTGAGCAAAGGTGACTTCTATCCTTCACGCTCTTCTTCTCTTATTTTCTACTGTTGCTCAGACAATTTCGCAGTGTCGCGCGCTACTTGGGCCTTAGCCTTTGCTTCCTCTTTTCTGCGCTTCTCTACCAACTATGCCATTCAAAGCTTTGTCTCTTCCTTCTTGCATTGCGTGGCGGACTTGTCTGTTTCCACCACAGAGCCAGCTGGAGCATGCCACTCCGGCGGCCAAGACTCAAGAACTGCGAAAATGACATCATCAGTCACCAGGTATGGTAGGTTATGCCATGTCTTCGTAGGGTCCTTCCGTGCCTTGATAAAAACATGGTGGAAATCTACTTTGAACTCTGCAAAGCTTTGTAGACTAGCGTATACTATGGGCGACAACCATGGCTTGCGATTGATCCCCATCCGGATGTTCATCTCCATTAATACCCAAAAAATCTTTCTTTCTTTTATTCACTGCGCATCCTTGGTCGCCCACATCGAAGTGTACTTCGGTGCCTCTGGAAGGTCCGGCACGACCGAAGGGAATTGGTTATCTTCAGGCAGCTCCCATGCCACCAGTACTATTGACAACAGGAGCCACGCATAGTGAAACGTTTTTCCCTGCTCCTGTGCCTCGTGACAGTTCACAAGGAACTCGCCGCATATATAGTTCACCCAGTTGAATTGGACTCCTTTCGCACATTGGGCCGCTAGTGCAACCACGAGTGCGGGCACCTCATTTGCGTGGCACTTCTGCATCACCTTCCCTACTAGTATTTGTGTCACAACCATGATTGTAGGGTTGTTACTGCTGGATATAGCGTATCCTCGCTTCTTCTTCTCCAACTTGAACTTCTTCTTCATCGCTTCCGCGAGGGCCAACTCGCCACCTTTTCCTTCTAATATGTTGGCTGGATCCTTCCCTGAGTAAGCCAGCCATGTGATTCAATGAATCAAGTGGTATGTGATGGGAATGGGCTCTTCCAGCCACAAACACCCATCATGCACCAAGCAGAGCAGCAGCCTAATGATGAAAATGGTCACTGGGGCGAGGTGGTAATGCGGCACCCAAAGCAGGTTAAGCAACCTGACTTTCTCTACGCCTCTGAGCCATGTCCACGGCTCGAATTGAATTGTTCCAAGAGTCGTGTCAATCCTCTGGCACATTAGCTTCTCAGTCGCTAAATGCAGGAACTTCTCATGGTCTGTGAGGTCCCAATCTTCAAACTTCAACACAGGAACCTGCCCCAAGTGCGGTCCCTCAAAAACAATATCGTTTGGGAGCAGTGGAGTTTGCAGAGAGCTCTTGCTCTCATATATGTCCTTTGACACCTTGGCTTTTCCCTTGCGTAGAGGAACATATTTTGGTAGCATGGTAATAGGGTCCACAACCTCGGTTTCAACTTCCATTTGCTTGCCCTCCTCATCCACCAGGATTTCTTCAGAGTCCTCTTCGTTGGCCTCCAGATTAATGGCCTTCCCCTTTTCCTGCAAGGTGAGCTTGGTCCTCTGTGGGTTTCTTGGTGAGACGCGCACCGGTATCATAGCCTGCTTATCCTTCTTCGGTCTTGGTGTGTGATTTAGGGACCTCAACTATTATTCCAATGCTCTCTGGGGCTTTTACTACCGCAATTTCCTGTGCGGGTTCCTCGGTTGTCACTACTTTTGTGTCCATGGCTTCTGCGAGTGCTGACATAGCACTATTCCACAATTCTTGCAGTGTCTCTAGTAGTTTCTCAAACAATGAATTCACTTTCAGAGTCTCGAATAGGTCTCGGTTCATGTATACTTGAGCGCGCAACAACTCAGTTCTCAAAATGCCAAGTGTTTTTCGCTGGACAGCCACTTGTAATTTATAGGGCCTTTTGAATTTGAATTCGACCATTCCCCCCACATTCGGCCCATTAATGCTAGATTGGCGGAAAATTTTCAAGAATCTAACCCATAAATTTCGCCTTAAATGCCTGCCACCCACTCCATTTGGCCTCAAACCAACCATCAAATCGTGAATAGTGACTTTAACGGTCACTTTCCAATAGACCTGCGTGCTAGCACAGCTGTCTTCACGTTGTCACGGACCTTGTGACACTTCGCTGCTTTATGTAGTCCTGACATTGCGTAGCTCTTGGGCAGTGTATTTTATAGTCCCGCACCTCCTTTCAGCTGCCTGGAGTGCTAAGACTATGCTTCTGTTGGATAGTCAGATGGCCGGGCCACCTGTGTATGGCTTCAAATGACTGCCATTCACTTTTCCTGGGAAGGGATCTCCATTCAACTTAACCAACTGGACCGCGCCTCCGTCAGTAATCTTCTTAATAACATACGGCCCTAACCAGTGCATCCTGAGTTTCCCTGGAAATTTATCAAACTTACTATCATACAACAGCACCAAGTCATTCACCTTAAAGGTGTGCAACTTAATATGTCGGTCATGCCATGCTTTTTCGTGCTGCTTTTGGACTTGCTGGTGAAATCCAGCCAAAAATCTCTCTTCTTCCAGCTCATCCAACTGCACGAGCCTCTCTTCCAGGGCTTCGTGATCCGTCATACCTATGAGCACTACTATGCGTAGACTAAGCGCGATGTATTCCATAGGCATCACCGCTTCAACCCTGCATACTAGCCTAAAGGGTGTCTATCCTATTAACTTCTTGCACGTTATCCGATAAGCCCACAATATTGTAGGTATGTGTAGGTCCCAATCACTTCACTGAGCATTGCAAACCTTGGTCAGCGTGGTTTCGAGCACTTTGTTGAACGCCTCCATTGTCCCATTAGCCTGCGGGTGATAAGGTGTGCTCTTCTAGTGATACACGTGAAATTCCTTCGTTAGTGCGCTGATTGTCTCATTCAGGAAGTGCGTACCACAATCACTCATCAAGATTTTAGGACAGCCAAATTGTGTCAGTACATGCTCATATAGAAACTCCGCGACAATCGCACTTGTGAAATCCTTCACCGGCTGCGCTTCTGTTGAACGAGTCAAGTACTCCATCGCAGTGATAATGTACCTCGCACCTATCTTCCCTTGAGGCTGAATAGGTCCTACAAAATCTATTGCCCACTTTTCGAAAGGTTGCCACGTCATTTGTGGATTCAAAGGCATTTCATCCCTCCGCGATGGCCTACTTGTTCTTTGACATACGTCACACGCCTTGCAATATGCTTTTGAACCCTAATGAAGGGTTGGCCACCACAACCTTGCGCAAAGAATCTTATGTGCGGTCACTCTCCCTGCATAATGTCCTCCCACAACGCCCCCATGAGCGTCCATGAGGATGTTGCTTCGTTCAAACTCAGGTACGTAGCTTCGCAGTATTTCGTCATTCCCCATTTTGTATAGATGTCTAGCAATGACAGAGAAATCTGCTGCATGCACCACTAATTCCTTCTTTTGTTGGACAGAGTATCCTTCTGGCGCAGTTCCAGTTGTTAGGAAGTGTATTATATCCTTGAAATGTCCATCCACAATGTGCACAGCAAAAAGCTACGCGTCAGGTAATCCTTCCTCCAAATTAGTGGGCTCCTCCCCTGTCTCAATGCGCGACAGGTGGTTAGATCCCATGTTCAATCATCGAGGCTTTACAACAACTTCAAAATCGTATTCTTGGAACAATAAAATCCATCTGCAAATTCGTCCCCCCCAACATAGGCTTATTGACCAGGTATTTTAGCGCAGAGTAATCTGTATACATCTTAAAGTGGCCTCCTAGAAAGTAGTGTCGGTACTTCTGGAGCGCATACACCATAGCTAGCCCTTCGCACTCAGTGGTGGAATAGTTCTTCTCTGCTTTGGATAATCTGCGGCTTGTGAATACGATAGGGTGGTCCAAGCCTTCTCCGCCATCCTGTGTTAGTACTGCTCCCAGCGCTATACATGACGCATCAACATGTACATGGAACTCTTTCTTCCAGTTCGAGAAGACTAGAATCGGTGCAGTAACCATCTTTTCTTTCAATATATCCAGGCTTTTCTTACAATCATTGTTCCAGCAGAATGAGACATCCTTCTTCAACAATTTTTCCATCAGCGCGGTGATCTGGGCATAGCCTTTGATAAATTTCCTGTAATATCCTGTATGTCCCAGAGTAGTGCACAACTGTTTCACACTTCTCGGCGCTTCCAAGTTCAGAATCACCGCGATCTTCGTGGGGTCTACCATCAACCCTTGTCTGCAAACCACATGTCCCAATAGGTTCCCAAAAGGAACACAAAATAGACACTTCTTGAGGTTGAGCGTGATTTGGTATCTTCGACAGGTATCCAGCATCAAACACAAGCTTGCTACATGGCACTTAACCAGCCCAAATACAGTCCAATCATCAAAATAGACCTCTAGGAACTTATGAATATATTCCTTGAATGCCACAACAACCACGCGTGAAAAGATAGCAGGCGCATTCTTCAATCCAAATGGCATGATAGTATATTGAAAGCAACCCCACTCAGTTGCGAAGGTTGTCTTGCTCCTATCCTCTAGCATGATTTTGATTTGGTGGTATCCAGAGAACCCATCAGTGAAAGAATACGCTTCCTAACCACCTACATTGTCCAACACTTCATCCGTGAACGGAGTTGAGAAAGGATCATGCACACAAGGATCATTATATTTTCTGAGATCCACGCATATCCTTATCTCATCCTTCTGCTTCTTCTCTTGCACCACCATTGGACTTACCCACTCAGATTCCTCCACAGGCTCAATGATGCTTGTTGCTAGCATTTTGTCTAGCTCTAAGCGAACCTTCTCCTTGTATTTCAAGTTTAGGTGGTAAGGACTCTGCTTGACTAGCTTCGCGTTGGGCTTTAATGTGATCTTCATCATTCCCACATCTCCGATTATTCCTTTCAAATCCATAAACTTGGTTGGGAATAAGTCTTGATATTCGTGGAGTAATTCAGCGACCTTATCCACCATCACGTCGTCCTAGTAGTCTCCAATATTTGTGAATTTGTGTTCCACCTCCATACCGATGTTCACCTGTTTAGTTTTCACCAACGTGGTTATATCAGGGTTCTCAATATGTGGTCCCTGAACCTCGCAGTGGACTTCTGTTTTTGGAATGTTAATCTTCCGCAGATCCTCATCCTCCTCTTCAACAGTTACATTATAACATTCCAGCGTGCGACTCAACTGAGTAGCCCATTCAGGCTGAGTCAGGTCTAAAGGATCTTGTGGTATCCTAAATATGGTTACTTTCACCTCTTGTAGTGCTTCATCAATGCTGTAAAATCCATCCTCGAAATTGAATGTCATCATGAATCCTTCATGCAGGATATCCCATTCACCTGTCCCATGGCGAAACTTTGTTTCTATATACCAATTCATTGGGACAACATCCAGGGATTGACAGAACAGGTGCACCCACTCAGGTTGTGGCTTTTCTCCATAAACCTGCATCCATTCAGCCAAATGCGTGCATGGATCATCCTGCCCATCATACTTGTCTATCAGTCGCATCTTAGGATTCCCAAATCATGCTCGCATCATTCTCCTACATTTGCACCGATCATCAAAGCTTCCTGTTAGAGTCAGTATTTGCATACTGCCATTAGTGATCAAAATTTCACTTTTCATATTCATTTAAGGTGTCCCACATAGAAATTTTTTATCATTCCACTGGGTCTTGCAAAAAAATTAGTCACTAATGGTAGTCCTAGTCCAAAACATCATCTTCCCTAAATATGATTACTTGTTGGAATAGTTTCATATCTTGTTGACTGTACATCATCCATAAAGTTATTTTTATCATGCCATTTGTATCAGTCATGAGGTCATTATGTCATCTTGAATTTCAGTCCTTCAAGGTCTCATTAGGTCTTTTAGGGTTTTTCAAGGTTTCATTAGGTCATTAGGATTGCCAAGGTTCCATTCCATTGCATAAGACTAGCAAGCAAATGGTGATCAAATAACATCCCTTCACCATGTGAAGATGATTTGTAAAGAGAAATGCTTATTTCATTATGTAATTTAATGTCTTTCAAATGTAATAATTTCACCATACCAAGCTGTTAACTCAGTATTCCAAAGATGCCAGACCATGAAAAGATCAATTTTTCAAAGGAAATAGTCAAGTGAAATGGTAAAGTTTCAAAGGGTTAAGTGCATGCCAAAGGGAGTTGTCTTTTCCCAAGGGTATCCAAATCATCATTTTCCAAAAGCACTAAACCCTAATTTCCTCACCCATTGAGATAGGGTTGGCTATGGAATCAGAGACATCTGAGTATATGAGGCATAAGGCAGGTCATTTCAGCAAGTATGAGGCCATTCTAGCTCATACACATCATGTCTCCATCATTTTTCAATAAGTCATTCCAAGGGACAAATCATTTGCCACACATAGGGTTGGTTTTTCTTCAAACTATGTTTTAGACCAAACAGGGATGAATTTGGAAAAAGTGAGAGAGGTTTTTGTCCATAATAGGCCAAGTATGAAAAATGTCCTTCACTTTTTACACAGGTGTCATGGTTTTAGAGAAATGTCAAAAATACAGTTGCTACACTTCTACAGTGACTTTGGGAAAATAAATTCTTATTCTAGTTGGATTGTCCAAATGACTTTCTTGATGAGCCAAATAATAACTAGAGAGAAATATCTTTCCAATGAGCTATCATTACCTCAATTTGGAGTTGAGGAAGGCCTCCAAAAGTTTCCTGCAACAACACTCTGCATTTTTGCACCCTTGTTCTGTAATTTTTGACTAGTCTTGCGAGATTGAGTTTTTGATAGGTGAAATGAGCTCCACATTGAAACCTAAAGGAAGATATGGAAAGTAGACTCGACAGGCTTTCCAACGAGCTATCCCAAGCCTAATTTGGACACCGGGAAAGCCTCCAAATGTGGCTTGCAAAGAGGTGCTGCGTGCCTGTTAAGAGTGTTGTGCACTTGCCGAGTAAGGTCCAGGGCCACTCAAAACTCAGCAAAACACCTCCAAAGTTCAAAATTTTTTCACCTAAAGGATTTCATCACATGAAACAAGTAGGTTTCTCTCTATTTTCTTTGCTCATACATTGTTTACTTGATGTATCATTGTGTTTAATTTTTCCTAAATTAAACTAAAAACCCTAACCTTAAGGCACCTATTTGCCTAGGCTCCCTATACCCTACCCCCAATTCACATATCCTATCCCTAAAAACCCCTATCACTGCTACCTCCCTGTCATTCATTTCACATTCCAAATATCCTTCCCATCCCCTCAAAATTCCATCTCATTACCACATACTCCCTTCATTTATATACCCCTCCATCACCTCCCTAGGGGTTTTTTTCTTTGGGATCCATGAAAAGTTGCAGCTATTTCTTTGGGATCCATGTGGTATGATGTTCATTTCAGTTTTTATTATGTTTTCATGTGTTAAAATGTATTGTTGACTCCATTTCATCATTTCATACTTTTTAAGTGGATGTTTTCAAGTTGATAGGCAGAACCCATAATATTTATGCTCTGTTTTGGGAAAATATTCACAGTCTATGTTTTCTTCAGTTTAGGAAGAATCCATGTTGCTTACATGCTCTTTCTAGCTCCTCACCTGTCTTGAAATCACCTCACCCATCAAACCCTAGAGTGTTGAGCTTTGTGCCTACCTTGCCCCATCGAACCCCTGCAATTTTGACCTAATTTCCTTGCCCTAACTATTTGGCTCCTCCTGATCCAGCAAAACCCCTCAAAAATCAAATCAAATCCTATGCTACTATACCTAGCCTAATATCATTTTCTTGATCCAGTCATCTCGCCTGAGATCCTTATGAAGAGGGCCCTCTCCTGGCCTAGTAGGGCTAGCTACTTGGCTAAGCATGGTTTGTGGTTACCCTGGCATTGCCTTCCTTCAGCCTGAGGTTCAATCCAGGTGATAACATAGTGGTGACCATACTGGGGAACGAGCGAAAGGTTTCGTATTCCCTGGGAAATATCATCAAAGTTTAGATCTAGATCTGATTGTTGATGGTGGACAACGATCAGACATAGGAAGGCTGAAATCATTCACCTGGTGACTCCAAATCAGTTTCGAGATCATATCCAAAGACTCCACTGGAGGATGAACCTGACCAACAGAAACATGAAAGGAAAATATGGAAAGATCAGGTATTCAAGTTGGAATTTCATCCAAGACATTATGTTCTTTGTCATCAATTATTTTTTCTCTTTTCCTGAGAATGTCAAAAAGGTTTTACAAAGTATACTGTATTTGAGAAAATATCCTAGACCTGCATGTGATTCCTTCCCTTTAAAGATTGTGAAAAAAAATTCTTCGTACGCCTTTGATCTTGATCAAGACCCTTATTCTGAATCTTATGATGACCATCTTCAAACTGATGAGCCTAAAGAGACCAAGACTGATTCTACAACTTCTGTATATACTCCTACACCTTGTAAAATTCCAAATTGATACAAACCACTCATCTTACCTCCTATACTCCATGCTTTCCCTAAAAATCATTACCTATACCTATCGAGGTTTGATGGTGAATATGACAATATCACTACTGAGAGACATATGCAGAATTTTGAGACTTTCCTCAACCTTTTTGAAGTCGATGAAGAGGATGTCAGTATCAGGCTACTCTCTCTTTCTTTGCAAGGAAAATTCAAGAGTTGGTTCAAAAACCTACTTGATGCAAGCATCTCAGATTTCCAACGGTTCGTCAAAGATTTCCTCGACAAGTGGGTGGTGAAACAAAACCCTTTCTTGATTCTAGAGGAGTATAACCAGCTAAAAAGACTGACAGGGGAGACAGTACAATAGTTTTCTGCCAGGTTTAACCAAGTCTATTTTTCGATGCTTGCTAATATAAGGCCTCCTCCTGGATCTACTCTCTTGCACTACCTGGATGCCTTTGATCCGGAAATGGAGTTTTAGCTGAGGGAAAGGAACCTTGCAACACTTGAAGAGATGCAAAACAGTGTAGTAGATGTAGATGCTAATCTGTTGATCAGAAGGGCAAATTTGAAGGAAGAAGAGAGGGAAAACATTGTAGAGAACCTAACATCTTCAAAGGTAAAGCTCGACATTTTGGTAAGTAAAATGGAAGAAATGATGCAAAGAATCACCTCGAGAGATGAATTTTATATTCAAGATCACCATGACCCACCTGTCCTAGAAAAAGAAAATATTGTTAGCCCTAAAAATTTCTTGCTAATCCTAGCTACCATAGATTTGAAAATGGATTTGTAGATCAATCCGAGGAGAAACAATCTAATAATATAATGTGTATGATTGGTGACATTACTTATATTGATGATTTGCCAAAGTTTGATCAGTACGACAATTATTATGTTCTCCAAACAAAAGCTAATCTTACAGAGCAATCAACAACTGGTTTGTGGGAGGAGGAAGTTCAGTTTTAGCAACTCAAATACAGTAATCAACCGAAGCATATCAGCTATGACAGTGATGAGGAAAGTGTAGAAAATTTGGAAGTAAGTGAAGGATCTTTTCCTCTTTGTTTTACTTCATTTCAGTTCATTAGAGGTAACTTTGATGTGATCAGAAATCAGCACTCATTGAGTTTTGCTCTTGACAATTAAGAGGATAATCAAAATTTTGATCAGAGCTCCTTACCCTTATGTTTCTCCTCATTTTCAAAAATAAGAGAAAACTATAAGCAAGCAGATAAGCAAGTGGTCAACACTATAAAGGATAAACCTTCTCATGAATTGGTCGAGGAAATCATTTGCGACATAGAAGCCTCCCTAGCTCTAGATTTGTAGCCACTGAGTTCCATTGAATTTCAAATTGTAGATGAAGGCTTGGAAGTTGAAACATATGATCAAATGATGCAAGATGACTCTGTACCACTATGTTTTGAAACATTTCAATTTTTAAAGAAAAAATTTCATAATATCTCTAAAGCAAAGGATAAGCAGCCTGTAGAGTGTCATGCAGTCTCATTAAAACTGATGGAAAATAGGTTGCAGCAATCTTTGCAAGTTTTTCATGACCCAATAGCTGATGTGTTGGATGATATCTGTAGTAAAAGTCCTTCTCCATTAGCTAACTATGAGCTTGAAAAGAATGTTGATATAAACTTGATCTGACAACCAACTTCATTGTCTTGTTCAGCAAGAGTTTCATTACAAAGCTCATACCAAGATTTGCAGTCATATCAGGAGAGTAATGAAAAAGATTTTTGTTTTGTTGTTGATCGTCAAGAAAAATTAGTCATTCATGAATTTCAGGATCTTTTTGTCAATTTTTGTTGCAGTCATCAAAGAAAGAAAACATATATTTTAGGAAAATTTTAAAACGAAAGTACGAAGACTACCTAGAGCGAAGCAGCGTATTAGATGGGCTGGAAATCAATATGTATTCCTATGAAGATACTTTCGCAACATTCTTGAGGTCAGCAGGTGGGCTCGTGCTTTACAAATTCATCAAGATTCAATATGTTGACAAATTTTCATGGGAGTTTCCTTTCAGTGGTTCTCTCTTCTTTCTCATAAATAAGCACTTGCGGGGAATTCAAACAACAGCTAGAATGCTTACTTGGTTGCATTGGTTGTTTAATTTCACCTGATCAGGTGATGAATGGAACAATTAGAGTAGGTTTTATTGAATAAGCTCCATTTTGAGTATCTTTTTCAGTTTGTCAGTTGTGTTTTAGTATTGAGTCAGTTTTCAGTTGAGTAAAAGTCAGTTTGTGTCTTTGAGTCATCAGTATTCTATCATGTATTTCAGATAGAGTTTTTTTTTTTTTTTACTCCATGCCCAATGGATAAGGCTACTTGAGCTACAATGTTCTTGGCACCTCCAAGGAGCTACCATCCCCAATGGAGCCAATTAGAGTCAGTATTTGCATACTACCATTAGTGATCAAAATTGCTCTTTTCATATTCATTTTAGGTGTCCCACACAGAATTTTTTTATCATTCCACTAGGTCATGCAAAAAAAATAGTCACTGATGGTAGTCCTAGTCCAAAAACATCACTCTTCCCTAAATATGATTACTTGCTGGCATAGTTTCATATCTTTTTGACTGTACATCATCCATAAAGTTATTTTTATCATGCCATTTGTATCAGTCATGAGGTCATTATGTCATCTTGAATTTCAGTCCTTCAAGGTCTCATTAGGTCTTTTAGGGTTTTTCAAGGTTTCATTAGGTCATTAGGGTTTCCAAGATTCCATTCCATTTCATAAGACCAGCAAGTAAAGGGTGATCAAATAACATCCCTTCACCATGTGAAGATGATTTGTAAAGAGAAATGCTTATTTCATTATGTAATTTTATGTCTTTCAAATGTAATAATTTCACCATCCCAAGTTATTAACTTAGTTTTCCAAAGATGCCAGATCATCAAAAGATCAATTTGTCAAAGGAAATAGTCAAGTGAAAGGGTAAAGTTTCAAAGGGTTAAGTGCATGCCAAAGGGAGTTGTCTTTTCCCAAGGGTGTCCAAATCATCATTTTCCACAAGCACTAAACCCTAATTTCCTCACCCATTGAGCTAGGTTTGGCTATGGAACCAAAGACATATGAGTACATGAGGCATAAGGGAGGTCATTTCAGAAAGTATGAGGCCACTCCAACTCATACACATCATGTCTCCATCATTTTTCAGTAAGTCATCCAAGGGACAAATCATTTGCCACACGTAGGGCCGGTTTTTCTTCAAACTATGTTTTAGACCAAACAAGGATGAATTTGGAAAAAGTGAGCCAGATTTTTGTCCATAATAGGCCAAGGATGAAAACCATCCTTCAATTTTTACACAGATGTGATGGTTTTAGAGAAATGTCAAAAATACAATTGCTACAAGAGAGTTGTTGCACTTCTATAGTGACTTTTGGAAAATCATTTTTTCTTCTAGTTCGATTATCCAAATGACTTACTTAATGAGCCAATTGATAACTAGAGAGAATTATATTTCCAATGAGCTATCATGATCTCAATTTGGAGTAGAGGAAGGCCTCCAAAAGTTTCCTACAATAACATTATGCATTTTTGCACCCTCATTCTGTAATTTTTGACCAGTCTTGGGAGATTGGTTTTTGACAGGTGAAATGAGCTCCAAATTGAAAAATAAAGGCAGATATGGAAAGTAGACTTGACAAGCTTTCCAACGATCTATCCCAATCCTAATTTGGACATCGGAAAAGCCTCTAAATGTGGCCTGCAAAAAGGTGTTGTGCGCTTGTTAAGAGTGTTGCGCGTTTGCCCAGTGAGGTCTAGGGCCACTCAAAACTCAACAAAACACCTCCAAAGTTCAGAATTTTGTCACCTAAAGGCTTTCATCACATGAAACAAGTAGGTTTCTCTCTATTTTCTTTGCTCATACATTGTTTACTTGATGTATCATTGTGTTTAATTTTTCCTAAATTAAACTAAAAACCCTAACCTTAAGGCACCTATTTGCCTAGGCTCCCTATACCCTACCCCCAATTCACATCTCCTATCCCTAAAAACCCCTATCACTACTACCTCCCTGTCATCCCTTTCACATTCCAAATATCCTTCCCATCCCCTCAAAATTCCCTCTCATTACCACATACTCCCTTCATTTATATACCCCTCCATCACCTTGCTAGGGTTTTGTTTTTCACTCTAAATTACACAATGGCAGACGTGGACATGTAGAAAGAGAAAGGACTCCATGAGAAATAAACATATTTTGAACTTATAGACTTGGGCACAATGGAGGATGAACAGAAACTTCAAATGGTCATTAAAGGTTAAGATGCTAAGATCAATGAGCTCCAAACCAATCTTGATAGGGAAAGATATGTTATTGACTTCCTAGAGCATGAAAACAAGCAGGTGAAAACCAAACACTTCATTGATGAAGTGAAATGCATCAAAGCACAATGAGTAGTAGAGAAGGCTAAAGTATTGCTTGAAGAGACATTAGAAAATTATGGTGAACCTTATGATGAGGAGGACCAACCTCCAAGACAGAGACCTAGGACTAGAGGGCTGCAAAGAGCTCTAGAACTAGAAAGGAAAAGACAAGCTGAGCTTGTTGAACAGCTCACTGTTGATGAACAATGGGAAAACATGATCAATCAAGACCGAGAATATTGGCTTGATAGAGTCAATGAGCATTTAGAGAAGCTCTTGGCCAAGACTAATAAGGACAATGAAATTCAGAGGAGGATGGAAAAGTATTATGCAAGGAGAAACCAAGTGGCAAGGAGTAAGCTCAAAAGAGCTCATGAGAAAATTGACAAATTGACCAAGCAAGAGGAGAAGAGGAGACTTGACATACTTGCTGAGGCATCCCTACATGTCGCTAACCTTTGATCAGTCATAAAAACACATTTTTGGGTATGTTGGACCATTTTTGAGCTTGAAGGAAGTTGTTATGTTTTTTAGTCTAGTTTTTGCACAGTCATGGAAGGAAAACGCGCAACGCCTTGGGCGTTTCACTCTTTTTTGAGGCATCTAATCAGAAAAAGGTCAGCATTTTTGGGTTTTTAGTGATGAGTACATACACCATGTACTTTTGCTAAGGATTTGGGGGAGAACGGGTTTGTCAAAAGGTCAAAAAACACCCAAAAAATGACCTTTCTGCCCTCTTTTTGGCCTGGGTGTTGTGCGCTAAGCAGTGTTGGGAGAATTGACTTTTGACAGTGAAAATAAACTCCAAATGAAAAAATTCAAGATTTTTGGGAACGTAGACAGGCAGAGCTTTCCAACAATCTATTGTGGGCCCAATTTGGACATCGGGAAGGCCTCCAAAAGTGTATATGAAGTTGAAGGGTGCGCCTAGCATTGGCACTGCGCTCCTAGCACTGGTGCTGCGCGTTTGACAAATTGTCTAGTTTTTCATTGTTTTGTCCTAGTTTTCATTTTCACCTTGGAAAATAATGATTTTATCCTTGTAATTGATTAGTCGAATATAATTATGATGCTTCTAGAGATTACTAGTGTAGATTCATCAGGTAAAACAAGTTCATGAGGTGTAATGTATTAGTTTGTTTGGGTTAGGGATTAGTCACTTTGACCACCCTATTTTCTTGTTTGTAGTTCAGATCTTGTTAGAAATAACTCCTCTTCTCATGGATTCGACCCCTTGAGCTTAGGATGAGTTGTTTGGGATCTATATGATGCTTTTCCTCGGTCATTGTATGGGTTGGACTTAGTTGGATGCTTATGCTTTGAGTAGACATCATTTTGTATCAATTTTAGTAGGAGATTAATGAAAAGTTGCAGCTATTTCTTTGGGATCCATGTGGTATGATGTTAAGTTAAATTTTTCTTATGTTTTCATGTGTTAAAGTGTATTGTTGACTCCATTTCATCATTTCATACTTTTTAAGTGAATGTTTTCAAGTTGATAGGTAGAACCCATAATATTTATGCTCTGTTTTGGGAAAATATTCACAATCTATGTTCTCTTCAGTTTAGGAAGAATCCATGTTGCTTACATGCTCTTTCTAGCTCCTCACCTGTCTTGAAATCACCTCACCCATAAAACCCTAGAGTGTTGAGCTTTGTGCCTACCTTGCCCCATCAAACCCCTGCAATTTTGACCTAATTTCCTTGCCCTAACTTTTTGGCTCCTCCTGATCCAGCAAAACCCTTCAAAAATCAAATCAAATCATGTGCTACTATACCTAGCCTAATATGATTTTCTTGATCCAGTCATCTCGGCTGAGATCCTTATGGAGAGAGCCCTCTCCTGGCCTAGTAAGGCTAGCTACTTGGCTAAGCGTGGTTTGTGGTTACCCTAGCATTAGCTTCCTTCAGCCCGAGGTTCAATCCAGGTGATAACACTTCCTTTGTGCATACCCCACCATCTTGATGGCGTAGCATGCAGTACCCAGTCCAAGGCCTAGAAGCATTGCTTTTCTGGCACCTCCCTTTAAAATGCATCCAAGAAGGTATCTACCTCAGTTAGACCATCATAAGTAGGTAGATTTCTTACTTCTGACAACACGCAACGCAACGACCGGGTCATCATGTTGCAATTCAGCGTAGTTACCTTGTGTAACCAATTCTACCAGCGTTCTATTTCTTTGTTGGAATCCGAAGTGTAGCAACTCTTGCTCTCCCATGTAATCCACCCATCTGCGGTGGGATTCACCTAGTCTTGGTCTCACGCTGTTATCTTATAGATGCAATCCAGATCATCATCACTTTCATAATCGCGGACTGGTTCCGTATAGCACAATCCTTCAGCAAGATCCAGGGGTATTATTATGCGTAGTGACTTCTTCTCAAAGATCATCTTTCACTTCTTCAGATTGATTACCCCGTTCATATCGATAGCCCAGTCAATTCCAAGGAGCGCAGGGTAGGGATTTCTGTCATCAACATTCTCTATTACTTCAAAATCTACCAGTGCGCTCACTCCCTCAATATCCGTTGTCACTCCCTACAGCCGCCCCATAGGTATGATTTTCTACTGGTTCGCCATCCTTAGCTAAATCAGGTACCATTGCAGTGTAGGTCTCCCCATTCGCTCCCATGTCTATTTCAGTAGAACATTTGCATATGATCCCAAATCCAAAATGACTTGATCCATTTTGTATTCTCTGATATGGGCGGTGAGTCTCATTTCACGCTCTGTCCTTGTTTTATGTTTTTCGATCTTCCAGACTATGCGCGGTTCTCTTGGCGCGGTCCCAACACATTTGTTGATAAGTTCTTGTAACCCTTTCATAGCCTTACTGTCATGTAGTAACTTCATATAGGTTTCCAGGAAAGTAGTGAGCATGGAGGGGTCCATCTCTGACTCAAGCTTATCTTTGCTTCCTAAAGTGGAGGCTTCAGCGAAGCTCTTCTTAGCTTCCATGAAGGTTTCTTGAGCGCACTCCAAATCAAACTCAGCCTCTTTCGTCGGGGCTTTGCGAACCCAGGTACTATCTTCTGGCTGTTTCCCCTTGTCATCTCCCGTCGTGATTCCACTTCAGAGCACTATATTTACGTTTGGATCTTCCTCGCGCGGCTCAGACCTCATCATCTGCAGGTTCTGAGTCGGGGGAGGTGGTAGCACTCCTTTGTCACATATCCCTTCTATCAGTGTAGGACAATCTTCTGTTTCATGATAAAAAAGCGTGCAATACTTGCACAATGGGCGCTTGGATTAGTGCAATCGCGGGCATAGTTTCCTGGCCCTCTGCAATTGTAGAAAATCAACTGTTCGCGACCTCTACTAGGTCCTCCTCCACCTCGGCCTCATCCGCACCCCTGAAATCGTGTCTGTGCCATCCCTGCATTTTGGTGAAGGGGCTGCATTTCAGACTGAACTTTGTACACGAGCATTCTATCCATCATCAATTCATAGCTCCTACAAGTACGCTCATCATGTCCCACCGATCTACAAAAGTTGCAGAGCAACTGTTGCGTAGTTTACGTATACTTCTATAACAAGTGGCAGTTATCTGTGGCATGTTTTCTGGCTATTTGACACATAGCACACCACAAAGCAGGCACTGTGCTAGGTCCTACTTGAGCTTCCAGCCTTAAAGGCATCGGTCCTCCTCCTGCAAGGTAATTTGTAAAGACCGGGCAGTGGTCTTTGTCATGACCCTGACTCTTGCATTTCACGCACCATACTTCTTCGCGTACCTCTGGCCGAACCGTCCTATCCTGCTTCAAGCTTTGCATCTCAAGGCACAGATTCTTCAGCTGCGCGTGGATCTACTGAACTCCTAGATTAGGATCTTGCATCAGGGTCTCATGTAGTCTCATGGAAATCTCCAAGGCCTTTGCCTGAGTTGTTATCTTTTGTTGCGACAGCGCACTTCTTAGGTGTGGTAGTAGCGAAGCCACAAACCACTTGCGATGTTGTCCATCTGTCAAATTCATGTTGGCTTCACGGATCATACATTTCAGCCTCTGATCTAGTTCCCAAGGCGTCTCACTTGGTAGCATCATGATCTCTTTGAATCCCACAATCGACTGCGCTTCAGATTTAGGCCTGCTAAATTCCCTATTCAGTGTTGCTTGGATGTCTGCTACTCTAGCATTCGGGTTATCGCTGGAGTACTTAATATACTAGGTTAGCACGCAATCTTGCAGAGCACTAACCAGTGTTGCCTTCTTTATGTTATCATCTGTAACACCTTGAGCTTCCCATATAGCCCTCACAATGAACCAGAATTGGTCCGGGTCCTCATTTCCCAAGCCTTTGAACAAAGGAAACTTCACTGTGTTTGCCATACTGAATCACGGTGGTGGTGGAGGTGGTACGGGTGAAGTTGGAGGTGATGGCAGTGAAGATGGAGGTGGTGTGGGTGGAGGTGGTATTTGCAGAAATCCTTGTCTTATCAATTGAATAGCACTTCGCAGAGAGACCTTCGCTATCCCTTCTTCATCCCTTCGCGGTGGTGAAATCAAGGGGCTATACTCTGGACCCTTATTTCCTTCGTTTCTGTAACTTTTTCCACTTCGCGTAGTCCCAAACATCAAGGTAACTGCATAACCCATTTTTCGCACAACAACATTTTAATCCAAGTATTCAGAGATTTTACGTACTTACCTCGCGATCCTTTGAAAAAGCGTCGCTCTGTCTCGCTATAGCTAACTGAGGTATTGACCGCAAACTCAGTAACAAATCCTCCTATAATGCGATTGAGTTAATGATCAACGACGCGCACGATCTTATCCTCTGATGCTTCCAACCTTCGCACTAGCTCAGGGGTCCACACAATAGGACCGTCAAGTTTCCACCTTCCTTGGTTGTCTGCTAGCTTCGTGATCCACTCTTATAGCTCAGTAGGGAAGGATGCGAAAAATATTTCGTGGATATCCGTATACAGGTATTGGTCCAACCATTGTTCTTTTGATAGTTCTGTTCTCCTGCGCCGTGAACTTGCGAATCCTTCTGTCCAACCAGCGTTCGATTTCTTTCTTAGTTGGATTCTTGTGAGACGACATCACACATTGCTCATGCATATTCTGGTCCCGACAGTGGAACCATTTGTTGGCTTGTGGGGGCCTGACCCAGGTTTAGCGTTAGTTAGCCAAACAAATCCCTACACTACTGGCCCTTTCGGCATCAGCGCGCGAAGCGCGGACTGAAGTCTCACTCGAAGAAGTATGGGGGGATGTTGGAACCAAGTTTCCGCACCCTTGAGATGGATGTGATGTCGGTTTATCCTAGCTATACCTGCCTATGTGCAGGTGGCTTAACCCTCTGTTCATCCTTCAGCACCTTCGTGAAATGATACAATCGGCTTTTGCGCAGCCCTAACCTAGGGCTGATATGCTTTTGCGCTGCTAGGGCAGCGAACTGCGATATTTCCCCAACTATGCTAAGTGTCTTAATTATCTTATTAATAGATCTTAGTTAGCTTCGCGTAAACGGATGTTCTTACTTGTGTTCACTTAACCAATACATTTACATACATTCCCACATCATATAAGCATTATAAGTGAAATTTATACCCAATGTAACAGATGCATAAACAGGAAATAAAGGCATATAAATCATAGAATACTTCTCTTTATTGATAATTCCAAACAATTACAGACACAACTCGCCCTGCACACTCAGCTATAGGCATTCACAACTCAGCTGCGGACATATAGGCCTCTACACACTTAGCTGCGGACGTCTAGGCCTCTGCGCACTCAGCTGCAAAGCCTCTACCTACGCTACGACCCAAGACTTAGACTTCTACTTTAGAGCTATCTCTCATACATGTTCAATCATTTATTTCATTCTAATTTCCTTTAACTACTTATAGCTTAGCTCTATTTATGCAATCCATGGTCCGTGGACCATGGGTAGATTTTATACAACCGACATCACATTTTCAAAATAAGGGCGGACAACCCTATGACTCTTTAACAACTACGTGCCCCGCGACCACAAAATGCAGAGTCTTAACACTTGGATTACAAAATTGGACCAAAATATGGGCTTTAAGCCCCAAAACTTCCCTTGGGGTATCCCACGCCCAACACATGCTTCATATAATTTATTGTTGCAAGGTGAGGGAACCATTTATGGTTCGCGAGGTCCCAATCTTCAATCTTCAGTATGGGGATCTATGCGAGGTGCAAACCTTCAAAGGGAACCTGCTCCGGTAGCAGGGGCGTAGAGATGAAAAATTTGTAAGAATCCATGTCCTTGGTGACCTTTGCCTTCCCTTTGCGCAGATGGATGTAATCAGGTTACTTGGTCAAGGGCTCCACTCCCTCAACGTCTATGTCCTCGGTGCCTTGTCCCTCCTCAGCCTCCAAATCCACAACCTTCTCGAGTTGCTTGTGTTTCTTATGCTTTTGAGTGGCAGAATGTTTTCTGGGTGACTCGCACACTGACACCAACTTCTTCTACTTATCCTTCTTCAGCTTCTAGGTTTCTCTAATAGGTGTAGGCTTCGGCCTCCTCGACCTCTGCGCCATAGGCACAGGAGCTAGAGATTCCACACTCACAAACTCTGGAGCAGCTCCTTTCAACGTGACATCTCCCCCATTGCTCATAATCTCAGTAGGGCTTGGACTTAACATGGTGTCAAGGATAAACTTCTGGTTCAACTCTGGTAAATTGGCAAATGTTGGGCTCATGACCAAATCCTCAAAGAATGAGCGGTTCATAAGCAACAGACAACACAACTCAAAAACTCTAAGTGTGCAAAGTGTTCTCTATTGGGCTAGGACGCGTAATTTATAGGGCTTTTTGAATTCAAATCCGACCATTCCCCCCAAAATTTGATCATTAATGTTGTTTTGGTGGCAGATCTTCAAATATTTTGGCCTTAAATGCCACCAGCCCGCTCCTCTTAACCATCTTCTGGCTGTCAAATCATGAACAGTGACTCCAATGGTCACTTTCCTATTGTGCTGAGTGGAACTTCCCTTCGTAGCGTAGCTCCCTTCGCACAACTTCTTATACTGTAACTTCACCATTTTCCATGCAGCCCACCTGCCGTGTAGTCCTCCAACCCGGCCAATGTAGTTTATAGTTCCATGCTCCCTTACAATTGCCTGGAGCACTAATACTGTCCTATCATCATATAGTCATTGATCCGGATCCCCTATATATGGCTTCAATCGGATGCCATTCACCCTTCTCGGAAAAGGTGTTGGAAATAGCAACAAGAAATGCTAAAAATAACATTGCTATAAATAGCATTTCAGGTACCAGTGTTGGACATAGCAACAAGGAATGAAAAATGGAAGTGCTATAAATAGCATTTCAGGATACCTTCCTATTTTAGTTAGTCCCTGAACTAAAATAGAGAAGTAAAATTCGAATTTGATCTTAGCAGTTGTTTGTAAAATAATTAATTAATTCATCTTGAGTTAATTAGTTGTAGGAAATCAAACATGAAGTCTATGTGCAGACATGCAACAGTTTCTCCATTGATTGAGGAAGTTATCCTTTGATTAAAGGAGATTAGGATGAGTTCTACTTTGAGTTGTAATTAGTTAGCTCAGTTAACTGAGTTAAGTCCAATTAGATTAGTTCCAACAGTTTGTGGAATTAATTGTGAGTTCAATTAGTTAATGCATGCATGCATGTAATTGCTGCCCTTTAGATAACTAAATATTCTCTCATAAATAACTCATGCATGTCAGTTCAGTCAGAGACCCAGTTGAGATTAGAGGAAGGGACAGCGTACTATCAGTTGGAGGATTTTTTCCTATAGAGGAAACTCATCCATGCAGAAGGAATTATCTCCTTCAGGACTGTGCAGTTACTATTGAGTTTACTGTTTTGTGTGAGAGGTGAATTCACACAGGTGGCAACATTGAACCCCAGGAGAAACTGCACAAGGAAATAGGAGGCTTGGAGGGTAGAGGAGAAGGTTTGTGAGAAGCCTTTGACTGTCTATGAGCAGCAGAGGGATTGTACTGAGAACTAGAGAGCTTGTGAGCTAAAGCTTTGTGTAACCCGGACATATTTCCACTTGAATGATACTACAGAGATCGGGGTTTTTAGCTGAGCCTTTCCCCAGATTATTCTTCTGTGTTCATGTGTGATTGCTTTCTCATTCTCAGTTATATGTGTTCTATTTGATCTTGCTCAAAATTGATTAAGCTTCCACAAGTTTGTTGTAGAAGTAGATCTTGTATTTTGCTTTAGTATATAGCATAATTTGTTGATATACAATGGGAAATTCTACATGGTATCGGAGCAAAGGTGATCAAAGCGAAGAACAGTATACAAGAAGGGAGAAGTTCAAAGTTTGAGGTTCCTGAATATAGAAATCGAGTTCTTATCACATCTCAATTTCACCAATGGCGTTCAACGGTTTAAGACTCGAGTATGCCCTTGATGGCAGCTCAAATTATATAGCCTGGAAGGATCGCATGGAAGCAGTATTAGAGGATAACAGTCTAAAGGACTTCATTGATCAAGAAGTCCCCAAGCCGGCAGTGGCTAATGCTACAGAATTGGCGGAATGGAAGAAATGTGTGGCTAGAGCAAGGAGAATCCTTCTGGAGGGAGTTCGAGACCACATAGTCTCGAGTCTCCATGGGAAGGAGACATCGTTTTTGATGTGGAAAACATTGAAAGATCTATATCAGAACAACAACAATCAAAGGAAGCTGGCACTGAAAGACAAGCTTCAGAAAATCAAGTGTGAAAAGGGCGACACGATCTCTACATATCTGAACAAGCTCACCACCTGCAGGGATGAGCTTGGAAGTGTAGGGATCACGACAGTTGATGATGACATGGTGAGTCTTGCGCTCCTCAGTCTTCCTAAGAGCTAGCATAGCTACCAAGACTCGGTCAATGGAAGAGAAAAACTACCAGATTGGGAACGACTTTGGTCGAATCTGATGCAGGAGGAGATAAGAAGAAGCACCAGAGATGGTTCTTCATCCAAGGAGGATGAATAAAATTGTGCCTTAGCGAGTAAGGCAAAGAAATGGAAGGAGAAGGCTTCTCATCCCAAATGGAGTTCTTCCCATGGTGGGAAGAAGTTTGACAAATCAAAAGTGCGATGCTTTCATTGTCATGAGGTGGGCCATTTTGCAACAAATTGTCCATTGAAGAAATCCAAGATGGGATCCAAGGAAGGATCTAAAGGTGAGGCATTGGCCTCACAGTTCAAGTTGGATTTCACCCTCTTCGCATGCATGGTTTCATCCACGGTAGGATGTGGTTGGTTTCTTGACAGTGGAGCTTCATTCCACATGACCGACGATAAGAGTTTGTTCAGTACCTTGGAGGAGAAAGATATCTAGATACTCATAGTGATGGGTAATGATGAAAAGTACAGTGTCTCAAGAGTAGGCACAGTTGTTTTTCAGAGGGAGCATGGAGCTCGCATTACCTTGACTAATGTGAAGTATGTGCCAGGACTAAATAAAAACTTGGTATCAATCGCAATGCTGGAAGACAAAGGCTATGATGTAGTCTTCAGTAAGGGAAAGGTTTTCCTTAGAGATGTCACCACGAGACAGGTGAAGCATATTGGTTCACAAGTCAACCTGTATGCTCTTGAGGTTCAAGATGCATGCAAAGTCTTGAGGAGCAAGGAAACTATTGGAGACTTGGTGGTTGAGAGGGAGAGTACATTATCTCTCAACATGTAGTGCCGGAAGAAGTCTCAGAAAATTGTGGAGGAGCCACAATTGGTGAACCAGCTTCAGGAGGTTGTGGAGTAGCCACAACTGTAGAAGCTGAGAGGAGATTGAGTGGAGGCATCCACTTATGCAGAGACCTCCAGTGGGGGGAAATTTCGAGCCAAGTGGGTAGAGGGATCACATGCATCCATACCTCTAGGTAGGAGGTGGGGCGATGTGGAGTGACAGTCCCAAGAAGGCTAGAATAGGGGCAAGATCATTGAGGTACCCAACCTCTTTGATTAGACCTTGCTACAGGAGCCCCGATGAGGAGTAGCAGGATTGGCTGAGTGGGTAGAGGCATATGCGGATGGAGCGGCAGAGAGAGCTACAGTGCAGGAATCCCAAGACAGTGTAGAGCTAGCAGGCTGCAACAATGCGAGAGGCACAGGAGTGTTGCACCAATGTAGGATGGCACAGAGAGGTGTGCAATAGTGCGAGATGCATGGAGTGTTGTAGCAGCTCAGAGGTCATAGAGGGAGCACTTGTCAGCAGCAGAGGGAGCTTCAACATTAGAGGGTGTTTCTAGCCCAACAGGGAGGTCAGTTGGGAGATTTTTTTTGTTTCTATAGTTTTTGGAGCAACAACACTTGGGAGAAGTCTTGCATGCAGAAAATTCCAAAGGTTCAGGATCGGGTTCGAGTTGAATGTCTTTTTTGTTGAGAGGGAGTGTTGGAAATAGCAACAAGAAATGCTAAAAATATGATTGCTATAAATAACATTTCAGGTACCAGTGTTGGACATAGCAACAAGGAATGAAAAATGGAAGTGCTAAAAATAGCTTTGCTATAAATAGCATTTTGGGATACCTTCCTATTTTAGTTAGTCCCTAAACTAAAATAGAGAAGTAAAATTCGAATTTGATCTTAGCATTTGTTTGTAAAATAATTAATTAATTCATATTGAGCTAATTAGTTGTAGGAAATCAAACATGAAGTCTATGTGAAGACATGCAACAGTTTCTCCATTGATTGAGGAAGTTATCCCTTGATTAAAGGAGATCAGGATGAGTTCTACTTTGAGTTGTAATTAGTTAGTTCAGTTAATTGAGTTAAGTCTAGTTAGATTAATTCCAACGGTTTGTGGAATTAATTGTGAGTTTAGTAGTTAATGCATGCGTGCATGTAACTACTGCACTTCAGATAACTGAATATTCTCTCATAAATAACTCATGTATGTCAGTTCAGTCAAAGACCCAGTTGAGATCAGAGGAAGGGATAGTGTACTATTAGTTGGAGGATTTTTCCTATATAGGAAACTCATACATGCAGAAGGAATTATCTCCTTCGGGACTCTGCAGTTACTATAAAGTTTAATGTGTTGTGTGAGAGGTGAATTCACACAGGTGGCAACATTGGACCCCAGGAGAAACTGCACAAGGAAATAGGAGGCTTGGAGGGCAGAGGAGAAGGTTTGTGAGAAGCCTTTGATTGTCTATGAGCAACAAAGGGATTGTACTGAGATCTGGATAGCTTGTGAGCTAAATCTTTGTGTAATCCAGACATATTTCCACTTGTATGATATTACAGAGATCGGGGTTTTTAGCTGAGGCTTTCCCCAGAGTATTCTTCTGTGTTCATGTGTGATTGCTTTCTCATTCTCAGTTATATGTGTTCTATTTGATCTTGCTCAAAATTGATTAAGATTCCGCAAGTTTGTTGTAGAAGTAGATCTTGTATTTTGCTTTAGTATATTGCATAATCTATTGATCTACAGTGGGAAATTCTACAAAAGGTTCTCCATTCAGCTTTGCGAGCTCAACTGCGCCTCCATCTGTAATATCTTTGATAACATATGACCCAAGATAGTGCATCTTAAATTCCCACAGAAACTTAGTGAAATTGCTATCATATAGTAAGACCAGATCATTTACCTTGAACTTGCGCAGCCTGATATGTCGATCATGCCAGGCTTTTTCACATTCCTTCTATACTTGCTGAAGGAATTTGTCTAAGAATCTGTCTTCTTCAAGATCCATTAGCTACGCAAGTCGTTCTTCCAAGGCTTCACAATCTGCCATACCTATGAGAGATGTTATGTGTAGACTAGGCATGATATATTCCATAGGCATCACAACTTCTACACCATAGACCAATCTAAAAGGTGTCTGACCTGTCAGCTTTTTGCAAGTAGTCCTGTATGCCCATAGCACTACAGGTACGTGCACATCCCAGTCATTCTGTTGTGCGTTGCAAATATTCGTCAGCGTGTTCTCCAAGATCTTATTAAAGGCCTCAACTGTTCCATTAGCCTGAGGATGATACAGTGTGCTCTTCTAATGATAAACCTGGAACTCTTTAGTCAACGCGCTGATCATTTTGTTTAGGAAGTGTGTACCCCGATCACTCATCAACACTTTTGGGCAGCCAAATCTAGTTAACACATACTCAAACAAGAACTTCATTGTTATAGCCCCTGTACAATCCTTTACCAGTTGTGCCTTCGCCCATCTGGTTAGATACTTCGTCGTGGTGATGATATAGTGCGCACCTGTCTTCTTTCCTGGGGGCTGAATTGGTCCAACAAAATTAATTGCCCATTTTTCAAATGGCTACAATGATACTTGAGGATTTAGTGGAAACTCATCCCTCTGTGATGGTCTGCTCGTTCGTTGACATGCATTGCATGCCCTACAATATGCTTTAGAATCTTTATGCAACGTAGGCCACCACAGCCCTGCGCACAAAATCTTCTACGTTGTCGATTTTCCTGCATAATTTCCTCCTGTAGCCCCTCCATGAGCTTCAACAAGGATGCTATTCCGTTCAAAATCTGGCACATACCATTACAATATCTCGTCTACACCCATCTTATACAATTGTCCTGCAATCACTGAGAAATCCGTCGTGCACACTACTAGTTCCTTCTTCTGCTAACTAGTATACCCCTCTGGTGACGTCCCTGTAGTCAAAAAGTGGATAATATCTGCAAAGTGGTTATCTGCTATGCGCACCGCGAAGAGCTGTGCATTAGGAAACCCTTCCTCCAAATTAGTAGGCTCCTCTCCTATCTTGATCCACGAAAGATGATCAAGTCCTGCATTAAACCTACTTGGCTTCACAATCACCTCGAAGTCATATTCCTGGAATAACACCAACCATCAACAAATCTTACCCCCCAACATAGGCTTATTGACTAGGGATTTCAAGACAGAATGATCTATGTACATTTTGAAATGTCTTCCCAACAAGTAGTGCTTGAGCTTTTGAAGTGCGTACACCATGGCAAATCCTTCACGCTCTATGGCTGAGTAGTTCTTCTCGGTCTTTGATAATTTCCTTGTCATGAAGGCTATAGGTTGTTTTATCTCTCCCTCACTGACTTGTGTTAGTACTGCTCCCAACGCAATGCAAGAGGCATCGACATGTACATGGAATTCCTTTTTCCAATACAGGAAGACCAAAATCTGCGTGGTGACCATTTTCTCCTTCAATACATCCAAACTACGCTGACTTTCTTCATCCTAACAAAATGTAGCGTCCTTCTTTAGCATTTTCTCCATGGGCGCGGTAATCTGAGCATAAGCCTTGATGAATTTTCTGTAATATCCTGTATGCCCAAGGGTTGCGCACAACTGCATGACACTTCTTGGGGCTTCCAAATTCACTATCACTACGATATTGGTAGGGTCCACCATCATCCCTTGCTTGCACACTACATGACCCAACAAGATCCAAAGGGGACACAAAATAGACACTTCTTCAGGTTCAACGCGATCTGGTATCTGCGGCACATATCCAACATCAGGCACAGACTTGCTACATGGCACTTCACTAAGCCAAACACCGTCCAGTCATCAAAATACACCTCCAATAACTTATGGATGAACTCCTTAAATGCTACTATAACTATGCGAGAGAATATCACGGGCGCATTCTTGAGTCCAACGGCATGACGATATACTAAAAACAACCCCATTCAGTCGCGAAGGTTGTTTTTCTCCTATCTTCTGGCGCGATCTTAATCTGATGGTACCCCAAGAATCCATTAGTGAATGAGTAGGCCTCCTACCCTCCAACGTTGTCCAATACCTCATCAGTAAACGGTGTTGGAAAAGGATCATGGACAAAGGCATCATTAAGCTTCCTTAGGTCTATGCAAATCCTTATTTCTCCTTTCTGCTTCTTCTCTTGAACCACCATTGGGCTCACCCAATCAGATTCTTCCACTGGTTCGTTGATGCTTGCTTATAACATCTTATCCAACTCCAAGCAGACCTTTTCCTTGTATTTGGGATCAAGGCAATATGACCTCTACTTAATGGGCTTCGCATCCAATTTCAATGTGATTTTCATCACACCCAAGTCACCTATGATTCCTTTCATGTCTAAAAATTTGGTAGGAAAAAGATCCTGGTACTCACGGAGTAACTCTGCAAATTTATCCACTGTGGCATCATCCCAGTAGTCCCCAATCTTCACAAATTTTGGCCCTGCTTCAGTACCAATATTTACTTGCTTGGTTTTCAATGGTGCGGTGATATCTGGGTTCTCTATTTGCGGACCTTCGATCGCGTGATGGCCTTCTGCCTCTGGAATGTTGATATTTCTTTGATATTCATCCTCCCCCTCAGTAGTCACATTATAGCATTCCAGCGCATGGCACAACTAGGTGCTCCAGTCCGGTTGAACCAACTCCAAAGGATCCTGCAGAATTCTGAAGATTGCTGCCTTGATCTCCTGCAGAGCTTCGTCAATGCATTCGAACCCATCTTGAAAACTGAAGGCCATTAGGAATCCTTCCCTTAATATATCCCAATCCCTGGTGCCATGGCAGAGCTTCGTTTCCAGGTACCAATTCATAGGAATTGATCCAAATTATGACATAATAAGTGCACCCACTTTGGCTACATCTTTGTTCCATAAACTTTAGTCCTCTTTGCTAAGTCATCGTGTGGATCATTTCTCCCATCGTACTTCTCAGTCAGTCGCATTTTAGGACAACCAAATCGCAACCTCATCATCCTTCTGTAATATCTCCATTCATCGAAGTTGTCCTTGTGCGTACCCCGCCATTGTGCGGGTGTAGCGCGCAGTGCCAAATCCAGTGCTTGGAAGTGATTATCCTCAGGGACTTCTCATTCTAAGGCATCCAAAAACTTATCTACGTCATTTAAACCATCATAATAAGGTAAATTTCTTAACTCTGATGGCACGCAACATAGCGCTTTAATCATCATATTGCAACGTAGCGTAGATACTTCATGCAAACTATTCTACCAATGCTCTAGTTCTTCATCTGAATCTGAGGTACAGGAACTTTCCCAGTCCCATGCAATCTGTCCATCAGCTATTGGATTAATCCAGTCTTGATCTCGTACAGTTATTTTGTAGATCTAATCCAAGTCATCATCACTTTCTTCATAGTCACGAATTGGTTCAGTATAGCGTGGTCCTTCCGCAGGGTCCAACAGTACTACAACCCGAAGCGATTTCCTTTTGAACGACATTGTTCTTTTCTTCAAGTTGATGACTCCATTCATATCAATGGCCCAGTCAATTCCAAGGAGCGCAAGGTATGGATTTTTGTCGTCCACAATTTCTATTACTTCAAAATCAGCTAGTGCGCTCACGCCGTCTATATCCATTGTTACCCCATGTAATCGTCCAATCAGGATGATCTTCTACTGGTTTTCCATCCTTAGATGGATCAGAGACCACTGCAACGTAGGTCTCCCCATTCTCTCCCATGTCTGTTTCGGAAAAACATTCGCGTTAGAACCCACATCTAGAATAACCTGGTCCATCTCATAATCTCCTATCTATGCAGTGAGCCTCATCTTGCACCCTGTTCTTGCCTTATGTTTGCCAATTTTTCTTACTACACAGTGTCCATCAAGAGCATTTTCTTTACTAGCACACTTGTTTATCGACTCTTGCAGACCTTTCATAGCCTTGCTATCGCACAGAAGTTTCATGTAAGTTTCCAAGAATGTGGTAATTACAGAGGGGTCAACCGCTATAGGCACGCTAGTCTCTGGTACTTTACTTTGGATTCCTAAGGACAACAAAGCTTTTCTTGGCTTCCATAAATGTTTCCTTCACTTGCGCCAGATCAAAACCAACTTCCTTCTCTGGAGCCTTGCGAACCCATCTATCTTCCTTAATTTGTTTTCCCTTATCATGCCCAGTTGTTACTCCGCTTCTCAGCATGATATTCACATTCAGATATTCCTCACAGGGCTTGACTCGCATCATTCATAAGTTCTTCATAGGTTGTTGAGGCTGCACCTTCTTCTCCTGCATCTTAGCGATCAACACATGGAATTCTTCTATAGTGTGGTCAAACTAGCTGCAGTATTGACATGACGGGCGTGTCTGATTCTGACACTCCTGCGCATAGTGCCCTGGTGTCCCACAGTTATAGAAAATAACCTATCCGTGACCTCTACCAAGTCCTCCTCCTCCTCAGCCCTGTCCTCTTCCTTGATAACCTCCACGCGCTCCTCCTGCGCCCTGATCTGGAGGCTGAGTTTCTGCTTGCATTCGGTAGGTAGGCATTCTTTCCATCATCAGCTCGTAGCTATGACAGTGGTGCTCATCATGGCCCACCGATTTGCAGAAATCTCAGAATAATTATTGTGGTGTTTGAATGAACTTTTGTAGCAAATGAAAATTATCCATTACGTGTTTTTCATCCACCTGGAAAATAGCGCACCATAACGCGGGTCCCACACTCGGTCTTACTGGAGCTTCCTACCTTAGGGGAATCGGTCCCCCTCCTGTAATATAATTTACGAAGATAGGGAAGTGGTCTTTATCATGCCCTTGGCTCTTACACTTGAGGCACCAGACTTCCTCGTGCACCTCTAGCCTAGCCTCCTTCTTTTTTTTCAAGCTCTACAATTCCAAGTAGAGGTTCTAAACTGCCAGTGAATCTACTGGACTCCCAAAGTCGCATCCTGAATAGGTGTCTCATGCAATCTCATCACGATTTCCAGGGCTTCCACCTAAGTTCCTATCTTCTGCTGTGACAAAGCAATCCTCAGGTGGGGCAGAAGCGAGGCTATAAACCACTCGTGGTGCTGACCATCTGTGAGTTGCATATTAGCTTCGCAGATCACACATTTCAGCCTTTGATCTAACTCCCAAGGCATCTCACCAGCCCTCATCATGATTTTCTTTAATCCAACAACTCACTACAAGTCGGACTTAGGCTTACTAAACTTCTTGTTTAAAGCATCCTTAGTATCTGCTAGCGTTGCTAAAGGATGAACTGCAGAGTACTTAATATACCACGTCAACGCGTGATCTTACAGAGCAGTAACCAAGTGTGCCTTCTTTATGTTGTCATTAGTGATATGTTGCACGGTCCACATAGCATTCGCAACAAACCAAAACTGATATGTATCTTCGCTCCCTATACCCTTGAAAATCGGCAGCTTTATTGAGTACGACATGCTAAACGGTGGTGGTGGTGGCGGTGGTGTGGACGAAGGTGTACGCTATGGAGGTGAGGGTGGAGGTGGAGTGGATGGATGATGTATCCGCAGAAAACCCTATCTTATCAGCTAGACCGCACTCTGCGTTCAAGCTTGTGTCGTTCCTTTAGCGTTGCTCGAAGGAGGTTCAATCAATGGGCTATATTCAGGGCCTGCATTGTCTCGATTTCTCAAGATCCGTCCACTTCGTGTAGATACAAACATCAAGGAAATGACATAACCCGTTTCTCACATAAGAGCATCTTAATCCAGGTATTCAAAGATCTCAAATACTTACCTCGTGGTCCCTTGAAGAAGCACCACTCTGCTTCACTGTAGCTGACTAAGGTATCAACTGCAAAATCTGTAACAAATCCTCCTATAATTTGATCAAGCCAGTGGTCAACATCATGCACGATATTGTCTTCATATGCTTCCAACCTCCGCACTAGCTCCGGATTCCACACTATTGGACCGTCAATCCTCCACCTTCCTTAGTCGTCTGCCAACTTAGCTATCCACTCATATAGTTCGGTCAGGAAGGTGCAGAAGAAAATTTCGTGTATTTTAGTGCACAAATATTTGTCCAACCATTTCTCCATTGATAGGTGTAGATTCATATTCTCTTGCGTCGCAAATTCGTGAATCTGCCTATCCAACCACTTCTCAATTTCCTTCTTGGTCAGATTCCAGTGATGCGACATTACACATCTCCTTGTGCAGATCTTGGTCTCGGCAACGAAACCATTTGTTGGCTTAGTGAGTCCTAACCCAAGTTCAGAGTTAATTGCACCAAAAAAAACCCTACACTACCGACCCTTTCGACATCAACCCATGTAGCGTAGGCTAAAATTTGACCCAAAGTGGTGTGGGGGTATGATGGAACCAAGTTTTTGCATCCAGAGATCAATGTGATGTATTCTATTGCCCTAGATCTTCCTTCGCATAGATCTATAAGCCCCTAGGGCTCGGTACTGCAACTTCCTTTAAATAGCCTTTAAACCTTCGCGAAGGTCTACGATAGGTATTTGCGGACCCTTAATAGATGAATCATCTACTTACATGCACCATAAGACAACCATAGATCTTAGTTCGCACAGATATACTTAAGTATTCAATAAACATAACATAATGTATTATAATCTTCGCGTAAGTACCTAACATGCCTTGTGTATAGTTAATAAGACTTATCCAATAGAGTCATGCATCAATACATCATTATTTCATAAAGACATTATTCCATTACATCATATATCACAAACATAAATAACAGAAGTAGACAAATAAACACATGAATTTCTTCAACAATTTTCTTTATTAATCTCCAATATGACGTTACAGACTCAAAACTTCCCTATGCACTCAGCTGCAGGGGTCTGCACACTCAGTTGTGGACTCTACTCTAGGCCTCTGTGCACTCAGTTGCGGAGCCTTTTCCCTTCTATCTACTTGTTGTTTACTTTCCCTTTCCTCAGATGTAGACATAAGCATCTCTCTCTATCTCTTATCTCCCTTGGACTCTCTAAGACACACCTATTTATAGCTTTTTACATACAATCCCATGGTCCGCGGACCATGGGTGGATCTCAAAACTGACTCAACTTTACATAACCAAGGGGCTAAAACCCTTTTTGACTTCTAACTATATACGTGCTCCGCATCCACAAATTGTGAATACTTTACATATCTTTATCAAAACTTGGGTTTTTAACACCAAAACTGACCCAGGGGACCCCATCCCAACATTCGTCTTACTATTTCATTTGAGGTCATATTTGTAAGTATTAGTCTTGTTTTCATTAGTGTCATGGTCTAAAGGGGTTTTTTTGTACAAAGAGGCCAAATTTTTCAAAGTGTCATTGTAACTATGTTGAGTCAAAAAATATTTTTTTTTCCATAATTTGAACTATAAGGTCACAAGGAGTCATGATTTGAATTGGAAATCATGAGGGGTCATTTGTCATTATAGAGGAGTCTAGGGCTCATATCATCAAACCTTGAGTATCATAAGTGGGTCACCTAAGTTTAGAGGTTAAGTCTACATCAAAGCAATCATGAGATGGATTAGGCACATATTTGGAGGTTGTGGTGAGTCAGTTTGAATATCATTTCAATGACAGGTTATGATTTCAGTGGGAAGATAACGGTCACAAGAAAAATCCTTTTCATTTTCCCCAGATGTTGCGTTTTCTAGGAGGTGTTGCGTATTCATAATTTCCATTCCCAATCACGATTATCATCATCATTTCCACTCTAGGCCATTTTGCAAGATTATTTGAACTTTCCTCTTCATTCCACATCGCTTAGGCCTTCTCCATTTCTTTCAGAAGTTGTGGTATGCTTGTTTTAATTCACTGCGAAAGGGAGGAAGTGCGCTAAAAATCCACACAACGTTGTAATTCTCGCATAATAGTGGTTAATTCTCCTTCACATGTGAAAATCCAATTTTATCCTTGTCCCTTAACATTGAATGAATCCTCAAATGCATGTATGAACCAACAAAAAATCATAGAAAACCTGCAAAAGAAAAAACTCATCTTCGCTGCCTTTTTGGGTGTGGAAATGAATGTTTGGTATTTTTCATGAAGAAAGGTTTGAAAGGGGTCTCCATCTTGGTTATTATTATGTCAGAATCATGAAAAGGGTGTGCATCTTGTTCGAGGACATCACTGTTGATCAAAACCTATAGAGGACAGGTAGCACTACATTTTTTATGAAAGTTAAATTTAGGGAGTTGGGGGATTTGTGAGATAAAATAAATTTTCTAAGGAGTAATTTGATGTTGTCTAGGCCTTTTAACGCCTGCTAAAGTCATCAAGCAACTCAGGGAGTGAAGGGAGGTATCTCAGCCATGGAGCAATGTGCTTTTGCTCTGTCTTTTCATACAATCACCATATTTTCACCATGTCTCTTAGACCCTATACCCATTTCCCCTCAAATTTGTAGAGTAGATGTATGGGGGTGTGATGAATAAACTCAATCAATTTCAGCCCAAAATGCTTCAAGGTTTTTGAGAAACAAACTATTGTCACCTACATCCATTTTCGGATTTCTCAAGCTCCATGAGTCTGATTTACCTCAAATTTGGTGTGGAGAAGAGTTATTATGATATTAACTTTATGTACAAATTTAAGCTCAATGTGAGTCACCGTTTATGAGATATTAAATAAATATATGTCACGTTGCCAAAGTTGACAGTTTTGCTGCAAAAGTGGGGGATAGTCCAAAAGGAGGTCTGCAAGCACTTTGAATCTTATCTAATAGGTTCAGTACCATCATAAAGGTATTTGAAGCATGCCTATTTTCTCTATTTTGACAGAGGAAGGCTGGAAGCATACAGAACATGGAGGGCTACTTTAATTTGCTGCAAATCTAGCTAATGCGCTGCAAGTCTGGAAGGTCATCACCATTTCATTTCAAATTTCGATTTTTTGGCTTCTAAAAGTAGTTTAGATCATGTGGATAGGTGGATTATTGTCTTAGGAGGTGTAGTTAATGTTTATTCTCAAATACTCCAATTTGATGATGCATTAGGAAAGTTATAATAAATAGGTCAAAGGTAGTTTCCTAATACCTAGGAAAGTGGTTTTGTTTGCTATTTTCATGTAATTAGGTTTATCTATTAGGGGAATAGGTGGAATTCTACCCCCTTAGACATAGGAAGAGAATATTGTATATAATTCATGAATTTGAATGTAGAAAGGGTTGGTTGTTGGTTAGATCAAAGAAGAAAGACTTTTGTGCATTGTATTTTTCTGAAAGATTTGTCAGTGAATGAATGGAATAAAAGGTGATTTGCAAGGATTCTTGTGTCAGAATTTTGGTTTTTTGTGCTCCTTTGATCTTGTGAGTTATCTTGTGTGTTTAGATCCCTTAAATGTGTATCTTCTTGATTGGAAAAAACCAGATGTTTGATTCAAAATTCATCTTAATGGTGCTTTGTTTTATTTTTCCAAGTAACTTATCAATGCTTTTAGCGTAAAGCAACATTTTAGAATTCATCCATGGTTTGATGTTGTAATGTGTTGTAAAAAATTCACCCCCTACAATAATTTGATCTAGATTCCACCACCAAATCTTCCTACCTTTCCCCTAGGGAGAAACCCTCTCTGTTTCCATCATATCACTCGACAAAAAGTTGGTTTGACATGACTCCATGCCCAATGGATCTGTCTCTTTTCTCATCAACAAACCTTTAAAAATTCAAACCTTGTTGACCTTATTACCTAGACTAATATCATATTTGTTGAGTAACCTAAGTGAGAGAGCCCTCTTCAGGCTAGAAGCGCTAAATTCTTGCCTAGAAGTGGTTTTTTGTTACCTCTGGAATTTCTTTCCTCAGCCTAGGGAAATTTACAGAGTGCTAACACTTTGGACCAAATCCAAATATATGCCCTGGAAGTTGAAGTGAATTTCACCTCCACTAGAAAATGGAAAGGGAAATTTGAATATGGTGACAGGAGGAGAGGAAAGGAAGAATCCATTTCTTGAAGCCATGCAAAGGAAACTCAAGAACATAGAGGATATGAGCAAGCTAATAAGGAATTTTCCTAACAAACTGGTAAAACTAGAGTTGGAGAACAAAAAACCTCCTTGAAAAATTCAACCAAAACCTAACAAAAGTTTTAAGCTGTGATACAGGAGGCCACCCTTGCAGCTCTTGCAAAGGGAGAGAAAGGATCAAAAAGATCATATTCAACCTCCTTTGTATTTAGAAGAAGATCCTAAGTAGATGGTCAAAGAAAATCATTCTCTTCTCTCTTAGAGGGAGAAAAAGAAGTAGAAGCACTTGAAGGAGAAGGGGATGATATGGATGACCCACTGGATGATGATGAGATAAATAATTATTGCAAACAGTTTTCTGACTTCATGCAAGCCCAGTTACATATGAAATATGATCTCAGGTCATCTAGGAAAAGGTCTACGGGGAAAGATCGGAATGAATATACTCTTCATCCGAGTTATCCTAATCCAGCAAATAAAGGGAGGAAACCACTTAACCTTATCTCACCAACTGAAAAGGAATCCTCCAATCCTATTCCGAATGAGTCTAGAGCCTCCAAAGTAGATAAATTTTCCCCACTGATAAATCCAATTTGCAAAGAGAACAAAGAACCTGTCGAGTCTACTAAAATTAATAAGAATCCATCTACCTTTAGTCTTAAAAAAGACTTGGAGAAAGTCAAAATATCAATGTCCCTTTGACTGAATTATTGAAACAACCTAGTTAATATCAAGTGTCTTAGTTTATGAGTTCACCCACCACTAGCCCCATGTAACACAACCTTAATGTGCAGGAAGTGAGGCCCATGGTTTTTTTTGGACCCCATGTGGAGGAGCAGGACTCTTCCATTGCCCCATTATATGTCACCTCGGTAATTCATGACCTGCTACTACATAATTGTATGCTTGATTCAAGAGCATCTCATAACTTAATTCCATAATATGTGATGGAGTAGTTGGGACCGCAGATAACAAAAGCGTACAAACATCTATACTCCTTTGATTTGAAAAGAGTTAATTGCCTCGGTATGATCAAATATCTAGTGGTAAATTTGGCTCAAATATGAGTAAAAAGTGTAGTAATGGATATTTTAGTTACTGACATCCTTGCAATATTTGGTATGCTTTTGTCAGATCATGGGGAATGAAAATTGGGGGGTCCATTAAGATGGATTTAAGATATGCTACCATTCCTATGTTTGGTGGAGAGGAGCATCGATTATACTAGGAATCTAGATTCATGAAGATAGTTACAAAGGAAGAGTGTTCAAACAATGCTCCTTTGAATAGTAAAGATAAATATTTCTCTTGTCTACTACTAGAAGAAGATGATAAATTATAAGAGACACTCAGGTCGAATGTTTTGCTCCACCAAGTAAAAAAACATTGGAACATGACAAGGTATGGAAATTGTATTTTTATGGTGCTTATTCTAAGGAAGGAAATGGGGTAGGTGTGTTATTGGTATCTCCAGAAGGTAGCTTCATCCCTCTCTCTTTTAAGTTGGAGTTTGAGGCCAAAAACAATGTTGCTAAATATAAAGATTTTTTGTTGGGGCTACAAGATGATAAAAACCTTAACATCAAGTGCTTGACTGTGTTTGGGGATTCAGAGCTGGTGGTGAAGAAAATAAAAAATCAATGCCAAACCAAGCATCCAAGATTGAAGTCCTACAAAAATGAAGTATGGGATTTGGTTGAAAAAAATTCCTAGCCTTCAATATTCAATTCTTGCCCAGAGAATGAAATCCGATGGCTCATTCTTTGGCAATTACCTCTAGTAATTTGAGATCCCCTCGAAACCCCTTTCTTAGATATGAAGTCGAGGTCAGGTACAGGCCTCGAGTACTAGACAATGTGAGGTACTGGTAGTTGTTTGAGCATGAAGAATAGATCAAGCGCTTCATGGAAGTTGTTGGGGAGTTCTAAAACTCAGTGATTTATCAGGAGGATGAAAATACGATATAGGAACAACAAGCCAGTTGGGAAGGATCTATTGTTGGTCACAAAATATTGCAACTAAAAGGAAATATCATCCCCAGAGGGTTGGTTCAATTGGAAAGGCTCTTCAACTCAAGTGATGTGGTTGTTAACCCAGTGGAACAAGAACTTGAGGAGGAGGTGGAAGATTGTACTATTAGCACTGAAGAAGATCCTAGAATCATCAAATTAGCTAAAGGAGTTCCTAGGGAATACAAAAAGGTACCTGAAACTTTTCAAGGAGTACATGGATGTGTTTTCTTGTTCATATGATGATTTGAAGGCTTCTTATCCTGGTGTCATACAACACGATATTCCTCTAAGGATTGGGGTGAAGCCATATAAACAGAAGCTCAGGAAAATTGATCCCCTGTTACTTCCACCAATTGAAAAGGAGGTGAAGAAACTATTACAGGCTATGATTATTATTCCTTTGAGTTACTCAGATTGGATAGCAAATTTATTTCTTCTCAAGAATAAGGATGGGGAATAAGGCTATGTGTAGATTTCAGGAATCTGAATAAGGACTCACTGAAAGATAACTACCCTTTTCCTAAAATGGATTATATTTTGCAGAAAGTGGTAGGGTCTACCCGAATGTCCATGATGGATGGTTTCACTGGATACAACCAAATAATTGTACACCATGAGGATTAGAAGAAAACGAGTTTTACTACACCATGGAGAACATTTATGCATGCTAGAATGCCTTTCAAACTCATAAATGCTAGAGATACTTTGCAAAGAGCGATGTATATAATGTTTGTTGGAGAGCATGATAAATTTGTAGTGATCTATCTAGATGACATAAATATTTTCTCTAAATCATACGAAGAGCACCTCAATCACTTACAACTCACTTTTGAAAAATGCAGAAGGTATGGTCTGTCCTTAAACCCCAAGAAATCATTGTTTGCTTAAAGTGAAGGGAAGTTATTGGGCCACATTGTGGAAAAGGGAGTGAATATTGATATGAAAGGGTGGAGGATATTAATGATATTTTGTCACCAATGAATAGAAGAGAAATTTAGGTTTTCTTGGGAAGGATAAATATTCTAAGAAGATTTATACCAAACTATGCTGAAATTATCAAAGAAATCGCAGAAATGTTGAAGAAGGATAAGGAAGTCAAGTGGACTAAAGAAGCTTAGGATTCATTCTACAGAATTAAAAAATATTCTACAGAATCCCCAGTCTTAGCTAGCCCAGACTATCTATAACACCCTCCTCCCACAACTAACCAAGTAACTGACCAACCGAGGTAAACATGTGATGAGAAGTTACTATGATATGATTTGACTCCCTATGTGTCAGTTAAGGAAGTGGAATCAATTAAAACATACCATACAGACCTTCAACGTCAGCAAAAGAACACCAGGAGCCATCCCAACCACTCAAGTAACCAGCCCTTAGGTCCCACTGAGAATTTTGACCATTAAACCCTCGTACGCTCCCCTGACATGGACAAGAATGTGTCCAGGAGGCTCCAGACACTCCCACAACATGGGTATGCATGAATCTGGGGACTTTTCTCCTCAAACTGGTGTCTGTGACTCTAGGATTTGTGCCACTTTTTGAGGCCCAGAGCCGAGGCCATTGCCCAGAACTCAATGACAGGTTCATAAATTAATTATCACAACAGAATAATGATACATCTACAAAAACATTGAAAAGGGCTAGACTAGACTCCTACTAGCCATGACAGGAATTTTGTCAAACATGTCACAAATATGAAAGTTACTGGTCTTAGCATCAGAACTTAGCATAGGTGTTACAAATCCATTTGGGCACATCAACCCCAACTTATAGATCAGTACTATTAGGGCCCATCAAACCCTAATTCAGTTGTTACATGCCCTAAATGAAGTCAACCATCAGAATCCCTCCTTCCTAAGAGATTCCATGACTGAAATCATCCAAAAACTGCCTCTTAGAAGATCAGCATAGGCAGGCCTTCATTAGGGTGCACTACAATGCAGTCTAGTACACTGTCTGGGTGCTATGCAGCGCACTTGAGCCCTCTTTGGCTTGCGCTGGGCGAATTTGAGTGAAATTTCATTAGGGTTTGGGAATATTCTTATGCATTGGGTACATCTAGAAGCTTCCCAAGTTTATCTACTCCTTTGAGCTCGAATTTGGATGACGTAGGTAGTTAAGGAACATTAATCCCTTTATCCCTTCCTCCATGGAACTAAATTCTAAGTTTGGGAGGGAATTCATTATCACCATTTATGGCATAACTTCCTTCATTCACCTATAAAAAGACCACTCATCTAAGTGATCAGGGGAAGGAAATCATTGAATTATAGGGAGATGTTGTTAGTATGAGACTTGAGTTGCTTTCAAGTATTGTAATGATGTCAAAATGTCTTGCTTGTTATGAGGAGAGGATGGGATTGAAATGGAGGAGTGATACTAAATCAAGCAAATTGGGTTGTAACTCTTCCTTTTATTAATAAAGTGTTCAAAGCTTTTTCCATATGTTTGTATTGTCCATTAATGCTTTCATATGTGTATTATGAACTTGATTCCATTCTATGTTTAATCAATAGATCATTATCATATGCTTTGATCGGTTTTTGTCTTCTGTCTGTGTGTAGGTATTTTTCAAGCGGATTAAGTACGGAAAGGAGCGACAGAATTGGTCAAGGGAGATAAGGAGTAAGCAAAAGCTACAAGTAGGCTTCTTTACTGTCTTATTTAATCTATTGGTTATAGAAAAGGTAGAGAATGCTTTGCACTATTGTTCTAGACTTAACTACTAGTCTAGGGGTTTAAATGTTTATTCGTAGACACTAAAACTTCCCAAAACAAATTGGTGACTCCGTTGGGGATCGAACATCCATCTTAGTAGCTTATCAACCTCTTAAGGCATTTCTACATACTGCACTTGTGGTCATTGATTGAATTTCAGTCTGATTTCATAGAAAAATGAGTCAAAACTGTGTCAAATTTCCTTCAAGGATGGCTTACTGTCACCAGTGCAGCCCAATGAAGGACATAGTGCACTATAATGCACTTCCCGCATAGAACCAGTGCACTGAAGTACACTGTCTCTCACTGCAGCCTACGCTGATCCCTTGAGGGTCAGTTCCCCATCTAGGAACTGAAGTTTTGTGCCAATTTTCTCCTGTTTGAATGATTTTCTGAATGTCAATGATGTCTTATCTCTGAAAATAGTTTTTCATCTGCTTACCTAGCCCTACTTAGACTAGAATTGATAATTGTTTCTTATGTCTTTACTTTGTCATTTTAAATCTATAGTCGAAAGTTTGTTTTTGGTTCATTGATCTTTGTCGAAAGAAAGTGTCATAAAATCTTCTTTTCCTTCGAAAATTGAATTGTCGTAAAGTCCTCATTCATGAAAGATCGACTGATTAATGTATGCATATGATTAGTCTTTTCGTTGAAAGTGTCGTAATTCCTCATTTCTTTGAAAACGAAAGTGTCATAAAGTCTTCCTTTCCTTGAAAAGAAATTGTCGCAAAATCGTCATTTTTATGAAAAGAGTTTATTGATTGATTGTGCATTAGTTTTATTTTTTTTCATTCACATTAAGGGAAATCGAAAAGAAATACATGCATGTTGCATTGAAAAAGTTTGTGTGTGCTGATAGGAATAGTGTAGGGAATTTGCATTTAGATTGTGCTCTTTGCTCTTTGATCAAAAGAAATCTGATTACTCTATCCCTAAGTAGCTAGGATTTTCATCGTTAAATTGAATGGAAATAATGCTTATCATGATAGTTGCATTCCTAGGAATTTCAAAATACATCACGTGGTGAACTTGAAAGGCAAATTCCTAAGCAAGATCAACTTAAAATAAACATTAATTTACCTAATGGAGCATTATCATTAACGAGAACATTTAATGCTTCTAAGCTAGAGAGGTGTTCCAGCGTCGTAAAACAAAGCAGTTGTCGCTAACTTGTCTGCAATACATCTCGAGTGTGATACCTCATTCCATGTACGTGAGTATATCGTAGCTTGTCCATGTACCTTCGGATATATAGGGCGGTGTTATAGTACGTAAAGTATATGGGAATGCTCTCACTATGCAATTTTGCATTAGACAACGCTTATATGAACTGGGCCTCCATGTACCTTCGGGTATATATGGGAGGACAACTCTAGGTTGCTATCCATCCTTAAGTAACCGAGTCGGCCATCTTGTAAACTATGATACACCAAACACAACATTTGGTGAGATTGTCTGCCTGTACTTCCTAGTTCATTAGGAGGTATTCTGCAGTTCATAGTTTCTTGGTAAACCTTTTGCCTAGTATACCCCTTTTTGTTTATTTCTTTTTTAATAATCAAATTAATCAGCAATCGTGGAGGGACATCAACCCATACCTCGTCGTTAGTGGAGAATAGCGAGAAAACCACATTTGCCTCCCAAAGCGACACTAATTTGAGCAAAGCGATCTCGCTTAACTGAGTCTAGTACATCAAGAAATCCTAGTTCTTCATCTGAGTTACCTAAATCATCTATTTCGGTAAGTACAAAGACTCCAGTTACTCCAACTATTTCTGGCACATCCATTCCTGAAGAGGAAGTTTCACAATTACTTGAGGACATTAGCACTGATCCTAGTGAAACAGTAACCGAAGTTGTTCAACCACAAGTTGATTCTCAACTTGAAATTGCTCAACAAGAAAGTACTTCTGAACTTGAATCAATTCAACCAGAAGTTAATCCAGAATCTATCCCAGTTCAAACAGAAGTTACATCTAAACCTGAAGTTGTTCAGGAACCTCTTTCTGAAACTGTTGTTCATTTACCCGAACATCTAGACTTCGAATTTGAACATTCAGAAGTTGTTACTTTACTGGAAGACGATCAACCGGTTACCCCTCAGACATCAGTAACTATTGAAACTTCAACTTCATCAACACTAGAAATATTTTACGGACCTGACGGTGAAGTTCTTCCACCAAGTTTAATTGCTATAGAGGAGGAATTGGAAGAAGATTCCACACCTGGAACCCCATTTCACTTTGGAACTGGGCTTTATCTTTACCCTAATACTCCTGATTTTTTCGCTTCATTTGATCCTGCTTCTTTTCAAGGTTTCGTCGAATCTTTAAGACAACTTTTGGGTCAGTTAACTATGGATGAATAGCCGTAAACATCTCAGATTGTATCATCTGATGCAGCTGCAGCAGAATCTTTTGTTGTAACTTCTTCAATGTTTTCTACCACACCTAAGTCGCACCTGTATGGTGAATCGTCCATCCCGGTTGGTTACCAATCATTGTCTAGAACCCACTCAGGGGTTGCTTCTACACCATGGTCATCACCCATGTCCTCAACCAGAATTTTACCTGGTTCTTCTCTAATGGGAACTCAATAGTTTGATCCTGCATATCAGTATCAAGTTGGGAAATCTGGTCAACAAAGACCTATGTATCCATTAAATACTGGATTGCCACCATATGGAGAGCAATATGCTTATTCACCGTATCCTCCTTATTCCGGGGGACTACCATATGGTAATATCCCACAGCGTTCAGGTCAATATGGAATTAGAATTTTTCAATGGCAACCAACAATGCCAGTTCAACCAAGACTTGTGTATCTAACACAACCAATGCAAATTGTGTCAGCTATTCCTAATACACATGTTCTTACTATTGTACCACAGTCACAAGTTCAAACTGTTGTATCTCAACCTGTTCAAATTGATCCTTCTACCTCACAATCACAAGTTTCAAGTCAAGAAGTTCAAGTTCCTCAAGTTTTTGTACAACAACCACTTGTTTTTGGAGTTCAGCAACAACCTCAAGTTAGTGTACCCTTATCTGGACTGACCCAGGCTTACACTGGTATAGTTTATTCACAACCTGGCCAACCTTTCATTACTGGACAGCAACAACTGTTAAATCCACAACAGTTGTACCAACAACAACAACAGTTGATTCAACAACCGTGGCAGCCTCAATTTCAACAACCCCAATTCCAGCAATTCCAACCCCAGTTTGGACTTGTTTCACAAGCTCAACCTGGTTTTGGTCAATCTCAAGCTTACCAAGGTCCTGGTCAACAAGGCTTTGCAGGTTATGGACAACCACACATTCAACCTGGTTATCAACAACCACCTTATACTGGTTTTGTTCAACAACCATACCAAGGTTACCAAATGCAGATGCCCTATGTCGGTATGCAAAGACCTATTGCTCAGGCAATTCCATCATATCCCGGGTATGCTCAACCTGACTTGAATCAACATTTGCCCTTTGTAGCAACTTTATAATTACCAGATTTAAATCGGCTCACTAATGATTCAATCTTATAAGCACCTTGGTGGCCGGTAATTCTACATAAGTTACCATATGACATTCCGAAGTTTAACGGAAATCTTGGAGAAGACCCATGAAATCATGTTATGAACTTTCATTTGTGGTGTTCATCAAACTCCTTAAATGACAATTCGGTCAGACTTCATCTTTTTCAAAGAACACTTATTAGTCCAACTGCTAAATGGTACATTGAATTACCAAGAGCTTCTTTTGATAATTTCACCACTTTAGCCACTACTTTTTTGACCCACTTCCAGTTACCTATCAGATATGAGACTGGAACGGAACTCCTAACCAACTTTAAACAGACTACTGCTACCCATATATCAGATCATATTCATGAGTGGCAGCATCATCGTCGAATGGTTAAGACATATGTTCCCAATAAGCTTTTAGCTTAGTGGTTCATAAAATCCTTGTTGCCATCAATCACCAAGGATGTGGCAAAAGGTGGAGTTTTCATGGAAGAGAAAGTTATTAATCGTTCCCAATACTTGGATTTGATTTACACACAATCTAGCACGCTTTATGATAAAATTCCCAATGCACCTCGACCAACTTTCACTGTTCCACCTCCTCCACAATCAAGTAAGGACTCTCATGCCGGCGATGGTGTGATCAGTTCTTCAAGCACACAGTCAGCAGGAAGACCATCTGGTCAAACTCTTGTTGTTTCCAATCAAACTACCAATGCATCAGAAAATACTCTTGCCTCCGAGATTTATGCCATGTCATCTAACAAAGGCAAAAATCCAAAGCAACCAACAGGCAAGAAAAATGGGAAAAACAAAAAGAAACAAGAAAATTCCCCTCCAGAGAAATCATCTGATTCCTCTACTTCGGCAAGGAAACCTCGTTATCCATGTCTAATATGTAATGACGAGCATTTTACAAGAGATTGTCCACATAACTCTAAGGTCTCTAAACTTTTAAAGACTTCAAACACATCGGCAGTGTTGACAGATCCATTTCCAACCATGGAGACACATTTGGTTGCAACAGACCATGCTTCCACATCCCAAGTACTAATGTTATCCATCACAAAGCCACAAAATGAAGTTTTGGTATCAACAAGAAACAAAGATTACAGAAATCCATTGTCGTCGAATAATCAGGCCACTGATCAACCTAATCCTTCAACTTTGACTTCATCTGAAGTTGTTCCACCCATTGTACCTGAATTGACAATAAAACCACCAAAGGGAGTTGTGCACAAATCAACATTCAACCCTCGGGCTCGAGCAGCTCAAAATTATAACATAGTGGAGAATCTTTCTCAATCGCCTTCTGCTATGTTGACACTTGAGGTGTTGCAAAACTGCCCCTCCCAAAAACAGGCTTTATTGTCAGCAATAGGCAAAATAGATCCTACGGATTCAAATCTTCTGGTTTTTAACCATGCAAGATATTCACCACAGTTACCAGCGCAATTAGCTTTCCTAATCCAAGTAAAAGCTCTCAATAAGAATCTTCACTGAACTATTATTAATGAGGAGGCATCTACTTGCATGATGTCCATGAGCTGCTGAAAAACACTTGGTTCACCGCCGTTGTCATGATCACCAACCACATTGAAAGCTCTTGATTGAAGAACATATACTCCATGTAGGATTTTGAGTAACCTGGAAATCGAACTTGGGGGCAAAACTGTTACTGTTGAAGTTGAGGTAGTTGACGGACCCCTCGATTACAACATTTTGCTTGGAAGACCTTGGGTATATGCTATGGCTACTGTGGTTTCCACGTACTTTGATACTATTGCATTCCCTTTTAAGGGTGGAATCACAGTCATTGATCAGCTAGCCTTCTTTTCCATTAGTTCACAAGATATGGGAAGCATTCCGTTGGTACACAGACCCCCGCTGTCACTTCGAAGTGTAGGAGTAGGTATCTTTAAAGATCCTTCCCTAATGGGCACTTTTACCCTCCCGTCACCATCTGATTTGGTGGAAGTGGCAAGAGTATAGACTTGCAACATGATTTCCTCCACATTTTATTTAAGAAGGAATTCCAACCAAGTTGAAGATGATAGTAATATGGAGGTGTTGCCGTTAAGCCCCATTGAATCATCATAGCAATCAATCTTTTGGGCTTGTGCGGCAAACCCAAATCCGCACTCAACATTTGTATGGGTAGATAGGTCGTTAGAATATGGTACCTCTTTGGATCCTTTTTCACGTATACATTCTACGGATGAAGGAATCATCCAATCAATGATGATAGGAGAGGAACTGTGGGAAGATTATCATCATTGTTCCCATCTTCCAAATGACATCGAAGATTATTCAAATGAACTAAACCACCCATCAATCGTTGATTTCCTGTCGAATTCTGTTAGAGTAGATACTGTAGATTCTAAGCGTAATTTGTCAAACATAGAAGAAATGATTTCTATAAACATTTCGACCAAGCCTAACATTGTAGAAAACATTCATGTCGGCAAATCTTGTTCTCCATTGGAACTTGATAATTACCGTGCTCTCTTTCGTGAATTTAGAGATATTTTTGCATGGTCTTACGAGGAGATGCCAGGAATTGACTCAAGAATTGTTGAACATGAGATTAAAATGTACCCTGATGTCAAACCAGTACGACAACGGCTTCGACCTGTTCATCCTAAGAAAGTCGTTGCCATTAAAGCAGAGGTTGAAAAAATTTTGCGTGTTGGCTTCATTTTCCCTGTACCTCTTATCGACTGGGTATCTAACATTGTTCCAATTATGAAAAAACAAGGGACAATTTGAGTGTGTGTCGATTATAGGGATGTAAATCAAGCATGTCCAAAAGACAATTATCCTACACCCTTTATCGACCAGATTATTGATGAATGTGCCAGATGTGAAATCTTTTCATTCATGCATGGATTTTCTGGCTACAATCAAATCAATATCCGCCCATAGGACCAATCTAAAACATCTTTTATTTGTCCGTGGGGCATATTCGCCTATCGAAAATTACCTTTTGGTTTGAAGAACGCAGGAGCTAAATTTCAGAGGGCAATGAATTATGCCTTCCATGACATCAAGCACATTGTTCAACCTTATCTTGATGATTTGCCTACTCATTCACGAAAGCGGACTGATCACCCGCAACATTTGAGAGCAATATTTTTACGATGCCGACACTACAAGATACGATTCAATCCACACAAGTGTGTGTTTTGTGTCGGCTCTAGTCGATTGCTTGGATTCATGGTCTCAAAAGATGGAATTCGACTTGATCCAATTAAGGTTCAGGCAATCCTTGACTTGCCTCCACCTTTAAACTTGTTACAGTTACAGAGACTTCAAGGGAAGGCAAACTTTCTGAGGAGGTTCATTCCAAACTATGCTGAGTTGGCTAAAGGTTTCACTCGTCTATTGAAGAAAGGGGTACCCTTCCATTGGGATCAGGTTGCGCAAGCTTCCTTTGATGCTCTTAAAGATTCCCTAATTAGAGCATCATTAATGTATGCCCCAAACTATCAAAAAGACTATTACCTATATCTCGTCGCTATAGATACAACCATTGGCATGGTTTTAGTCCAAGAAGAAAGTGGAATTGAACATCCTATTTATTACTTGAGTCATAATCTCAACAATACAAAAAGTAAGTATTCTTATGTCGAAAAGTTAGCTTTGGCAGTCGTTCAAGTTGTGCAGAGATTTCGTCATTACATCCTCCTCCAAAAAACTATTATTATATCGGATTGCAACCCTATGACATACATTTTGTCATGTCAATTGCTGGGGGGAAAATATTCAAAATGGATAGTTATTTTGCAGGAGTTTGATTTGGAATTCATCAAATCTAAATGAAAGAAATCTCTTGTTTTTGCCGAGTTACTTTGCGACCTTCCCTCATCCTCCAATGATTTAACATCAAAAGCATCAATCTTGGATGAGTGTCTATTTCTTATTTCGTCAAATGTTCTGGCCTAACATCTCTCGCTCTGAACAGCGACGTACTCGATACCAAGCCAAAGATTATTTGATCATTGGTGATACGCTTTATCGTCGTGGTGTCAATACGATTTTACGTAGGTGCCTCACTTATGAGGAAGCCAAGAAAGCTCTGAATGAATGTCATTCAGGTGCTTGTGGTGGACACTTATCTGGATATGCTACCGCGCAGAGAATTCTCCATGCTGGTTACTTCTGGCCAACCATATTCAAAGATTGCATTATTGTTGTCAGAAGCTGTCATGCATGCCAGATATATGACCACAAAACCAGATTACCACCTGCACCATTGCATCCAGTCGTTGTTGTTGGTCCATTCGCCAAATGGGGCATTGACTTTATGACATGTAACCCCACCTCGGCCGGGGGGCATGGGTATATTATAGTCGTCGTTGACTATTTTACCAAATGGGCCGAGGTGATGCCAACATTGAACAACAGTGGCGAAACGGTTGCTTTATTTTTCTTCAACCATGTGGTTGCTAGGTTTGGTGTACCACAAGCCATAGTTACAGATCATGGATCACATTTTCGCAATCACATGATGGTTGAATTGACCGCCAAGTTAGGATTGTCACATGATAGTTCTACTCCATACTACCCACAAGCTAATGGACAAGTTGAGGCCATCAACAAAGTCCTTAAGCGCATGTTGCAAAGAATGATTAGAGTTCATAAAAGAAATTGGCATTTAATCTTGTACTCGGCTCTATGGGCATATTGAACCTCGGTGAGAAATGCGACTGGATTCACACCCTTTCAGTTGGTGTATGGTTTGGAAGCAATCTTACCAATTCAATGTGAAATCTCGTCTCTCAAACTCGCAATTGACTTGCTACCTGACACTTCTGAAGAAGAAGCGTGTTTCTTGGAGTTAATCCATCTGGATGAAACCCGTTGTGATGCCGCATTGGCTAACAAAGCGCATAAGAAATGTATTAAGGCGCAATATGATAAAAATGTCAAGCCTCGTGTCTTCTCAGAAGGTGACTTGGTCTTGCTTTACGATCAGGAGTCTGATAAACTTGGAGCAGGAAAATTTGAACTGTTATGGATGGGCCCTTATATTGTTAAGTGTGTTTTGACAAAAGGTGCCTATGAGTTAGTGGACTATGATGGGATTCCATTGTCACAGCCCCGAAACGGGCTGTACCTTAAACATTACTATGCTTAGTTAAGTGTAGTAAAACTCACTGTATATATGCTTTGATTGCATGTGTGTGTGTGTTTCTTTTAGAGTTCTTATTTGGTTAAGTAATCCACTTTTCATTTGTTGCAGATGTCGAACTTTTCGAAACCATTTGTTGGTTATGCCGATGGGGCTAGTTGTAGTACGCAGAATCTATCCTCTGTAGCATGGGCCATTTTTGCTCCAAGCAGTGAGTTAGTGAGTTTTAGAGGGATTTGTATTAGTCGATCAACGAACAATATCGCTGAGTATAGCGTGTTGATTGAACTTCTCTCTGATTCCATTTCACTTGGCATACATCGAATCATCATTAGGCTGGACTCACAACTCATTGTACTACAACTTACTGGTGTTTATACCATCTGAAACCCAGCAATTCATCACATGTTCCTTAGAGTTCGTATTTTGGAAAGGTATTTTGAGTTTATTCAATATCATTATATTTCCAGAAATCTAAACACATTAACTTATTCTCTAGCGAATTATGTGTCAAATAGACATTTGTGACATATGTAAAGTAAATATTTTCAATTCACATCATCAGTTGAATAAGATTGCATCACATAACCATAATAAATCTCTGAAAGTAAAATAGATAGTTGTTTTAAAAGTTTTTACAAATAGTTTGTGTCCAATACAAAAATTGGTCATCTAACCCAAAAACTAAAAATGTATGCAGAAAACATCTAAGTAAACTAGTGGTGCTCATGGTAACAGGTCACAACCGGTGCTATCATGCATAAAGTCTCATCTGATGACTCGGTACACCAATGGTGTGGCGCTGCAGTCGCATAGGAAACTCCTCGATCCAGACATCTAGAATGCCTAGGGTCAAACCCTCTATGTGGTCTTGTAGCTCAACCAATGTCTCAGCTAAATCTAAATCTCAGAGAACTGCTCTCCCAACAGGTCTCTGTGCTGGCCAACTTGCCACTCGTTGGTGCCCCATAGGTCGAACAGTTCCAACGTCTACATACATAAAAAATTATTTTGTTTAGTCTTGGAGTTAATAAAAAAACACAAAAAATGTGGAAACTTTAAAATCAAAAAACACTTTGGTCAAACAATTTACCTATAGCACCCCACTATGCTCCAACTGGTAACATCATGTCTGGATCTTCTCGGAAATCCATCCCTGAATATGGATACTCTGCAATGGCCATATCATGTCGATCAGGCCACTCAAAGAATGAAGGGGTAAATGAGATCAATGACTGACCAACATGCCTAGCCATAAGATCTACCCATCTCTACATCCATGGATCCCTAGGTCCAGATACACCCAGTGAAACATGTTGTGGCTACATAAGTGGAATTCTCTCCAAGGAGAAAGAAATCAGGATCAACCCATAGCCAAAGTTCTTTGTCCTTCCGCTTTTCACCTTGGTTAGTTGTTCTTTCAAGGATGAAAGTACTGCCTTACACTAGTTGAACACTTTTGGCTCTAAACACTCTAATGCATACTGCATGTATGATCTGTTTGCCAAATGTAGTGTTACGCTGCCAGCCAATTTGGCAATGGTAAAGAGGATCATCCTCAATGGTAAATCACTAACATCCCTGATGTTAATCTTTCCATCCCTGCTAGGCTGTGCACCTGGCTGGAAAAACTGTCATATGTAATCTCTCACTGATTCACCACCTTTGGCAAATCTAGAAAGTGAGATGGGGGCACCTCGCCTTGACAGTCCGGTAAGAAAGTATATTTCATCGATGGTAATTGAGACCACTTTGTCTCTAATGTGAAATGACTGATCAGTAGGATCCCATGAACGAACAAGGAACTACAAAAGCTCCATTTGCTGCCTCATACTAGGTAATCAGAAATATTTGAGTAACCCGCAATTCCTTAGGGCCTCAACCGTGCCCTGGTTATTTAGGGAAATCATATCCTATTCTTCATGCTCTCATTCTCTCCATGTAATCGTCATTCTGATCCGATGAATACCTGAAAACACAACCATAAGACAAATTAGGATCCATTTCTTGCAAAAAACAGAGGAATTTTTGGGTAAAAACAGCTGAATGAAATTGGGTTTTGCGCTCAGCGCAGCCCAACCTTAGGGACAGTGCACTGCAATACAGATAGCCTTCTAGGTAATTGTACTGTAGTGCACCTTTCGATGATGAAAGGGTGCGCTGATCCCAGATTAGAAAATTGAAACCATAGGGGCCCCAAAAACTCAACAAATTTGCTTGAAATTAAAAATGAATGATATGAAATGAAAGAGAACAGAGATAGCTCCTACCTGGTCCGAACGACACGAGGAATGGTCCACTGAATCCTCTGCAATCAATTGGTGAACTTTGAGGTAAACGCTGCTCCAAAGCACCAAAATCAAAGGGTAAATGTGAAATGGTAAAAATGAATGGTAAAACTTGTTTTTATGTTTATTTCTTGCACATTAAATCAAGTAAACATTAGTTTTTTATTCATTTTATCCATGAAACAAGTACTTTTAATCTATTTTGATAGTGTTTTGAGTACGATTGACAACTGACATGCAGAATTTGACGTGCTCAAATGTAAATTGAACATCTTTGACCACAAAGCAAACTTTTATCTCTTTTTCGAGCTTTGTTAAAAATGAAAAAGGAGCCCCCTTGGAGTCCTCTTTAAGCTCTTTTCAGACTCTCTAAACATGAAAAGATTGCTGAGCGCTTGTCCTTTCCAGCTCGTTAAAGGATTGGAAACAATGTTTCTCTTGTATTATTTTCCGCCTTTTCGGACTTGAGAGATTAATCTACAAAAAAGAACTTTTGGAGTTTCCTTTTTGTCCCTTTTCAAACTCTCTAAACATGAAAAGGACTGAGTTATCTTTGTCGTTAAACTCGTTAAAAACATCAAATAGCGACAAACTTGTCCATCTAGACAAGACCGAGTTTCACCTTCGCTAGACTCGTTAAAACATCAAATAGCGATGGATTCACCGAAGGGTGAAATTATACAACAAGCATTTGTTATCCTCCTCAAGATTGATTAAAAATGAAGAGGTACTGGTCAGCAATGACTAGGGAAAATTGGAAAAAGGGGAAAACACTTTATGGTAGCAGGTTGCTCTTGAACATGACACTTTCACCTCATCACCGTGACTATGTGGGTTGGGTCATTCAGCTTGATGGTTATCACACTGTTGGTCTATCATGCCATCCATTACTTTGTTTTGGGTCAATGCTACCAATTCATCTTAGTGTCGCCGACATGTTCAAGAGAAGTCATTTATTTCAAACTTCATCCTTTGCAATACCATAAACCTTCATTTTCATGACCGACATTCCTGAACCTTTTGTCGTCAGTCGATTTTTCATCTCCAAAATCATTTACCTCGTTTCGTGTCATTGATGTGGGATACATCAAGGCCCTCCTGCGACAAGTTTCTTCTTGTCGACATCAGCACATCATCCAAGAAGTTGACTTAGAAACACCCCTTGAGTACCTTGAAGCTTGCATACATCAATGGCAGGTTTCTCTCTTCCGGCGATAGGTTTACATCACTGGCCTTCGACCGAAAGACTTTGTATGATGTTCGACATCAAATAATTTATTCACTCCATGCGAAATGTACTATAGTAACTTGAGGATCATTATCATTATCGGTGATTCCTCTTGCATATGTTAATGACTTACATCATTGGCTGGTAATCAGATGATGTCTTCCCATGTTCGACTTCAGATCATCTATTCACATGGTTAGACTTGTACTTGAGCGAAAGATTGAATGAGATTGAAGACCCCAAATCTAGTTTCATCCATTCGGGCTGAGATATTTTCAGGAGTACTAAATTAGATGTACAATGGCCTTACATTCATGGTCATCCATTCATGGGTCTATATCTATAGATGACTATATTTGTACATGTAATGAAAGTTTATGGGTATGCCTTCCCTTAGCAAGTTCATGAGAAAAAATCAAATTATCATGATATATGTATTGTAATTGATGTAGGTCACCTTCCACTTCGAAACCTCTTCTCCACATGATAAATCATTTCACTCGACATACATATTTACGACTTCATGCTTTAGGGGGCAACTGTTACAGATCCATTTGGGCACATCAACCCCAACTTACAAATCAGTATGATTAGGGCCCATCAAATCCGAATTGAGTTGTTACATGCCCTAAATGAAGTCAACCATCAAAATGCCTCCTTCCCAAGAGATTCCATGGCTGAAATCATCCAAAAACTACCTCTTAGAAGATCAGCGCAGACAGGGCTTCATTAGGGTGCACTGCAGTGTAGTCCAGTACACTGTCTAGGTGCTATGCAGTGCACTTGAGCACTCTTTGGCCTGTGCTGGGCGAATTTGAGATAAATTTCATTGGGGTTTGGGAATATTCTTATCCATTGGGTGCATCTAGAAGCTTCCCAAGTTTATCTACTCCTTTGAACTCGAATTTGGATGAGGTAGGGAGTTAAGGAACGTCAATCCCTTTATCCCTTCCTCCATGTAACTAAATTCTAAGTTTGGGAGGGCATTCATTATCACCATTTATGGCATAACTTCCTTCATTAAACTATAAAAATACCACTCATCTAAGTGATTAGGGGCTGGAAATCATTGAATTATAGGGAGACGTTGTTAGTATGAGACTTGAGTTGCTTTCAAGTATTGTAATTGTTAGGTTCCTATACCAATAGGTTTCATTTTTCATGATTGACCTGGGAAGTGCCAAATATGTTCATCTTTTCATGCTGCAAAGGTTCCATATTTTGTAAAGAGTTAGAGAGAATTAAAAAATGTAAAGAGGGTATCCGCTAAAAGAATAATCAAAGGGCAAGAAAAATGAATTGGTCAGAAAAAAGTAATAAAAATGAACCCCAAAGAAAGACCAGGAAAGTGGCCAGCCAAAATGCCACTGCTAGCTGATTTGCAAGTTCACAATATGCAAAGTCTTGTTGTTTATTACACATGATGGATGGCCCAACAACTCAATCTGGACCATGCCATGTTTAAATTTGCTGCTGCAGACTAGAGAAAGAATATCTGTCCAAACAGTTTAAGCTTGGAAGATGGGTAGATAGGTAGAGAAATTAAGGAGCCCAACTACTTAATCTGGGCCCTTGGAAGAAATAAGGGTAGATTTAGATAGGAGGACAGTCAAAAGAAAAAGAGGACAATCAGGGTTTGCTAGTTCAAGTGCACCCAATCAAATGGAAGAAAAAATGCTAGGTGTATTAGGCTGGGTAGGTAGTTTGAGGTTGCAGAAGCAGGTGGGTGCTCATTTTTGTCTTGTCAAGAAAGACTCATATCACCAGTGACATAAGCACTAAGGCAATTGTTGGACTGTGGAACAATGGAAGCATGACTAACCTCCCCTCTCCTCCCTCACAACAAACACTCGCTAACATCCCTTAAAGAGATTGAGATTTGCTCAAAAACTCTTAACTTCACTCCATTTTCATGAAAAACTTAAGTAAAACTTCTGGTTTGCTTAAAGGCTCAAAGCCACATTTCTTGTGTAAAATCATCATTTCAATTTTCTCTCATGCCTAAGTTCACTTTATAAGCTTGGCATTCATCCATATAATCTCAATCCATAAAGCCATATTAACTTCTAACTCTATTATTTAACTCCCTAGATCACTTCCCTATCCCTATTATACAAAAAATTATATAAAAACCCAAAAATAATAAATATCCCCACCCCTTGGCACTATAGCCATATAAACCTAGTTCGGGGAAATGTTAAGTCCATCTGGGACTTATATTTAACCCTTCCGCGTATATACCTTGGGATTAGTTTAACCTTTGGTTAAATTAATAACCGTGTTAACCCTCCCTCCTAAACCATACTTTATTTTAACCCCGCGCTCATATTCTGTTTTGGATTGGTTTAATACATGGTTGAACCAATAACCATGCCCACACTGTGTATAACATATAAAACCCGTTTTTCCAAAAGTTTGAACCCCCGCCATATAAATAAATAATATAATATTCAGCAGGCCCCGTACATTAACATGCCGCCAGCTCGCAGTTCTGTCAACCCTCTGATCCGCCCTCCTAGATCCGACGGCCCTCGCCAATTTCGGAGCGACCCCGACGTACGGGAGTTAGCGCCCGATAGCACGGCGGGTTTGCCGTCGTACAAAAGACACGTGCCCTCTTTTGATTGCATCGGGCGGGCTCTGACATATACCGCCCCCGTACCAAAGGCAGTCTGATAAAACCATTTACCGCCTTCTGTCGTGCATTGTCCCATTTTGCCTAAATTCCTTTGCAAAATTCCTCCTATTTGGCCCAAAAAGGACTTTCTCATTCCCTCTGCAATTTGCCCCCAAGCTTATTAACCCAGTGAATTCATAAAACAGAAGAAAAGCCTGTCTGAACCCTGTAAATTTGCATCTTTTGTCATAAACTACGGACAGTGAAGGCCACTGCCATATTTAAACTCATTCTTCAGCTCCCTTACAAGTCCTCAGAAGCAGTTTTCATCAGTCTGTTGTTGCACTAATCCTGGTTCCAAGTATAAACACAGATAAACTTCAAAATGGCCACTCCCACAGCTTTAAATATTGCCCCCTTGAATGCACCACATAGGAACTTGGAGTGGCTGCCCCTTGCTGACAGGGATTACCAAATGAAGGAAACAGTTGAACTGAGCAACAAATATCACATTGAAACCTTTTGTGAGATAAGGAAAAAATACAGAAGCAATGCTGATGTCCTTGGTATCTGGGAGTCCAACATGCCAATCTATTATCTCCCACAAGTAAATGTATTCCCTGACCTCATCCATCAGTGTTGTGAAAATTATGAGCCCAGTCAAAGAGCAGTTTTAGCTCCATCAGGGACTGTTTTGTTTCACATCACCCCTCAGGCCATAAACAAGATGCTAAAATTTGAGCCAACTAAGCCTCTGGCTCCTCTCTCCATGAAACTTCTGCTTGACCAAGGTGCCAAGCTGCCTATCTCAGAGATCTCAAGAATTGCCCAGCTGTTCATGCAACCAGGTTTTCAGCCTCAGCAACCTCCTCCTTATCTACATGTTTGGTTCAATGAAATAGGGAGACTACTGGTAGACATCATATCTTGCATCTTAGGATTCAATACCAGTGAGTTTGTTGATGAGACAATCTTGGTGTTGCTGTCCATGTTTGCTCCAGGACAGCCCCCTGCTGTCCTGTATGATTATGCCACCTTCATAGCTGACAAAATTCATGAGCAATTCATGAACCTGGAGAGAGAAAGGGTATTCAAATACACCTCCTACATATATCATTTGCTGCTATACTACCAGCCTGATAGTTTCCCAGTTTTTCTCAGAAAATTGGATGCCAAGGGGGAGCGAAGGTCTGTAATATTTTGGTCATTAGTCTGCCACCATGTTTATTACTCTCCATATACCTACTGTGAGTTTATTGACCTATTTATACATCCAACTTCCTCCTTACTGGTGAGCACCCCTCTTCCTAGACTCACTGATGAGATGCAAAAGATTCTACATCTTTCCAAAAGCTACAGCATTGGTGACTGGTATTTTTACCAAAACCACACAGTAATCAGGATTTATGGCTGTGAGTTAGCTCCTTACAGATTGCCGAAATATGTCCCCATGAGACTCTTTGCCTTGGAATACTTCCGGCAATTTGGTAATACAGATATGATTCATTTCTATGGCAAAAGCAAAAAGGCACAGCTCAAGATTAGACATCAATTGGGCCCATTTATTTTCAATAAGAGAGAAGAAGCCTGGGAAGAGGCAGACAAGATTTTGAAAAACTTTCTGTTGCTAAAAACAAGCTTTTATTGGGCACCATATGACCCCAATCACTTTATAAGCCTTAGAAGAGTCAAACACAGGCTTGCAGCATATGAACACTGCAATATCCCTCAAATTGAACAATATGCTAATCAACAAGAATGGGTAGAGGGCACACTAGTTGAAGAACTTTCTGAGGAAGAGATAGCAGAAAAAGCAATCAAAGACCTTGAAAAAGCAGTTGACTTGGAATCTTTTGGACAGGTGTTTTTCACAGCCCCTCGGCACCTTGGAGAAGGCACCTCATCTGCCACGGCCTCCCAGCAACCTGCCCAAGTAAGTGCCCCACCAGCAGCAACAGATAAAGGTAAAGGGGTGCAACATTCAGAAGAGCAAGTGCACAATTTGGAACAGCAAGAAACAATGGCAGATCGGCCTGCTTCTACAGATGAACAAAGTCAAGGGCAAGACCCTTCTACTCAAGCAAAGGCAACAGAAATCCCAGTGTTACAGACTCCTCTTAATGAGGAAAGGGCAAAGAAAAGGGATAGACAAGAAGATACCCCTCCAGGGACATCTACCGAGCAGCAAGGAGAAAAGAGACAGAGATTAAATCCTTTTTCAGAAGAGGAAATACCAGAAGGGCCAATAGAACAGCAAGTTCCCCCAAGCATGGAAACATCAGCTAGCTCCTTTCAGCAGGAGCAAGAGAGACAACAAGGGGTGGAGGTTACATCCACCAGGAAACAGAGTAGACAGGGCTCTGACATTAAAAAAGCATTCACAGATATCAAAGCTAGAAATGAGCCAGTGAGATACCAGCTGTACAACCAGTTGCTAAGGATGGCTCCCACCAATCAGCAAAGGCTAATGGCAGCCTATGACATCCAGGAAGGCAAAATGACTCTCAGTCATTTCAGACCTATAATGCAGCAACCACAATCAGCTGCTGACTATATTAGAACCAATCTGGAAGTGTTCGCCAAAGATATCCATCCGATGGACCAGATTGAATTGCACAAGCAGACCGGGGAAATGGTATATTCTACTTTGGCAGATAAAACATTGTTGGCCCATAGATTGCAAAACTCTCTGCACAATACTTCTGCCCAACTAGAATTGGAAAAAGCTTCATCACAGGCCAAGGACAATAGAATCAAGTCCTTGGAGGAGATCATTATAGAGCTGGGACATGATCCCACTGATCCCAAAGGCGTGCAGGCTTTGATAAAGAAGAAAGAGGAAGACATAGCAGCCCTCAAAAGACAACTCAAGCTACCAGCTACAATGCATCCTCAAGCCACAGAGATAGCACAACAAAAAGAAGAGCAGGATGTGGTAACTTTGCTTATGACCTTGCATAAAAGGTTGATAGAAACAGAGAGTGCCTTGGAGGCATCATTACAAGGGAGACAGGGAGAGTTGGCCTCTCAGCCAATTCAAACAGCTCAGATTCTTACAGCTGCTCCTCCTACGGCCACCACAGCAGTCCCTCCCACTACTCTAGCATCAGAAGCAGGTACCTCAAGTTCAGCACCAGTTTCGGCAACTACTACAGCACCTACAGAGCAAGAGACCAGCCTAAGTATGGACAATATGATGAAAGAAATAAAGGCCCTGGAAGTGCAGATGGCAGAATTGAAAGAGGCCAAAGAAAAGCTGGCTAAAATTGAGGAAAAATATGACAAGTCAAAGCAGGATGTAGCTGAGAAAACAAGGGAAGTGAAAGCCTTGGAAAAAAGAATAAAGGAGCTGGAGAAAGAGCTCACTTTTGATAAAACTCTAGCTGATGTCAAGAAAATTTTGTGGGCCAAGATTGGCCAATCCATTACAGACCAATGGCAACCAATTGAAACCATTCATGAGCAAATGGATTTGATAGGCTTGGCTCTGTTTGAAAACCAAAAGGCTAGAGAATCTCTAGGAAATATGCCTGAGCAAGCTAATAGAATGTTCCAATTCCTGAACACTCACACCAAAGAGAAGTTGGCAGCAATAGGAATCAGGAACAGGACTGATACTATCTTGCTAGTGAAAATGGTGTTGACCCTAAGGAATTTCTTGCAGACCTTGGAAAGAAAATGCCAATAAATGCAAGCAGAGGTAGATGAGTTCAGAATAAAAATCACAGCGTTACAGAGTAGAGGGCTACCAAGTTTAGTAACTAGAGCTGGAAGACTGTTGTCACATGAGCATTATGCCAACAGGGTAAACAACTATGCTTCCAATCAAATCATAGCTTCCTCAAGCACATCAGAAGAAACAGAGCCTCCATCTGGACAGAGTGTCTTTGATAAACTAGAAAATCTATTCTACATTGCACATGAGATAAACCATCTCTTTGAGGTCCAGCGAAACTTTTGTAGATACACTGAAGCTGATGAAACACTGATAAAGATACAAAGGCATCAACTGCCTACAGAGGATTGGTGGAGAGGAATGATGGAGACATTGCTCAGATGATTTTGATTATTAATTCTTTTTGTAAGCCACAGGTCAGCATATACAGATGGCATGGTCCACCTGTCAAAAGAGAAGGAAAAGTGGTGCAAGGCAGAAGCAGAATAGTCACTACAGTTCATTGAATGCAAAGAAATCGAGCACCGATAATGAAGACCAAGACAGCAACAAACAGCATATCGGCATCGGGACAGCACACGCAGAATGAATGCGCAGCAAGCAGCCGACTCATTCAGCCCAGAAAGTCAAATTTCCTCTGACAAATTGGACAGCTAGCGCATTCATATTTACTACAGCATTTATTCCCTCACTTACTACTTCTTAATAGTTGGTAAAGAAAATTATGAGTTCAGGACTTATCCTCATGATATTTTGTATCTCCCTTTTGTATAAATACCTCCCCATAATATGTATTTGGGGTTGGTAATTTCATTTCTGAACTGCGCTGTAAGTTATCGAAGCTGTATAATACAAAGGCTGCTGGAATTTCACTGTGATGAACCATCTGAATGTGGAATTTACGCTCTGGGAAATGCTACAGGATTCTTGCGTCGTTTATGGATCAATAAGTCTCTCTTCTCTGTATTTTTTATGTTTTCTATGTATGCAATTTCATGTATGTTCCCTAAACTTGGTAGCAGAGAAGAAGAATAGCACAGAATTTGCCTAAAGGCACTCTGTGTTCAATCTCAGTTACTGTATATGTTTTCTTCAGAATTAGTCATAAATAGGAATTCTTAATTGCTCCTATTTGCACTAGTTTTTTCACTCTGAATGTTACTTAGGAATTCTTCATTGCTCCTTTGTAATCTTCATGCCCTTTCCCTCTGCCAGCATAATGAAAGATTCTTGATTGCCTTTCATTCACTGACTTCATTCCACCATTTCAGATATCAAAATTGCTCCTAAATTGACAACCCTGCTTTGTAGCAAACTCCTCTTACCAAATGAATACTTCAACACTTCACCAGTTCACTCACTCTGACTCCATCTATCCAATGGAAGAAACTGTTTCCTACTTGCATCATTGTTCCACCTGAAATTACCTTCCAACAAACTCAAAACAAAAACCTGTGCATAATAACTAGCCTAAAATACTCCTAAAAAAAGCTAAATTACAAAGAGAGAGCCCTCTCTGGTTGCAGGTAGGCTAGGACCTGCAGCTACAAGATTGGTTTGTGGTTACCTCGGCCGTATTCCCTTCAGGAGGCAGGGAACAACCTAAGTGATAACAGTAATGATGTCAAAATGTCTTGCTTGTTATGAGGAGAGGATGGGATTGAACTAGAGGAGTGATATTGAATCAAGCAAATTGGGTTGTAACTCTTCCTTTTATTAATAAAGTGTTCAAATCTTTTTCCATATGTTTGTATTGTCCATTGATGCTCTCATATGTGTATTACGAACTTGATTCCATTCTATGTTTAATCAATAGATCATTATCATATGTTGTGATCGGTTTTTGTCTTCTGTCTATGTGCAGGTACTTTTCAAGCGGATTAAGTATGGAAAGGAGCGACAAAATTGGTCAAGGGAGATAAGGAGTAAGTGAAAGCTACAGGTAGGCTTATTTACTATCTTATTTAATCTATTGGTTATAGAAAAGGTAGAGAATGCTTTGCATTGTTGTTCTATACTTAGCTACTAGTCTAGGGGTTTAAGCATTCATCTGTAGACACTAAAACTTCCCAAAACAATAGGGGTCTCATACTTCTTTGAGAATCGCTAAGAAGCATTGATGCCTCAATATATTAGCTAAAATTTAATATATTAGGCAATATATACATTGTTCATTCATTTACAAGTAAAAACATGATGAGAGACATACATAGCCACTATCATAATACTTGTTCATAACCAACATAATAACAACAGAAATACCAAGGAAACAAAAACCATATAATCCACATATAAACCAGTATAATACTCATGAATTAACAAGGAGAGATAACCTCAATTTAATGATGCAAAATCCAACCCAGTTTGGGACTACCAAGTTCCATCCGATTGTAGATTGGTTGAGCCAAGTCTCTCTTCATCAAATCACCCCCATGTCATATTCCAAGCATAAATGTGGGATCTCATAAAACATATCAATCAAAACCATCCAGGGCTTCTAGAGGCCAACCACCTGAACCCACCAAACAATTATTCCACCTCATGGTCAAAAATCACAAACCATCACCAAATTGGTCTCTACCCAAGCCTATCCAACATGCACACAACACTGCATATCCATCATGCACACAACACTGCATATCCAACATGCGCACAATATAATATGTACACATCACCACATATCCAACATGTACATAGAACCATCTATATCCAGCATTGCATATGCATTGTACACACAACACCATACATGCAACAGGCACACGACATCATATGTACACAATACTACAAATATTACATGTACACATCACTGTAGGTACAATCACTGAATATAAAATTTGCACAACATATACACAACAATATTACCACACATCCAAAACCACGTTGTCTCTACCAGAAAATCTTTCTTCTAGTGTCTCTCCACCTGTAACACTATCCTCTCACGTCCACTCAAGTAACCATCCCAACTGGGGTAAACATGAGACGAGTGGCTAGTATGATCATATTCGACCTCCTATGTGACCTTAAAGAAGTGGAATCCACATAACATCACACACAGTCATCCAACATCATCAATAGAACCCTTAGGAGACAAATCAACCACTCAGACAGCCTATCCCTGGGTCCCAGAGTTGTTCTGGATCTCTTAGGCCATAGTCTCTCTCATGCTATGGGCAAGAGAGCGATCAACAACCTGAATTCACTCTCACATACTTGCCTTCCAGCGACTAGAGACTAAAATTCCCAATTCTATGTTAGGGACCCCGAGATTTAAGCCACTTTTTCAAGCCCAGAGCCCAGGCCACTTCCCAGAATGGAGTGATAGCTTAGAATCAGTAGAAAAATAGGGAAACAATGATGCAAAAGAAATAGACTGAATAAGCCCATAACCAGACCCCTACTAGCCATGATTGGAATTTCATCAAACACGTCATCAACATGTAACCTATAGGTGTAAACAATAGAATTAAGTGTAGGGATCTCATATTGATCTGAGAATCGCTATGAACCATTGTTCCCTCATGTCAATTGTTGCATTATCCTCTAGTAAGTCATAGACACATTATCCATTCATATACAATTAAAAACATGCTGAGATCCATACATAGTTGTTGTCATAAAATGTGCATATAACCAACATCATAGGAATAGAAATACCATAAACATATCAGTCGTCAAAACCCACATATACATCAATACATTTACACATGAAAATCAAGAGAATGAATTTCTCATTAACGAATGCAATGAACCATCCGGAGATGGGACTACCACGTTCCACCTGACTATATATTGGCTAAGCCAAGTCTCTCTTCAGCCAATCACCCCTGTGCCATATTCCAAGCATGAATGTGGGACTCATAGAACACATCAAAAACAAAAATCAACATGGATGCAATCAAGTTCTCCGCCTACACTGTGAGGAATTTAAGTGTCTCCTAGTCTCTCTGGATTTACTGTGCAGCCACATTTCGATATAGGGATCACTAGGCCCTACACCAAGACATACTCTCCAGGCTTTATTATGCATCCCATCTTGGGACCACTAGGCCCAACGGAGAGAAAATACGCCTCTTGGCTTTATCGTATATCCCACCATTCACCGGTAAGGATTCCTAGGCCAACCGAGGCACACAGTCTAGCTTTACCACAACCCACAGTCTGGTTCAGGGGCTATTAGGCCAGTGGCTTCATGATCCTTAGTCTGGTTCAAGGACCACTTATACCATGTGTTTGTCAATTTGAAGATCCACCCCACTCAGCGTCGAATCCAATCCAGCCATCCCACAGAAACCTAATGAGATAACCCATCTCATCAAAGCTATCAGGAAATAGCAAGGCTAGGCTAAAAATATTGTCACACCTGACAAACTCCATGCCATGGAAGAAAAGAGACACATGCAATCCCATTCATGCCAAATCTAGCAAGGAAAATACACATGCAAGTTGATACCTGCAATGAAACCTGTTGTAGTCACTTGATCTCGCCTTTCCTTGCTTGATCTTTGCTTCCTCTTGCCTTCTTTCCCTTTCTTGCTCCAATTCCAAAGTGCTCCAAGAAACTCTAAGTGTCCAAGAGTGAGAGAGAGAGAGAGAGAGAGAAAGAGAGAATAATGAGAGAGCTCCAAGACTCAATTGACAAAAAGTTACCAATTGATTCTCAGTAGCCTTTTTATGAATGAGGCCTCTATTTTTTCATTTTCCATTATTTTCCTTCATTTTCCTCCTCACATGCAACCTATAGCTTTTCACCTCCTTTTCTCCTAATTTCCATTATTTTCATAAATAAATGTGCCAAAAATTCTTTTCTTTCTAAAGCCTTAGCCATTTCCTTTGCCAATTTTCTTAGCCATAAACAACCCAATGAACACCCCCTAGGATGTCCCGCCCAACACTCAGCTTGGAATAAGTGTCCCATCAACTATGGTTATTGTTTTCAACTTTTATTACATGGAATTTTCACCAGGGCTGTTACAGAATCCTCCCCCTTGGGGGACACTGTCCTCAATGTTCAATTACACATATACCTCAAAAACCTGTCGAAAGAAGACATATTGCTCATGGGTCTTTATAACACAGCTCGATGCAGTATTTATAAAGAAATATTTGCTCAAAACATAACATCATGACAACATGATAACATACCGTATAGTGGAGCTTTATAACACAGCTCTTTACGATATTTAGAATGATTATCCCGTTGAGTTCCAACCCACATGACATCATAACATCATGATAACATAACCACATGATAGCATAGCAACATGACAACATAATCATAATAACATGACACCCATACTGCATAGTGAAGCTTTATAACATACCTCATGGAGTATTTACATTCATATACATGTGTACATATAGCAACATTACCAAAAACATATTCCAAATCATATACCAAAGCATATATCAAAACATATACTAAACACCATATCTAAGCATATATGAAAACATCATATAGCATATACCAAACCATCATAAAGCATATATCAACCACCATACAGCATATACCAAACCACCATAAAGCATATACCAAACCATCATATCGAAGTTGCTTTGCCACAACTGACAAACAAGGAAGGACACATAGCCTGTATCTAATCTGCCATCTCCCATGTAGCTTCATCGGGCCCAAAGTGATTCCATTTCACTTTAACTTGCTCCATTAGTAGGTTCCAGAGCATGAGCACCTTTTTCTGCAATATACACTGAGGCTCCAGCTAGAATTCTCCATCTGGTTCCACCTGCAATAAAAATCAGTCAATCACATGATCAACATCCTTGACATACTTATTAAGCAAAGATACATGGAAAACATCATGGACTTTCACTGTTGGAGGCAGTGCAAGTCAATAGTCTACTGGCCCAATCCTCTCAATAATACTAAAGGGTCCACAAAACAGTGTTGTCACCTTAGCACATGATCCAATTTGCAAGGAGCTCTTCTTTAGTTTGATGCACAAGTACACATGTTCCCCAACCTGGAACTCCTTGAAAAATTTGTTCCTATCTCCATAACTCTTCTGCCTATCCTATGCTTCCTTTAGATGCTTCTTGATCACCTGCATCTCCTATTCCATGTCTACCAACATATCTAGTCCAATCAATACCCTGCTAATTGGATCAATCCAACTGATGGGAGTGTTACAACTCCGCCCATACAATGCCTCAAAAGGAATCATCCTCAATGACTCCTGATAATCGTTGTTGTATGCGAACTCTACCAAAGGGATATACTCTTCCCACTTCTGTTGTTGATGCATCACATACATTCTCAACATGTAGTACAATATCTTGTTGACCCTCTCTGTCTTTCCATCAGTCTGCGGATGATAAGTTCTACTAAAGGCCAACTCTATTCCCAAACCTGCAAATAAATCCTTCCAAAACTTGGAAGTAAAATTCACATCCCTGTCTAACACAATATTCTTTGGAACACCACATAGTCTAACCACATCTCTGATGAATACCGGTGCCACATTGCTAGCCGAGAATGTAGACTTCACCGAAATGAAGTGTACAACCTTTGTTAATGTGTCCATAATGACCATAATGGAATCATGTTGTTTCACTGTCTTCAACAACCTTGTGATGAATCCATGGAAATTACCTCCCATTTCCACTCTGGAATCGAAATCGGCTATAGCAGTCCACCTGGATGTTTACATTCTGCTTTCAATCGATGACAGTTGAAACAACTCACCAAAAACACTACTACATCCCTCTTCAAATTCAAACAATAGTAGAATATCTTCACCATTGTTAGTGTCTTTTGATAACCTGGGTGACCTGAATAAGGTTTTGCATGAAACTCCCTCATGATCACATTCTTGAGCTCACTGCTATCCGGTACATATATCCTGTGTCAGAACCTAAGCAATCCATCTATTGTAAGTCAATAATCCATACCCTATGCACTTGCGCCTGTACCTGTACTTCCACCTGTACCTATACTGCCACTTGTACCTATACCACTACATGTACCTATAGCTTCACTTGTACGTGCACTTATAATATCACCTGCATCTATACCAACACCCTTCTACAACCTATGCATAATCTCCATATACTTGGCATCATGTTGACCTATTTGTAAGATCCTATCGTGTAAGTCTGTCCCATAGGATCTCATAGCCGCCAAGTGATGTACCTATACCCGTCTGCTGAGAGCATCTACCACCCTGTTCTCTTTACTTTTGATGTACTTGATCTCGAAATCAAACTCGTTGATCATGGCCAACCATCTACCCTGCTTGGCATTCAAATTCGGCTGATCAAACAAATACCTCAACCCAATATGATCACTCATAAGTACAAACCTCCTGCCAAGAAGATAGTGACTCCAAATCTTCAATGCATGTATGATCGTTGCTAACTCAAGATCATGTGTCAAGTGGTTCTACTCATGCTCGTTTATTTTTCGGGACTCATACCATAACACTTGTCCATCCTACATAAGGACTCCACCAAGCCCTCTCTTGCAAGCATTTGTGCATACCACAAACTCTTTGTATGGATCTGTAATATGTAACACTGGTTCATGTGCCAACAACTGCTTAAGTTGTTCAAAGCTAGCCTCACACTCCTCTGTCCATTCGAACTTATTACCTTTCCTTTGCAATGATGTGATGGAATAAGAAATTTGAGAGAAGTTCCTGATGAACCTTATATAATAGCTTGCCAGACCCATGAAATATCTCACCTCATCCACACTCTTAGGATCTACCCACTCTGTGATGGCCCTTATCTTCTCTGTATCTACCACAATGCCCTCCTTGGATACAACATGCCCCAAGTATTGTACCTCAATCTGAAAGGAAAACACTTGCTAAGCTTAGCATACAACTGATGCTCCCTCAACAACCTCAACACTGCTGCTAAATTCTCGACATGCTCTACCTAATTTTTAGAATATACCAATATATCATCAATGAACATAACAACAAACTTATCCAAGTTTGGACACAACATGTTATTCATCAAAAAAATGAATGTCGCTAGAGCATTAGCTAAGCCAAATGGACCAACAACAAACTCATAATGCCCATACCTAGTCCTGAACGTAGTCTTGTAAATGTCCTCCTCTTTGATGCGTACCCGATGGTATCTGGATCTCAAGTCAATCTTCAAGAACATTGCTGCTCCCTTCAGCTGATTGAACAAGTCATCAATCATCGGCAAAGGGTACATATTCTTGATGGTCACTTTGTTCAACTGCCTGTAGTCAATGCATAATCTGAGAGTACCATCATTCTTCTTCACAAACAATACTGGTGCGCCCCAAGGTGATACACTTGGCCTAATGTATCCCTTGTCTAACATTTCAACTACAAATTCAGCTCAACCAACTCAGGTGTGCTCATTCTGTAAGGTTCTTTTGATGTTGGAGTTGCCCCTGGCACTAACTCAATAGAAAAATATACCTCCCTGTTAGGTGGCAACTCTATAATGTTATTAGGAAATACATATTTGAACTGTTGTAAAACTGGATACTTGTTTAACATATCTGCATCCTCAACCTCCTTACCCTTATCAATTGAAATGTGTAATGCAAATAACATACACCCTTTCCTGTAGCTATGCTTTGCTTGCATAGATGTCACCATCCTAACTGATGTGGATTTCTTATTACCCTATAAGACTCTTGGTTCTTTGTTGTCATCAACACACTCAATTGCTTTGTCATAGCAGTCTACCTTGGTTCTATGAAGATACAACCAATCCATGCCCAAAAACATATTGTATGATTCCAATGGTAATACATTTAGATGTGTTGCAGTAGGCATACCATTCAAGTCAAATGCACAAGATCTTACCCAATGATGAACTCATTTCTTTGTACCTGTAGACAACTGCACTAGCCAAGACTCTGCATGCAATTCCTTACTCAAACCACACTTATCCACCAAGTCAGGAATAACATAGCTATAATTAGATCTAGTATCAATCAAAATAGAAATAACTTGATCACAAATCTTATCGTCCATCTCAATGATAGATGCATGGTGTTCTTCCTGCTTGTTTTCCACTGCTACATAGATATGTGAAATACTCTGACCAACATCCCCAACTGTTTGCGCCTCTTGTGCACTGTATATATTAGGCCTTCCACCCTGGTGTTGTGGACAATCTCTCCTAAGGTGTTCCTCACAACATGTCCAACACCCCAACCGAACAGTTCCCTCATCTCTATGTTACTGTTTCTACTGTTGTGAACCATGACCCTGTCTAGCTACATTAAACTTCTTTTTCAGTGCCATATTTTCTTTCCCATCTGCATTATGAGGCATTCTTCTCTTAGGTTTCCATTTACCTCTTACTTTGTCTTTTACCTTCCATCCATGTTGAGATTCATTCTTATGTTTTGACTATTCATAGAAATGCTTCAATTTCCCAATGACTTCCTCAAGTGACCGAGGCTCATCATACTCAATATGATCTCTAAATTCTAATGGAAAACCACTGACAAATCTCTGAACTTTAGCCTTATCATCAGTAAGATATGGTACATACCTCAATAGCTCCAGAAACTTGGTCGTGTACTCTTCATCTGTCATTGATCCCATCTTTAGCTCATATAATTCTTTAGCCTTACTGTCGTAGTATATTTCTGACAAGTACTTCTTCCTGAAAAGTCTCTTGAACTCCCGCCAACTCAAGTCATCTGTCCTGATGTCTCTAACCCGCTTAACATCTTCCCACCAGATGTTTGCTTTACCTTTCAAATTGAATATGGCTATTCTAGCCTTCATGTTATTTGTGTACTCATGCAACTCAAAGAATTTGTTCGTCCCAAGTATCCAAGCCTCTGCATATTCTGGATTCTTCACATATCCATCAAAAGTAGGTGGTTTTTCCTTGTTGAATTCATCCAGAAAGTATCCCCTATCATTCCTCCTGTAAGGATGATAGAGATGACAATCATGATGTCTATCAAAATCAGAACTGGAATAGTACCTGTACTTATCGCCCCTCTTATCCAGAGTGTCCAAAGACCTGCCATCTCTCACTGTATCCGATCTATTTGACCTGTGTCTACTAGGAGACCTAATTCCATATGCCCATTAGTTCCATCCTCATGTCCATAACTGATTTGAAGTGGCCCTTGTCGCTACAATTTTGACAAACTTTGAAGAAGTATATCATTAACCTCTGCTTGCTTCTCTTGTGCATGTATGATCCGTTCATTATTTGCCTTACAACTACTTATCCCTTCCTTCAAACTTTTGAATGTAACTGACAAATCAGAAGGATTCCCAACACCATATTGTTCTTTGGATTCATAGGGACAGTCCTTGTAGTCAACCATCTTGCTATCCATTTGATATTTCTTCCTACAATGCATAATTCATTAGATAAACCAAATCACAATAAATCGACATACCTTAATATAGCTCGGGGATGATACCTTGTCTGCAAGATCGCCAAATAAACGTGATATATGTATAACATAATCATAACAACATATGGACATATGCAAATAAATAGATAAACATCACTCTAGATAGGGTCCAGTCATCGATGCAAGGCCATATCAACAATGCATTCTGTGACCTCATGCATGACAACAACCATTACTCCATTGTACAAATTACCACATGCAACCAAAAACATGCATAAGAAATGCCTAATAAACTACACATACGTATAAATGCATGTAGTCGATAATAAGCGATCAATTCTTGTAATCAAACTACAAGACTGATACATGTAATCAAAACATACAAGAATGTAACCTAACATACAATGTTGTAAGTAGGCGACATAAAATCAACATGTAAGAGACATATAATCCATGTGAAGCCAGTCACATACTCATGACAAATACATTTCACGAAATCAATATCAAATTATCCATGATAACCATACTACAACCATAATCAATCATCAAGCAAATGTAACAAGCACATGAAATGCAAGTGTAAGAGACACACATGCAACTGACATGCATGTATGACCAACACACATCGCCCATCTAGTCCAAGAGTTGAACCATGCTTTGATACCACTCTGCAACACCCTCCTCCCATGTCCACCCAAGTAACCATGCCAACCAGGGTAAACATTAGACGAGAGGCTACTATGATAAGATTTGACCTTAAGGAAGTGAAATGGACGAAACATCATACACAACATCCAACATCATCAACAAAACCCTCAAGAGACAAGTCAGCTAGTCAGACAACCTATAGCTGGGTCCCATTATTGTTCTAGATCTCTTAGGCCATAGTCACTCTTGTGTTATGGGCAAGGGAGCAACCAACAACTTAAAGTCACTCTCACAGGCTTTCCTGCCAATGACCTTGGGATTTAAGCCACTTTTTCAGGACCAAAGCCCAGGCCACTGCCTAGAATGGAGTGATAACGTAGAATCAGTAAAAATACAGAGAAACAATGATGCAAAAGAAATAAACTGAAAAATACAATAACCAGGACCCTACCAGCCATGACTGGCATTTCGTCAAACACATCATCAACATGTAACATATAGGTGTAAACAACATAATTAAGTGTAGGAATCTCATACTTATCTAAGAATCGCTATGAACCATTATTCCCTCATGTCAATTGTTGCATTACCCTCTATTAGGACATAGACACATTATCCATTAATATACAAGTAAAAACATGCTGAGAGCCATACATAGTTGTGTCATAAAACTTACATATAACCAGCTTAATAGGAACAAAAATACCATAACCATATCAGCCATCAAAATCCGCATATACATCAATACATTTACACATGAAAATCAATGGAATGAACTTCTCACTAATGAATGCAATCAACCAACTAGTGATGGGACTACCACATTCCACCTGACCATAGATTGGTTGAGCCAAGTCTCTCTTTAGCCAATCACCCTTGTGCCATATTTCAAGCATGAATGTGGGACTCATAGAACACATAAAAAACACTAATCAACATGGATGGTACTGCAGTTATCCGCCTGCACTATGAGGAGTTTGAGTGCCTCCTACTCTCTCAGGATTTACGTGCATCCACAGTCTGATCCAGGGATCACTAGGCCCTACATTGAGACATACTCTCAAACCTTTACCGTGCATCCCATCCCGGGACCACTTGGCCCAATGGAGAGAAAATCCAACTCTTGTCTTTACCGTATATCTTGCCATTCATTGGCAAGGATTCCTAAGCCCACAGAGGCAAACAATATGGCTTTACTGCAACCCGTAGTATGGTTCAGGGGCTACTAGGCTAGTGGATTCGTGATCCTCAGTCTGGTTCAGGGACCGCTCAAACCATGTGTTTTTCAATTCAGAGATCCACCCCACTTAGCTTCGAATCCAATCTGGCCATCCCACATAAACCAAATGAGAGAACCCATCTCATCAAAGCTATCAAGAAATGGTAAGGCTAGGCTAAAATTATTGTTACACCTAGCAAAACCCATGTCGTGGTAGAAAAGTGACACATGAAATACCATGCATGCAAAATCTAGGAAAATACACATGCAAGTTGATACATGTAATGTAGCCTGTTGTAGTTGCTTGATCCTGCCTTTCCCTACTTAATATTTGCTTCCTCTTGCATTCTTTTCCTTTCTTTCTCCAACGCCAAATTGCTCCAAGAAACTCTAAGTTTCCAAGAGTGAGGGAGAGAGAGAGAATAATGAGAGAGCTCCAAAACTAAACTGAAAAAAGGTTACCAACTAGTCCTCAAAAGCCTTGTTATGAATGAGGCCTCTATTTTCTTAATTTTCCATTATTTTCCTTCATTTTCCTCCTCACATGCGCCCCGCGACTTTTCACCTCCTTTTTCTCCTAATTTCCATTATTTTCATAAATAAATTTGCTAAAAATGCCATTTTTCCTTTATAAATCCTTAGCCATTGCCTTTTCGAATTTCCTTAGCCATAAACAACCAATTGAACACCCCCTACAATGTCTTGCCCATCATTCAGCTTGGAATAAGTGTCTCATCAACCGTGTTTATTGTTTTTAAATTTTATTACATGGAATTTTCACCAAGGTTGTTACACCACCATCCATGCTTATCCTAGCATGCCTCGGATCTCACTGCTTTCATTCAACTAATGTATCCCTCAAAGTTACCTTTCATAACATAAACATAGGCATAATACAAGAATCCAATATCAATTCATATCCACATGATACTAACCTCATATATTTTTCATGACTAATCTCCCCACTTCATTCCCCATAAGACCAGGAACCTTGTCATGCCATTCACCTACATAAGCAATCATTCCTCCAAAATAATGATCCCTGATAACCTTGTTCATAGATACAAGGATACATAAATACATATACATAAACATTAGCATAAAACAATCATGATCTGTCAGACAACGACATACATACACACATATATACATATAAACATTAGCGTTAAACAACCATGATCCACGATGACCCTATCTGACACGAAATACATACATATTACATGTATACATATATAAACATCAACATAATCATGACCATAACATAATTACTAGATAGCATAAGGTCAAGGTTAAGATAACTCCCTTTATCTGTGCACACCATGCACAACATTGAGAATAATCATTCCCAACATAGCCAAGGCATATGACGCCTCAGATCCATTTACTTCACCTTTCTTGTTACCTTTCTCATGACTATCCTGCCACTGTCCATTTACACCAATGGACCAAACTAATCCAACCGATTGTCATATTCTTACCTTCAACTTCCCTTACTCATGCACTGATCTTCATTCGGGTCTTACATTACCTGCTAGGTTTCATTCATCTCTCCCTGAACTGCATTAATTTTCGTCTTTCCCAACCAATTCCCAAGACCCTTAAGACATAAAAGGAAATAAAAAACACAAACAAGAAGAAAAACATGAAAACCAATAACAATATGACACCACGAACAAAGTGGTATGGCCATACACTAGACATAAATAAAGTTGCAAATCAAGCGCAAACAAAGCACAAAGAATCAAAATCACGAGACTCTCAACAGACACCATGACTCAATGCCCATGGTTCCCAGTGCTTCCAAAGAAAATCTTAACTTGAGCCTTCTTCAGAATTCCATGGCAGTGTCTTTGCCATGCAATCCCTTGCATCATATTGCATAAACACATAACTTTCAGTGCATAAATAACCATAACAATACACCAGTTACTTTACCTCGTTATGCCAAGCACGTTGCTTGCAACTGAACACATCCACACCATCTCTCAAAGGACTCCAATCCTTTGATGAATATAGCCATAAGTAGAACCAACTATTATACTTGTCAAATGCATATTTATGAATATAACCCATATCCTCATAATGTCAGATAAATTCAAGGTTAAGAAGTCTTCATGTATGCAAAGTGCTCATTCGTTTGGAATTGCAATTTCCAAACATAGCCAAAGGAATTTTCACCCAATTCTTTTCTTTTACCTTTTCCTTGCTGCAATTAAGTCTTACTATGCACTGTCACATAACCCAACCATTAGTTATATAAATACATAAACTATTACCTTGTCAAGCTAATACCAAGCATGTTTCCCTGCAATTGTTCACACATGTTAGTCACATGTTCCAGAAATCAAGGCATCATGTCTATGAATTTGAAGTCAACCTTTAAGAAGTCTAACAACCATGTCATAATCAACAATCATCTCACATTCACAAGTCATAATACATAATGCGACAACTATCACCTGCTTACATTTAAGTACATATCAATTGTCTCAACACATATGTGTTAGTACAACCATCTTAAAACAAGATCATTTCTTCATGCAATCTTACGGACACATACTCATATCATGCAACTAGTTAAACATTCAAACAGAATGTAAACATACCATGTTAGATAATTCAAATAGATGACATAATCAAACACTCAAACACCAACTAGATGACATAATCAAATAGTCAAGCACCAAGTATACGACACAAGAAAATTCATACCTTGATGTATCTCAGGGGAGGCTATCTTGTCTGCACAATCAATCTATATTAGCACGATATAACTTCACAACATATCAAATCAAACATAGATAAGGTCATGATGTCCATAAAAATAACTAGCTAACATGTTCACATCATAAACTCATAAACAATTTTCATTCATGCCTAAAAATCACATATGCACAGTCAATCTAGATTAGTACAATACCATATCACAAATATGTCGGCTCATACCTGAATATCATAACCATAACCATCTGCATAGGTCAATCTAGGTTAAAGTAATACATGTAACATCAAGAACTTAAATTAAATAACCCTAATCATCAAGTTAACTAACATAAAACAGCTACAAGTTACTACCATGCATGACTACACAACACATGAGGGTATTGCTACACTTATCAACTAGCATCTACCATGCATGTAATCACAACAAAAATAAAATGACAAGTATATAAGTAAACCTAATGATAAGGTTTGTTATTTTGGTAGTGTGATAGATTTCACTATTCGAATAGGTTAAGTGAGCCCGCTGTTCGCCTAAACAGTGAACACCATCACTGAACTCGCTAAGCCGCCACCACTGTGAGAGACTGTGTTGAGACAGCGTCACCTTGCTGCTGCTCCATCCGCTGTTCGTTTTTCCCTCGAAAATAGTGTTTTGACACGACTTCCAGCCGCAGACCAGCATCCTCAGACCTCTTTTGCCGTCGACCCTCTATGCTTGTCACTGAGCGGCTGAGGCCCTTTGAACCTGCTCTCTTGTGCCATCGACCTCCACCTCCAGTGAACAGATAGCCGAGCTGTGCAGGATTACTACCTCTGGTCTCTAGGGTATATTCACTGTGCGGGGGCGAGGTGGCTGAACCTAGCCGCCTCTGCCCCCGGTTTCACCTCTGCTTCACTGGACGGGTCCGGATGGGCTCGACGGTGTTTTTTGTTGGTCTATTGCTAGCCTAACCTTGGCTGTTTTGGAGCGTTGAGGGAACGTGGGTGTGGAGGTTTGTCTCTGCGCTTTGTTTCGTGCCGCTGCAACACGGCTGGGTGTGATGGGGTTTTTGAAGACTGCTGTGGATTGGGGGCAGTTGTTTTTACATCTGGTTTGTCTATTTCAGGAGGAGAGTTTTTGAGGGGGCGGGGAAGGAGTGGCTACCCTTGCTGCTATCTTCCTCATTTCGTGCCTCTCTTTCTTGTCCGGGCCACCAGGTTTAGAGCTTCATGTCTCGGTTTCTCTCCTCAGGAGTTTTTTTTTCTGCTTGTGGTGCTTCGGTGTCGGGTCTGAGTTGTGCGGCTGTCTGCTGCCTCTCTCTTGGTGCTGCTCCACTGCTCTCTTTCGTTATTTTTTGTAATGGGTATGGGTTCCCTCTACAGGACTGCTTCTGCTAGTTCGTTGGGGTTTACATACCCATTTTATGTGCTTTCTGCCCTATCCAAGGGTTTTTTCTGGAATACTTCTTTTGAAGTATTGTTATGTAAGTGGCTCTGCCCACATTTCTGCATATGCTTTTAGCATCTACAACATGTAATCTTCTGATCAATGAAAATTACGATTTTTCTCCACAGGAAAAAAAGTAAACCTAATTCTTATAACAACCATTAACCACATACCTTCATGCCCAGCATACAAATTTGTATGACGATATTCTCTTACCCCGAAGTCTACTGCAAACTCGCTTTGATGATCTACATCTCCTGCTCTTTCTCAGCCAATAAATCAACATCATAACATAAAAACAACATAGTGATGACATAAACTACATACAATGACCTCACAATGCATGTTTGACCTACTATAGATGCATAACTATAACCATGACAATGCATATAAACACTGACATGCATAACAAATGCATATACATCAGACATGCGTTCATGACAAATGCACCCCATCAACAACATAATCAACTTCTGCATGTCAACACAACTGCAAAAATGACCATCACCATGCATACACATCAAACACATATACAACCTACATGCATGCATGACAAACACATTCTTCCCATCTAGTCCAAGTGTTGAACCATGCTCTGATACCACTCCGTAACACCCTCCTCCCACATCTACCCAAGAAACCAGTCAACTAGGGTAAACATGTGCCGAGAAGTTACTATGATATGGTTCAAATTCCTATGTTTCAGTTAAGGAAGTGGAATGGATGGAAACATACCATACAAACCTTCCATGTCAGTAACAGAACTCCAAGATCCATCCCAACCACTCTCAAATGAAGTACCTCGCCTCACATTGGTACAAATATATTGTCCATTATTTACCTTTTCTAAAGTTCCCAGTAAATTTTGACAAAATTAAATACAGGACCTTGAGACAACAAACCCAAAAGTTTTTTATCTCAAATGTCCATTTGTACTGGGAGGACCCAATGGGGATTTTGCTTTTATGCCTTGTAGAAGAATAGATTCCTAAAGTGATTGATGAATTCCATAACTGTGTCTCTGGAGGACATTACAACTAGAGAGCCACATCCCATAAGATCCTTAAATCAGGTTTCTATTGGCCCAAGTTATTTGGTGAGGTTCATGCTTATGTCAGATCCTGTGAAAAATATCAGATTTTTGTTGAGAAGCAGAAGTTAGCACCCCTCCCCCTGATTCATGTTTTTGTGGAGGGGACCTTTAGGCAATGGGGGCTAAACTTCATTGGAGAAATGCATCCAACATCCACTAGTAGTCAACGCAAATGGATACTTACAACCACTAATTACTTCAAGAAATGGGTGGAGGCCATCCAAGCCAGAAATGTAATTGATGCAGTGGTTATTAAGTTTATGGAGGATAATATCATTGCTCGATTTGGTTGTCGAAGGAATATTATCACTGACAATGATAAGGTATTTAAGTCTTCCAAGTTTCTTATTTTTTGCCAAAAGTATAACATCATCATGGGACATTCCACCACCTACTATCCACAGGGAAATGGATTGGTTGAATCTTCAAATTAAACTCTAGTAAGGATTCTGAAAAAGACCATATTAGAAAATCAGAAAAAATGGGACTCACAACTGAAATTTTCTCTATGGGCCAACTGGATTACTATCAAGACGTTAACCGGGAAGTATCCCTTCGAATTGGTATACAGAAATTTTGCAATTTTACCTATCCAACTAGCCATTCCAGTGACTAAAATTTTACCAGATGTCAAGGAAGAGCCCAATCCTCTTACTAGGAAAATAAATCAACCGGTAGAATTCCAAGAAAACAGAGGATTGGTAACTCAGAACCTGATTAAATACCAGGAAAATATGAAGACTCTTTTTGAAAAAAACGTAAGGGATAGATCCTTACATCGAGGAGATTTGGTACTCAGGTGGGATGGTAGGAGAGAGAACAAAGGAAAACATGGGAAGATTGATCCCTTGTGGTTTGGACCTTTCAAGATATCTGAAGCAAAAGGAAACAACACCTTCTTACTTGAAAACTTTGATGGTGAGGTGCTTGAACTGCCTGTGAGTGGACAGTTCCTCAAGCTATATTTTCAACATTAAAAAGGTCCATTTTCACCCACTATATATACCCATGAGCCATTGTACATAGCAATAATATTTAAATTTCTTACTTCTTCTATTTTTGTTTTCTATGCACCTAAATAAAATGACTCGATTCCAAATGGTGAAGGTTACTAATCTACAGGTTCTTAAAGCATTGCTTGCAATACGTTGTCCCCAATTGGATTCATTGTTGTTATAAGTTATAAAAACTTGTATTGTGTCAAATTTCCTTATTTTCATCCCTGGTATAGAGAAGGAGGGATGCAATCTTGATTGACTAAAGGGAAATAAAAAGGGAGAGCCAAAATTCATAGGTTGAAATCAAAAGGGGGAGATGAAAAGGGAGATCTGAAAAGGAGAGTTGAAATATCAAGAGTGGATTTTCGAAATGATGGATATAGGAGACGACTAGGAATATCATGACCTGATATCGGAAGGGCTAGAACGGGCGGCATATTGGAACCTAAATTTCAGAAGGTTGATTATTTTGAAACTTTGGATATCAGAATTTCATAAGTTCAAAATAAATTCCATTCCTTGAGAAGCGACGAGGCTGCAAAGAAGGAGAAATACAAAGGCAATCATCGCAAATCCAAGGATCCCAATGACCCTTTCTCTCTCATTCGAGAAGACACATGGAAATAGATGATTGGCCCTAAGAAGCTAACGAGGCAGATGACCTCAACATGATGTGGATGTATAGTGGACACGCGGCAGTCAGTTTCAGCATTTTGGATGGCATAATGGGGAAAATATGTATGACATGTGCCACCACTCAGGGGAACCATGTGGAAAGGATGATTTCCATATGACATCATCTCGGAGCTCAACATATCGGAGGTTGGAAATATCATAACTCTTTTATAAAAGCATTTTGAAAAAGTTCTGATGAGAGGGGCTCCAATGTTGAGTGGCCCTTGGTCATGAGGACCCAAAAGAACCAAGGTTGTAGAGAGGACAGAGCACCTAAGTGTTATAAATAATATCGCAGGAAGTGGACATCATAACTATGTTTTAAGTGTATTTCAAAAAGGTTACGATACTAAGGAGATATGATGTGTTGGTGGCACATGGTCATGGAAGCCCAAAGAACCAAGGTCGGAAGAGCAAATAAAAAGGAAGATAGGCCCTCTTTAGGGGCCTGAAGGCCTTAACACCTAAATTCCAAGTCATCAGTCATAGCACCGGGTCCCACAGAGGAGAAACATGAAGAGGGTCTAAAAAACAAGGAGCTAAAGGCTAATCATGACTTCGTAATTGTAATGTTCTTTTAATAAAGTTACAATACATAGGGCTTTGATATCTCTAATGCTATTTTCTATGAAAGCCTCCAGTTATAGTGCTTGGCACTATGGTAGATGAACAAAAAGGGGGCCAAGAAAGAAGGAGTTAGGGACATCATAATCTTATGAATCCATAACATTTTCTTTTAAAAGAGTTACGATATATTGAGCTTTGAAACTATAATATAGAGAGTATGGAGGACAGATGGTCCAGAAGCTATAGGTTATGTTCAGTCATCAATCAGTACAGAGCACCTCCAATGCCACCACACCAAATCACAGCTTGCTCCAGAAAGAGGGAATTTAAGTAGTTAGAGGGAGAAACTGATAAGAGAAGTGGCAGATAACCATGGTAGGAATATCATGACATAGGTGTGGCTAGATCATCAGCCCACCAATAATCCAGATAATGGAGCTTGATTCCACCTTAGGAGATCAAAGGAATCGACATCGGAGATATTTCGTTGTGTCAATTATGATAGCTCATGGTTTTCATGTTTCATTAATTTCACAATTTCAAGGAAAGAATCAAGTTTGTTATGTAATCATTAGGACAACTAGGACATTCGCATGCTCAGACAACTGGTAGTTCAGACAGCTGTAGCATTTTGAGATATTTTGTAACTGTTGTTTGAGCCCTCTCTCCCTATAAAAGGGAAGAGGAACTTAGTAGTAAAGGTTCCCAAATTCTATTTTCAGAGGTTCTGAATTCTATGTTTAAGGGTTCTGAATTCTGTTTTTAGAGGAGGTTCTGAGTTTGGTTCTATTTTCCTGTTCCGGGGTTGTATTTGTTTTGAATATTTCACAAGTTTAGGCCTATAGCAGGTATTTCATTTTTTAAGATTAATGAAGAAATTTTATGGTGATTCCAAGCATTAGGATATGTAGTATGTTTTCTACCTTTATATGTCATTTCATATGTTTATTTTCTTCTCCATAAATTGTGTATTTGTAGCTGATGGGTTCACTCTTAAGTCATCGATTTACTTATGTTATGTAATAGCTGATGGTACATGTGAGATTGTCAATTTATCTATGTTATGTAATAACCTACGTTACCTGTGATATTTCAGATTTACCTGTGTTATGATATAGTAGATATTACTTGTGAGACATGAAGCATCAAAAGAAGATACAACTGACAAGGAAAAGACTCCATCCAGGTATGTTCAAACGAATCATCCAGAATCTAAAATTCTAGGAGAAAAAGGGTCTGGAGTACAGGCAAGAAGAACTCTTGCAGGAAATTCCAGTTATCTAGCATTACTATCCTCCATAGAACCACAGAATGTTAATGAATCTAGCAAATATGAATGTTGGGTTAAGGCAATGAATGAAGAACTTGACCAAATTGAAAAGAATGATACTTGGGAACTAGTTCCTAGACCTCTTGATAAAAATGTTATAGGAACAAAATGCATATTTAATAATAAATTGAATGAAAATGGAGAGGTTATTAGAAACAAAGAAAGACTTGTCTGTAAAGGGTATGCTCAACAAGAAGGTATAGAATTTGAAGAAACATTTGCACCTGTTTCTAGACATGAAGCCATAAGAATGTTTCTTTCTCTTTCAAGTTTCCGAAATTTCAAATTGTATCAAACGGATGTAGAATCTACATTTTTCAATGGAGAGTTAGAAGAAGAAGTATATATTGAACAACCAGAAGGATTCATTCTAGGAAATGATGCAAATCTTGTATGCAAGCTCAAAAAGGCTCTTTATGGACTGAAACAAGCTCCAAGGGCTTGGTATTATCGCCTTGACAAATATCTACAACAACAAGGGTTCACAAAAGGATCTACAGACAAAAACTTATACACCAAGATTGAGAATGATAAACTACTAATATTGTTGTTTATGTTGACGTTATTATCTTTGGCAGCAATGAAGAATCTATGAGTCAGAACTTTGCTTCAGTTATGCAGCAAGAATTCGAAATGTCCTTACTTGGTGAACTTACTTATTTTCTTGGCCTACAAGTACATCAAACAAAATATGGTATTTTTCTTTCACAAACTAAATATCTCAAGCAGATTTTGAAGAAGTACGGAATGGAAGATTCTAAACCAGTATGTACTCCAATGGTAACAGGATGCAGTCTCAATTCTAACGATGAATCACCTACAATGAATCAACCAGCATACAGATCTATGATTGGAAGTCTACTCTATCTAACAGGTACCAAACCTGATATCATGCATGCAGTAGGAATTGTTGGAAGGTTCCAAGAAAATCCAAAGGAATCACATCTTCACGCTGTAAAATGAATATTCAAATATCTTCAAGGAACTCAAGACTTTGGTCTATGGTATCCTAAAGATACAGATCTTACTCTTCATGCATATACAGATGCAGATTGGGCAGGAAATGTTGATGATCAAAAAAGCACTAGTGGAGGTGCATTCTATATGGGATCATAGTTAGTATCTTGGTTCAACAAGAAACAAAGTTCGATTGCCTTATCTAAAGCTGAAGTAGAATATGTGGCTGCTACATCTTGTTGCACACAACTACTCTGGATGATGCAAACATTGCAAGACATTAAAATCACATTTTCTCCACCCATCTCCATTCTATGTGATAATACAAGTGCCATCAGTATTTTGAAAAATCTAGTCATGCACTCCAAGACCAAGCACATACCCATTAAGTACCATTTTCTACGAGAAAAAGTGCTTGAACAAAAGGTTAAATTGGAGTATGTTCCCTCCAAAGAACAGGTTGCTAATATATTTACCAAACCGCTTCCCAGAGAAACATTTGAATATATTAGACAAAAACTAGGAGTAATTTTTTCATCATCCTGCTATTAAATACAATTTTCAGAAGAAGGTTCCTATACGCGAGTTTCATGAAGAATAGTCATGTATATACGCGAGTTTCTATGGCTGCAGGAGTGTATATGTTTTTCTGATAGAAAAATAGTGGGTCAGACTCTGACATGGGTGCTCAGTCTGATATTGATGGTTACAATCTGTTGATATGCTTTTTTCATTGATAATTATCTAAATGATGAAGATGACTTGATGAATGATTTGTTGACAATGCCAAGTAGTACAGGTTCAGGGGAAGCATTAGCCTTCACAAAGATTCTGCATTTTTGACATTATGGTTGCTCATTTCAACTATAGTTTCATATATTCATATCCATTGTTTCTTAGGTCATGTAAAAATCTAGGGTGTGATATGTCTCCTGCTGTCATAGTCTATTTTTGAATGAGTCCTATTGGACATATGATGTAATTTGTATCCCCACTTGGTTGGGTGATTGATGTATGTATGAGTCATTGGTGATAGGAAGGTCATACTCACATGGTTTAGTTATAGAGTCATGTTATTCTTTTGGAAAAATATATATGCAGACTTTGCATGTACTCAAGGGGAGCATGGACAACGTAGTGTATCTCAAAGGGGGAGCATATCTTGGTCTGCCCTTTGCCCTTGATGTCAAAGGGGGAGAGTGTTTTGGTGTTTCTTATTATTTCAAACATGTTCTATAGCTTGAAGTAATCAACACCAATATGGTTTCCCTCAAGTCCAAAGGGGGAGATTGTTGGCATTATGATATAGGTGTTGTCCTTAATGACAACTCACCCACAAGTCAATTCAAAGGTAACCGGGCATTGGTACAGAAGAACAAGAAGTTGGGAAAAAGGACTACTAATCAGAATCAAGAAGTTGAAGGAAAAGGATGTTTTAAGATAGTTTAAGCTTTGTACCCAAGCTCACCTTGTCAAAGGAGCGTATACACGTAGGTTCATAGAACAAAAAGAGTGTATACGTATGCACACACTTTCACAAGAAGAAAAGCGTGTATGGGTTGGAAAATCAAGGAAATTCAAGATTAAAGAATACCAAGTGTCAATACCATGGTATTAGCCCACAATATTGAGTAGAGTAACAACTATTTGATCCCGTCTAAGAATACCACAGGTTCTAAATTTTGTTTTGGTCCGAGGTATTGAGAAAGGCCAAAAACTATATAAGGAGGAGAAGATCAAAGGGCCAGGTGTGCAAGTGAAAGGGTTTCTCAAGAATACTTCTACCTGAAGTACATTTTATGTTGTGGGGGCTATGATTATGATATAATCTAAAATATTCTGTGCATCTTGAATTGAATGTTGATCATGATCATGAGACCTAAAATGACTTATCATTGAATGATCTGATATTGGTTGGGCTAGATCTGATTTCTTACACATGTTTTATTCTTCAAATGTCATGATCTGTGTATGTCTGAAATCTGGAATAGCAGTGAAATTGTAAGTTAGTATTTGTAGATATATATGCTGGTTCGCCTTAGTGATGGCGCGTATACACATTGGTTCGAAGCTTCCAACTAGCGTATACAATAGAAAACCTTGTTATTCAGAAATAACTCATCTATTTGATCAGTGTTGTTGGTTTATTGCTATTTGTCAATGATGTACTCTTAGATATGAAAGTAGAACTGAATGAATAAGGAGATTGAGTCTAATTGATTGATTGATTAAGTTAGAAAGGTGATCTTTACTACTCACTATTTGAATCTCTATAATTTAACTGTAGATGTTCAGAATATTAATGGTTGGTACAGATTTGATTTAGAAGTTTTTATGATTCAAAAGTTTTGGAGGTATATGTAGGTTTTTTTAAAGGAAGTAGCGTATACACACAGGTTGGGTTCATCAAAGTAGCATATGCATTTTGATGTATCATTTTTGAGGTCTGGTTCTGAATGATGATGCAAGTTTTGGGGTTCAGAAGAATGTTTTGGAGATAGTGTCTAACTGTTCAGATTGACTGAATGTTGGTTGATGCGGTTATTATTATAGAGTTTGAGCTTCAAAGTTTCTAATGGGTCCAGTGTGAAAATTTGATGAAGCGAGGCTTTCATATTGTGTTGTTGTGTACCAGGGGCATGCAGTCTGAAAATTTCTGAAACGTGGTCCCTAGAGGAAGAGATAAGGTCGTAGCCTTCTGTAGGCCGACACCTATGTACTAGTAAACATATCGACTAGTACAATAGCTAATGGGGTTGTAGCTCCCTTCCAGTAGAAGCTGGAGAACAAGAGAAGGTTGTATCCTTCTTCAAGTGGGTTCTTGCGTACTGGTATGAGTCTGCAACTGTACAAGATTGTAAAAAAAAATTCTTTATATTAAAAAGAAGATAGAGACGACAACAACAGGTGGTTTTTCTCCCGCATTGAGTTTCCACCTTAAATCTTGGTGTCCATGTGTGTTGCTTATGTGTGATGGTTTATTATGTTATTACTGCACATAGTTACTGTAGAATAAAAATACTGATTAAAGATCAACACATGATGAATTAACTAAATCATAAGTTCTCTGGGTATATGCTAGTTTCTTTAATCACAGTTGCGTGCACACGCAAGTTCTCTTCAGTAAAGTAGAGTATTAAATGTGATTGGGAAATGAAAAAATTGTTTAATTGTAAATAATGATTCACCCCCACCTCTCAATATTATTTCCAACAATTGGTATCAGAGCAGGTCCTTCAGCTTGATCGCTTGAAGGAGATATTTCAATATGAACAATCACGAAGGCATGGGATCTATCAGACCACTAGTGTTCAATGGGAACAACTTGGTATATTGGAAAATAAGAACTAGAGCCTATCTTCAGTCGCTTGGAGATGATGTTTGGGAAATTGTGGATGGAGGATACCAATTTCCAGCAGAAATACCTACAGATACAGCAGGTAAGAAGTTATATGAAACCAATGCCAAAGCAATCAATACTTTATTGGGAAGTCTATCAAAACCAGAATTCATCAAAGTCATGCAGCTCAAGACAGCCATATGGTACAAAATCATTCAGAGCTACGAAGGAGACTCCCAGGTAAAACGTGCTAAGCTCCAAACTCTCAGAATTCAGTATGAAACTCTTAAGATGCATAGTGATGAAAGTATTGCTAGTTACTTTTTACGTGTAGATGAGATTGTTAATTGTATGAAGAATTTTGGTGAAGAGATAAAGGAGGCTACTTTAGTAGATAAAATTTTGAGATCTTTATCTTCTAAATTTGAGTCAAAAGTATATGCCATAAAAGAAAAGAAGGATCTTCAATCTATTACTATTGTTCAACTTCATGGAATTTTAACTGCCTTTGAAATGAGGAAAGGAGGTCCATCAGATATGAGAGAAGCCACTTTCAAAGCTTTAACAAAGGGAAAAGAAAAGGAAGAGCACAATGAATCAGGATATATTTCAGAAGAATAATATGAGGTAAACTTTGTCAAGAAGCTTCAACGGGGTTCTGAAAGATTTAGAGGTAAGCTACCATTCAAATGCTTTGCTTGTGGTAGAGTTGGCCATTATGCTGCAAAATGTCCTCATAAAGATAATCATGAAAAAGGAAAGGAATCTGAAAAAGGCAATAGAAAACAAGTTGTTAATAGAATAAGTTACTATACTCATGAAGATAGTGATGGATTATCTAATAGTGATGAAGATGAAACTTAAAAAGATTATAAACTACTCATGGCTTATGACAATGATGATTTTTTGGATGCCTTAGAAGAGGAAGACTTTCTTGAAGAAATCATGAAACTCAAAATCTATGTGGAAGAAAATAATATGATCATAGACACATTAACATATCAACTCACTGAAAGAGAAAAGCACAATGAAAAACTAGAATGTGAAGTTGTGGATCTAAGAAAAGAACTTGAGAAGACAAAATCTCTTAACCTTAGATTTGCTAAAGGATCAGAAACTTTAAATGAAATCATCAAGGTTCAGCGTTCTCCTCTTATAAAGACCAGTCTTGGATATACTGAAGAATCATCCCAATCACAAAATCCGTCAACCTCCACCAGAAGCTATCTTGATGTAGGAAAGACGAGTGAACAGTATTTCAATCGTCAGCAAAAGCCTAAAAGTACTCATAAGGTAAATCATGCTCAATTTAATCCAAGGATGGACATCAATAGAAGCATCAACGAAAAGGTAAACAATACCAAAGTATTTTGTGATCACAGAAACTTCTTTAATGGACAATGCTTTTCATGCCATAACTTTGGGCATAAGGCTGCTTAGTGTGTTGCTTACAAAACTATCATGACTAGAGAAGCACGAAATCAAAGGAGCGTAACAGGAATCAAGAAAAGTTCTTATAATAACTTTTCTCCTCTTGAAGATGAAATTGAATGTTCGTTTTGTAATAAATTTGGTCATGAAGAATGTGAATGCAGGAGAAAATTTTGGCCAACACCTCAAAAGGAGAAAACATCATCAAATTGCAAGGTATGGAGAAAGAAGGAATTTCATTCAGAAAGATGTAGTATAGCTCTGTTTGCAGAAGGATAAGAAAATCAATGGTACATTGACAGTGGATGCTCTAAACACATGACAGGCGATAAAGAGAAACTCCATTCATATAAGTCTTTAGAAAAAGAAAAGAATGTCTCCTTTGGAAATGACACACCAGTTGTCATTAAAAGTAAAGCTTTGGTTTATTTGAAAGAAAAGGTTAAAGATGGAAATGTCATGTATGTTGATGGTTTAAAACATAACTTGTTGAGTGTCAGTCAAATGTGTGATCAAGGAAATGAAGTTGTGTTTCGATCAAATGGATGTGTGGTTCGTGAGCTTGATACAGGAAAGACTGTAATCAAAGATACAAGAACTCCAAGCAATCTATAAAAACTGTAAGGAGGACAAAAAAAATGCTATCTAAGAAAAGTAGATGAAAATTGGCTACGGCACAGAAGTTTGGGACATCTAAGCTTTTCTCAAATAAGAAAAGCATGTAGGCTCAAGGCGGTTCATGATCTTCCAGATATCAGCATCCCAGAAAATACCATTTGCAAACCATGTCAAGTCGGTAAGCAAACTAGAGTTCATTTCAATGAAAAAGAAGGATCAACGAGTAAGCCTCTTGACCTCATCCATACTGATTTGTGTGGTCCAACAAGGAAAAAGTCGCCTCGTGGAGGAGAATATTTTATTTTATTCATTGGTGATTTTTCTAGAATGTGTTGGATAGGTCTACTAAAGCATAAAGATGAAGCATTTGAAAAGTTTAAAGCCTTCAAAGCTTTAGTTGAAAATGAATCAGATCGAAAAATCAAATGTCTCAGATTTGATCGAGGGGGAGAATTCATATCAGATGAATTTTTTTATTTTTGTGAACAACATGGAATAAAAAGGCAGTTCTCTGTTGCCAGAACTCCTCAACAAAATGGTGTAGTGGAAAGAATGAATAGAACAATTCAACAAATGGCTCGAGCTATGCTTGATGAATCTAGAACTCCTGCCACCTTCTAGGGTGAAGCTACATTTACCACTGTGACTATTCTCAACAAAGCTAATGTTTGGGTAAATAGTGATCAAACTCCATATGAACTTTGGTATGGAAATCCTCCTACTGTAAAACACTTTAGAGCTTTCGAAAGCAAATGTTTCATCAAAAAGACTGATGAAAAACTTGATAAGTTTTAACCCAGATCAGATGAATGAATTATTCTTGGTTATTCATCTAGAAGTAAAGGATACGAATGTTATAACAAGAGACTTTGGAAAATTGTTGAATGCATTGATGTAGTAATTGATGAAGCATGTAGAAATCTGGAACAGATAAGGTCAACAAAGGATGATGACAATGAGGAAGACGGTGAATTCTTTCCCGTATCAAATCAAAATGATATAGAGGAAGAAACCAATGAAGCATAAGAAGAAGATACAACTGACAGGGAAAAGACTCCATCCAGGTATGTTCAAAAGAATCATCCATAATCTCAAATTCTAGGAGAAAAAGGGTCTGGAGTATAGACAAGAAGAACTCTTGCAGGAACTTCTAGTTATCTAGCATTACTATCCTCCATAGAACCACAGAATTTTAATGAAGCTAGCAAAGATGAATGTTGGGTTAAGGCAATGAATGAAGAACTTGACAAAATTGAAAAGAATGATACTTGGGAACTAGTTCCTAGACCTATTGATAAAAATGTTATAGGAACAAAATGGATATTCAAGAATAAATTGAATGAAAATGGAGAGGTTATTAGAAACAAAGAAAGACTTGTCTGTCAAGGGTATGCTAAAAAATAAGGTATATACTTTGAAGAAACATTTGCACCTATTTCCAAACTTGAAGCGATAAGAATGTTTCTTGCTCTTTCAAGTTTTTTGAAATTTAAAGTGTATCAAATGGATGTAAAATCTTCATTTCTTAATGGAGAGTTAGAAGAAGAAGTCTATATTGAACAACTAGAAGGATTCATTCTACGAAATGATGCAAAGCTTGTATGCAAGCTCAAAAAGGCTCTTTATGGACTGAAACAAGCTCCAAGGGCTTGGTATTATCACTTTGACAAATATCTAAAACAACAAGGGTTCACAAAAGGATCTGCAGACAACAACTTATACACCAAGATTGAAAATGATAAACTACTAATTATTGTTCTTGATGTTGATGATATCATCTTTGGCAGCAATGAAGAATCTATGAGTCGAAACTTTGCTTCGGTTATGCAACAAGAATTCAAAATGTCCTTACTTGGTGAACTTACTTATTTTCTTGGCCTACAAGTATAGCAAAGAAAAGATGGTATTTTTCTTTCACAAACTAAATATATCAAGCAGATTCTGAAGAAGTAAGAAATGGAAGATTCTAAACCAGTATGTACTCCAATGGTAACAGGATCCAGTCTCAGTTCTAACGATGGATCACCTACAATGAACACACCATCATACAGATATATGATTGGAAGTCTACTCTATCTAACAGGTACCAGATCTGATATCATGCATTCAATAGGAATTGTTGGAAGGTTCCAAGAAAATTCAAAGGAATCACATCTTCAGGCTATAAAAAGAATATTCAAATATCTTCAAGAAACTCAAGACTTTGGTCTATGGTATTCTAAAGATACATATCTTACTCTTCATGCATATGCAGATGCAGATTGGGCAGGAATTGTTAATGATCAAAAAAGAACTAGTGGAGGTGCATTCCATATGGGATCATGGTTAGTATCTTGCTTCAGTAAGAAACAAAGTTTGATTGCCTTATCTACAGCGGAAGCGGAATATGTGGCTACTGCATCTTGCTACACACAACTACTCTGGATGATGCAAACATTGCAAGACATTCAAATCACATGTTCTCCACCCATCTCCATTCTATGTGATAATACAAGTGCCATCAATATTTCGAAAAATCCAGTCATGCACTCCAAGACCAAGCACATACCCATTAAGTACCATTTTCTACGAGAACAAGTGCTTGAACAAAAGGTTAAATTGGAGTATGTTCCCTCTAAAGAACAGGTTTCTAATATATTTACCAAACCGCTTCTGAGAGAAACATTTGAATATCTCATAGAAAAACTGGAAGTAATTTTTGCATCATCCTACTGTTAAATCCAGTTTTCATAAGAAGGTTCCTATACGCAGGTTTCATGAAGGATAGTCACGTATATATGCAAGTTTATGTGGATGAAGGAGTGTATATGTTTTTATGATAGAAAAATAGTGGGTCGGACTCTAACATGGGTATTCAATCTGATATTGATGGTTACAGTCTGCTAATATGCTTTGTTCATTGATTTTTATCTAACTGATGAAGCTGCCTTGATGAATGATTTGTTGACAATGCCAGGTAGTACAAGTTCAGGGGGAGAATTAGCCTTCACAAACATTCTACATTGTTGACATTATCGTTGTTGATTTCTGCTATAGTTTTAGATATGCATATCCATTGTTTCTAAGGTCATGTAAAAATCTAGGGTGTAATATGTCTCCTTCTATCATAGTCTATTTTTGAATGAGTCCTATTGGACATATGATGTAATTTGTATCCCAACTTGGTTGGGTGATTGATGTATGTATGAACCATTTGTGATAGGAAGGTCATACTCACATGTTTGAGTTATAGAGTCATGTTATTATTTTGGAAAAATGTCTTTGCAAACTTTGCATGTACTCAGGGGGAGCATGGACATTGTAGTGTATCACAAAGGGGGAGCATATCTTGGTCCACCCTTTTCCCTTGATGTCAATGGGGGAGAGTATTTTGGTGTTATTTGATATCTCAAACAGGTTCTACAGCTTGAAGTAACCAACACCAATATGGTTGCCATCAAGTCTAAAGGGGGAGATTGTTGGCATTATGATACAAGTGTTGTCCTTGATGGCAACTCACCCACAAGTCAATTCAGAGGTAACAAGGCATTGGTACAGAAGAACAAGAAGTTGAAACAAAGGTCTACTTATCAGAATCAAGAAGTTGAAGGAAAAGGATGTTTTAATATAGTTTAAGCTATATACGCAGGTTCACCTTGTAAAAGGAGCATATACACACAGGTTCAAAGAACAAAAGGGGTGTATACGTATGCATGCACTTTCACAAGAAGAAAAGAATGTATGGGTTGGAAAATCAAGGAAATTCAAGATTAAAGAATACCAAGGGTCAATACCATGGTATTAGCCCACAATATTGAGTGGAGTAACGACTATTTGATCCTATCCAAGAATACCACAGGTTCTAAATGTTGTTTTGGTCTGAGGTATTGAGAAAGGCCAAAAACTATATAAGGAGGAGAAGATCAAAGGGCCAGGTGTGCAAGTGAAAGGGTTTCTCAGGAATACTTCTATCTGAAGTACATTTTATGTTACAGGGGCTACAATTATGATAAAATCTGAAATATTGTGTGCACCTTGAATTCCATGTTGATCAGGATCATGAAACCTGAAATGACTTATCATTGAATGATCTGATATTGGTTGGGCTAGATCTAATTTCTTACACATGTTTTATTCTTCAAATGTCATGATCTGTGTATGTTTGAAATCTAGAATAGCAACGAATTTGTAAGTTAGTATTTGTAGATATATGCATTGGTTCCCCTTGGTGAAGGTGCGTATACACGTTGATTCAAAACTTCTAGGTAGCGTATACAAAAGAAAATCATGTTATTCAGAAATGACTCATCTATCTGATCAATGTTGCTAGTTTATTGCTGTCTGTCAATGATGTCCTCTTAGATCTGAAAGTAGAACTGAATGCATAAGGAAATTGAGTTTGATTGATTGATTGATTAAGTGAAAAAGGTGATCTTTACTACTGATTGTCTAGATCTCTATAATTTGACAGTAGATGTTCAAAATATTACTAGTTGGTACATATTTGATTTAGAAGTTTTTATGATTCAGAATTTTTGGAGGTATACGCAGGTTTTGTTAAAGGAAGTGGCGTATACACGCAGGCTGGGTTCATTAAAGTAGCGTATGCATTTTGATGTATGATTTTTGAGGTTGCAGCTGGTTCTGAATGATGATGCAGGCTTTTGGGTTCAACACAGTATTATGGTGACAATGATCTGACTACTCAGATTGATTGATTGTTGGTTGATGCAGTTATTATTATAGAGTTTGAGCTTCAAAGTTTCTCTTGGGTCCAGCATGAAAATTTGATTAAACGAGGCCTTCATATTGTGTTTTTGTGTACCAAGAGCATCGAGTCTGAAAATTTATGAAACGTGGTCCCTAGAGGAAGAGAGAAGGTCATAGCCTTTTGTTGGACGATGCCTATGTACTAGTAAACATATCGTCTAGTACAAGAGTTAGGGGGTTTGTAGCTCCCTTCCAGTAGAAGCTGGAGAACGAGATAAGGTTCTAGCCTTCTGCAGGTGGTTGCCTGCATACTGGTTTGAGTCTACACCAGTACAAGATTGTAAACAGATTTTCTTTATATTTAAAAGAAAACAGAGACGACAACAACAGGTGATTTTTCTCCCGCATTGGGTTTCCACCTTAAATCTTGGTGTTCATGTGTGTTGCTTATGTGTGATGGTTTATTATGTTATTACTACACATATTTACTGTAGAATAAAATATTGATGCACTGATTAAATATCAATACATGATGAATTAACTAAATCATAAGTTCTCTAGGTATACGCTAGTTTCTTTAATCACAGTTGCGTGCACACGCAAGTTCACTTCACTGAAGTAGCGCATATAAATCTGATTGGGAAATGAAAAAATTGTTTAATTGTAAATACCGATTCACCCCCCTATCAGCATTATTTCCATTTTGTCGTCCTATTTTATGTCCTAAATGATTTCCATATTGTTTTCTTTTCTGCAAGAAAATACTTGAAAGTTAATATTTAATGCTAAATTATATTTTTATATGTACAAAGTCAATCATGATTACATACATTTGAAGCACGTTTTTTTTAGATGCATCATCCTATGATGGAATTATATCCATTTCTTTTACCATCTCTTTATACACTTTTTTTGACATTCTTATTGGCATGTTTCGCATCTGAGTGTGTTGATCATTTTGGATTTTCATAATCTCCCTAAAAAAAACAATAAATTATTTTTATAATGATACATGAAAACTAAATATAACAAAATTGATATTAATAAATTAATGATTGGTAGTAATATATGCATATCATTCTAGAAAATCATTTTGTACAATTAGGAATATTTCCTTTTGAATGATTCTTTTTTTTTGTTGTAAGTTTTTGCTATTACAAGTCTGACATGTCTCATTGATCATTGCTCTGGAAGCACTTTCTATAGTTAGATATAATTTGGTTCTTGGAATTAGTGGATTAATTTTTGTATTGTAAGCAGAAAATATGTCTATACGTTCATTCCACTGGATCCCTCATAGTTCTGTAAAAAAAAATCCCCTTTCATTACCCTCCAACACCACTCCAGATGAGCTAAGGACAAATTCTTCGTCATTTACATGTTCTATAAGTTTTCTTTTCTTAGAAGAACATTGATCTTTTCCTTCTTTGTTGCTCCCTATATAAAATTAAACATATATGAATTAATAGATTGTTTGAAACATGTTATCTAATATTCTTAATTATATTATTAATGTAAATTCAAAAAAGGAATACTCATATTGAATAGTATTTTTTCATTCATGTGATTCATGATTCTGTAAATTTTCTATTAAGATTTGATCCAAACTTATGTAGGAACACAAAAAAATACAGATACAAACATAAACATAAATATGAAACAAAAATAAAGCTTCATTTCATTAATATCAAAGAATTGAAATCTGCTTACATACAAAATGGAAATAAACTAGCTCGGGCAATAGTAGCTTATCTCTGAGAAGAGATGTGGAAGCTACATGCCTCTGAACTATTTTACAATGAGGCTGGAAGGCCTATTTATTGTTGAGAAACAATGGAAAACACTAAACATCCAAAAACCTAACCCTAGGAGGTGAAGCGCCAAAACTATGGGCCTCCTTGGAGTAAATTGGTACAAATTCCTGGGGTCGTAACTTTGGCATACGATCTCTGTTTGACGCGCACAATACCTCGTTAGAAACATATTTCTGAGGAATATGAATTTTGACTGAAAACATCAATTACTAACACATGTTTTCCCATTTTCCAAAAAAATGGCGTTTAGGGCCTTAAAATGGCTCTAGAAGTTCAGGACCCGAAAAACTGCCAAAATAGTAAATTGTGCTACAATTAAGGAAACTGAAAAATTGAAAGAAACAATGGTGGGGGTCCATGTGAAATAGGTGGGTGGACACCAATATCCACCTGGATCAGTCCTCCCCCCTTAGGAATCAATGGTACCCATTGCATTGAGTACCTCCATGAGATGGGGAAACTTATGTTAAACTTGGTCCCTGGTGAGGCACTTACCATGGTGCAGGAGTTGGCTAAATTTGACAACCCAATATAGTTGGATCTTCTGCTGGTGAGCATTCTTGATATGTGTGTCCATGATTTGATCAGTTGTGGCTTGTTCCATACAGTATGGGTTTAACTCTGTTGGTGTGAGTTGTTCTGCAATGTCTGAAGTGTCCAGAAATGGTGGAAAGTATGGTTGAAGGCAGTCCACATTGAACACTGGGTGAAGGCCAAGGAAAGGGGGAACGTTGAGCTTAAAAGCATCATATCCCATAGCCTTGGTAATGGTGTAACGCCCATATCAAAGTGATCTGAGCTTCCGATGGGCTCAAGTAGGGCGTTCTTTCTACAAATTCAACCAAACTTTATCACCCACCTTAAACTTGTGTGGCACCTGATGTTGATCATGTTGCTGCTTGTACTTGGCATTGGACTTCTCCAAGATGTCGTGAACCTATTGGCGGATGTGTTGGATGTGTTCAATAAATATGGTTGTTTTATTAGCCTCAGACAATACATGTGTAGATTTTGTCTGTGTAGTTGCATGAGGCATGGCAACATCAATCAGACACAATGGCTGAAATCCTAGACCAACTTGAAAGGGACTGTGACCAGTCGAGCTATGGAGAGATTTTTTATAACTAAGTTTCACATAGGGAAGACTCTCATCCTAGGTTCATGGATGCTTGGAATTGTACATGCAGAGTATGTGCACTATCATCCTGTTGATGACCTCTGTATGGCCATCATTCTAGGGATGGAATGCAGTTGACTTGGTGAGCTTGGTGTCCAATAGTGTCCAGAGACTTGACCATAATGTGCTCAAGAACCTTCTATCCTGATCTCATATAATGGTCTATGGGATCCCAAAATGTACCCACACTCGTTCAAAGAAGAGTTTGGCAGTGTCCTCTATTGTGATACTCTTCTTACAGGCCGGAAATATAGCCATCTTAGAAAATTTGCCCACAGCCACAAATACATAGTCATTACCATGCTTGGTAGAAGGGAGGCTAGACATGTAGTCCATGGAGATAGATTCCCAAGGCTGGTTGGGAGTAGGTAAAGGGGTGTACAAGCCTTTCTTCTTGATGGTTGGCTTGGAAATGGCACAAGTAGTGCATGATTTGATATATTTCCCAACATCCTTTTTGAGTTTTGGCCAATAAAAATATTTTTTAGTACAACCACAGTTTTCTCCACACTAAAGTGTCCTACGAACCGACTATAGTGTGCCTCCCAAATCAGCTTGGCACATTCACTTGAAGGAACACAAAGGTGGCCTAGGTAACATAATAATGTGTCCTAAAGGTGGAAATCGGGAACTTGCTTGCCATCTACTAGAATCTGGTATGTGGACGCAAAATCTAGATCATTTTTTCATATTTGCGGCCATCCAGAGGTCTCGTGGCCACAAGAGTTGAGAACAATAGCCAGTGCTGCAACTCGTGGCTGACTGAGGCAGTCTGCAACATGATTGGTGCTACCCTTTTTGTATTTAATGTTCAAGTGGAATTGTTGCAGATATGTAGACCACTTCTGATGGTGATCGTTCTAAAACTTCCCTTATGTTTGTATAAACTGAAGAGGTCAGTGATCGATGTGGATGACCGTCTCCTTCCCCAAAATGTAATGTTTCCATTGCCAACAAGCTTGCATAATCGAATAAATCTCTTTATCATAGGTGGGGTACTTCCAAATTGTATCAAAAAGTGTCTCACTATGATAGGCCATTGGATGCCCATGTTGGGTGAGGACTGCACCAATAGCATAGTCAGAGGCATCTGTCTCAATTTCAAATGGTTGTTTCAGGTCTGGCAATGTGAGTACAAGTGCAGAGCAGAGGTGGTGCTTCAACTCAGCAAACACCTTCTATTTGGACTTGGACCAGGAAAACTTTGCTTTTGATCCGCCCTTGGTAATCTAACTCAGAGGCCAAGTGATATGGGAGAATCCCAACATGAACCTCCGATAAAAATTTGCAAGGCCCAAAAAGCTGTGAAGCTCTATTAGAGTGGTCAGGGCTGTCCAATCCCGAATGAATTGGATCTTAGTTAGATCCACATGCACACCTCGCTCATCTATGATGTAACCCAAATATTGGACTTGGCTCATGCCAAAGGTTCATTTCTCCAAGCTGGCACGCAGTTTGTGTTGTCGCGGGGTTTGAAGGACATGTTGAATGTGTTGCAAGTGTTCTTCCCAACTCTTGCTAAATATGAGGATATTATCCAGATAAACAATCATGCATGAGTTGGTGAAGTACCACAAGATGTCATCCATTAGCCTCATAAAAGTAACAAGGGAATTTGTCAACCTGAAGGGCATAACCAACCATCCAAAAAGGCCTTCCTTGGATTTGAAGGCAGTCTTCCATACATCTGTGGGCCCTATTGGAACTTGGTAATAGCCTAACTTCATACCGAACTTGCTGAAATACTTGGCCCCCTTGAGTTGGTCCAAAAGGTCATCAATCCATGGGATTGGATACCTGTTCCTGACAATGATTTTGTTTAGTGCCTGATAATCAATGTAGAGCCTCCAGGTCCCATCCTTGTTTTTTACAAGTACAATCGGGCTCCCACAAGGTGAGGAACTTGGTTGAATGTGCCCTTTTTGCAGCAACTCCTTGATTTTCTGCTTGATCTCTTAATTTTCCAAAAGGGAGCGATGATATATCTGCCCATTGGGTAGAGGTGCTCCAGGAGTCAGATCGATCGAATTCTTAACCTCACAATGCAAGGGTACCCATGTGGCTAAGGAGAAGATGACCCTGTATTCTTCCATGATTGCATCCACCTGATTCTGTTGTGTGGAGGAACCCTTCCCTAGGGCCATGGATGTGGCCACGATCTTCCCCTTACTTTGAGAGTAAATCAGAAAGAAAATAAATTTCCTAGTCTAGGAGATGATCTTACTACATTTCTTAGCAGATATCAAAGAGATGGCAGTAGGCAACGCTACCTCCGTTATCATGTATAACTTATTACCCAAAGAAATAATAACAATGCGAGGCCTCGACTCATATACAACATGACACTTCCGCAAGTATGGTAGGCCTAATATACATCACAAACTTCAAGAGGAGAAACATAACAAAATACCTCATCCATGAAGGGCTTGATGTTGTAAGGAAGGCAACACTTCTGGATCACAAAAAGGTACTTCCCTTGGTAAATCCACCTGATGGTGTACGGCTGCAGGTGTGGTGTGGTCGGTAGGCCCAACTGCTTCTTGACCTCTACTAAAAGGAGGTTCTTTTGGCTCCCACTGTCAATAATGAATTGCAGTGGCAAACCCTTCACCCACATATGTGAGTGGAAGAGACGCTCCCCCTCGTATGGATCTTCGGGCTCAATCTTTTGGATCTTGGAGGTGGCAATAGTGGCGCTGGGCTCCGCATCAATAATATGCTTCCCCTTGTCATTCCCCTTGTCAGGTTCTAACTCAGAGTTAGAACATGCATCTGATTCTGAATCCTTCGGCTCAGCCACCAATGACTACTTGGCTCAACACTCACTTGTGTTGTGAGTGGGGTTCTTATGGGACTCACACCACTTTCCTGTGTCCTTCTTTGTATTCGTGGTTTTGTTATTTTCGTGCGTCTTTGACGAGTTATCCTAGGTCACCCTGCCTTGGCTTTGTCCATTGTCCTGCGGTTTGGGGGTGCCTTTCCCTTGATTCAGATTCACAGATCCAAAGTCTCGCTTCTTCTATTTAAACTTATGCTCGATCTTGACAGTGTATCGATAGGCAATGCCAATCGAGATGTTTAGGAACTCCATATTGTTTTAGATGTATTTGTGTAGACAAATGTGGTACTTGAGTACTAGATGCCACTCAAAATCCTTGATGCACAACTTGGTGCGAAGGGTATGAAAAATTTTTGTGAACTCCAGCACGTCTTGATCCCTTCCCTTCCATAGCGTGGTCCACTTTATGTACTTATCTTCATAGCTCCCAACAAGGTAATACTACTCCTTGATGGCGTATCAGAAAGAGCTCCAAGTGGGAATGGCTAAAAATAGTGAGTGTTCCCTCATGTCCTTTTTCTCACAGTAGGTTTCCCACCAGTCCTTTACGTGGGGGGCAACTTTGATGAGTGAAAAAATAATCTTTTCCGTATTGGAAAAATCATGAACTGAAAAATACCCTTCCAAAAGATTTAACCATCTATCTATGGTGTTTTCATCTATCTGGCCTTCAAACATGGGAATATCAAACTTGACTTGTGCCTTGAAGGGAGTGGTACCTCCAGAGTAGCTTCCAGATGATGATGCGTCGCTTTTGGGTATCCGCTGAAGGATGTGGGAAAAGTTGTCCATCATTGCATTCCTTTATTGCTCGAGGGCTTCTTCGAGCAATATTTTGAAGGGATCTCCTTCTCCTTCATCTTTATATTCTTCCACCATGGGAGGTCGTTGGGGTTTGCAAGGATGGTCTTGCAAATGTTCAACCAGTTTGAGCCCTAACTCCTTATACCCTGACCTCATTGGGGACATGCAAAGAAAAATAGAGAAGGAGAAATCTGCTCTAATATGGACTTATGTAATAATGCAACAGAATAGAGATATAAACATAAACGTAGAGATGTAGCAAAAATAAAACTTCATTTCATTAATACCAAAGAACGAAAATAAGCTTACATACAAAATGAAAATAAGGCGACGGTATCTCATCTATGAGAAGAGATGTGGTGGCTACATGCCTCTGAACTGTGTTACAATGAGGCTCGAAGGCCAATTTATTGTTGAGAAATAATGGAAAACCCTAAACATCAAAAAACCTAACACAAGGAGGTGAAGCACCAAAACTATGGGCCTCGTTGGGGTAAATTGGTACAACAACTTCTCGGGGTCGTAACTTTGGCATACGATATTTGTTTAATGCGCACGATACCTCGTTAGAAATATCTATCTGAGGACTATAAATTTCAGCTGCAAATTCTTAATAGAGATTCATGTTTGCATGTTTTCTAAAAAAAGCGTCGTTTAGGGCCTCAAAATGGCTCTGGAAGTTCAAGACTCAAAAAATTGCCAAAATAGTAAACTGTGCTACGATTAAGAAAACTAAAAAACTAAAAGAAACAATGGTGGGGGTCCAAGTGGAATAGGTAGGTGGCCACCAATATCCACCTAGGTCAATATTTTATGCTCTTTTACACTTAGATTAGAAATAACCTTATCGATCTTGTTTATTTTGTGGATCTGCATGACACACACCAACCAATACATATTAGTTAAACTTACATATAGTTCAAACATATTAATTTTGTAAAGAATTTACAAAGAACTTTTCTTCTTTGCTTTTTTTGATGTGCTATCACTGTGTCGATCAATATTTTTGTTACTTGAGACCTTCTGAGACATTTTTTATCAATATACAACCTGTAACATTCAATATAGAAGTCATTAAATATATTTTACAAATAAATCAAATAATTTTTAGCCAGAAAAGATTTGGTAATCGGTGCATTTATCTAAATAAACACACTGATACGTTTAGAACATTAAATTCACCAAGAGTTTAATTGTTTTTGCACACCGTCATGGAAATTTAACTTTTAAAATTATTTTTAAATTATTACAGTGTGATTTATAAGGATAAACTCATCGAAATGATTTAACAGTGTTATTTGGAAGAGGCACGTTGGGGTGTTATATTACAGCAGGAGCAACAATTAACAAACTAGACAAAATCGAGAGTATTTGAATATGTCGGTGTATTGTATTACACAGGGAGCATCGATGCATCATATTACAGAGGGTGTACTGCAAAAGATATTGTCGTTTTTAAGAAAATAGAGATGACCGAAAGGGTTTGGATCTAATTCAATAATTGATTTCCCTACTTTACATGTAAAACATCTCATATATAGTAAGTACACAAACCCATTAAATCTAAAATCCCTAAATTAAAAATCCCCAATTGTGAAGTGGTAGAGGAAGTTAAACCCTAAGGTGAAATTTTGCAGGAAGAAACAAGAGCTTACGGTAAATATTGAATTCTTTTGTTTTTTGTCTAAATTTTAATTAAATTTAAATAGGAAAGCATATCATAAAAACATTTACTAGTAAAATATTAGTAAATTTTTATTATGCGAGGTTTTTATTTTTATTTTTTTCTAAATTGTGAATAAATCTAACAGAAATTGTAAACTATTTTAACAGTAAAATTTAGGATTTTTGCTATCTAGGGTTTTGAGTGAATCACCATACCTTTCAACTTCTGATCTTTCGGCGGATCCAAAATATTTTGCAACTCCATAGTGCTCTCAGTATGTCTCTCTTGCCACTGATCTCTCTATTAATTAAACCCTAATAGAAATTAGAAAAAAAATTATTAGTAAAATAAATAATAATATTTAAATTTTTTATTATGTAGGCTTTTGACTGAATCACCATACCTTTCAGCTTCTAGTCTTTTGAATAGTTGTGCTACTCCAAAGTATTATACTGTTGCACAGTGCTCCTGGTATGTCTCTCTTGCAAATCATTCACTTGAAAGTTTGGATAAAATAATGAAATGGTGAATAACTTTTTATTAATTAAAACATTTTACGAGATTAGATTTCTAAAAATTAATTGTCGCTCGCTTTTTAATTTTAAAAAAGAAAAGAAAAAAATCGCTTTTTTTTTCCATTTCTCTGCATATTGGTGTGTTCGAAAGTCAAGCGCACTGACATTGCTTGGGAGAAATTTGTTTTCAATGCACCAACATGATACATTATTTTATAATTTTCAAAATCCCTATGAGGCCTAGATTTGTCTCAGGCTGAAAAGACAAGTTTCTAGGTCCACATCAAACCACGCTCAGCCTCGTAGCTAGCCCTACAAGGACAGGAGAGGGCTCTCTCTGGGTCGATCTCGGCAAAAGACAAGCAATGGTGCTCGAGATGACTGAAATAAAAGCTAATTTTAGGGTAGGTATGAAGTACAAGGGTTTGATTTGAGTTTTTGGAGGTTTTGTGCTGGAAACAGGGAAAGGCAAATTGGGCTTAGGGATGAGGCACAGTTTCTGGAGAGTTCTGATTGGGGCAAGGAAGGAAATCGTTTTAATGATTTAAAATGAGTGAATGGATAGATCAGATTGGTGAGGAGCTAAGGAGAGCAAGAGAGTCTCAAGAATTCTCCTTAAACAGATGAAAACATGGAAAGTTAAACAAATTCAAAGGCAGAGCATAGCAGTTAATGGATTCTACCTCAATCACTCATTTGTTCAAATTCAGAAGAAGAGATAGGAAAATGATACACGTAACACTAATGAACTTACAATTACTTAGAGAAGAACACCATCAAAACATAAAGCCACATGGATCCCAAACAGTGCTGTAAAACCCTGGTCTTTCCTTAGCCAAAAATGCAGAGGGCTCTCTCTGGGTCGATCTCGGCAAAAGACAAGCAATGGTGCTCGAGATGACTGAAATAAAAGCTAATTTTAGGGTAGGTATGAAGTACAAGGGTTTGATTTGAGTTTTTGGAGGTTTTGTGCTGGAAACAGGGAAAGGCAAATTGGGCTTAGGGATGAGGCACAGTTTCTGGAGAGTTCTGATTGGGGCAAGGAAGGCAATCGTTTTAATGATTTAAAATGAGTGAATGGATAGATCAGATTGGTGAGGAGCTAAGGAGAGCAAGAGATTCTCAAGAATTCTCCTTAAACAGATGAAAACATGGAAAGTTAAACAAATTCAAAGGCAGAGCATAGCAGTTAATGGATTCTACCTTAATCACTCATTTGTTCAAATTCAGAAGAAGAGATAGGAAAATGATACACATAACACTAATGAACTTACAATTACTTAGAGAAGAACACCATCAAAACATAAAGCCACATGGATCCCAAACAGTGCTGCAAAACCCTGGTCTTTCCTTAGCCAAAAATGCAGAGATAGAATGTACAATGATATGCCAAAGCAATCCCAAGTGTCCAACCATGAAAATGACTTAGAAATTACATAATATAGACAAGCCAAACCTATTCCCTTGCCTCTAGGGGTCGAGCTCATCATTCTAGGAGCTGTTTGAACTAATTCTAAACAAGGAACTGAAATCTAGGTAGTCAAACAACTTACCCCTATATGCTAGGAAACTGATTCATTCATTCAATTTTCACCTTTTAGTGAATGAATCCTCTAGAACAAGTAAAAATGTGCCAATATTACATCATGGTTATCAAATTACATCATGAAAATTCAAGAATAACTTCAAGAAGAAAAACTGGTCAAAACTGGGCGAATTGCTGAGCTGAACAATGAAAAACAAGCCAAAATTCTCTATGCGCCACGCCAAAATCTGTATGCGTCACGCCACTTTGGGGCTGATTTTGAGGCACTTCCTGAAGTCCAAATTGAGCCCAAGTGTACTTGTTGGAAAGCCCTGCCTGTCTACTTTCCAACCCAAGTGGAATTTCTAAATTTGGATGTCATTTTCCCCTCCAAAACTGCAATCTCCCAGGACTGCTTCCTGTGTGTCAAAATAGGGGCAGTGAGGTCATTTTTTGAGTGTTTTTGACCTCCTGAGAACTCAAAACTTGCCCAAAATTCTTGGCCATGCACCAACAGTCATGATTTTTCATGCCAAATCCAAAAATGTAAACTTTTTGCAATTTGGACCTCTCTAGCAAAAGTGCGCGACACGTGGCGCGACGCACAGGGAGAAAAACCCTGTTTTTTGTGCCTAAATTTGTCAAAATGCCAAAAATGCCCCAAATTTCTTGAAATTTGGGCTGTAGGTCCCCCATCAAGTGCCATGCTCAGTCAAAGAAGCTTCGGTCAAGACTTGGAGCCGATCATGTGTTTTGCGCCTCCTCAGTACCCTCCTGGTGTATGCAGTTTCAGTTGTAGAGTCGTTGTCTCGGTCATATGATGTATCGGTGTCCGCCTTCATGGTGTTTCAAAGTCTGTTTGGCTTTCAATGAGATGAAGAATGTGAATTTGGTGCAATTGCCAAATGTGGGAGGGACTGTGGGAAATAGGGCAGTGTGGACAGTGGGGTCTTGTCAAGTGATGTTTTTCCCTTTGGAATTTTGACAAATATAGGAACAATGGACAGTTACTTGACTGTTTGGAAAACTTGAGGTTTTGGGAATTTTACAAATGAGATGGGGAAATAGGAATAATATGGAATGATGTGACTTAGGGATAGGAAAATCAAGGGAAAATGGAGTAGGGAGTGATTGAGGTGAGGGGATAACTTGGCAGCCAAATAATTAACACAAAACCCTGATACTATTTTCTTTGGTAGGGTTTGATGATAAAAACACCATAAGACAACCACGAGCACTAACCTTGGATGAAAAGCAATGATGGAAGCCCATCTTACTTGTACAAGTGAAGACCCACGCATTTTGAGCGATTTGGAGCAAGTTTTTGAAGTTTTTGGTGGCGCGGCGCATTGGGCAACTGGCGCGGTGCATTGGGCAACTGGCACGGTGCATAGGGAAGGCACAACGCATTGGGGTGCATTTCTCAGTGCAAAAATACACTGGCGCGGCGCATAGGGAAGGCGCGGCGCATTGGGCTTGAGGCGCGGCGCATAGAGCCTGTGCATAGCGCTTTTTTACAGGAGACTTTTGGAGGCCTTCCTGGTATCCAAATTGGGTGCAGGATAGGTCGTTGGAAAGGTATTTGAGTCTACTTTCCAACCCAATTGGAATATTTTAATTTGGAGCTCACTTTACCTATAAAAAAGCAAATCTCCCAAGACTATTCAAAATGTGCCAAATGAGGCTGCCTAAAGGCAGAGTGCTGTTGCAGTCAACTTTTGAAGGTGTTCCTCAACTCCAAATTGAGCTCATGATAGCTCATTGGAAAGATATTTGTGTGTAGTTATCATTGGAATCATAAATAAAGTCATTTGGCCAACCAAGCTAGGAAAAAACTTGATTTTCCCAAGGTCACTTCAGAGGTGCATCAATTCTCCCGAGGCAATTGTATTTTTGACATTTCTCTAAAACCATGACACCTATGTAAAAAGTGAAGGAGGTTTTTCTTCCTTGGAATATTTTGGACAAAAACCTCTCTTAGGATTTCCAAATTAATCTTTTATTGCTCAGAAACATTATTGGAGTAAAACCTATCTCGATGTGTGGAACCGGGGATTTGTCGAAATGAAGCGAAATGAAGGGGATAGGGGGCCTCTAAATTCTTGAGGAAATTTTGAGAAGTAGGGAGGGATTTTAGGAAATAGGGGAAAGTGTAATCTCGGAAATTGAGTGAGGGGAAGGGGTCCAAAAGGGCAAAACACAGGCCTAGTCTAGAAAATTGCCAAGTTGAAGCAAGAAACTAGGGTTTGCGCGAAAATGAGGAATTTGGGAGATCTCAGTGATGGAAAGTGTTTAATAAGGTACATTATGGATAGGGGAAGGTGTATGAACATCAGGATACAAGTTTTTCTAATGATTTGGCCATCCAAGATAAATTGCCTTCAAAACCCTAGGAGACGGAAATGAACCTTACCTAGGTGCAACTGAAGCATGAACAAGGTATAAAATGACCCATCGGAACCTGACATGATGATGAAAACCCTCTGAATGATGGTACACTCAGCTGAATGGTGACATGGACTGACATTTGGACAATTTTGAAAGGATTAAAAGTAAACCCTAGACCCAGTAACTGAAAATAACTCTTACTGATCAAAAGACACGAAAACTTTATTTTGATGAACAGACCTGAGCCAGCAATGCAAAGCATGAGGGGTGATGAATGACCAAACCCTTCTGTCAGATTATGGCATGCCCCTAGCAGAATGCAACTGAGTGAAACAAGTGAGACACCTAAAAATGAAATGCGATAAAGAGAAATGATCTCTGACGGAGGGATGTAAAGACCGACTCTAACAATCCCAAAATAGTGTGATTAATTTTTTTAACGTAACAGTGCGGTTTATTTTTAAAAGCATCATTGTTGTAATTGTTATAAGAGCAAGTTGGTTGAATTTATTATTATTTTTTAAAATTGGGAAACAAGTGCATAGCGGTGCTATTTTTTTTGAAATGCATCGATGCGTTTTTGTAGAAGAGCATCGATATGATAACATATTTTTTTTGGAATGCTGGAAACTAGTGCAGGTATTATTTTAACACCCCAATGTTGTTAAAGTTTTAAATGCATCAATACACTTTGTTATGATAAGCGCACTGGTTTGGTTTAAAAGCTATTTGAAATTTTAATTTCACATAAAATGAAATATTAATCTCAAATTATCCTTTAGAATGCATCCACATGAATTACAATAGTTCATAGTATACATTTTCCACTTAAAGTTGTCTTATTCTTAAAAAATGGTTTGAAAACTATATTGAAATTCAAATTGTGGTTATATGGTTGTCGACATTAATTTTGGATATGCACACAAATTTTTATTTCTAATTTTTCTCAAATGCAGGGACAAAATCTCAATAATATCTGCAAATGGCCAATTCTTCAAATTCCAGCTCATTCCATATTGTTGATCAAAGTCCTTCACAGAGTTCTCCCTTTCCATCTCCAGTAAGTTCAGATTTTATTTATATTTTGATTATCTAATTGATTTATTTTTTTTAATCCATGTCAATTTGAATAAAAATGTATCCAAATTTGCAGGAACCTGATTCAGAATTGAGTTCAGATGCAGAAAATATTACTCCATATTATTTTCAAAAACGTTAGAAGCTCTTATCAAGAACAACATATTGCAAGTAGTTGGTAGATGGAAATGGAAAACCTCTTCACCCTGCCAATTGGAACATGGCATCTTCTAGCTATAATCCTAGATCAGCGATGGTAATAATTATTTGGTATAATGTAATTTCAAAAAACCAATTGCATTGGCATGCTTACTAATATCATTGATATTGTACTAATGACGTTCAATATTTTTTGAAATTAGGATTCTAGTGATGATGAGAAACCCACCTACCATCTTTTGGAGCAACCCACTATAATGTAAACTAGAGATAAGGTTGCATTAAGAGTAAGAATTGAAGAGGGAACATCCAAGGAATGGTTGAATCAACCACCTATTTAATTTCCAATACATCTAGATTCAACAATTAGGAATGACTACATCAATAGTAGTTCTTCATCACAAGTTGGCAATGTAGAAGGCAATCAAATGGAGGTTGGTATGGATGATTACTTACGGGATACAATTACCATAGAGGCAATGTCGTTAGATGCATTCTTGTCACAGGTCTGTTTGGGCACATCACTCCCGACATTCAGATCAATACTTTTAGGGCTCATCAAACCATAATTCAGTTTTTTCATGCCCTAAAGAAGTCAACTCATTGAATGCCTCCTTCTATGAAAGTTTTATGGCCTGAAGCCCTCCTAAAAATCCTCTTTAAGATTCCAGCGCAACCTATGCCTTGAGACAGTGCATTGCAGAGCAGGTAGGCCCACTCTGGCCTGCACTACAGTGCACTTAGGCCCTCTTTAGCCTGCGCTAGGTGATATTGAGCGAAATTTGCATAGGGTTCTGGGAATATTCCTTCATTCTATATGAGTCTAGAAGGTTCCCATCTCTTATCCCCTCCTATGAGCTTGAAATTGGATAGGCTAAGGATCCATTAACCTCCTATCCTCTCATCCCTTCCTCCATGGAAACTAACTCCAAGATTGGAAAGCCATTCAATACCCTCATTCATGACAAAACCACCTCCATTTCCTATCAATTGAGCACTCATCATAGTGATCAAGGGGCTAGAATCTCAAGTTTGTAAGGAAATTCTATTGGTTTGAGGATTGAGTTTATGTTAAGTAATGTTATGCTGCTGGAGTGTTGAGCTTTTGATGTGTCGAGGGTTGAACTGAAGCTAGAGGAGTGGCATAGGATCGAACTGTATTGGGTGATACTCTTCCTTCTACATTAATAAAGAGCTTATTCCTTTTCTCATATGATTGTTCATATCTGTGATGATTATGTGTTTCAATGTATTCGATTCCATTGTTTTATAGTTGATAGTTCATGTATGCTTTGATCGTTTCTTGTTTATGTTTCTCTTGATGCAGGTACCTTTTGAGCAGATTTAGTTCAAGTGGGAGCGACGGGAGCGATTCAAAAGAGATTTAGGAAGTGAAAGGCAACAAGTAAGTTCCTCCATCTCATCTATCTTCTATAAGAAAAGGTTAAACTACTTTCTTTCTGTTGTTCTAGGTGTAGTCACCCACCTAGGGAAAATGTGTTTATCCGTAGATGCAAATTCCATGTAACAAATTGGCGACCATACTGGGGAATTACTGTTGTTCTTGGTGGCTTAACCTCATAATATTATACCCTAGTAGACTTTTCTTAGCTTTATTGATCTTATTTCAGTCTTCTTGAAGTGTTTTTAGTCAAAAATTGTGCTTGAATGTCCCTTGAATTGACTCTCTGGCACCAGCGCAGTGTTAGTCTTGACACAGTGCATTGCAGAGCAGCCCCTGCCTTAGAGACAGTGCATTGCAGCGCACTGTCTCCCTCTCTGGCCTACGCTGATTCCTCTTAGGCTAAAAAACCCACCTTTGGTTTGATTTTTCCAAAGTTGCTTCTCTTGTTGTTTGCTGAAAGATCAATGATGCTTGTGGTTCTGAAATCAACTTGTATTTCTCTTCCTAGCCCTACTTTGGCCTTGATTGTTTAGTGTTTCTTAAATGATTTCTTTATCATTATCAATTCATTGTCAAAGTTAGCTTATAGTCGATTAATCTTTGCCTGAAAAGAAAGTGTCGTAAAAGTCTTCATTTCTTTCAAAAAGGAATTGTCGTAAAGTCTTTGTTTCTTGCAAAAAGATTGATTGATTGTATGTGCATTAGTTTCCTTTTGTTCATCTCAACATTAAGGGAATTGAAAAGAAAAACTTGCATTATGCAATTAGAGGTTTGTGTGTGCTTATAGGAATAGTTTAGGGAAATTGCATTAGATGTGCTCTTTTCTCTTTGATTAAACATTCTGATTGCTCTATCCCTTGTAGTTAAGGTTTTCATTGTTCAAAATCAAATGAAAGAATGTTTCTCATCATAGTTGCATTCTAGGAATTTCAAAGACATCACGTGGTGAACCTGAAAGACAAACTCTTAATCAAGATCAACTTAAAATTTATCTCAATTAACCTAATGGAGCATTGTCACCTAACGAATAACATTTAGAGGTTCTAGGCTAGAGAGGTGTTTCGGCATCGTAAAACATAACAGTTGACGTTAATTTTCTGTGATACATTCAGAGTGTGATACCTTATTCCACGTACGTAAGTATATCATAGATCATCCATGTACCTTCGAGTATATAGGGCGTTGTTATAGTATGAAAAGTATAAAGGAATGCTCTCACTATGCAGTTTCGTATTAGACAGTGCTAACATGGATTGGGCCTCCATGTACTTTGGGGTATATATGGGAGGACTACATTAGGTTGTTATCCATCCTTAGGTAACCGAGTCGACCGCCTTGTACACTGTGATGCATCGAACACAACATTCAGGGAGATTGCCTGCACGTATGTTAAGTCCTTGGTTTACTGAGGCAGTATATTGCAGTTCACAGTTGCTTGGTAATCCTTTTGCCTAGATTACCCTCTTTTTGTTTATTTCTTTTTGTAATTAAATCAATCAACAATCGTGGAGGAACATCAACCCTTACCCTATCGTTCGCGGAGGACAGCGAGTAAACCGTCTTTACCCCCTGAAGCTACACCTAACTAGCAAAAGCGGTCTCATTTCACTGAATCCAGTACATCACAAACTTTTGGTTATTCATCTGAATTACCAGAAAAAACTATACTAGTAAGTACTGTGACCCCAGTTACTCCTACAATTACTGGTATATTTGTTACTGAAGTGGAATCTCCACAATTACCTGAGGACACTAGAAGTGAACCTAGTGAAACGGTAACCCAAGTTGTCCAACAAGAATTTGATTCCCAACCCAAAGTTGTTCAACAAGAAATTACTTCTGAACCTGAATCTGTTCAACCAAAAGTTGATCCTGAACCTATCACCATTCAATCAGAAGTTACTTCTAAACCAAAAGTTGTTGAAGAAGCCCAACCTGAACTTGTTGTTACTTACCAGAACACTTGGATCTTGAAGTTGAACAATCTGAAGTTGTTACCATACCGAAAGATGATCGACCTGTTCATCCTCAGACATCCGTAACTATCGAGACTTCCCATTTACCTCAGGAACAAATACCGGAAATCTATTACGAACCTGACGGTGAAATCCTTCCACCTGGTTTGATTTCGATTGAAGAAGAACATGAGGAAGAAACACCCAAAACTCCTATTCAATTTAGACCTAGACTTTATATTTATCCTCATACTCCTCATTTTACTACTCCTTTTTATTCTGATTACTTTCAGACACCCGTTGATTCATTAGGAAATTTATTAAGACATTTGATTATGGCAAAATCAACATCCTAGACTGTACCATCTGTTACAGTTGTGGTAGAATCTTCTGTCGCTACCTCTTCGATGTTTACCATGACACCTGAGTCACATTTGTATGGTGTTCTATCTGTCCCACTGGGTTACCAATCTTTATCTGGAACCCACTCAGGGGTTGCTTCTAGTCCATGGTCTTCACCCATGTCCTAAACAGGAATTTTATCTAGTTCTTCATTAACGGATACTGGACAGCTTGACCCATCAAGTCAATATCAAGTTGGTTCATCTGGTTACCGTCCAATGTATCCGCTTTACATAGGACTACCCCCATACGTAGAACAATATGCACAATCTCCTTATCCTCCATTTTCTGGGGGACAACCATATGGAAGTATGTCGTCGTCTTTCGGTCAGCCTAGAATGACGGTTTGTCAATGGCAACCAACAATGCCCATTCCACCAAGGCTTGTGTATCAATCACAACCTATGCAATCTATATCATCCATACCTACTACACCTATTGTTACAACTTTACTATAGTTGCAAGCTCAGTTAGTTGTATCTCAACCTTTGCAAGCTGGTCCTTCAACCTCAGACCCCCAAGTTTCAGGTTTATAGATTCAGCCTTCTCAGGCAGTTTTACAACAACCGTTTGTGCTTGGAATTCAAAAACCTCAGGCCATTTTACCTTTTATTGGGATGACTCAGACTTACACTGTTTTAGTGTATTCACAACCTGGTCAAGCTTACATTGGTGGGCAACAACTGTTAAATCAACAACCATGGAAACCACAGTATCAACAACAGCAATTCCAGCAATACCAAACTTATCCATGACTTGGTCAACAAGCCTATGCTGGGTTTGGTCAACAACAAATTTACCCAGGTCCTGGTAAACAAGCCTATGCTGGGTTTGGACAACAACAAATTCATGCTGGTGCTCAACAACCGCCTTATACCGAATTTTCTCAACAAACTTACCGCTATCAAGGTTACCAACAGCAGATGCCTTATGCTAGTATGGAAAGGCCTATTGCCCAGGCAATCCCATCTTACCCTAGTTATGCTCAACCTGACCTCAATAGAAAATTTCCTTTGGTTGCAACACTTGAATTACTAGATCTAAATTGGCTTACCAATGATCCAATTCTTTACGCATCTTGGTGGCCAGTGATTCCTCATAAATTGCCTTCCGATATTTCGAAATTCAATGGAAACCTTAGAGAAGCCCCATCCAACCATGTCATGACTTTTCATTTATGGTGTTCATCAAACTCCCTGAATGATGATTCAATTAGACTATGTCTTTTCCAGCAAACACTTACTGGTCTGGCCGCAAAGTGGTACATTGAGTTACCACGAGCTTCTTTTGATAACTTTACATCCTTAGCTACCACGTTTTTAACCTACTTCCAGTTACCCATATGGTATGAAACTGAAACGGAACTATTGATCAACTTTAAACAAACTACTGCTACTCACATCTCTAATCATATTCATCAGTGGCGTCGTCGTCGTCGAATGGTCAAAACTTATGTTCCTGGTTAGCTTTTAGCTGAGTGGTTTATAAAATCCTTGTTGTCATCTATCACCGAGGATGTGGCTAAAGGAGGAGTTGTCACTGAAGAGCAAGCAATTTCTCATGCCCAATATTTAAATTTGATCTACACTTAGTTTGCCACGCTCTATGACAAAATTCCAAATGCACCCAGACCATCTTTTACTGTTCCTCCACCCCCATCGAGTAAGGACTCTCATGCCGGTGACGGTGTGATTGGTTCTTCGAGCACACAAATATTAGGTAGACCATCTAGTCAAACACTTGCTATTTCCAATCAAACTTCTATTGCATCTGATAACACTCATGCTTCCAAAATAAATGTCGTGTCATCTGACAAAGGCAAGAATGAAAAGCAACCTAGAAGCAATAAGAAGGGGAAAGCTAAAAAGAAACAAAGCCCTCCCCCTTAAGAGAAATCATCTGATTCCTCTTCTTCGGCTAGGAAACCTCATTATACATGTTTGATCTGTAACAAAGATCATTTTACACGAGACTGTCCTCACCGCTCTGAAGTCTCAAAACTTCTTAAGACTTCTAGTGCATCCACAGTGTTGACAAATCCTTTTCCGAATCTGGAAACTCATTTGGCTGCTACAGATCATGCTTCCACTTCCCAAGTGCTTATGCTATCCGCCTCTAAACCTAAAATTGATGTTTTGGTGTCAACATGAAGTAAATATTATGGTAATCCATCGTTGTCATCGAATAACCAGGCTTCATATCAATCAAATCCTTTGACTTCGACTTCATCTAATCCTATTCCACCACCTATTGCACTAGAGTTAGCAATAAAACCACCTAAAGGAGTTGTACATAAGTCTACATTCAACCCTTGAGCTCGAGTAGTGAAAAACTATAACATAATAAAAGATCTAGCTCAGTCACCTTCTGCTATGTCGATGCATGAGGTACTTCAAAACTGTCCCTCCCAAAAGCAGGCTTTATTGTCAGCAATTGGTGGAATTGATCCAACGGATTCCAATCTTGTGGTTTTTAACCATGTGGGATACACGCCGCAATTACTAGCTCAATTAGCTTTCCTGGTCCAATTAAAGGCTTTGAATAAACTCGTTCACCGAACCATCGTTGATGAGGGTGATTCTACTTGTATCATGTCGATGAGTTGTTGGAAAACACTTGACTTCCCACCTTTGTCACGGTCACCTACAACTTTAAAAGATTTTTATGGTCACACATATATGCCTTGTGGAATTTTGAGTAACCTGCAGATTGAACTAGGGGGGGAAAATGTAACTGTTGAAGTTGAGGTCATTGACGGACCCCTTGACTACAACATTTTTCTAGGAAGACCTTGGGTTTATGCTATGGCTACTGTGGTTTCAACATACTTTCGTATGATCGCTTTCCCTCATAAAGGTGGAATCATAGTAATTGATCAACTTGGCTTCTTTGCCTCTAGTTCACAGGCTACTGGAAGCATTCTATTAGTTCATGGACCCCCGATATCTCTTCAGAACATTGGAGTAGGTCTCTTTAAAGATCCTTCCCTAATGGGTACTTTTTCGCTACTGTCACCATCACAAATGGCAGAAGTGGCAAAAGTTGAGACTTGCAACATGATATCTTCCACTTCATCTGATTCATGGAAGATTCCCAATAATTCTAAAGATGATATGAGTAATGAAATCATGCCGCTAAGCCCCATTGAGCTTGCATAGCAATTAATATTTTTGGCTTGTGCAGAAAACCCAAATCCATTATCACCGAATGTATGGGTTGATCGTTCGTTAGAATATGGTACTTCCTCCAATCCTTTTTCACATACATTCTCTACTGATCAAGGATAATTTTAGGGGCGAATGTTCGCCCTTTGGCGAAATTAAGGGGTTTTAAATTTTTAGTGGGCGAATATTTTGTATCATAGTACATTTTTACAAATCACCTCAAATAGCCCACCTTATTTTAAGGGAGAGGGTAAAAATGGTAAATTTAGCCCTTGAAATTAGGACTTACAACCTTCCATTCGCCCATTTTCAAGAATAGGTTTTATTTAAGTGAATCCATTCGCCCATTTTCAAGAATAGGTTTTATTTAAGTGAATCCTATAGGCCAAATACCATATTTATAAAAGAGGTATGGTAAATTAATAAAAATATAAATAAATGAGAGGTATGGTAAATAAATAAAACATTTTTTATTTTTACTCCATAAGTCACGTTATATACATGTAAGGGTGTAAACAAATAAAAATATAAGTAAAGTGGAGGTATGGTAAATAAATAAAACGTTTTTTTATACTTACTCAAAAGGTATGGTAAATAAATAAAAATATAAATAAACTAGACGTATCGTAAATAAATAAAACCTCTTTTTATATTTAGTCCATAACCCTCGTTCTATTTATGAAGGCTCAAGAAAGAGGTTTTATTTAAGTGAATCCTATGGGCCAAATACCATATTTGTAAAAGAGGTATGGTAAATTAATAAAAATATAAATAAACGAGAGGTATGGTAAACAAATAAAACATTTTTTTATATTTACTCCATAAGTCACCTTATATTTACGAACACTCAAAAAATGGGTTATATTTAGGTGAAACCAGATTGTTATTAATGCCATGCAAAAAACCATTATTAACCCTAATATTAGAATTAATAAAAATAAAAATGGCACATGCTATTGACCCATGGTATTCACCAAAATGGCACATGGTATTGACCCATCGTATTCACCTAGAATGTAGCCTATTTAAATGGGGGAATTAAACCAGCATGTAGCCTATGCTAAGATTCAATAGGACTTTACAAAGTTTTATTATTTAGCGAAAGACTCGCCAAGATCTTACAAGATTTTATAATTGAGTAAAATATTCTAATAAAAATAAAAATGGCACATGGTATTGACCCATGGTATTCACCTGGAATGTAGCCTATTTAAATGGGGGAATTAAACCAGCATGTAGCCTATGCTAAGATTCACTAGGACTTTACAAAGTTTTATTATTTAGTGAAAGACTCGCCAAGATCTTACAAGATTTTATAATTGAGTAAAATATTCGCCATGCCTGGTGAGAGATTCGCAAAAAAATTATATATACATATTATATTATTGATAAAATCGCCTTCCATTTTTCCTATATACCATGGAGATTCACCCATTTATTATATTTATAAATTTAGAGGGGGTTCTTAAAATTTTCCCTGCTACTGATGAAGGAATCATCCAATCAATGATTACAGAAGAAGAACCATGGGAGGATTATCATCATCGATCCCATCTTCCAGATCACAAAGAAGATGTTCAAATGAACCAGATCACCTTTCAATTGTTTATTTCCTTTCGAATTATGTATTTATAGACACAGTCGATTCCGAATGAAACTTGTCAAATATCGAAGAAACCATTTCTATCGACATTTCGACCAAGACTGGAATTGTAGAAAACATTCATGTTGGAAAATCTTGTTCTCCATCCGAACTTGAAACTTACCGTGCTTTTTTCCATGAATTCTGAGATATATTTGCCTGGTCATATGAGGAAATGCCAGGAATTGATTCTAGTATTGTTGAACATGAAATTAAAATGTATCCTGATGTCAAACCGATACAACAGTGCCTCCATCCTGTTCATCCAAAGAAGGCTGTTGCCATAAAAGTATAAATTGAAAAACGTTTTCATGCTGGTTTCATTTACCCTATTCCTCTTATCGATTGGAAACCCTCTTACCGATTGGGTTTCCAATCTTGTTCCTGTCATGAAGAAACAAGGAACAATACGAGTGTGCATTGATTATCAAGATGCTAATAACGCTTGTCCAAAATAAAACTATCCCACTCCCTTTATCGACCAGATAATTGATGACTGTGACGAATGTGAAATATTCTCATTTATGGATGGTTTTTTCGGCTATAATCAGATCAATATCCGCTCAGAAGACCAATATAAAACTGCTTTTATTTGTCCGTGGGGCACATTCACATATAGGAAACTCCCTTTTGGTTTTAAGAATGTTGGGGAAACTTTTCAAAGGGCAATGAATTATGCCTTCCATGACATCAAACACATTGTTCAACCCTACCTAGATGATTTACCTGCTCATTCACGGAAACGGGATGATCACCCGCAACATTTGAGAGCTATATTTTTACGGTGTCAACACTACAAAATTTGACTCAATCCACACAAATGTGTTTTTTGTGTTGGTTCTGGTCATTTGCTTGGTTTCGTAGTGTCTAAAGAAGGAATTCGACTCGACCCTTTGAAGGTTAAGGCAATTCTTGATCTGCCTCCACCTTCCAATTTACTGCAGTTACAGAGACTCCAAGGGAAGGCTAACTTTCTAAGGAGGTTCATTCCCAACTACGCTGAAATGGCTAAAGGATTTACTCATCTTTTGAAAAAGGGGATACCCTTCCATTGGGATCAGGTTGCGCAAGATTCCTTTGATGCTCTTAAAGATACCCTGATTCGAGCATCATTAATGTATGCCCCTAATTATCAAAATGACTATTTCTTATATCTCGCTGCTGCAGATACAACCATTGCTATGGTTTTAGTCCAAGAAGAAGATGGGACTGAACATCCGATCTATTATTTGAGTTGCAATCTCAATGATATGGAAGTTAAGTACTCTTATGTTGAAAAGTTAGCTTTGGCTACTGTTCAAGATATACACAGATTTCACTACTATATCCTGCTATGAAAGACCACTGTCATTTCATATTGCAACCCTATGACATACATTCTGTCACATCAATTGCTGGGGGACAAATACTCGAAACGGGTCATCATTTTGCAGGATTTTGATTTGGAGTTCATCAAATCCAAATCAAAGAAATCTCTAATCTTTGTCGAGCTTCTTTGCGACCTTCCCTCAACCGATATCGATTCAACAACGGAATCATCAATTCCGGATGAGTCTTTGTTCTTGATTTCATCATCTGAACTATGGTATGGAGATATACTGATCTATCTCCAGACCCAAACTTTCTAGCTTGATACCTCTCGCTCGCAACAGTGATGTATTCGTTACCAAGAAAAAGATTATCTAATCATTGGTGACACTCTTTACCGTCATGGTATCGATACGATTTTACGGAGGTGCCTCACTCATGAGGAAGCCGAGAAAGTTTTGAATGATTGCCATTTTGGTGCTTGTGGTGGACATTTATCTAGTTATGCTACCACATAGAAGATTCTCCATGCTAGTTACTTCTAGCCAACTATATTCAATTATTGCATTATTGTTGTCAGAAGTTGTCATGCATGCCAGATTTTTTACCTCAAAACATGATTACTAGCTGCACCATTGCATCCTATCATCGTTGTTGGACCATTTGAAAAATGGGTGACCAATTTTATGACATGTAACCCTACCTCTGCCGGGGGGAATGGGTATATAATTGTCGTTGTGGACTATTTTACGAAATGGGCTGAGGCCATGCCTACATTAAACAACAGCGGTGAGACGCTGCTCTTTTTTTCTTCAACCATGTGGTTGCACGGTTTGGTGTACCACAAGCTATAGTTATAGATCATGGGTCACATTTTTGCAACCATATGATGACCAAATTGACTGCCAAGTTAGGACTTTCACATGATAGTTCTACTCCTTATTATCTGCAAGCTAATGGACAAGTTGAGGCCATCAAAAAAATCCTTAAGCGAATGCTCCAACGTATGATAGGAGTTCATAAACGGAATTGGCATTTAATCCTGTACTCGGCTTTGTGGGCGTACCGAACCTTGGTGAGAAATGCAACTGGATTCACACCCTTTCAATTGGTGTATGGTCTGGAGGCAATCTTGCCTGTACAATGTGAAATTTCATCATTAAAACTCATGATTGACCTATTACCCGACACTTCTGAAGAAGAAGCACATTTCTTAGAGCTCATCCATCTAGATGAAACTCATCGTGAAGCTGCATTGGCTAACGAAGCACATAAGAAATGGATAAAGGCGCAATATGACTGAAATGTAAAGCCTCACATTTTCTCAGAAGGAGACATGGTATTGCTATATGATCAGGAAGCTAATAAACTAGGAGCAAGGAAATTTGAACCATTATGGATGGGCCCCTCTATTGTCAAGCGTGTTTTGGAAAAAGGTGCTTATGAGTTAGTTGATTATGATGGAATTCCATTGTCGCATCCGCATAACGGGTTGTATTGGAAATGTTACTATGCCTGATTTTGCGTAGTAATAAGCACTGTATATATGCTTTGTTTGCATGTGTGTGTGTCAGTGTGACTTTTACAGTTTTTATGTGGTTAAGTAATCACTTTAATTTGTTGCATATGTCGGAATCTTTGGAACCATTTTTTGGTAATGTCGATGGTGCTAGTTGTAGTACGTAGAACCTATCTTCTACAGCATGGGCCATATTCACTCCAAGTGGCAAGTTAGTGAGTTTTCAAGGGATTTGTATTGTCCGTTCTATGAATAATATCGCTGAGTATAGCGCGTTGATCAAACTCCTCTCTGATGCCATTTCACTTGGCATTCGCTGAATCATCATTAGGCTGGACTCACAACTTATCGTACTGCAACTAACAAATGTTTATAACGTCCGAAATCCAACAGTTTATTGTACGTTCCTTAGAGTTCGTATCTTGGAACAACATTTTGATTACATGTAATATCAACACATTTCCAAGAACTTTAACACATTAACTGATTCATTAGCGAACTATGTGTTAAACAGACATTTGTGACAAATGTAAAAGTAAATTTTTCAATTCACATCAATAGTTGAATAGGATTTCACATAACCATATATAAAAACACTGAAAGAAAAAATAGATAGATGTTTTAAAATTTTTTACAAAATTTGTGTCCAAGACATGTTGGTCATCTGACCTCGAAACTCAAAATGAATAAAGAAAAACATCCTAAGTAGACCTAATGATGCTCATGATAACAGGTCACAGCCTGAGCTATCATGCACAATAGCCTCATCCAATGGCTAGGAACACCAATAGTGTGGTGCTACAGCCTCATTGGTAACTCCTCGATCTGGATATCCGGAATACTGAGAGTTAACCCCTCTATATGATCCTGTAACTCTGCTAGTGTCTCGATCAAATCCAAATCCTGGAGAATTGCTCTACCAACATTTATCCGTGTTGGTTCACCCGCCTCCTGTTGATGACCCATAGGTTGAACAATACCAACATTTGCATGCATGAGTACATTTTTAGTTTAGTCTTGGAAACATTTAAAACACAAAAACATGTATAAACTTAAAAATCAAAAACACTTGGTCAAAACAGTTTACCTATAGCACCCCATTGGGCACCCACTGGTAACCTCAAATCTGGATCTCCACGAAATTCCATCCCCGTATACGGATGCTCCTCGATGACAAGGTGTTTCCAGTTGAGGCAACTAAAGAATGCAGGAGGAAATTAGATTAATGATTGGCCAGCATGTTGAGCCATTAACTCAACCCATCTCTACATCCGTGGATCTCTAGGACCAGTCAAACTCAGTGCCACATACTCAGGTTGCATCAATGGGCTTCTCTCTAAGGTAAAGGCAATCCAGATCGAACGATACCTAAAATTCTTCATCTTACCACTCTTTACCTTGGTCATCTTCTCTTTCATCGAAGAGACAACTGCCTCACACCAGTTGAATGTAGTTGGCTCAAGGCACTCAAGTGAAAACCGCATATATGATCTATTCGCCAGATCAAGTTTCACACTAACTTCCAAATTTTCGATAGTGAAAAGGATTGCTAGCAAAGAAAAATCACAAACATCCTTGATGTTAATCTTCCCATCCTTGCTAGGCTTTGTACCTGGCCTATAGAACTGTCGAATGTAGTCTGTCATTGATTCACCCCCACGAGCAGAACCTGAAAGAGATATAGGGGCACCTCGTCTCGACAATCATGTAAGGAAGTAAACATCATCGATCAATATAGGAAACACTTTGCCTCCTATTTGAAAAGGTTGATCCATTGGATGCCATGAATGAACTAGGAACTGCAATAGTTCTAGTTGTTGCCTCATCCAGGACAACCTGAAGTATTTGAGCAACCCACAGTCTCTGAGGGCCTCAACTATACCCGGATCATTAAGGGCAACCATATCCTATTCTTCATGCTCTCTTTCTCACCAAGTAATAATCATTCTGATCCAATCAAAGCCTGAAATCAAACCATAAGCTTAGTCAGGATCCATTTCATGCAAAGAATTGACGGATTTTTGTGTAAAACAGGAGAAAACAATTCATCAAATGCGCTCAGCGCAACCCAAGCTTAGATACAGTGTGCTGCAGAGCAGGTACCCTTCTATTTGGGTGCACTATAGTGTAGTTTTTGATGTGATAGGTTGTGCTGATCCCAGGGCGAAGTATATTTACCCTAGGGACCCCAAAAACCTAAAAAACTTGCCTGAAACTGTAAAAGAATGCACTTAAAGGGAAGAGAAAAGGTAGATCTCCTACCTAGTCCTGATGATGCGACAAATGATCCACAGAATCTCTCGCAATCAGCTACTGAAGTTCGAGGTAAAAAATTGGTTCAGAGCACAAAACTGAATGGTAAATATCAAATGGTGAAAATGACTTGGTAAATTCTTGTTTTATGGTTATTTCATGTCATTTAATGAATAAACTATAGTTTTTACCCATTTTTACCAATGAAACAGGTATGTTTAATCCGTTTGGTGTTGCTTTGAATATATTTACAGTTGATACAATGAATTTGACGTGCACGATCGTGAATTGTACTTTGACCACAGAGCATATTTTTATCTCTTTTTCGAGCTCTGTTAAACATTGAAAAAGAAACCCCCCTGGAGTCCTCTTTAAGCTCTTTTCAAACTCTTGAAATATGAAAATATTGTCGAGCACTTGTCCTTTTCAGCTTGTTAATGGATTGGAAACGACATCTACTCAGTATAATTTTAACCCTTTTCCGGACTGAGATAGATTATTTACGAAAAAGGAATACGTTGATCGAACATGGTCAATAGGTTCTCTCTTGTATTATTTTAAGTTTTTTTGGACTTGAGAGACAAACTTACGAAAAAGAACTTGTGGATTTTTCTTTTTTTCCCTTTTCAAACTCTCTAAACATGAAAAGGACCGACTTCTCATTGTCGTTAAACTCGTTAAAACATCAAATAGCAACAAACTTGTCCATCATGACAAGACCGAGTTTCACCTTCGCTAGACTCGTTAAAACATCACATAGCGATGGATTCACCCGAAGGGTGGAATTATACTACAAGCATATGTTATCCTCCTCAAGCTTGTTAAAAAATAAATAGGTACTGGCCAACAACGACTGGGGAAAATGGAAAAGGATAAATCACTTTATGGTAGCAAGTCACTCTTGAACATGACACTTTCACTTCATTCCATGACTATTTGGATTGGGTTATCTGCTTGATGGTTATCATACCTATGGTCTATCACACCATCCATCACTTTGGTTTTGGGTCAATGCTGCCAATTCATTTAGTGTCACCGACATGTTCAAGGGAAGTCATTTAGTAAAACTCATCCTTTGCAATACTCATAAACCTTCATTTTCATAACCGCCATTCCTCAACCTTGTGTCGTCAGTTACATTCCATCTCCAAAATCATTACACTCATTTCATGTCATTGATGTGGGATACATCAAGGCCCTCCTGCGATGAGTTGCTTCTTGTCGACATCAACACATTATCCAAGAAGTCGACTTAGAAACACCCTTTCAGTACCTTGGGGCTTAAATACATCAATGGAAAGTTTATCACTTCCGGCGACAAGTTGACATCACTGGTCTTCGACCAAAAGACTTTGTATGGTGTTCAACATCAAAACATCCATTCACACCATGCAGAATGTACTGCAGTACCTTGAGAATCATTATCCTTATCGGTGATCTCTCTCACGTCTGTTAACAGCTTACATCATTGGCTGGCAATCAGACGATTTCTTCCCATGTTCGACTTCAGATCACATATTCACATGGTTAGACTCGTACTTGAGCGAACGATTGAATGAGATAGAAGACCTCGGATCTAGTTTCATCCATCCGGGCTGCGATTTCAGGAAAGTACTAAATCATCTGTACGATGGCTTTACACTGATGGTCATCCCATCATGGGTCTATATCTGTATACGACTATCTATGTACATGTAATGAAAAGTTTATATGTTGAGTATGGGTATTCCTTCCCTCAACAATTCATGAAAAAATTCAAATATCATGATGTAATGTATTGTAATTGATGCAGGTCACCATTCGCTTCAGTTCCTCTCCGTCACATCATAAAGCATATCACTCGACATTATCATTTTTGACTTCATGCTTTAGGGGGCAACTGTTACAGGTCTATTTGGGCACATCTCTCCCGACATTCAAATTAGTACTTTTAGGGCTCATCAAACCCTAATTCAATTGTTTCATGCCCTAGAGAAGTCAACTCATTGAATGCCTCCTTCTATGAAAGTTTCATGGCCTGAAGCCCTCCTGAAAAGCCTCCTTGGGATACCAGCGTAGACTATGCCTTGAGACAGTGTGTTGCAGAGTAGGCAGGCCCACTGTGGCCTACACTGCAATGCACTTAGGCCCTCTTTAGCCCGCGCTAGGCGAGATTGAGCAAAATTTACATAGGGTTATGGGAATATTCCTTCATTCTATATGAGTCTAGAAGGTTCCCATATCTTATCCCCTCCTATGAGCTCGAAATTGGATAGGCTAAGGATCCATTAACCTCCTATCATCTCATCCCTTCCTCCATGGAAACTAACTCCAAGATTGAAAAGCCATTCAATACCCTCATTTATGACAAAACCACCTCCATTTCCTATAAATTGAGCACTCATCATAGTGATCAAGGGGCTAGAATCTCAAGTTTGTAAGGAAATTATGTTGGTTTGAGGATTGAGTTTATGTTAAGCAATGTTATGCTTCCCGAGTGTTGAGCTTTTGATGTGTCGAGGGTTGAACTGAAGCTGGAGGAGTGGCATAGGATCGAACTTTATTGGGTGATACTCTTCCTTCTACATTAATAAAGAGCTTATTCCTTTTCTCATATGATTGTTCATATTTGTGATGATTACGTGTTTCAAAGTATTCGATTCCATTGTTTTATAGTTGATAGTTCATGTATGCTTTGATCGTTTCTTGTTTCTGTTTCTCTTGATGTAGGTAACTTTTGAGTGGATTTAGTTCAAGTGGGAACGATGGGAGTGATTCAAAAGAGACTTAGGAAGCAAAAGGAAACAAGTAAGTTCCTTCATCTCATCTGTCTTCTATAAGAAAAGGTTAAACTACTTTCTTTCTGTTGTTCTAGGTGTAGTTACCCACCTAGGGAAAATGTGTTTATCCTTTGATGCAAATTCCATGTAATCCTGGATCGCGATGGTAATAATTATTTGGTATAATGTGATTTCAAAAAACCAATTGCATTTCCGTGCTTACTAATATCATTGATATTGTACTAATGACGTTCAATATTTTTTGAAATTAGGATTCTAGTGATGATGAGAAACCCACCTACCATCTTTCGTAGTACCCCACTACAATGTAAAATAGAGATAAGGTTGCATTAAGAGTAAGAATTGAAGAGGGAACATCCAAGGAATGGTTGAATCAACCACCTATTCAATTCCCAATACATCTAGATTCACGAATTAGGAATGACTACTTCAATAGTAGTTCTTCATCACAAGTTCGCAATGTAGGAGGCAATCAAATGGAGGTTGGTATGGATGATTACTTACGGGATACAACAACCATAGAGGAAATGTCGTTAGATGCATTCTAGAATGATAAGCCAGGGGATGATGCTCATATCACTGATACCTTATTCGAAAGCCTGAAATCTACTTCCACCACCCCTCTCTTTGGACCTAGTGACAAGTCAATGTCTACTCAACTGGGGATAACGATGTTTCTATACAACACGAAGGCAAATTTTGCCATGCCAAATGCATGTTTCTCGTAAATATTGAGGTAATTGACTTCATGCATGATCGATCAAGTTCCTTATATTTTGTCACACAATCAAATTTAAAAATGGTTGATTTTATGAATGTTAAATATTGACATTGTACAATTATATTCCCCACCAACTGCAAGATATTCAAAGATAATTTTCTTCCGAGTGATAATGTCTTACCAAGTAGCTGCAAAGAGGCAAATTAGTTTTTGAAAATGTTTGGTGTCGAGTACATATCATATCATGCATGTCTGAATGATTGTATTCTAGATAGAGCAGAATATGCAGAAAAAGATATATGTTCTAAATGTGGGCATGACAAGTACCATAATTAAAAAAAAAAGGGTAAATCACATGGCCCTCCTCATAAGATATTGAGGCACATGCCTATAATCCCAAGTATTCAAAATATTTGGTTGCAAAGAATTAGCTATGTTACAAGGATGGCATGCCTCACACAGAAGTGAGTTAAGAGTTATGTGAATCCCAATAGATTCAATAGCCATGAAGCATATAGAGGATACATGGCCTGGAAAATTCAAGGTTGAAGTACGAAGTCTATGACTAAGCATAGCCATGGATGTCGTCAACCCATATTCCCTCCAAAACACCAACTATTATGTTTGGCCTATAGTAGTGATAAATAACAATATCCCCCCATGGTTGTTCATGAAGAATGAACATCTTAAGTTGGCTCTCATAGTCCCTAGTAGAAGACAAGTGAAGAATATGGATTTACTTTTTACTACAAGGAAGAAATGTAATTGTTTCACATGACAAGAAATAGTATTATTGATATTACATTATGTGTAATTCATTCTATGTTCCATTACATGTGATATTTAAAACAAAAATGTATTTATAACAAAAAATATTTTACTGAAAACCATAAGTAAAATATTTCAATGTCCATATTAAATAACATTTTTATAGATACTTTATATAGATAAAAGTAAAGTAATTTAAATTGAAATTGTTCTTATATTTTCACTTTAGTGAGAAAGATTGAGAGGATCCTTATTCCATTAATAGTTTCTTTCTAATTCAATTTATGAGGGATATTTGTAAAATTATCAATGTTTAATATGGATTTGATATGTAATATTTTACAAAATATTAATAATAAAAATAATTAAGTGTATACGTACAGGAAAACATTATGAGGGGGCATATTTTAACATTTTAATGTGGAGAACATATTATAAATAAAATATTTCAATGTCAACTACATATATATTATAACAGCCTAAATTGATATCATCCTATTTTATCAACCTAATTTTACAATCATCATTTCAACCATACTAAACTTTGTAATTTATAAAAATATCTTTGCATTTTTTTAAAGTAATTTGTTTTTCATGAAATTTCATACATCAAAGTTTGATATAAGTTCACCTATATATAATCTAGAATATATATTATTTCATAAAAATAAACATCATGATGATAACCATATAACAATCATAAACATCATCTAAGATACACATTCAAATTCACTACCATAATCTAATTATATACACCTCTAGCACATATAAACATCATTAGCTAGCACAAAAATCTAATAATCTAACAAGGCGTCATTATCATGATCACATCTAACAAAACAAAAACATTCTAATCTAACATCATCACCACACATATCCTCAAATTAATATAAATCTCATGTCAAATAACTATTATATACACATACACATCTATCAACAAAAACATCAAATGAACATAGCTAACATGACATAACAATATAGAAATCAAAACCAACATATCTAACATGACCTAACAATATAGATGGATGCAAATTGCACAGTCAAAAGGGGTTGAGGATGTTGGAATTATGGAGGAAAAGAAAAGGAAAATGGGAGAAGAAATGGCCAACCTCGGGTTTGATGAAGTAAACATAAGGGACCATCTACAAAAGAAAAATAAAAATTTGAAATCCTAGCTGCAACAAACTCAAAATATGCTAAAGGAGAAAGAAGAACAAATTTCCACAATGGTTAGTATTGATGGAGCTTTTACGCTGCAGAAACCCATCAACATATTATTTTTTATTCCTAAAAGATCAGTGGTGTCAATTTCAGATTAGGATATTAGCACAACAAGGTTCCATTACTCTACAATATGTAAGAAAAATCATCAATTGTTGTCTCAAATGTAGCATTGAGGATAGGGCCAGAATTGCATAGTTTTATATGGATAATCTAGTATTGCCTGACATGAATATTTGGGACCCCAATTCTCAGCTGGGTAATGTGAAATTAATGGCTTTAGCTTCATGGTTGAACTATGAGGAAACCAAGGCAGAAGAGATCAAGAGAATCTTGGTCAAGGAGGTAGAAGAGCCACTTTGGATTAGGGCAGAACTACCAGTCCCTCATCTCATCATTACTAATCGTGAACTCATAGTATAAAATACTAAAATCACAACAGTGTGTAAAGAAAAGAAATAATAATCAATTAGTCATTTTGAAGATACTTTAAGATTATTGTGGGATGAAAGCCTTCAAGCATTCTAAAGAATGTTGAAAATATTAGCAAGAAAAGGGTTCCTTGATTTGTGCCTTAGTCATAGGAGTTATGATCCAGGTGGATGTTGGTGGCCACCCACCAACCCATTTGGACCCCCACAACTGTCTCTTTCAGTCTTTTTAGTTTCCTAAATTGTAGCACAGTTTACTATTTTTAGCAGTTTTTCGGGTCCTGAACTTCCGGAGCCGTTTTGAGGCCCTAAACGACGTTTTTTTTGGATTCTGGGGCTATCGTACGCGTCAAACGAGCTATCCCAAAGTGGTAGTATTCGGATAGATCTTTCTAACGAGCTATCGTACGCGTCAAACGGAGATCGTATGCCAAAGTTACGACCCCGGGAAATTGATGTACCAATTTACCCAAACGGGGCCCACAATTTGGCGTTTCATCTTCTAGGGTAAGGTTTTGGGATGTGAAGGGTTTTCCATTGTTTCTCAACAATAAATAGGCCTTCGAGCCTCATTGTAACACAGTTCGAAACAGTTCAGAGGCATGTAGCCGCCACATCTCTTCTCAGAGATAAGCTACCATCGCCCTAGCTGGTTTCTTTCCATTTCTGTTTGTAAGCACATTTCAGTATTTTCCATTAATGAAATGAAGCATTATTTCCGCTGCATCTTTGTGTTTATGGTTATTACATCTATGTATTTATGGTTATCTCTGTAATCTGTTGCGTTCCTGTCTAAATCCAGATCAGTGGTATCAGAGCGGTCTGCTTTTTCTCTGTTTTTCTTTGCATGTCCCCAACGAGGTCGGGATATAAGGAGTTAGGGCTTGAACTAGTCGAACCTTTGCAAGACCAGCCTCGCAAATCCCGACGGCCTCCCATGGTGGATGAGAAGAAAGACGAGGGGGCAGGAGATCCTATCAAAATCTTGCTCGAAGAAGCGCTCGAGCGGCAAACGAACACGATGATGGATAGCTTTACGCAGATCCTTCAGCGGCTACCCAGAGGCGACGCATCGGCTTCCAACAGCGACTCTGGAAATGCCACACCGTTTAAGGTACAAGTTAATTTTGAAATCCCCATCTTCGAGGGTCAAATAGACGCAGATGCCGTAGATAAATGGTTAAATCTGCTAGATGGGTATTTTTCTGTTCATGAATTTTCAAGTCGGGAAAAGATTGTTTTCGCTCTTCTCAAAGCAGCCCCCCACGTCAAGGACTGGTGGGAAACCTACTGCGAGCAGAAGGATGAAAGTACAGGCTCACTATTTTCAGCCGCACCCACTTGGAATGACTTCCGGGATGCCATCAAGGAGTAGTACTACCCTGTCGGAAGCTATGAGGACAAATACATCAAATGGACCACACTGCGGCAGGGACGAGACCAAGATGTGCCGGAGTTCACAAACATTTTTCATACCCTTCGCACACAGTTGGGTATTAAAGATTCTGAGCTGCATCTAGTACTCAAATACCGTGGCAGCCTACACAAATACATCCAGGAAGAGATGGTGTTCTTGAACATCTCCTCACTCGGCACAGCATACCGATACGCTGTCAAAATCGAGCAAAAGTTCAAACAGAAGAAGCAAGACTTTGGATCTGCAAATCCGAAGCCCAAAGGACAAAGCCAAGGCGGGGTGACCCAAGACAAACCGTCGAAGCTGCAAGAAAAGAACAACATCATGAAGCCGAAGAAGGACACAGGGAAGTGGTGTGAGTTCCACAAGAGTCCCACTCACAACACAAGTGAGTGTCGGACCAAGCAGTCGCTGGTGGCCGAGTTGAAGGCTTCCGAATCAGATGCATGTTCTGACCCTGAGCCAGAACCCGACAAGGGGAATGGCAAAGGGAAGCAGATCATTGATGCGGATCCCAGTGCCACTGTTGCCACCGCCAAGATCCAGAAGAATGAACCTGAAGAACCAAAGGAGGGGGAACGTCTTTTCCACTCACAGATGTGGGTGAAGGGTTCGCCGCTGCAATTCATTGTTGACAGTGGCAGCCAAAAGAACCTTATTTCAGCAGAGGTCGTGAAGCGGTTGGGCCTACCAACTACACCACATCCACAGCCGTACAGTATCGGGTGGCTTCATGAAGGACGAGATCTCAAAGTTCGCCAGCAGTGTCGCCTTCCCTACAGCATCAAGCCCTTCACAGACGAGGTATTGTGTGATGTTACACCTCTGGATGTTTGTGATGTACTATTAGGCCAACCATACTTGTGGAGGCGACATGCTGCGTATGAGTCAAGGCCTCGTGCTGTCATTATTTCTTTGAATAATTCATTATACAGGATACCAGAGGTAGCCCCACCTACTGCCACATCCTTGATCACTACCAAGAAAGGCAGCAAGCTCATATCCCAGACCAGGAAATTCATCTGTCTGGTTCACTCCCAAAATAAGGGGAAGATCGTTGCTACATCCATGACCCCCGCAAAGGGTTCCTCCACGCAGCAGCAGCACCAAAGGGATACGGTCATGACAGAACACAGGAACAACTTCTCCTCACCCACAGGGGTACCACATAAGTTTCAGGTGGGCAACAAAGTTTGGTTACATCTGCAGAAAGAACGCCTTACAAGAGCCCATCAGAAGCTTCGACCACTCCGACATGGTCCTCACAGCAGTACCAAGGCTATGGGCAACAATGCTTTGAAGCATAGCATTCCTCCATTCCTTCGCTTGCACCGAGTATTCACTATGGACCATCGTCGACCATGCTTTCCACCATTTCTGGACACATCAGAGAGTGCAGAACAGCTCACTAGAGAACCAACTCAGCAGAAGCTTCCTCATCTCAGGGAGGAACTCAACGCAATGGGGACCATTGCTTCCTAAGGGGGGAGGAATGATCCAGGTGGATGTTGGTGGCCACCCACCAACCCATTTGGACCCCCACAACTATCTCTTTCAGTCTTTTCAGTTTCCTAAATTGTAGCACAGTTTACTATTTTTAGCAGTTTTTCGGGTCCTGAACTTCCGGAGCCGTTTTGAGGCCCTAAACGACGTTTTTTTGGGATTCTGGGGCAACATGGGTCCATGGACCGATGTTGCCTCCCAAAGTGGTAGTACTCGGATAGATCTTTCTAACGAGCTATCGTACGCGTCAAATGGAGATCGTATGCCAAAGTTACGACCCTGGGAAATTGATGTACCAATTTACCCAAACGGGGCCCACAATTTGGCGTTTCATCTTCTAGGGTAAGGTTTTGGGATGTGAAGGGTTTTCCATTGTTTCTCAACAATAAATAGGCCTTCGAGCCTCATTGTAACATAGTTCGAAACAGTTCAGAGGCATGTAGCCGCCACATCTCTTCTCAGAGATAAGCTACCATCGCCCTAGCTGGTTTCTTTCCATTTCTGTTTGTAAGCACATTTCAGTATTTTCCATTAATGAAATGAAGCATTATTTCCGCTGCATCTTTGTGTTTATGGTTATTGCATCTCTGTATTTATGGTTATCTCTGTAATCTGTTGCGTTCCTGTCTAAATCCGGATCAAGTTAGAATGAGTTTCTCCTTGTGCATGACTCAAGTTCCTAAAAAATAGGAGATTCCCTATAAATTACGATGAGTTAGGATGCAGTTAACTGCTTTGTTGAAATTGAAAGTTGAGTTCTTGATTTTCTAGTATGAGATGATTGAGGAAAAACACAAGTGATTGAGTTTCAAGTGGTTGAATTGAAATAGGACAAATTGCATGAATAGTTAACTCAAACTAACTCAATCAATCAAAAAATATTTCCCTAATTATAAAAATCACTAATTTTAACCATTTGAATTGCCTTTGAAAGAAGGAGAAAAGGCACAAGTTTAATCGTTATTTTGGTGAGCACGAGTTGGTGAGACCAAGAAATAGGAAGCACACATTTGTGCATGGATATTATGAGAGAAAGATGTTCCAATAGAATCTTATGTACATCAATTTAGGAGGAAAGGATCAACAATCTTGCAAGGGTTTCAAGCCTTTTTCAAGTTAGGAAAACAAGTTTGTTTTCAGATTGAAACAATTGTATTTTATAAGAGATCAATTTCTCTATCAATAAAATTCTCAAACAAGCATAGGGTTTTCCCAGTTGGGTTCCCTATACAATTATATGTTTTTGAATTGGTGACTATGCATTTATTTTTGTTCCTATTCCACTGCATCTAGTAGAGAAATTGTGTGTTCTAGTGAAAAGAAACTAGTTTTTAGTTTTCAGATTGTTCACTATAGCAGATCATAATTTCATGGATTTTCTGCATGGTGTCAAAGGGAGGTTCATAATAAATATAGAAAATACAAGAGAAAATTCATCATAGTGAAGAGGCATATGGTCTGAGGTAGCCGCAAGCACTTGGGGAGCTAGTTCAGATGGAGCGAAGGGGCAAGAAATGTCTCTGTTTGAAGTCTGAATAGGGCCGAGTTAAGGGCAGATTGTAGGTAGTGCAGAGGGGTAGATTGGCGCGTTGTTTTGTTGAGAATTTCTCAATTACATAGGATAATATTATTCTGTGTGTTCTGGAAGGAGGGTCAAGCCTTGTAGCCTCTGGTTTGGAGGGGCTAATAGGCCCGAACAAGTGAAAAAACAATCTTATAATCTAGCACATATACAGGGATTGTAGAAGGAGGATAACCATAGGTTCCTGAGGGAGTTTTAGATTGGGTTTATTGGAGCTAACATGGACAGTCACTATTGCTAACCAGAGAGTCAAAGCTTCAGACTTAGATGCATAGGCCGAGTTTATTTGTGGATAGAAGTAATCGTCCATACGAAAGGTATGCTTATATTCTTCTAAGGTTGATGTTTTTGCTAAGTTTTTTAGTCTAGATTTAGGACTATTTTGGTGGACATATTATGTACTATTTGGAGGGAAGTTAAAAGATGTCTTTGGTGTCGTAAGTCCAACATTTTAGGAGGACATCAAATCTGGTTGGAGCGGCATAATTGTTGAAGTTCAAGGTTGATCCTTGAAGGGACAAAGGAAGCAGCCAAGAGGGCTTAGTATTTAGCTCTAGTTCACTATGTAGAAGTGGACTTCTAAAGTGAGAGTAGGCAGCCTCCATTACCCTAAGACTTGTCTTTTGTGGAGCAATAGTGAGGCAAGTAGTGGGAAAGTTGAAGACCCTATGAGTTTGCATCCTTGATGGAAAAAGGAGTAGTTAGAGGGAAGAATTTTTGTGCCAAAGATCGGTGACCTAAAGGATTTGTGTTCACTAATAGTGGCAGATTGTGGAGTTGGAGATGCATACCTTTAGAGGGAGTAGCCTTGAGCACCAAGGTAAGAAGTGATCAAAATGGAGAAGTGATGAACTCATAGAGCATGGTGGCAAAGAACAGGTCTTCAAATCAGGTTCCACAAAGGAAAGTAGGGAAGTCTTCTAGTTCAAAAGGAGCAACTACATTAACGAAGAACTTGTTAGAGTTCAAGATAGATCTAGGAAGATGAGGTTCTTCCGGGAACACCTTCCTCGCTAAGAGGGGGTGTTGAAAATATTAGCAAGAAAAGGGTTCCTTGATTTGCGCCTTAATCATAGGAGCCAGAACGAGTTTCTTTTTGTGTAGAAATCGAGTTCCTAAAAAATAGGAGATTCCCTATAAATAAGGACGAGTTCCTATAATTTAGGAATCAATCCCTAAAAATTAGGACAAGTTAGGATGTAGTTAATTGATGTGTTAAAATTTAAAGTCGAGTTCTTGAATTTATAGTGTGAGTTGATTGAGGGAAAACTCAAGTGATTGAGTTTCAAGTGGTTGAATTGAAATAAGATGAATTGCATGAGCAATTAAGTCATGCTAACTCAATCAATCACAAAATAATTCCTTAATTATAAAACTCACTAATTTTAACCATTCGAATTTCCTTTAAGAGGAGGAATGAAGGCACAAGTTTAATCATTGTTTGGCGAGCACAAGTTGGTGAGACCAAAAATAGGAAGCATGAGTTTGTGCATGGAGATTGTGAGAGAAAGGTGTGCCAAGAGAAGTTTATGCACATAAATTTAGGAGGCAAAGGTGAAAAATATTGCAAGGGTTTCAATCCTAGTTCAAGGCAAGAAAACAAGGTTGTTTTCAGATTGAAACAATTTTATTTTGCAAGAGATCAATTTCTCAATATCTTTATCAATAAAATTATCAAGCAAGTAGAGGGTTTCCCTAATTGGGTTCCCTAGACAATTCTGTGTTTCTAAATTGTGTTACTGTGCTTTTATTTTTGTTCTTATTCCACTACATCTAGTAGAGAAATTTTGTTTTTAGTGAAAACAAATTAGTTTTCAGTTTCCAAATTGTTCGCTATTATAACAACCCCGGGTTAAAAATCCATGTAATAAAGCTAATAAAGGAAAAATATTAACGAAGGTCATGGGACACTTATTACAAGCTTAATGTTTGGAAAAACATCCTAGTGTGGGTGTTCACTTGGTTTATTATGGCTAAGGAAATTGGCAAAGGAAAAGGAAAATAGGCATTTATTGACATTTAAATAATGGAAAATGGGAGAAAAGGAAGGTGAAGGGTCACAAGTTGCATGTGAGGAGGAAAATGAAGGAAAATTAATGGAAATTGAAGAAAATAGAGGCCTCATTAACAAAAAGTCTTATGGAGATCAATTCACAACCTTTTGTTAGTTCAATTTTAGAGCTCTACCTCTATTCTCTCTACTCTCCCATACTCTTGTACACTTAGAGTATTCTTAGAGCAGTCTAGCATTGGAGGAAGGAAGGTAAAGGAAGGAAAAAAATCAAAGGGAATCAAAGCTCAAGCAAGGAATCATTGGATCAAGAAACTACAACATAATTACTTGCAAGTATTGAGTTGCATGTATAATTTCCTTGCTAGTTTTGGCATGTATGGTACATGCATGTGTGTATTTGGTTCTCTTGATGTCATTGGCATGGGTCTTTCCATGTGGAACAATGGTTTTTAGCCTTGCCTTTCAATTTCTAGATAGCCATGGTGTGATGGGGTTTCTCTTATTTGGTTGAGCCAGATTTCCGAATGGTTTCGAAACTGAGTGGGGTGGTCTCGGGAAAAAATCACAACACCTAGAAATCCCTTGATTGGTAATTATGGGATACATGGTAAAGGATGGTTTTGAATTCTCTTGTTAGGCCTAGGAATCCATTGACGGATAAAGATGGGATATACGGTAAAGCCTAGAGAGTGGAGCCTCATTGGGCCTAAGAATCCCTTGATCGGTAATGGAGGGATACATAAAGCTTAGAGGTTGGAGACAAACAAATTCCTCACGGTTTAGGTGGATAAATCTAGAGGCATCCATGCTTGTTTAGGGCCTAGTGATCCCTTCACCGGTATATGGAAGCATTGTGGTAAATACTATAGTATATGGACCTAAGAATCCCTTGGAAAGATATATGGTAAAGCCTGAGGAAGCCTTCATTGGTTTTGTTGTGAGCCCCACATTCATGCTTGGAATATTGCACGGGGGTGATTGGCTGAAAGAAAGATTTGGTTCAGCCCAATCTATGGTCGGGTGGTACGTTGAAGTCCCTGAATTGGTTGGCTTTTGCATATGTTAATAAGAGATCTTTTTCTCTTGAATAGTGTGTGTAAATGTGCTTGTTATTATTTGATTATAATGGTTGTTCTGTCATTTCCAATATGTTGGTTATATGATGGTTATAAGCATGATTTATGGCGGAATTGAGTTATGGATTTCATCATGTTTTGATTAGTAAATGAATGTATGACATAATATATGATATTTTAGCTATTATGAGAGGGCATCATACCTTCTTGATGAATTTCAAATAAATATGAAGTCCTTATGTTCATATGTGTGTATATGACATGTAGATTACATATTCATGATGTGTTTGACGAAATTTTCGTTAAGGATAGGCCTTGTCAGGTCAAATCCTTGTTCAAGTTTTCATTTAGAGGCCTTTTCATCTTATCATTTATCATTTCTAGAAGTTTCATGAGTATCTGGGCAGAGGCATGATTCCTAGCCCTGAAAACATGGCTCAGAATTCGGGGTTGTTGGCACAGAACTTCCTACAAAAGGTTGCAGTTGCATGGAGATCGTGTTGTGGGAGTGACTGGGGGGTCTCATTCGCATAGAGGTCTTGTTATGGGAGAAACTAGGGGTCTATTTTAGTCAAACGTCAAGTTCCCTCAGGGGTTGGAGACCTGGAGGGGTTGGTTGGCTCCTGAAGGTTTTGTAGCTCTTGAGAAAGGGCAGTGTGGTTTTGTTTAGTCGATTCCACTTGCTTAAATGTACTTGGGGAGTTGAATTGTATCATAGTAACCCTTTGTCACATGTTCACCCCAATGGAACGGTTAGATTGGGTAAATTTGGGAGGATTGTGTTACAACTATAGTAGATCATAATTTCGTGGATTTTGTACGAAGAAGGTGGCATACCCTGCCACACAGTTTGAGAATAAGTGATCTGAACTTAAACAAGAATGCAACAAATTCCAGATATAACCATAAATACAAAGACGCAGTAGAAATAACATTTCATCTCATTAATATCAAATACTGAAATATGCTTACAAACATAATGGAAATAAGACCAGCTCGGGCAATGGTAGCTTATCTCTGAGAAGAGATGTGGCAGCTACATGCCTATGAACTATGTTACAATGATGATCGGAGGCCTATATATTATTAAGAAACAATGGAAAACCCTAAACATCCAAAAACCTAACCATATGATATGAAGCGCCAAAACTATGGGCCCCATTTGGGGAAATTGGTACATCAACTTCCCGGAGTCGTAACTTTGGCATACGATCTTCGTTTGACGCGCACAATACCTTGTTAGAAATATCTATCTGAGGACTACAACTTCTAAGTAGACATAATCGGTGTATGCGTCATGTTGACCTCAATTTCCCAAAAAACGAATTTTAGGGCCTCAAAACGGCTCTCGAAGTTTAGGACCCAAAAAATTGCCAAAAATAGTAAACTTTTCTAGAATTAAGGAAACTGAAAAACTGAAAGAGAGAGTGGTGGGGGTCCAAGTGGAATAGGCAGGTGGCCACCAACATCCACCTAGATCAGTCCTCCCCCCTTAGGAAGCAATGGTCTCCATTGCGTTGAGTGCCTCCATGAGATGGGGAAACTTCTACTGAACTTGGTCCCTAGTGATCCACTTGCCTTGGTGCAGGAGTTGGCCTGCTTTGACAACCCAATATGGTTGGATCTTCTGCTGGTGAGTGTTCTTGACCTGTGTATCCAAAATCTGATCAGTTGTAGTTTGTTCCATGCATTCTATTGGTGTGAGTTGTCTTGCAATGTCTGATGTGTCCAGTAATGGTGGGACGTATGGTCGAAGGAAATCCACATTGAACACTGGGTGTAGGCCAAGGAATGGGGGAATTCTGAGCTCAAAATCATTGTCTACCACAACCTTGGTAATGGTGTAAGGACCATATCGGAGTGGTTTGAGCTTTTGATGTGCTCTTGTAAGGCGTTCTTTCTGCAAATGCAACCAAGCTTTGTTTCCCACTTGAAACTTGTGTGGAACCCGATGTTGATCATGTCATTGTTTGTACTTGGTATTTGACTTCTCCAAGATGTCATGAACCTACTAGCGGATGTGTTGGATGTGTTCAATAAATATGGTCACTTTATCAGTCTCGAACAATACATGTGTGGATTATGTCTGTGTAGTCGCATGAGGCATGGCAACATCAATCAGACACAATGGTTGAAATCCTAGACCCACTTGAAAGGGACTGAGACCAATCGAGATATGGAGAGCTCTATTATAATTTTGCTTCAAATAGGGAAGACTCTCATCCTAGGTTTGTGGATGCTTGGAGTTGTACATGTGGAGTATGTGCACTATCATCCTACTGATGACCTCTGTCTGGCCATCAGTCTAGGGATGGAAGGCATCAAACTTGGTGAGTTTGGTGTCTAATAGTGTCCAGAGGCTTGACCAAAATATGCTTAGGAAGCTGCTATCCTAATAATGTACCCATACTCATTCAAAGAAGAATTTGGAAGTGTCCTCCGTTGTGATACTCTTCTTTCAGGCCACCAATATAGCCATCTTAGAAAATCTATCCATGGCAACAAATACACAGTCATTACCACGATTGGTAGAAGGGAGGCTAGACATATAGTCCATTTAGATGGATTCCCACGGCTGGCTGGGAGTAGGACGATGAGTGTATAGGTCTTATTTCTTGATGGTTGGCTTTGCGATGGCATAGGCAGTGAAAGATTTGATATATTTTTCAACATCAAGTCAAAGTTTGAGCCAAAAAAAGTAATTTTGTAGTACAACCATTGTTTTCTCCACACCAAAGTGTCCTGTGACCCGAATGTAGTGCACCTCCCAAATCAGCTTGGCAAGCTCACTTGAAGGAACACAAAGGTGGCCCAGGTAGCATAATAATGAATCTTGGAGGTGGAAATCAGGAACTCACTTTCCATCTACTAGCATCTGGTATGTGGAGGCGAACTTTGGATCATTTTTGTATAGTTGCGACCATCCAGAGGTCTCATGGCCACAAGAGTTGAGAACAGTAGTCAGTGCTACGACTGGGGGTTGGCTGAGGCAGTCTGCAACATTATTGGTGCTGACCTTTTTGTATTTAATGTTCAAGTGTAATTTTTGCAGATATGTATACTGTTAGCTCTGCTACATGTTGTTGATTTTCGAGGAGAAGGAATAAGCTCGGTCCTTGGTTGCTGGCTCGAAGATGGTTTACACTGGTTATCCTCACCTTTCCCTATTCCCCCACTTACTTCCTTTCACCCTGATTGCCTCCGTTTTGTTCCTCTAAAGCTTTGCATAATCCCTTTTCCTTAAGCCCCAAGCACTTATACTTTCAAACCTGCTACCTCCATTTTACCTTTGAAACTCTGCGTAATCCCATGTTTCCTCTTAACCCCGAGCGCTAAGCTTTAGCCACCATATGACCCAACCATATGACTCGGCGCTTTCATAACTCATGGCCCTAATCCCCTCCGTCGATCGCGCATTCCGATCTAACGGTCTCCGTGCTTTTCCTGCTCATTAACCCGTTATCTCTTTCCACCGTCCGATCGTACCTGCGGCACGATCCAACATCATTCGCACCTCCCGTGCCCATGAGTTGCCCACTCGTTAGCTAGCGGGGAAAGTGGTTTTGGCCCCGTCACATCCGCCATGTGTCACCCTGCTATTGTGATCACGCGGGTTTATGCGAATACCACCGTAGATCCATAAGCGGTGCGGGGAAACCACTTACCGTTGTCCCGCCCGTTCTCGCTCGTTAACCCCCACGTACTTTCGACCCCCGATCACCATTGGATCTGCCCGTATAAGATCCGATGGCCCTCGTCCATCCCGATCCTATACCCTCCCGATACTCCTTAGCAAACGATCCCCGCCATCGACCACTGTGATCCAATGGTTGATGTTCATCCTCCGCCCACTCGTACACCCGCCATGAAGTCTTCGCCACCTTTGACTGAGCCATGCTTCCGAAGGACAATGGCAGCCATCTACCAGTACCCTGTGCAGTTATTCTTCAACAACTGAATTCAAGAGCATTATGGCCAAAAAGCAAGAAGGACATGCCTCAAGCAGTTAAACGCACTTATCAGTAATGGAGCCTGTTTCATATTATACTCCACCTGTGCAGGAAGGACGACTGAGCAACAGAGAATGTCAAATTAATTTATTGAAGCAACAGATTGTATCAGAGACCCGTATTAGATAGTTAATGTGTTTGATGGTCAATTATGACCCCTCCACGCTTAAAATAGCAGAGCATTTTTTGTAAACAAACTCTATATATACCCAAAAGACAGTTGTGATGAGGGTTGATGGATGTTATTTTGATGTAAGGTTCAACTTCTGGAGACTGTAACTACTATGATACCTGCAGCGTCTGGTCTTCATTTTCAGCTAATAAAAGCTTCTTTTGCTGTTAATTGCTCACTTTCCACTTCTATTCTGTTCTAGGTTGTTCATGTTATGCATTTGTTCATGTGCTCTTGATGTTTAGCATTAGAGGGGCTGTCATCCCACCTCTGTGTTAGAATATAGTATGTATCATTGAATGTGTATGCGGGTTTCTATTATTTTAGTGCCAGAGAGCTGTCATCCTATCTGTGCATTAGGAAATAGATTTGCAGACCTCTTTTACTGGTTGCAGTCAGCCATCACATGGTCTTGTGTATCTGCTGGTGTGGTCAGTATTCTCCATGTCCACCTAATCCTCAAACTCTGAGTAATTGGTGGTCTAAAGCCTTGTAGTCTGGGGGTGTTCACCCATGTCTGGGGTTAAGCATAGTAGAAGTGGTTATCTGGCTTGAATATTCATCATTCCTTCCATTCATCCACCTTTTTCCAACATTTTTGTTGAGTTTGTAATGTTCCCGAGCATCTCTGAGATACAACCTAGGAGAGCTTCTTGGGGTGATAACATTAATTGGCGCCGTTACCGGGGGAAGGAGATTGAAGCTCAGCTTCCCTGGGAGAATGACACAGTTCCAAGCTTTGATGATAGACAAGGTTTGGACACATGTTCTGGTTGTAATCATCTATCTGGCGACTCCACTGGAGGAAGACCAACCTTTGGTGACTCCACGTTACAGTTCTGGCGCAGTTTGTGAGGCATGCTTGGAGAAATCCTCAGAAATCACCAGCTGACCAGTGCCTGATCCTGAGAAGATCGTTAAGCAGAAGAAAACTATTGCAGAAAGGAGCATCAGGATCAGGTAAGCCTTAAAAGTCCCATGTATCTCTGCTAGTGAAGAAATCACCTTCAGAGATTCATATAGCTCCTTGTTCATTCATTTCCCTTTCGGATCTCAGTCCAAAGAAGCATCCATGTTGTCCATCATATTCCTCTGTCTCTGTCATCCTTTTCATTGATCCATACCACTCAGTCTACCAGTATCCTTTCATATACCCCAGTCATGGCAAGTCAACAAGCCCTCACAAAGATAGAAAGAATTGTTGCTGCTAGGTATGGACCCTTGGTCTTGCCTGTCCCTTTGAATGCCATGCCTGCAAGAGATTATCAAGAATATATGCCTAAGTTTACTGGTACAGAAGGAGTAACAGCTGAAGAGCATCTAGAGTCTTTTTATTATTATGTTGATAACCTGGATATCTATGAAGAGGATGTGTGGATGAGGGTTTTTGTCCAAATCCTAGAGGGAGAAGCTAGAAAATGGTTCAGCGAATTAGCCCCTAGGTCCATAGTAGACATTGAGGCCTTAGATGATGTGTTCCTAAAACACTAGGGGGATAAGGAAAACCTGCTTTATGATTATACAGAGTTTGAGAACTTACAGAAGGACGGGCTCTCATCATCCTCAGATCATAAGATCAACGAAATGGCCAGAATGATTGAGTCATTGGCCTTTGAAGTTTCCAAGTTAAGAGTTGAGCAGCATTCAGGAGAGGAGCGGTTGCAGATTCTGCAAAGAAGCAGAGATACAAACGAAGACCAAAGGGTGAAGACCCTTTTTCAAAGCATAGTCATGGAGGAAGAGCAACATGAAGAAGAGGAGGAGTTCCATGGTTTGGAAGATAAGGGCAGTGCCCCTTTCCTAACCAGAGCTGCATATGAAGAAGTATTATCCAAAGGCACTGCTCATCAGTTTGTTGTACCTGCAGAACAACAAGCTAATCAGCAAAAGCAGCCAGCAGTAGTTCCTCCCATCCTCCAAGAATCTGAGCCCAGAGCTAGCCCATATTCTAATGGCTATGCAGATCTAAAAATTATCCAACCTGCTTTTGTCCCCCACCCAGTGATCAATAAGGGAGAAGAAAGCTCCCCATCATCTTATGTTTCTCTGTCTGCTCAAAAGAGAATCCCTCATAGTTGCCCCATAGGCACTGAGGCAGGCCATAACTCAATGCCCAAGGCTGATACTGATCACCTCAGTCTTGATGTTCTGATGCCTGCTCAGGTGGCCTCCAAACAGCTTGAAGGGGCAACTTTTCTAATGACAGAGGAAGAGGGTGCACAATATTGGGACTCCTCCTTAGATGTGGACTGTTCTAAGAAAATTGAAGGAGCAGATGATGTCTTTGTGTCCCCCGCACAAGAATACATTGGTTCACCATTCATATTAGTTGTGCAGGCCACAAATGACACAGAGAAGTACAAAGCAACCATTGTTATTTAGCAGCTGTACAGAAGCTCCCATGAAGAACATCCAAGGATGAAAGCACACAGAGAGGGGATGAAATTTGATCCATATCTACCTATTAAGCTCAAATCTCCTAAACTTTTTGAGGTATATGATCAAATAAATACAGTTTTGTTGATCTATGATGAACCGGTCGAGAGGAGGGGAAATAGTTTTGACGGCCCAGCAAATGGCCAATTTTTGAAGACTTATGTTGTTTAAGCTTCTCAAGCCTTAATGATTGTAAGCATTTTCTTTTACAGGTTTTAGTGTAGACTTAATTTGACTCCATACCCAATGGATACCAGGTAATATCTTTAAGCTGGTTTTGTATGAAGGCATTGGTCTACAATTCTTGAGACCTCACAGGGAGGATCTCATCCCCAGAAGGAGCCAGTTTTAGCTTTGCTGCATGTTGCTGATTTTCGAGGAGAAGGAATAAGCTCGGTCCTTGGTTGCTGGCTCGGAGATGGTTTACACTGGTTATCCTCGCCTTTCCCTATTCCCCCACTTACTTCCTTTCACCCTGATTGCCTCCGTTTTGTTCCTCTAAAGCTCTGCATAATCCCTTTTCCTTAAGTCCCGGGCGCTTATACTTTCAAACCCGCTACCTCCATTTTACCTTTAAAACTCTGCGTAATCTCGTGTTTCCTCTAAACCCTGAGTGCTAAGCTTTAGCCACCATATGACCCGACCACATCGCTTTCATAACTCATGGCCCTAATCCCCACCATCGATCACGCATTCTGATCTAATGGTCTTCGTGCTTTTCCTGCTCGTTAACCCGTTATCTCTTTCCACTGTCCGATCGTACCTGTCGCACGATCCAACGTCGTTCGCACCTCCTGCGCCCATGAGTTTCCCACTCGTTAGCTAGCAGGGAAAGTGGTTTTGGCCCCATCACATCCGCCATGTGTCGCCCTGCTATTGTGATCGCACGGGTTTGTGCGAATACCACCACAGCTCCATAAGCGGTGCGGGGAAACCACTTACCGCCGTCCTGCCCGTTCCCGCTCGTTAACCCCCGCGTACTTTTGACCCCCGATCACCGTTGGATTTGCCCGTATAAGATCCAACGGCCCTCGTCCATCCTGATTCTATACCCTCCCGATACTCCTTAGCAAACGATCCCCGCCATTGACCACTGCGATCCAACGGTTGATGTTCGTCCTCTACCCACTCGTACACCCGCCATGAAGTCTTCACCACCTTTGACTGAGCTGTGCTTCCGAAGGACAATGGCGGCCATCTACGAGTACCCTGTGCAGTTATTCTTCAACAACTGAATTCAAGAGAATTATGGCCAAAAATCAAGAAGGACGTGCCTCGAGCAGTTAAACACACTTATCAGTAATGGAGCCTGTTCATATTATACTCCACTTGTGTAGGAAGGACGGCCGAGCAACAGAGAATGTCAAATTAATTTATTGAAGCAACAGATTTTATCAGAGACCCGTATTAGATAGTTAATGTGGTTGATGGTCAATTATGACCCCTCCACGCTTAGAATAGCAGAGCATTTTTTGTAAACAAACTCTATATATACCCAAAAGACAGTTGTGATGAGGGTTGATGGATGTTATTTTGATGTAAGGTTCAAATTCTGGAGACTGTAACTAGTATGATACCTGTAGTGTCTGGTCTTCATTTTCAGCTAATAAAAGCTTCTTTTGTTGTTAATTGCTCACTTCCCACTTCTATTCTGTTCTAGGTTGTGCCTGTTATGAATTTTTTCATGTGCTCTTGATGTTTAGCATTAGAGGGGCTGTCATCCCACCTCTATGTTAGAATCTAGTATGCATCATTGAATGTGTATGCAAGTTTCTGTTCTTTTAGTGCCAGAAAGCTGTCATCATGTCTGTGCATTAGGAAATAGATTTACAGACCTCTTTTACTGGTTGCAGCCGACCATCACATGATCTTGTGCATTTGCTGGTGTGCTCAGTATTCTCTATGTCCACCTAATCCTCAAACTGTGAGTAATTGGTGGTCTAAAGCCTTGTAGTCTGGGGGTGTTCACCCATGTCTGGGGTTAAGCATAGTAGAAGTGGTTATCTGGCTTGAATATCCATCATTACTTCCATTCATCCACCTTTTTCCAACATTTTTGTTGAGTTTGTAATGTTCCCAAGCATCTCTGAGATACAACCTAGGAGAGTTTCTTGGGGTGATAACATATACCACTTTTGATGGCGATCATTCTGAAACTTCCCTTGTGTCTGTATAAATTGAAGAGGTTGGTGATCAGTGTGGATGACCGTCTCCTTCCCCATAGTGTAATGATTCCATTGCGGGCAAGCCTGCATGATGTAATACATCTCTTTACCATAGGTGGGGTACTTCGAAATTGTATCGGAAAGTGTCTCACTATGATAGGCCACTAGATGCCCGTTCTAGCTGAGGACTACACCAATAGCATAGTCTGAGGCATTTGTCTTGATTTCAAATGGTTTCTGTAGGTTTGGCAATATGAGTACCGGTGCAGAGCAGAGTCAGTGCTTCAACTCAACGAACGCATTATGTTGGGACTCGGACTAGGAAAAATTTTCTTTCGCCCTGCCCTTAGTAATCTAACTTAAAGGCCAAGTGATATGGGAGAATCCCAACATGAACCTCCGATAAAAAATTTCAAGGCCCAAAAAGATGCGAAGCTTTGTTAGAGTGGTGGGGGCTGGACAATCCTGAATGACTTGGATCTTAGTTGAATCCACATGCACATGACGTGCATCTATGATGTAACCCAAATATTGGACCTGACTCATGTCAAAGGTGGATTTCTCCAAGTTGGCACACAATTTGTGTTGCCGAAGGGTTCGAAGGATATGTCGAATGTGTTGCAAGTGTTCTTCCCAACTCTTGTTGAAGATGAGGATGTTGTCTAGATAAACAACCATGAATGAGTTGGTGAAGGGCCAAAAGATGTCATCCATTAGCCTCGTAAAAGTAGCTGGGGAATTTTTCAACTTGAAGGGCATAACCAACCATTCAAAAAGCCCTTCATTGGATTTGAAGGTGATCTTCCATACATCTGTGGGCTCTATTGGAACCTGGTGATAACCAGACTTTAGAACGATCTTGGTGAAATACTTGGCCCCCTTGAGTTAGTTTAGAAGGTCATCAATCTGTGGGATTGGATACCTATTTCTAACAGTGATTTTGTTTAGTACCTGATAATCAATGCAAAGCCTCCAGGTCCCATCCTTCTTCTGTACAAGTACAATCGGGCTCCCACAAGGTGAGGAACTTGCTCGGATGTGCCCTTTTTGTAGCAAACCCTGGATTTGTTGCTTAATCTCTTCATTTTCTAGAATGGAGCAGTGATATATCGTCCTGTTGGGTAGAGGTGCTTCGGGAGTCAGATCGATCGAATGCTTGACCTAATAGTGCAAGGGTACCCCTCTGGGTGAGGAGAAGATGTGCTTGTATTCTTCCATGACCGTATCCACCTACTTATGTTTCATGTAGGAACCCTTCCTGGGGGTCATAGATGTGGCTACGATCTTCCCCTTACTTTGAAAGTGAATCAGAAAGAAAATAAATTTCCCAGTCTAGGAGATGATCTTAGTACATTTATTATCAGAGATCAAAGAGATGGCGATAGGCAAAGCTACCTCCAGTATCCTGTATAACTTACTACCCAAAGAAATAATAACAGAGTGGGGTCTAGACTCATATACAACATGCTTCTTCCAAAAGCATGGTTTTCCTAATAATACATCGCAAACTTCAAGAGGAGAAACATCACACAGGACCTCATCCGTGAAGGGCTTGATGTTGTAGGGAAGGCGGCACAGTTGGCTGACGCAGAGATCTCATCCTTGGTGAATCCACCCAATGGTGTACGACTACGGATGTGTTGTAGTCGGTAGGCCCAGCCACTTCACGACCTCTATTGAAATGAGGTTCTTTTGGCTCCCACTGTCGACAATGAACTATAACAGAGAAGCCTTCACCCACATCTGTGAGTGGAATAGGCTTTCCCCATCCTCTGGATCTTCAGGCTCAATCTTTTGGATATTGATGGTGGCCACAGTGGCACTCGGCTCCGCTTCAATTATATGCTTCCATTTCTCATTCCCTTTTTCGGGTTCTGACTCAGAGTTGGAACATACGTTTGACTCGGAAGCCTTCAGCTCAGCCACTAGTGACTGCTTGGTTTGACCCTCACTTCTGTTGTGAGTGGAGATCTTATGGAACTCACACCACTTTCCCATGTCCTTCTTTGTCTTCATGGTGTTGTTCTTTGCTTACGGCTTCGACAGGTTATCCTGGGTCACCACACCTTGGCTTTGCCCTTTGCTCTGTGGTTTTGGGGCACATTTCCCTTGCTTCAAATTCGTAAATCCAAAATATCGCTTTTGTTGTTTAAACTCCTGCTCAATCTTGACAACATATCGGTATGATGTGTCAAGCGAGGAGATGTCCAGGAACTCCATCTCATCCTAGATGTACTTGTGTAGGCTTCCGCAATACTTGAGTACCAAATGTTTCTCAGAATCCTTGATACCCAACTTTGTGCAAAGAGTATGAAAAACAATGGTAAACTCTGGCATGTCTTGGTCCCTTCCCTGCTGCAGCGTAGTCCGCTTTATGTATTTATCCTCATAACTCCCGACAGGGTAGTACTACTCCTTGATGGCATCCTGTAATGAATTCCAAGTGAGTGTGACCGAAAATAGTGAGGGTTTACTTTCGTTCTTCTTCTCACAGTAGGTTTCCCACCAGTCCTTGATGTGGGGGGTGGCTTTAAGAAGTGAAAAAGTATTTTTTTTCTCGACTAGAAAAATCATGAATAAGAAAATATCCTTCTAGTATATCTAACCATTTATCTATGGCGTCCGCATTTATTTGACCCTCAAATATGGGGATGTCAAAGTTAACTTGTACCTTCAAGGGTGTGGCGCTTCTATAGTATCTGTTGGGAGGAGATGCATCGTACTTGGGTAGTCGCCGAAGGATCTGGCCAAAGTTGTCCATCATCACATTCCTCTGTCACTCGAGGGCTTCTTCGAGCAAGATTATGAAAGGATCTCTGTTGGCCTGATGGGGCCTGACCCAGGTTCAAAAGTGATTTAGCCAAACAAATCCAGAAACTACCGGCCCTTTCAGTAATAGTCCACAGTGCATGGACTGAGGTCTCACCCGAGGTAGTATGGGAGGGTGCTCAAACCAGGTTTCTGCACCTTAGGGGTGTCTTGATGAGGTCTAGGAAGTTCGCTAACCCAATTTGCATGCTTGCGCTGCTCCGCACAACTGTCTGACCTTCGCCACTTGTGCGGCTGCTTCCGCGCAGCTCTGTAAAGAGTGCGAGGAGATGTTATCTAGATCCTTAATCCTTACTATGCTATTATTATAGATCTTGACTTAATTGTGTGTACCCAATAACCTTATTAACCATTCAACATTTATAACAAGTGCACACAATCATAAAGCTGTAAAGAGATGCATGAATACAACAGAAGCACAAACACACATATCTACTAGCACATGCACAATATTCTAGAATCAACTTATCTTTTATTAATCCTCTGTTCAGATACAGTCCCAACTCTGCCCTGTGCACTCAGCTGTAGGGGTCCGCACACACAGCTGCGGACTCTACCAAGCCTCTGCGCACACAGCTGCAGAGCCTCTTCCTACTACTACAACCCAAGACTCGGACTTACAGACTCAGAGCTAATTCATCATTCAAGAACATCATATCACTTAACAGTGCCTTTACACTTAGAGCCTCTCTCTATTTATACAATCCCATGGTCCGCAAACCATGGGTAGGCCGACACATTCTATATTAAATTACATTATTTTAGGGTGGACAACCCTAGACTCTCGCACTCCACGCCCACATTTTGCAGGGTCTTTACATTACATTGACCAAAACTCGAGCTTTAAGCCCCAAAAACCCGCTATGGGGGGATCCGCTGCCCAACAGTCCCCTAACACAATCATCATGACTCGTCCTCAAGTCACCCAACTGGTGTGGCAATATTTGCATGAAGTCCATCCAACTATGCCTGTGCTGCGCGAAGGTCCGCAACGCACCATGTTGCCGTCGTCTAGATCTGCTCCATCTCTGCTTCTGAATCATCTGCATCTGACTTGATTCTCTACTTTGATGCCGGCTTCTAGTACCTGTGTTTATAGTCCCGCAACTCTATCCGACTTGTCAGGTCGTGAAGACTGTACTTTGGTCGGTTAGTCAGACAGCCAGCCCACCCGTGTAGAGCTTCAGGCGACTACCATTTACTCTTCCTGGGAAGGGTTCTCCATTAAGTTTGACTAGTTGGACCACGCCTCCATCTGTAACTTATTTTACCACATATGGTCCTAACCAATGCATTTTGAGTTTCCCCGGAAATTTTTCGAACTTGTTGTCATACAACAACACTAAATCATTTACCTTGAATGTGCGCATCTTGATATGGCGATCGTGCCAGGATTTCTCACACTGTTTCTGTACCTGCTGATGGAATCCCGCCAGAAATCGTTCTTCCTCGAGTTCTTCTAATTGCGCAAGTCTCTCTTCCAAGGCTTCGCGGTCGGACATTCCTGTAACTGCTACTATCCGTAAACTGGGTACGATGTATTCCATTGGCATGACTTCCTCTGTGCCATAGAATAACCTGAAAGGTGTCTGACCCGTCAATTTCTTGCACGTGGTTCTGTATGCCCATAACATAGTAGGTATGCGCAGGTCCCAGTCATTTCGCTACGTGTTGCATACCTTGGTTAGCGCAGTTTCCAGAATTTTGTTGAATGCTTCTACTGTCCCATTAGCTTGCGGATGGTACAGTGTACTTTGCCGTTGATACACTTGGAATTCCTTGGTGACTGCGCTGATGGTCTCATTCAGGAAGTGCGTCCCGCGGTCACTCATTAAAATTTTCGGGCAACCAAACCGTGTCAACACATTATCGAACAAAAATTCCGCAGTTGTCACAGCTTTACAGTCCTTAACTGACTTTGCTTCCACCCATCGAGTCAGGTATTCTATTGCGGTGATGATGTAGCATGCACCCGTCTTCCCCTGAGGTTAGATTGGTCCTACAAAGTCGATTGCCCATTTTTCGAATGGCTGCAGCGTCATTTGTGGATTGAGTGGCATCTCATCCCTTCGTGATGGTTTCCCAGTCCTTTGACATACATCACAGGCCCGATAGTGTGCTTTCAAATCTTGATGTAGGGTTGGCCACCATAGCCCAGAGCGAAGAATCTTCTGTGTTGTCGTGTGTCCTACATAGTGTCCTCCTGCAGCCCCTCCATGTGCTTCCGTGAGGATCTATCCTTGTTCAAATTCAGGTACATATCTTCACAATATCTCATCGTTTCCCATCCACCGCGTGCACCACCAATTCCTTCTTCTGCTGAACTGAATATTCCTTTGGCACAGTCCCTGTGGTTAAAAAATGAATTATATCTTCGAAGTGGTCGTCCGTGACGTGCACCGCAAAGAGTTGTGCATCAGGTAGTCCTTCTTCCAAATTTGTGGGCTCCTCGCCTGTCTCAATTCGTGATAAGTGATCTGGTCCTGCATTTAGGCATCCTGGCTTTATGATGACCTCAAAGTCATATTCTTGAAACAGTAGCAGCCATCGACATATGCACCCCACCCCAACACAGGCTTGTTCACCAGGTATTTCGACACGGAATGATCAGTATACATCTTAAAGTGCCCACCAAGTAAATAGTGTCAGTATTTCTGGAGTGCGTATACCATTGCCAACGCCTCGCGCTCAGTAGTAGAGTAGTTCTTTTCAGCTTTGGACAGCATCGACTCACGAACGCGATCGGGTGATCCAAGCTTTCTGCGCCTTCCTACAAAAGTACAACTCCTAGTGTGATACACGATGCATCAATGTTTACATGAAATTCTACGTCCCACTTCGGGAAGACCAAGATGGGAGCGAATGCTATTTTCTCCTTGAGAACATCCAAACTTTTCTCACAATCATCATTCCAACAATATGTAGCGTCCTTTTTCAATAACTTCTCCATTAACGTTGTTATTTGTGCATAGCTCTCAATAAACTTCCTATAGTAACCAGTGTGCCCCAACGTAGCGCGTAGTTTTTTAACACTTCGCGGTGCTTCTAGATTGAGAATAACAACAATCTTCACAGGATCCACCATTAGACCTTGTTTGCAAACCACATGGCCGAGCAGGTTTCCAAAGGGGACGAGGAAGATGCACTTTTTCATATTCAGCGCAATCTGGTGTCTTTGACAAGTATCCAACATCAAATATAAGCTTGTTATATGGTGTTTAACTAACCCGAATATAGTCCAATTGTCCAGATAGACCTCCAAGAACTTGTGGATGTATTCCTTGAATGCGGCCACCACTACGCACGAAAATATCGTTGGCGCATTCTTCAATCCAAAGGGCATGACGGTGTATTGAAAACAGCCCCATTCGGTTGTGAAGGTTGTCTTGCTCCTATCTTCTGGTGCGATCTTGATTTGATGGTACCCTGAGAAGCCATCCGTGAATGAGTAAGCTTCCTGACCCCCAACATTCTCCAATACTTCATCTGTAAACAGTGTCAGGAATGGATCGTGAACACAGGCATCGTTGAGCTTCCTGAGGTCCACACATATTCTAATTTCGCCCTTCTGTTTTTTCTCTTGTACTACCATAGGACTCACCCAGTTGGATTCTTCCACTGGTTCAATAATTCCGACTGCAAGCATTTTGTCTAGTTCTTCATGGACCTTCTCTTTATACTTTAGATTCAAATGGTAAGGTCGCTGCTTAACGGGCTTTGCATCCGGATTCAGAGTGATCTTCATCATCCCTAAGTCGCCAATGATCCCCTTTAAGTCCGTGATTTTGGTCGGGAACAAATCTTGATATTCGCGGAGTAACTCGACGACCTTATCTACCGTAGCATTGTCCCAATAGTCCCCAAGCGTCGCGTACTTTGGCTCCGCGTCTGTACCAATGTTTACCTGCTTTGTTTTTAGTGGTGCAATGATGTTGGGATCCTCAATTGATGGTCCTCTAACTTTGCAACTCCCTTCAGTTTCTAGAATACTAATATTTTGGGGGTCATCATCATCCTCCTCTACTTGCATGTTATAACATTCTAGGGCACTGCTTAACTGGGTTGCCCATGCTGGTTGAACGACTTGCCATGGTTCCTGTGGTATTCTGAAGATGGCGGCTTTTACGGCTTGCAACGTGTCGTCAACAATATCCGACCATCGGTCTTTAAATGAGAATGTTAACAAAAATACTTCGCGCAAGACATCCCATTTTCTCGTACCATGTCAGAGTTCCATCTCATTATACCAATTCATGGGTATGACATCCAAGGTATGGTAGAATAAGTGTACCCATTTAGGCTGAGGTTCTTCTCCATAGGCCTTGGTCCATTTCGCGAGGTGCGTGCGTGGGTCATCTCATCCATTGTATTTATCTTCTATCCATAGTTGCGGTTTCCCAAATCGTAGGTGCATCATCCTTCTACATCCGCGCCAGTTTTCAAAATTTCCTTGATGTGTTCCCCACCAACGCACAGGTGTCGCGCGCAACGCCCACTTCAACGCATCGAACCGCTGTTGTTCCGGTACTACGCTTTCAAACTTGTCCAGGAATTCGTCCACCACTGTCAATCCATCATATGTTGGCAAATCTTGGGCCTGGGTTGTTACGCAACGCAGTGATCTAATCATCATGTTGCAATTCAGTGTTGTCACTTCGTTCAATCGATTGTGCCAACGTTCATCTTCTTCGTCTGAATCCACGGTGCAGGAACTTGCGCGCTCCCACGAGATCCTTCCATCTACACTCGGATTCACCCAATCCTGATCTCGCGCCTTTATCTTGTAGATACAATCCAGCTCATCGTGCTTCCATCATCGCGCACTAGTTCGGTGTAGCGCGCTCCTTCGACTGGGTCTAGCAGAACTACTACGCATAGGGACATTTTCTCAAATATCATCTTCCGCTTCTTCAGGTTAATGACTCCATTCATGTCAGTGGCCCAGTTTATTCCTAGCAACACGGGAGAAGGATTGTTGTCATAAACAATCTCTATCACTTCAAAGTCCGTTTGTGTGCTCGCGCCTTCGATATCAACTGTTACCCCTTTCAACCTCCCCATGGGAAAAATCTTCTGTTGGTTAGCCATTCGTAATTGAATAGGGGACCATTGTAATGCGGGCCTGCCCATGCGTTCCCATGTCTATTTTGGTAACACATTCGCGTCTAAACCCAGGTCTAGGATTACCTGGTCCATTTCATATTCGCCAATCTGTGCCATCAATTTCATTTCCCTCCCGGTGCCCAATGCATGTTTTCCGAGTTTCTGGACCACGCGCGGTTCCCCTGACCCTGCGCACCTGGTGATCAACTCCTATAGTCCCTTAACTACCTTATTGTCACGCAGCAGTTTCATGCATGTCTCTAAAAAGGTAGTAATCATAGAAGGATCCATCCCTGACTCTGTTGATCCTCTGCGAAGCTCTTCTTAGCTTCCATAAACGTCTCCTTTGTGCGTTCGAAGTGAAACTCTGGTTCCTTTGTAGGAGCCTTACGAACCCATGTATCCTCCTCAGGTTGCTTCCCCTTATCCTCCCCTGTGGTCGCACCGCTTCTGAGAACCATATTCACATTGGGGTCTTCTTCACATGGTTCATATCTCATCGTTTGGATATTTTGAGTTGGAGTAGGCTAGAGCACCCCTTTCTCGCGCATCTGTGCGATCAATGTAGGACAATATACCATTTCATGATCAAATTGAGCACAGTATGAACATGATACTCTCGTTGGGTTGGTACAATCGCGGGCGTAGTGCCCTGGTCCTCTGCAATTGTAACAAATTAATTGTCTGCAGCCCCTTCCTGGGCCCATCCCTCCTCATCCTCGACCTCGCCCCTGAAATCTAGCACATGCCATCTCCACGGCTGCGTCGAGGCCTCGTGTTTTTGTTTGCATTCTATAGGCTGGGGTTCGCTCCATCATCAACTCGTAGTTGCGACAAGTACGCTCTTTGTGGCCCACCGACCTACAGAAATTACAAAACAGCCGCTACGGAGTCTGTGTATACTTCTGCAACATATGACAATTGTCCGTCATGTGTTTTTCTCCTATCTGACAAGTCGTGCACCATAGCGGGGGTGTCGCACTCATCCCTGCCTATGCCTCCGGTCTCAATGGCATTGGCCCCCCTCCTGCCAAGTAGTTTGCGAATACCGGACAGTGATCTTTGTCATGGCCCTGGCCTTTACATGTTATGCACCACACTTCCTCGCACGCCTCCGGCCACAGTGCCCTATCCTGCTTCAAGCTTTGCATTTCCAAGCAGAGATTCTGTAGCTATGTGTGGATTTGTTGAACTCCTAGCCCCAGATCCTGTATCGGTGTTTCATGCAACCTCATCGCCATTTCCAATGCTTCGGCCTGGGTTGAAAGCTTCTACTGCGACAGCGCCGTCCTCGGGTGGGGTGTCAAAGACGCCACAAACCATGCACGGTGTTGCGCATCTGTTAGCATCATATTAGCCTCGCGGATTGTACCCTTCAGCCACTAATCGAGATCCCATGGGGTCTTGCCTAGAAGCATCGCGATCTATTTAAATCCGATGATTGACTGCATCCCTGATTTCGACCAGCTAAATTCTCTATTCAGCGCATTCTGGATCTCCGCTATTCCTGTATTTGGGTGATCATTCGAGTGCTTGATATACCATGTCAACGCACAATCCTACAGCGCACTCACCAATGTATCCCTCTTAATGTTATCATCCGTAACCCCTTGTGCTTCCCACACTGCTCTTACCATGAACCAGAACTGATCCGGGTCCTCATTTCCTACTCCTCTGAATACAGGTAGCTTAATCGCGCTCGCCATACTGAACTACTGGTTTGGTGGAGGTGGTGTGGGCGAAGATGGAGGTGAAGGAGGTGAAGCGAGTGGTGGCGTAAGTGGAGATGGTAACTGTGAAATGTGCTGCCTTATCAAACTGACCACACTCCTCACAGAGACCCGAGAAAGCTCTTCCTCGCTCTCTCGCGAAGTTGAAATTGAGGGACTATTTCCTAATTCCTCGCTACCTCTGTATACCTTTCCGCTCCTCGTCGTTCCAAGCATTACTTTATTCACATCACTTATTTTTCACATAACAACATCTTAATCTAGGTATTCAAAGATTTGATGTACTTACCTCGCGGTCCCTTGAGAAAATGTCTTTCTACTTCGTTGTAGCTCATAGTTGTGTCTATCACAAATTCAGTGATAAACCCTCCTATTATCCAGTTGAGCCAATGGTCCACAGCTCGCGCGATCTTATCTTCTGATGCCTCTAGTCTACGCACTAACTTCGGAGTCCACACTATCAGTTGATCAAGCTTGTACCTTCCCTGGCTATCGGCTAACCTTGCAATCCAGTTATACAGTTCAGAAGGGAAGGACGCGAAGAAGATCTCGTGGATTTCTGTATATACGTAGCGATCCAGCCACCTCTTCTTAGATATCTGCGGAGTTCTGTTTTCCTGTGTCACGAACTCGTGAAGCTTTTTTCCAACCACTCTTCAATTTCTTCCTTCGTAGGGTTCCAATGGCATGACATCAGACATCCCTTAGGCAGATCCCAGTCCCGGCAACAAAACCATTTGTTGGCTTGATGGGGCCTAACCCAGGTTCAGAAGTGATTTAGCCAAACAAATCCCGAAACTACCAACCCTTTTGGCAACAGTCCGCAGTGCACAGATTGAGGTCTCACCCGAGGTAGTATGGGAGGGTGCTGGAACCAGGTTTCCGCACCCTAGGGGTGTCTTGATGAGGTCTAGGAAGTTCGCTAACCCAATCTGCGCGCTTGTGCAGCTCCACGCAGTCGTCTGACCTTCGCCACTTGTACGGCTGCTTCCGCGCAGCTCTGTAAAGAGCGCAAGGAGATGCTATCTAGATCCTTAATCCTTACTATGTTATTATTATAGATCTTGACTTAATTGTGTGTATCCAATAACCTTATTAACCATTCAACATTTATAACAAGTGCACGCAATCATAAAGCTGTAAAGAGATGCATGAATACAACAGAAGCATAAACACATAGATCTACTAGCAGATGCACAATATTCCAGAATCAACTTATCTTTTATTAATCCTCTATTCAGATACAGTCCCAACTTTGCCCTGCGCACTCAACTACAGGGGTTCGCGCACACAGCTGCGGACTCTACCAAGCCTATGCGCACACAGCTGCAGAGCCTCTTCCTACTACTACAACCCAAGACTTGGACTTATAGACTCAGAGCTAATTCATCATTCAGGAACATCATATCACTTAAGACTGCCTTTACACTTAGAGCCTCGCTCTATTTATACAATCCCATGGTCCATGGACCATGGGTAGGCTGACACATTCTATATTAAATTACATTATTTCAGGGCGCACAACCCTATACTCTCGCGCTCCGCGCCCGCATTTTGCGGGGTCTTTACATTGCATTGACCAAAACGCGGGCTTTAAGCCCCAAAAACCCGCTATGGGGGGATCTGCTGCCCAACAATCTCGTGCCCCCTCGTCTTTCTTCTCTTCTACCATGGGAGGCCATCGAGATTTGCGAGGCTAGTCTTGCAAAGGTTCGACCAGTTCAAGCCTTAACTCCTTATATCCCAACCTCGTTGGGGACATGCAAAGAAAAATAAATCAAGAGTAGATTGCTCTTATAGCACTGATCTGAACTTAAACAGGAATGAAACAAATTATAGATATAACCATAAATACAGAGATGTAGCAGAAATAACACTTCATTTCATTAATATTAAATATTGAAATATGCTTACAAACAAAATGGAAATAAGACTAGCTTGGGCGATGGTAGCTTATCTCTTAGAAGAGATGTGGTGGCTACATGCCTCTAAACTGTGTTATAATGAGGCTTGAAGGCCTATTTATTATTAAGAAACAATGGAAAACATTAAACATCCAAAAACCTAACCCTAGGAGATGAAGCGCCAAAACTATGGGCCCCATTTGGGTTAATTGGTACATAAAATTCCTGGGGTCGTAACTTTGGCATATGATCTTTGTTTGACGCACACAATACCTCTTTAGAAATATCTATCAAAGGATTACAACTTTTGAGTGGCAAACAATGGTCCACGATCCATGATGGCCCCATTGTTCCTAAAAAAACATTGTTTAGGGCCTCAAAATGACCTTGGAAGTTCAAGACCCCAAAAATTGCCAAAAATAGTAAATTGTGCTACAATTAAGGAAACTAAAAAATTGAAAGAGAGAGTCATTGGGGTCCAAGTGGAATAGGCGGGTGGCCACCAACATCCACCTGGATCATTTGCACCCAAACTTTGATGCCCTAAATCGATTCCTTCATTTAATAACATATGGATTTTTTCACGACTCAAATAAGGTAAGTTTCTTGACATCTGTAAATAACTTTGTCCAAATTTTCTAAGGATTCTTCAAAAGTATTACCATATACTATAAAATCATCCATGTACACTTCTACACAATCATGGATTAGATTAGAGAAGAGACCTAAAATTTCTCTTGAAAAGTGGTAGGAGCATTACATAATCCAAAAGGTACTATTTTGTAAGAATGTGTTCCCCATGGACAAGTAAATGTCATCTTATATTGATCTTCTAATGCAACTTGTAATTGATTGTATCCACTAAAAATAACAAGAAAAGATAAATATTTCTTTCTTGCTAAGTTATCTAAAACTTGATCAATGAAGGGTAGAGGGAAATGATCTTTCAAAGTAGCTTTGTTCAATTCTCTATAGTCTATGTAGAGTCACCACTTATCATTATTTTTAGGCACAATTACCAATGGTGGTAATCCACTCTCTATCAAAAATTGGATATATGAAATTTACATTTAACAATTTTTGTAATTCCTCTACAATTTCTCTTAACATAGGATTCATGCACCTTTAAGGTTTCATGATAGGCCTAAAATCTTCTTGTATATATTTGTGATGCATACATGTATTAGGATTTATGCCTTGCATATCAATGTATTCCCATGCAAATGCAGGAGCATAATTTTGTAGCATCTGTATTAACTACAATTGTTGAGGATTTTCCACACTATAATGAATATTTATGTTTTTCATGAAGGAATCTCTACAAAAATATTGTCAAATTCTGCATTAGAATTACGTGGTAGCATGGAACTCCATAGTAAAACATTTTCCATAGTGCATTTTTCTTGAAAAAAATTGACAAAAATATGAGTATAATAAACCCACCCTCAAAGATATTAAGAAATTCATAATTATTAATGAAATTTGTAATTTGACTTTTGAAAGTCATGGTTTATGAGACTATTAACATAGGTTTCACTATTTCATCATCATTTGTATCATCAATCCATTCAATATCTTCTAATTCAATAATTGTTCTTGCAGGAGGATATACTGTAAATATGTTTGTTGCATTTTCATTAGAAATAGTCATATCTCCAGATCAAAAACTAATAATGCATCAACCATGGCTAATCGTGGCTTTCCTAAAATTAGTAAATGACCTCCCAAGTTGGTTTTATGTGTTAAAACCATGAAATCAATTGGGTACTCCCATGAATCTAATGAAACAATATCTTTTAATAGACATTTTGGTTTAATAGTAGGTATCTTTGCCAATTGTGAGACAATTGGTGTATACTAAAGATTTTTTAATTGTAGTTCATCCATTGTTCCTTCTGTCACTAAATTTATTGTTGCTCCTAATTCTATGAGTGTGTTCAAAATTACGACATTATTGATGTAAATTTTTACAATTGGAATTTCTGGATCAAGATAATTTTCTATATAATGCGTTCCCATCATTATATCTACTAATCTAAAAATATGATGCACTTGTGTGGTTCTTTCATTTCTCTTTTGGGACATAGTTCCTTTACTACTTTAACATACTTAGGAATATCATTTGTTGATTGAAGTAAAGGTATATGGATTCAAACATTCCTTAATTCACCCAACATATCAAAATCGGATGGTATTAATTGATGTTCTACATCTAATTAGTTCTCCATATGTAATCTTTTTGGAAAAGGATGATCTTTAGATATAGAGGGTTGATTTACAAGAGGGATATAAGAAGTTTGTATTATTGTTGCATCATCTATTACTATATCAGGAATTTCTTCCTCATATTTCTCTTCAATGATAATCGGGGATTCTTTATTACATACCCTTCCTAACCTAAGATGAATGTCATTTGTATCTATGGGGGTAATCATGTAAGTTGGAAACTTATGTAACTTCAATGTTTTAAGGAAGTTAAGATACTTTATTATTTGGATTTAGGATGGGTTGTGTAGGTAGTTGGTTAGGTCTCTAAGGAGATTATTTGGAAATCAATTCTAACTGTTGTGGTTGTGGATTGTGTGTTTGTAGAGGAGCTTGATAAGATTGTTGAGGTTGAGAAGGATATTAGGGATAACATGGCAGATATTGAGGATATTACTATGGATAATAAGGAAAATTTGGCATACCTCGATAATAATTCCCTCACTATCCTTGTCACTAAGGTTGGTTTTGTTTTTTTTGTTGCCATGGTTGCCAAGGTAAAGAGGTATTCCAACTATGTTGTGGGTATTGCTAATATGGATTATATTGTTGAGTAGGATCTTGGGTAATGCCCGATTGTCATCATTTCTATGGTCTTATTTATGTGACATAACAAAGCTACTCTACCATCTCATTTACTCCATTGACCTCTTAATATACTACCTTTACTTTTGGTAAGGATGGGTAATCATTTGTTGCATAATTTTTTGCACATATTACACAAATTTCAATGATATCTAAAGGACATTCATTTAAAGGATGCTTTTTCTACATTTTTGATGAAAAAATTATAAGATTTCACTTTATACCTTTTGCTTATTATGGATTTTTAATGGATATAACAAGAATATAAGTTCTAAAACTTTAAAATAAATTACCCAATTCAGCTCTACTAACTCCACCAGTTGTTGATGTAGTTATCCTAGAGATGTTGGGATCTATGGGTCCCTTACCATATTTGGATCTTCCTCCTGAAATATGTTTGTATAATTCACAAATATCTACAAAACTTAGTTGAGATATATCTCATTTTCCCATTAGATTCAAAAGATCTATCAAATCATCTCTAATTCCTCTAAATAAAATATTTTTTAAGTATCAAGACTTATACTATGTTTTTTAGTTATTTTGAAATTATAGAAAAACATTTTGACATAATCCTCAAGAAATTCATCTTATTTTTTATTCATTTACAAAAAATTATCTTTAAGATCATGATTTATGCAGTAGTCTTCATACTTTTCGAGAAAAAGTTGATGCATTTCATCCCAAGTTCTAACAAAATTTTATCCTAATCCCATGAACCATTGTAAAATACCATCTTTAATAGTAGCAATAAAAAAATTTAATTTTTGAGCATCTAATGAGTAATCATAGCTTCAACACAATACCTCAAATTTGAAGAGAAAATTTTCAAGGTATTCAGTTCTTAACCCATGAAAATTTGTTAAAAAAGAGGGTGAATTCTTTCTCATGTTCACATTAGTTGTTGGATCCTAAATAGGGAAGCTAAATTCTCCTTCCTCATCTTCTTTTTTATGTACTTTTATTCTTCCATTTCCTCCAAATCATGTTCTAGTTCCAGCTCCTATCCTAGTTCCTGGTCTTTCTTCTCCTATCCCTTCTCACTTGTTGTCATCCATTGATGGTTCTGATGTAAGATAATATGGAAGTTCTTCAAGTGGATTTTCTATATCTGGTTTCTCTTGGATAAAATTTTCTTCAAATGAAATCTCCTATGTTGTAGTATCTTCAATTGGTATCTCTAATTAATGTCCACTAAGTACCTCTCCTATTGGATGTGAGTAGAAAAGAACTTCTTGTGTTGAACATTATTCTTGTTCTTGAGTTCTTTCAGTTTCCTCTAGATACCTTCTTCTACCTGAAAATGTGGGGATGTGTGATGTGGATGATGATGTGGCTCTTATTGTACCACATGTTGAACTAGTTGGGGTGGTAGGTGGATAAAGTGATTCTACCTCTAACAAATCTACCTCTATAATCTCTTTCCATATTCATGCATCCTACTTTTCATGCTTTAGTTATGCAACTAGTTGCATCCCTAAATTAGAAACCAAATCCTATGTACAATTCCCCGAGAACGGCACCAAAAAATGTCAAGTGTTTCCATTCCTTGAGAATTATGTTACATTTAAATCATCAATCCAAGTTGGTAAACTTGTGAAGTGTAATGCACAATATATGTAGGGTTAGGTTTCTAACTATTCTATTGAAATTTAACATGAAAGCAAAGTCTAATCTATGAAAAGTAATTGCAATTTAATTCAACATAGTCATGGTTCTTAACATTTTTAATCCTTGCCATGAAAAGGTTTTCCATGAGACAAGGATAACTCCAATTGATCATATAACGTATATGTAACAACCTTGGTTATAAACTCATGTAAAAATATATAATACCACGGATGATAAGACACGTATTCCAAGTGGAATGTTGGGGGAAACATCCTAGTGGGTGTTGATTCAGTTTACTATGGCTAAGGAACTTGGCAAATGCAACGACTAAGGCTTTGGAAAGGAAAAATAGCATTTTTGGCACATTTATTTATGAAATAAAGGAAACTAGGAGAAAAGGAAGGTGAAATGTCACATGTTGCATGTGAGGAGGAAATTGAAGGAAAATAATGGAGAATGAAGAAAATAGAGGCCTCATTAATAAAAAGGCTTTTGAGGATCATTTAGCAAGCTCTTACTCAATGTAAGATCTTGGCTCAGGTTTGGTCAGTGTACGATTTTCATAGGTTTTAGTGGAGCTCTCTTCTATTCTCTCTCTCTCATACTCTTGGAGACTTAGAGTTTCCCTGGAGCACTCTTGGAGGGTGTGGCATACTTGGATTCTTGGAGAAAGAAGGAAAAGAAAGAGCAAGAAAGCGCAAGAAGTCATCAGGATCAGCAGCTACATCAGATTTGCTTGCAGATACCAAGTTGCGTATACGATTTATTCATTATTTTTGGCATGCATGGCATATGCATGTGGTTTATTGGTTGTGATCTGTCATTGGCATGGAGGATTATTGGGATTGATTGTGGATTGTCTAGCCTTGCCATTTCCTAGATGGCCATGGTGATTGTGGGTTTATTTTCATTGTTGTGTTTTTGGTTGGTTCTCATGTTTCCTTAGCTTGGGTTGAGTTATTAGTCCCGTAGCCTTGGTTAGACAAATGCTCTGGAGCCCTGTAACAACTTGGGTTGAGTTACTAGTCCCGTAACCTTTGTTGGACAAACACTCTGGAGCCCTTGGTGGGTTGAGTTACTAGTCCTGGAGCCTTAGTTGGAAAAGTGCTCTAGAGCGCTGGAAGTCTTGGATAGAGACTAATCTGATAATGGTTTATGATGTCTGAACGTGAGGTGGAATCACTATTTGATGGGTTGAAGTGGATGGCCTCTGGAAGCCTTGGATGACTTTTGATTGATTTTTTCTATGAGATCCCACATTCATGCTTAGAATAGGGCACAAGGGTGAATGGATGAAGAGAGATTTGGCTCAGCCATTCTATGGTCGGGTGGAACGTGGAGGTCCCATCTCGGGTTTGGGTTTTTCGTCATTAATGAAAGGTTATTTCTCCTTGTATTTCTATGAGCATTTTGATGGATTATATGTGGTCTATATGGTTGTGCTTTCATGAGTATTTCTCCTTCTATTATGTTGGTTATGTATGTATTTTATGACAACAACCATGTATGGATTTCATCATGTTTTAATTGTAATTGAATGATTAATGTATCTATGGACTAATGGATGGAATGGTAGTTAATGTGATAAGGCATCAATTCTTCATGGAAAATCTCAGATAAGTATGAGACCCCTATGCTCAGATCTGTTTTTTACACCTGTAGTTTACATATTCATGATATGTTTGACGAAATGTCTGTCATGGTTGGTAGGGGTCCAGTCAAGGTCTTAAGTGAGTATTTGCCTTAGTACTATCATTTCAATGTTATTTTACTTTTTTGAAGAGATGGTTCAATTCTGGGAAGTGACCTGGGCTCTGGGCTTGAAAAAGTGGCTTAGCCCCGAGGACGCTGGCATAACACTGACTAAATGAGTCTCTGGATGCTAGAAAGAAAGCTTGTGAGAGTGACTATGGGTTTCTTGATACTGTCATGCCTATAGCATGAGAGATATGAGGCTTAAGTTGTCCAAAAGTTTAGTGGGACCCAAGGGCAAGTTTTCTGAAGTGTTGGATTGGTTCCTGAGGTTCTTGAAGATGACGTTGAATGTCTGTATGGTGTGTTTCCGTCGGTTCCACTTCATTAACATGACTTAGGAGGAGGGTGTTACATTATAAATTAGTTGTGCAATTGAAAATGAACAAATCTTTATTCAATGGATGATTTGTATGAGTAGACTACATAGATTTTAACACACCACACCAAACTATAAGCAATTGAAATTAAAATTGTATATTAACAAGAAATTAAAGCACTAGAAATTAAAGTAATGGAAATTGACTGCAATTAACAAGGATTGGAAACAATAACCAAGAAATAGAAATTAAATGTTTACTGTAATTAACAAAAATTGAAAATATTAACTAAGCATAAAAACTAACTGCAACTCAACAAAACAAAAAGGGAAGAGAGCAACAACTTCCCTTACACGGGGGGGCCTTCCTAGATCAGTTGTTCATTGTTAAGGAAGTCATATAAACCTTGGAATTTACTATACTATGAAACAATTTATAAATCATTAGCAAAACTCACGCAAGGAATTACTAAGCCAACAATATAGTTTGTATTAAAAATATCAGATTGTTTCCCATAACAAAGATTGTATCATATCCTTGAAACCATGAACATTTATACATTTTTGAAATAAAGATTGTTGAGATATTTATTGTAAGTTTTTAGAATAGTTAATCAAAACCCAAATCTTGTGGATCCATAAAATAAAATATTCAATTATTATGAGAAGTTCATGGTTACCGATGTTAATTTCTCATACATAATTTGGAGATCTTTTCGTTTCATTCTCGTGGATTTAATCCATATTCTACACTGAGAGCTCTGTTCCAAATTGCATTATTTTCCACCACTTTGACTTACTCTTCCACCACCAAAATGTGCCTTTGACTCTGCTCTTGTGTTGATGTAGAAAGAATTGGGTTAGGTCTGATAGGTGGAGGAGCTTGGGATCACTATTTTCCATGTCATCAATGTATGCTTTCATTGTTATTTTCCTACAACTATGTAAGCCTGTGACTTAGCTACAGAAGATCAAGGTTTGGCTACATAATGGTTCTATTTCTATAATTGCAACATTAAACCTTCTTTCTCAAAAGAATATATGAAACTATAGAAAAATGGACACTTTTACCTTGAATTTCTCTTATTTGTAACTCATCATAGCTCAAGACATGATTATATACCAAAATGATAGCACTAGAGTGTGAGATGATGAATATGCCAAGCTTCTAGACATATCATAGGAAAAACAATTGTGTCAAAAGATGAAAGAAAGAGTTCATTCTTGAGACCCAACAACAGGATAAACTGATTGAGTTTCCATTATCGTATATGATTCCTCTTTTTATCCATCTACTTCCTCTACCAGTGCCTTGGGGAGGAGTGGGTGCCTCATTTTTATCTATCAGTTGAACCAAATTTTATTTCCTCCATGTTTCCTCATGACCTTGACCTTGTTTGACATTTTAGGGATTCCACTAGGTCTAAGAATATTTATTATCAACCAAGAATTGAGATAAAACTCCACCGAGATGATAATCAGTGGCTTACTTAGCAGTTTACCATTAGCTGTTGCCCATAGGAACTCATTTTTCTTCACTGAGATATTGAGTAGTGACACCTACTTTATTTACTTTTCAGGACACCAACATCTTGGTTTATTCTTCATAATTGTTACTAGAATTAGATCTACAATAGACATTAACAATCTTCATCCACAATATTTGATCATCTACTTAACAAACCTTGACACAACACTCTCTCTTTGAGTGTCCCTACTCATCAACAACACTATCATATTGTTAAGAACTCAAACCTATTTTTCTTTTGTTATCATGTTGTTACACTTCCAAATGTGCCTCCACACCACTACATAGGTTCCATCATGAAGTAATTGTAACATTACTTCATCAATATCCACTTATGACAAGCATCTTTATCATGCGAAACTCTTTTTCCAAAAGTAAAATTGTTTTGGAATTATTCGACATTTGATAGTGTCTTATTTACTTAAGCTCAAAGGTTTTGTTCCAACATCTTCTTGAACTAACCAGATGCGTATTATAAAATTTAAACCTTCTATTACGTTCTCCTTGAAAAACTTTCTAATTGATGTAAGCATGCTCAATTATGATCTTTGAGCTTAAAGATATTGTATGTAATTTTAATACTGGTACAATCATGCTTAGAAGTCAACATTTTCCACTTGTAGAAGAAAATCCAGCGAGATAGTAGATCCAATAAAAATTTTGTATTGGGTGAAAAAGATACCCATGATTGTAAGTATACAATAACTCTTAAATTAATGATCAAATTCTCTAGTCAATTTATGCATCAATCTAGAATTGTCATCTTTTCCCTTTTTTGCACTTTTCTAGACTTGGAATTTAGTTGAAACTACTATCTCTCTAACAAAGAAAACCCTAAAAACCTTCAATAAGACACAGTCACCCGAAATATTGAGGATTTAAAGTGTTGAGAAAGAAAATTCAAGTTAGAATAGTGATCTTGGATCCCTTTTCCTCTAATAAAGATTCCAAGCTCACCGAACGTTTCTTGGAATAGTGGATTTTGGCCCAATTTTGCATCTCCATTCCAAAAACTTTGGAATTTGCCAAAAAAACTCTACTAGATTCTTCGTGTCTACTTGCATTACTCATAATCTACATTTCATCATCAATAGAGCATGTGTTAATGAGTACTGTAAAAACCACTAATTTCCATTTTCTAGAAATCGAGAGCTAAATCAACCAATTACCCTGACTAGCACTTGTATGGTTCTCCTCATTGTAGACCTACCACTAAAATTTCCCCTGGTTTTGAGCTTCCTTATTCCAATTATGGCTAAAATAAGATTTTTCCTAATTATTTTTTTAAAGATAGCTTTATCTTATCGATATCAAATTGTTGTTGACATGGTATGACACCTTCCTACTAATGTGGTATCCAAGTCTCATGTGCCATCACCCTCATCTATGCTTTCATCTTCTCTTGTCTCTTTCTTACCATGTTAGGTCCTCAATAGCCCTCATTTACATTTTTTATTTCACTTTATAATAATTATTTTTGTGTGCCACTCATACTTGGTCCATTTCCTCCACTTGGCATGGTTTTGATCATAAATGTGAAAAATGTTCTCACTCTATTCTTACATCTTCCAATCGTTGCATTATCATTGGTCGAAGTGATAGGTGGAGGTCCCATCTTTGACATCCCTTTGTTGGAGCACATGTTTTTCATGATTGATCTTATATCAATGACTGAGATCAATTGCAGAGGCTTAACATGGCACTAGTTAAAATGGCTCATGGCCTCCATAAATTGCTTATGACATAGAGGACTTGTGTTTCCTTGACAACCATTACAAAGGTTAGATTCACCAGCTCGTTATGGGGAGGGACATTCCAACCAATCATAGGATAGTTGTTTCCTATCATCTTTTTGCAACATGGCTACCTTTGAGTTGAAGTTATGATTCCATAAGGAAGAAATCACCTATGATTGGCTCTAATTCTCACACACAACCCACTTTCCTAGATGTCATAGTTTAGAACTTCCTACAACAATTCAAATCGACCATATCTTTTTTCCCATTAGGCTACACAATCCAAGGAATGGATCCCCTTCTTTTCCACGTAGTCCCTTGGGATATTCCACTTTCCTCTAGAGCCTCAACACAAGTCGGCTAGAAAATATACATCCCAGTACACGAGGGAGATATTGTCAAGTAACGTTACATTAAAAAAAATTAAAATATATGTGTGTGTGTGTATGTCGGCTAATATATGTATATGCTAGAGATGATGTGTGTAATGTTACTTTAAAAAAAAAATTAACAATGTTACTTTAAAAATCAATGTTGGACATAATAAAGTAATTGAAATTAAAATAAATTAAAAAAAAAATACTTTTTAGTATGAGGAATATATGTAATTCTAATGTAAACATTTCAATTATAAAAATTAAATAATAAAAAAATAAAATGACTCATGGTATTCATGTTATATTTAGATACATAATTCACTGCAGAAAATAATGGGGTTGAATCCATGTAGTTTGTAAATTTAAAACTTTTTATTGATATTTATCTGGATCAGAGGTGGGGGAAATATTAGGGAAAATGCAATAATTACATTTTATCTAATATTTTTTCCTACCTCCATCCACTTTTTACTAGGTTATATTGAGTAAAATATAATATTATAATATTACATTTTACTTAATTATTCCCCTCAACTGGTCCACTTCTTATTGTAATTTTTCTTTATATTTGAAGTTTGAAAGTAAACAAACTCAACTATAAAATTAGCAGGGGTGAGGGGAAATATTGAATAAAATGTAATATTTAGGCTAAGATGTGAGGGGAAATACCGGTAAAATGTAATAATATTACATTTTAATTAATGTTTGGCCCAACCCCTAGCCACTTTTTATTGAGTGGGAGTCATAATAGATATTGTAATATTATATTTTATCCAAGATTTCCCCTCTCCAAATTCACTTTTTATTAAAAAGTTTCTTTATATTTGAATTTCATAAGTAAACTTAACTCCTATGTAAATATTTGATCCTAATATGGTAGAGATGTAATCTTTAACATTTTGACTTGGTAAAAATAAAATTAAAAACATAAAATTAATAATTACATTTATATTTATAAAATTATAATTAATAATAAACCAACCTAGATCCATCTTCATTTCCGCATCTACTAAGTGTTTTTTTTCTCGTTAAAACTATACTATTCTATTATATACAAGAACAGGAAAAACAGTTACAATCACAGAGTCATTTTGCCAAAGGCTAACTGTGGCGCTTTGGAATGAGAGCTATCAGAAAGAGCAACCCACGCAGGGGCACCGCGACTGAGCAAAACAACCCACGCAGGGGCTTTAAACCACAAAAGTGCAGCCAGATCATACTTAACATCCCGCGCAGGGGGCTCTGGACCAAAAGTGTTCATCCCTCGCAGGGGCGTCAAAAAAACCTTCAGCAAGATCCCTTTCGGGCCAAACAAACATAGCAAGAACATACAACCGCATCTACTAAGTGTTGAGAGGGATAAACAGTGAGAAAGATCAAATATCTTGCGATACAAACATCTTTTTAAAGTGAAAATAGATTTCATCTCTCTAATAAATTTAAAATTAAAATAAATTTAAGCTAATATTTTATCACAATAATAACTATTCATAATTTCATGACCACCTTCTCCGGTGATTTCCTACTATAATCATAATATGGCAATTTAAACTCAAAAACAATTTTACACTCGTAGAATGGCAATTTAAACTCAAAAACAATTTTACATGGAAGAATGTCAAAATCCCACTTACATAACCAAACTATATAAAATATATTTGCATGAATAGATAGTGCCGTGTCTTCGCGAGAAGCTCATGTATCTCTCTTACTCATCTCAATGTTGATACAAACTAAGATAATACAAGTAAAAAACTTTAGACTAGTGTTCAAATAATATTATTTGACTTTAGCATCTTTGAACCCCAAAAACCCCTTTCTTTCCCTCATATTTTTCATCATTATTTTTTGTGGGTAATGTAATTTATTATCCGCAAAATTTACAAAGCACATTATTGTTTGACTTTTAAACTTTCTATTATATACACATTTAAAATTCTATGGTTAATATCATATTAAAAGTATTACACCAAGTATTTGAATTAAAAAAATATATGAGAAACCATAGTAAGAGTGGAATGTATGAAAAATACCTTGCGAAGGACTCCGTGATACGGCGGTGGCCATTGACATCAACGACGTTCTTATCCATATGGTGCTCCGGTCATATTAATGCGTTCCGAAGGACTCCGTGATAAATTGACATCAACGACGTTCTTATCCTTATTAGGCATATGCCGTTTTTATCCTTATTAGGCATAAATTGACATCAACGACGTTCTTATCCTTATTAGGCATATGCCGTTTTTATCCTTATTAGGCATCGGCATATGGTGCTCCAATCATATTAATTTATAGGAGAGGTGTGAAAAAAGATTTGGATGCAACAAAATAACAAATGGTTTAGTAAATGGAGTATTTGATTGAACAAGTGTCTCATAAGTTCCACAAGCTTACTTGGGATAAGGAGAGTTAAGAAAAAAGAAAAAGTACTATATTGAAGTGTTTAATCCCGCTCATAGTCATCAACCAAAAGCATAGATAGAGGCAAATATCTCTTGGAGAGCCAAAATTTTTATTGCTCAGTTAAGGATTAATTCTCATCAACTCCGTTGTGAAACATGTTGGAAAAGGCCAAAAAAGTGTGGGAGGAGAGAATATGCATTTTTTGTTCTTCTAGAAAAGTGGAAACATAAAAGAATTTCATTTTAGAATGTGAGGCCTTCAAAGACAACACAGAAAGTTACACAGATATGCTGGGAGCTAGCTCTTGCGATAATCTATTTAGCGAGGGGTTTGTTAGAACATTAATCACGCCTGACCGTATGACGGCGTTAGTCGGCGTAGAGCGGCTGTAGTCGGCGTGTTAGTCAGCGAAGAGCGGCTATAGTCAGCAGATTTAGGTAGATAATAAATAGCAATAAGTGAATAGTTGTAGTGGATCTGTGTATAAATTTCTATGTTTGTAATGTAATGATGAAGCTCATTCCATGAGTCTTCCAGTTTCTGATATGGTATCAGAGCTGAGGGTTTGAGCTCGGGTTTGTTGCCGCCTGGAGAGATATGTTTGTAAGAACTGTGCTGCGTTATGGTGTGGCTGTGAACTTGAGAAGGAGCTGTGCGTGTGGTGGAGCTGTGTGCTCATCTAGTTGGGAGCTGTGTGCTCATATAGTTGGGAGTTGTGTGTTCAGCCAGTGGTTGGCTCACTCAGGTGAGCTGTGAGGAAGGCCCAGTAGTGTCTGCGTGAGGCCGGATCTGAGTTAGAAGAGTGTTGTGTTAAGTGCAGACTGTGTGAGGTGAGGCGGAGCGGTGTGGCTAGTCTTGATGTGCGTCTGCCAGGGTGTCAATCACCATGTCGAATCTTGTGTGTTGAGGACGAGTTGAGTCCTGTGTTGCTGGGCTGCTTAAAAGAGGTCTCGGTGGTGTGAAGGTCTCAAGGAGCGAGATCCCATTTGTGTCTGAAGAGTGGTGGATTGTGTGCCACCTGGAGTATTTTTTTTAAACGCTGTTTGTTGCAGAGTGCTGTTGAAAGAGAATCATTGAAGCACCCTGTGTGGAGCCTGCAGGGCCGAGGAGAGCCGCTTGCTGAAGGAGCTGGGGATTTCCCAGGAGGAGCTGTGAAGTGCTGGTAAAAGAGGGCGTTGTGCGTTGAGAGCTTGAGAGCCGCAGAAGCGCCGCTGTTGTGAATCTTGGAGGAGACTGTGTGTTAAGCGTTGGAGCTTCCTGGAGAAGCGACCTGCATTAATACTGCTAGACAATTATTTTTTGAGTCGATGACTGTTTGAGTAGCATTGTGGTGCTGTGAAGATTGGAACGTTGTTGTTGCTCTCTGTTCTTCATGTTCTTTGAATGTTGTAGAAAAATCGGTTTGCAGCGGGTAAAGGCTTTGGTGAAGGTCGAATTGGTTGAAGTTGTCTGTTGAATGTGATTTCTGTGTTCCAGCCACGAAATGAGGAGAGAGCCACCACGGTCATTTGTTTATGTTTAGAGCTCAAAAGAGCCTTCGTTGGAACAAGCATGGACCCCTTAGCAAGAAGTCAAAAATGAAATATATTGTTGTAAGCCTAGCTGAGACTTAGACCAGCAGGCAAAGTTAAATTTTAGGTCGTCGTGATTAAGGGGAGGTGTTAGAACATTAATCACGCCTGACCGTATGACGGCGTTAGTCGGCGTAGAGCGGCTGTAGTCAGCATGTTAGTCAGCGAAGAGCGGCTATAGTCAACAGATTTAGGTAGATAATAAATAGCAATAAGTGAATAGCTGTAGTGGATCTGTGTATAAATTTCTATGTTTGTAATGTAATGATGAAGCTCATTCCATGAGTCTTCCAGTTTCTAATAGGGTTTATCGAGAAATTAGGAACATTTATTGTGAAATTTCACAAAAAAAAATGTTGAATAATGACGTGGTGAATATTATCTCCCATGGCTAATGTTAGACTTGAATTGATAGAGGCATAGGTTATTCACCCTAGACTTAAAATGATAGAGGCATAGGTTATTCACCCTAGTGAGAAGGGTCGGTATTTACATGTGATTGTGAAGGCCTAGGTGGAGAACCCTATGGAAGGCCTAGTTTGCCCACAATAGGATCACGAAGATTTGCCTGCTATCACTACATTCTTGTTATTTTTAATTTTTTCTTAAAAGGAAAAACATTAAACAATGATCACAAACATTGTGCCATCAAATCCAATTACAATTAAAAAATGCAACGTAAATCTCCATAAAATCCCCAGATTTTCTAATTTTGAATTTCCCCACTATTCATTCGCATGTTGACATGAAGTTAAAGGTTATTTTCGTGTTTTTGTGACGTGCTAGAGATGGGCAATGGGATTCGTTCCGTGACATCCATCACGTTTAGTACTATGACATCACGTTCAGTACTATGACATCACGTTCGTAATGGAAACATTGGAAAACGGCAATTCCTATTTCCACCCCCATAGCAAAGTTAATGCTATGGGGTACCTGTGTCAGAGCCCGGCGACAGCAATCGACGGCATCGATCATACCCCTCCGACCTGCCCGCAAAAAGCCCTCCGACCTGCCCGCAAAAAGCATACAATACAATATACGCATTAATGGCAGGCTAATTTGAAATTTGATTTTGAATTTATTTACCCGGTCAGCCGATGTTAGAATTTAATGGCATCCTAACTTGAAATTCGAATTTGAATTTATCTACCCGCTCAGCCGATGTTCCAATTTGAATTTATCTACCCACACATTAATGGCATCCTAACTTGAAATTCGAATTTGAATTTATCTACCCGCTCAGCCGATGTTCTTAGCAGCTACTGCAAGGAGAACATGTTGTTTATAATCTACACAGAAAGTTTCTTCGGCATCCTGCGTGTCTTTTTAAAGCACTCGGCACTCTGGTTTCTCATTTTTACGATAATAGCTATTATGAATTCAAGAGCTCTTCATGAGAAGGTGTTGAAGCTTCTGTGTGGAATCCAACGAATTCTAAGGCATCCACTCTTATGTTAACGACCAGGCAGCCCATCTTTCATCGGTAAGTGATGCTATGCCTAAATACGTTTACGAGAGCCAGCTGTGGGATGAGCCAGCTGTGGGATGAAGGGACGCTGGAAGACTTTAAACCTCTGCTAAATTTGGCCATGAGTGCTTTTTGCAAAACATCACCTCTTCGATGATCATCCAAGCCTGCTAGAACATAGAACTGGCTGACCAGTGCGAGTCTATCTTGGCTATGGTGTTCAAGTTACAAACACTGAATCAAATGTGGAGGCCGTGGTTATTCTATAATATGTTAGAGTATACAAATAGATTATTATCACGTAAATTTATTTATGTATTTCTGTAGGGTTGTGGTTTATTGTTGTATGCTGCAGCCTTGTAAGTGAGCGAACAGTGCTGAGATTTAAGAGTTTTTTTGAGTGATATATCTATATGCCGGCTTCCATGATACTGGTTTTCGTTGACTGATATATCTAGCTTCCATGAAAACTCAACATGGTATCATTCAAGCTTAAACCACAAAAAGCCTCTAAGGAATCAAATACGATACTCGTTTCTAGTTTTCTGGTTTTGTATCAATTATGGTATCATTTTCATTTACTTTTGAGTGTGAAATTATGGTTTTTACATAATGTTAATGTACAAATAAAAAATCAAATGTATTATGCAGGTGTGGGAATTAAACAAAAACGTCGATGTATAATTGCTGGAATTAAACAAAAACGTGAATTTATAATTTGTGAATTTTTGTTAAAAGATTTTAGGTAGGTAAATAATTTGTTTCTCCACTGGAGTGATGTAAGTGTTTAGAGATAATAATTTATAGTTTTATAATAATAAAATATTAATAGCTATATTTAATCTATTATCGATAATAATAAAAATTAGAAATTACCATTTTTTAAGTGTCAGTGTATCCTTCTCAATGCGAGCAGAGTGAATGCAATCTTGAAACTATGTAAGTCTCACTGTATCCTTCTCAATGCTAACAGAATGAATGCAAACCATTATAACCGTGGAAGTAAGGTTTTGTAAAGTCGTTTAATTAAACCGTGAAAGTAAGGTTTTGTAAAGTCGTTTAATTAATTTTATATATTTCTTTTTATTGTATATGATGTTTAAAAATTATTTATTTTTTAATAATTCTCATATTAATTATTATTATTTTTGAAATAAAATATATTAATTTACAAATAATCAATATAAATAAAAATATATAAATTTCATTAATTAATTATTTAAAATTGTTTTAAATAAAGATATTCATAAGAATTTTTTTTTACATTTTAAATTTTAAATTTTTTATATAGTTCAATTATCAATATTACACTTCTCAATATTTATATATCTTCATGGTCATAACTAACACTTTTTAATATCACATTTAATCTCACATTTGGGTTCTTTCATGGCTAATATAAAATTATTGATAAAATAAAGTCTCTTACACTTTAAGAGGCATATAGGTTATTTTTAATACTCAAAGGTGTGATGGCCATGAAAAGAAAATAGAAAAATAAAGTTATTCTTTGAATATAGAGTGTTTTTTAAAATATATTTTATTTTTATGTTTTTTTAATATTTCATTTATATTTTTAATTGTAGATTTGTTTGATAAAAAATTGAATCAATTCATAGGATTTAGTCATAAAGAGTACTTTTTTATATATATCTTTATAATTTTTATAATTAATCAATGACTATTATTGATTTTGTTTGAATATGGGTAATTTTTTTTGTTTTGTTTTTCAAGTTGTATGTGGTTCTCAAGGCTTGACCTATGGCTTGAGGATCCACGAATCAGGGGCGTCTAAACTATCAAAATCACCTGGGGATCGCACCTGACCTGAGCCACAACAACCTTTCCTTGAATGGATTTTTTAGCATGTCTCCTCCCCCTAGCACAAGGCACAACCACCCCCATGAGGTTTGATCTTGGGTCCCCTTGCCGACGAGGCCCATCCTCAACTGGTTATGCTAGTGGGACTTATGACTATGGGTAATTATCGTTAACAATAGTTAGCTCTAGATCATTACAGCTCTTAATGGTTCACTATGGTTGATTGTAAATTGAGTATGGTTATCTTTAGTTAATTGTGGTTGATTATAATTGGTTATGGTTGATAGTGCTTGACTATGGTTACACATGTTTGAGTATGATCACAAATTAACTATTTTTAAGTAAAAGTAACTATGCTTGAGTGTAATACTTGAATTTCATTGAGTAGAGACCACAAGGGCTAAGTATGGTTGATTGTAAGTTGACTTTGGTTAACAGTGATTGACTATTGTGTGTGGTTGAATTTCATTCTATTGGTTTACCATTGTTAGCTATAGTATGTGGTTAACTTTGGCTCAATTTTGTTTACATAACCTTTGATGAATACCACAATGGTAAGGTAAAAATTTTAATAATTTAATTTGATGTCATATATTAAATCTTTCATATTAAATAATAATAATGCATTACACCATATTAAATTTGCCTCTTCTAGATCATGCTAAATAGATAAGAGTTTATAATGGACTTACATTGGTTAATTCTTTAGACTTTGTCATTTTCTCTAGTTCAATAGATAGAAGCCTACACATATAGAAGAAAAAAAAAACATAGAAATAATAAGATATGCAAGAATGATTGTAATGAGATTTATAATTATACTAATTAAAAATATTTCCATATTATAATATATACATTAGTTTTATATGATGATATATTACCTCATGTCAATAAGTGAATAATATTAATATTATTCCTTAAGATTAATATTAAGAATTATTATTATTTACTACAACAATAATCAAAGTAGGGTAGTGTTATGCACCACATGCATATACATCCTAATTAAATTATCAATTCATTTTATGGGCATTATTTAATTCAACTAATGGTATAGATTTAGAGTTTCACAACTCCGAGGGTTAGCTCAATTAGTCGAGTTTGTGTGGTTAAATCACCTTGCTATTGAGAGGTCACAGAGTCAATTCTCCTTGACACCCTCTAGGTTAGGCTTTGCTAATAAGTCAGCGGGATGTGATCCCTTCGGGTGGATCTGCCTTTGATATTTCCTCGAAGAAAAGGAAAAAAATCAGAATTCCATGTGTAATTCACGGAGAGAGTCTCACCTCTCAAGTACCTTCCTTGTATCTAAGTCAAGTGTTTTCTATTAAATACCTACCAAATCATGAAATGAAGCATTAACATAACTTAAAGACTATTCATAAATGGAGTGACTATGTTACAATGAAGTCTCCTAGAATTTTCCTATTAGGTTTTACGTTCAAGAAGATTCAGTGATTATAGATTAAGCCAACCAATGACTATGTATGGATCAAAATACGCATGCCCTTCTTCACTTCCCTATTACCCTATGGCATTATATCATCTTATGCATGATATGATGTGTATATGGATGACATACATGTCATATACAGGTGATTCCATTAAATAATGCCCATAAAATTAAATGGATGTGAAACCAAGTAAGGCTATATCCCATTGACATAGAAATAAACAAAGACAACTTGAGGTGAGTTTAACATAAAACTTGAAATATTCCAAGGTGTCATCAACCAAATGAATGATCTAGATGAGAAAAGCCTAAAAACCCTAAAAGAGTCTAGAACAAATCCATAGCTAGTACCTACAACTCATAAACTTTTTATATAATTTTAACATATAACTTTCAAAACTAAAACATATATCTTTCTCATTAAATTAATTCAATTAATTATAAAAGTTATAAATATATATAAAAAATGCTCTTTATAACTATTATGATTTGATTCAAATTTTTTTCAAACAAATCTACAATTAAAAATATAAATGAAATATTAAAAAAAACATAAAAATAAAATACATATTAAAAAACACTCTATATTCCCATGAAGTAAAGAACAATTTTATTTATCTATTTTCTTTTCATGGCCATCACACATTTGAGTATAAAAAATTACCTATATTCCTCTTAAAGTATAAGAGATTTTATTTATCAATAATTTTATATTAGCCATGAAAGAACCCAAATGTAAAATTAAGAAGTGTTAGTTATGATAATTGAGATATATAAATATTGAGAAGTGTAATATTGATAATTGACATATATAAAAAATTTAAAATGTAAAGAAATTTTCTTATGAATATCTTTATTTAAAAAAAAATTAAATGATAAAAGATAAAATTAATTAATTAAATTATATATCTTTATTTATATTAATTATTTGTAAATTAATATATTTTATTTCAAAAATAATATAAAATAATAATAATTAATATGAGAATTATTAAAAAATAGGAATTTTTAAACATCATATACAATAACAAATAAATATAAAATTAATTAAACTACTTTACAAAACCTTAAACCTTACTTCCAAGGTTATAATGGTTTGCATTCAGTCTGTTAGCATTGACAAGGATACATTGAGACTTACATAGTTTCAAGATTGCATTCACTCTATTCACATAGAGAAGGATACAGTGAGACTTACATAGTTTCAAGATTTCATTCACTTTGTTGGCATTGAGAAGGATATATTGAGACTTATTTAGTTTCAAGAAAAGTCTATTTGGACAAGTATGCTCCAAGTTCAGACAATTCTAAAGCAAATGTCTAGAATGCATCCACAACATATGGATATGACCTAGAAATAAAATACTTTACAAAACCTTACTTCCATGGTTTGCTTTCACTCTGTTCGCATTGAGGATACAATATTAAAAAATAGTAATTTCTAATTTTTATTATTATCGATAATAGATTAAATATAACTATTAATATTTTATTATTATAAAATTATAAATTATTATCTCTAAACACTTCCATCACTCCAATGGAGAAACAAATTATTTACCTACCTAAAATCTTTTAACAAGATTTCACAAATTATAAATTCACGTTTTTGTTTAATTCCAGCAATTATACATCGACGTTTTTGTTTAATTACGACACCTGCATAATACATTTGATCTTTGATTTGTACGTAAACCATTATGTAAAAACCAGAAATTCTGTTAATTTTAGGTATGTTCTATGCTAGAGCAATTTATTTCAATTTCTTTTCCACATTAGCAATGACATCAGCATAAAGTAAACTGCAAATAGAACATAAATATAAATCATAGAAGACAAGCCAAGGCAAGAGGACACAAGATGTGGTGCTAGCCAGGGACAAACCCCACAATGTGGGGAAACCCTTGATCAATTCTTCTTTTATGTTCTTCAAAGTTTAGCAGAGAAAGTGAGAGAGATAGTACATTTATAATAGGAGTCAATCACTTTGACTTTTGATATCGTCATGAGATTAATTGAAGACATATTGCTTCAACTAATTCTCTAAGGTGACTCGTTCAAGCAATATGTCTTCAATTAATCTCATGACGATATCAAAAGTCAAAGTGATTGACTCCTATTATAAATGTACTATCTCTCTCACTTTCTCTGCTAAACTTTGAAGAACATAAAAGAAGAATTGATCAAGGGTTTCCCCACATTGTGGGGTTTGTCCCTGGCTAGCACCACATCTTGTGTCCTCTTGCCTTGGCTTGTCTTCTATGATTTATATTTATGTTCTATTTGCAGTTTACTTTATGCTGATGTCATTGCTAATGTGGAAAAGAAATTGAAATAAATTGCTCTAGCATAGAACATACCTAAAATTAATCATAGACTTATTGGGCAACTCACTAGGATTTGGCTCTTTCACAAAATTATGAAAACTTGTTTGAAGAATACCTATAAGCCTCATATCAAAAGACACAATGTTGTTGATCTCGTTTCCCGTCAACGATAAAAGTCAACATCCTAGGGACTTTTATATATTCTATGGTGTTTTTATAGAGGTGATACTCCTCTTTCACACACTCACATTTTCTGATTAACTCAAAAATGTGGAATTAAACATTCAACATATTCACCTTTGAGTGGACCATGTGATTTTAAAGAAAATAAATAAAAACAAAAAGAAGTAAATACTATCTAATTAAGTCATTCCATGGCACATATCCATTCACATATCATGAGGGAGACACATTTGAAACAAATACATAGACAAAAAATAAAGAAATGGTCCAAATATTTTAAAGAGCTCTAAAATGATTTCATTCAATATCATAAACAATCATAGGAGAACATTCATGAGATTTCAATGCTTAATTAAAAGTATACGAAACCACAAATTCCATGCGTTCTTGGAAATAGCTGTCTATAAGAGTCAAAAAGACATTACAAACTTTAAGTTCAAATAGAGCAGGTGTGTAAAGTACTCTACAAAATTCCTAAAACTTAAATGTAAATTGAATGCATTCATCCTTAAGGGACTAGAATGGAACTCGAATGGGACTCTTGAGGAACAATAAATGGTATATATTAAGCTAGAAGAAAGCAAAAGGAATGCAGACAGAATTACAAATGTATAACAAACTTTACAAAGTTGGATGATTTAAGACTAGGGAGAAATAAATGGGAATTGCTTCAAATAAAATATAGAACACTCACAAAATTGCAGAAGGATGACCGACTTAATGAATTATCTATCAGGAATTGCCCCAATTGTGGGCATATACGGAAACTGGGCATATACGGAAGATGTGGGCATATACGGAAGATGTAGGCATATACGGAAACTGGGCATATACGGAAGATGTGGGCATATACGGAAGATGTAGGCATATACGGAAACTGGGCATATACGGAAGATGTGTGCATATACGGAAACTGGGCATATAGGGAAGATGTGCGCATATGCGGAAGATGTGGGCATATACGGAAACTGGGCATATACGGAAGATGTGGGCATATACGGAAACTGGGCATATACGGAAGATGTAGGCATATACGGAAACTGGGCATATATGGAAGATGTGCGCATATACGGAAGATGTGGGCATATACGGAAACTGGGCATATACGGAAGATGTGGGCATATACGGAAACTGGGCATATACGGAAGATGTAGGCATATACAGAAACTGGGCATATACGGAAGATGTGCGCATATACGGAAGATGTGGGCATATACGGAAACTGGGCATATACGGAAGATGTGGGCATATACGGAAACTGGGCATATACGGAAGATGTGGGCATATACGGAAACTGGGCATATACGGAAGATGTAGGCATATGCGGAAGATGTGGGCATATACGGAAACTGGGCATATACGGAAGATGTGAGCATATACGGAAACTGGGCATATACGGAAGATGTAGGCATATACAGAAACTGGGCATATACGGAAGATGTGGGCATATACGGAAACTGGGCATATACGGAAGATGTGCGCATATACGGAAGATGTGGGCATATACGGAAACTGGGCATATACGGAAGATGTGGGCATATACGGAAACTGGGCATATACGGAAGATGTAGGCATATACGGAAACTGGGCATATACGGAAGATGTGGGCATATACGGAAGATGTAGGCATATACGGAAGATGTGTGCATATACGGAAACTGGGCATATAGGGAAGATGTGCGCATATACGGAAGATGTAGGCATATACGGAAACTGGGCATATACGGAAGATGTGCGCATATACGGAAAATGTGGGCATATACGGAAACTGGGCATATACGGAAGATGTGCGCATATGCCCAAACTGGGCATATACGGAAGATGTGCGCATATACGGAAGATGTGGGCATATACGGAAACTGGGCATATACAGAAGATGTGGGCATATACGGAAACTGGGCATATACGGAAGATGTAGGCATATACGGAAACTGGGCATATACGGAAGATGTGCGCATATACGGAAGATGTGGGCATATACGGAAACTGGCCATATACGGAAGATGTGGGCATATACAGAAACTGGGCATATACGGAAGATGTAGGCATATACGGAAACTGGGCATATACGGAAGATGTGGGCATATACGGAAGATGTAGGCATATACGGAAACTGGGCATATACGGAAGATGTGCGCATATGCGGAAGATGTGGGCATATACGGAAACTGGGCATATACGGAAGATGTGGGCATATACGGAAACTGGGCATATACGGAAGATGTAGGCATATACGGAAACTGGGCATATACGGAAGATGTGCGCATATACGGAAGATGTGGGCATATACGGAAACTGGGCATATACGGAAGATGTGGGCATATACGGAAACTGGGCATATACGGAAGATGTAGGCATATACGGAAACTGGGCATATACGGAAGATGTGCGCATATACGGAAGATGTGGGCATATACAGAAACTGGGCATATACGGAAGATGTGGGCATATACGGAAACTGGGCATATACGGAAGATGTAGGCATATACGAAAACTGGGCATATACGGAAGATGTGGGCATATACGGAAGATGTAGGCATATACGGAAACTGGGCATATACGGAAGATGTGCGCATATACGGAAGATGTGGGCATATACGGAAACTGGGCATATACGGAAGATGTGGGCATATACGGAAACTGGGCATATACGGAAGATGTAGGCATATGCGGAAGATGTGGGCATATACGGAAGATGTAGGCATATACGGAAACTGGGCATATACGGAAGATGTGCGCATATACGGAAGATGTGGGCATATACGGAAACTGGGCATATACGGAAGATGTGGGCATATACGGAAATTGGGCATATACGGAAGATGTGCGCATATACGGAAGATGTGGGCATATACGGAAACTGGGCATATACGGAAGATGTGGGCATATACGGAAACTGGGCATATACGGAAGATGTAGGCATATACGGAAACTGGGCATATACGGAAGATGTGGGCATATACGGAAGATGTAGGCATATACGGAAACTGGGCATATACGAAAGATGTGCGCATATACGGAAGATGTGGGCATATATGGAAACTGGGCATATACGGAAGATGTGGGCATATACGGAAACTGGGCATATACGGAAGATGTAGGCATATACGGAAACTGGGCATATACGGAAGATGTGGGCATATACGGAAGATGTAGGCATATACGGAAACTGGGCATATACGGAAGATGTGCGCATATGCGGAAGATGTGGGCATATACGGAAACTGGGCATATACGGACAGGATTGATTAAGTTCTCTTGTCGAGGTATCGTACCCATGCAGTCTGGGACTCATGGGAAATACCTCTCATCTGATCAATAAGCAGGGAAATGAGGATAAGGACCATAGTAGTACCAATGGACGCATCGCTGTATCTACCGTATTGCCTATGCTAGGATGACCTTCATTGATCTGGGATCAATGATACTAGTCTAGGACCAGTTGTAGGAGTTGTACCCACTATAACACTAACTTCGGGTCAGTTGAGGACTGGTCTGGGACCAATGGTACATACTCTGAGACTAACTTTGAGTTAGTAGAGTACTGGTCTAGGACCAGTGGTAGGAGTTGTACCTACTATGACACTGACTTCGGGTCGGTTGAGGACTGCTCTGGGACTAGTGGTACACACTCTAAGACTGACTTTGGGTCAGTGGAGAATGGTATGACACATTCTCGATCATTTCTTCTTCTTCATGGTTCAGCAGAGCTAATTTGAGCAGAGAAGAACTAGCAGAGCTGAGCAGAGCCAGTAGAGCTGAACAGAACTGAGCAGAGTAGAGCAGAGCTGAGCATAACAGAGTAGAGCCAAAAAAACTAAGAGCGCTGAGCATAGCAAAGCAGAGCTAGCAGAGTAGAGGAGAGCCAGCAGAGCTGAGCTGAGCCAGCAGAGCTAGCAGAGCTGAGCAGAGCAGTGCAGGGAACTGATGGAAAAGATAGTACAGTTGGACATATGGATCAACAGATGGAGTTCTCCCTAGTTGAGAGGGAGTGTTGAAATTAGCAACTAGGGCAAAACTCCATGTGGGTCATATTATTTATGGCAGCTGATATTTTTATTGGATCCCTCTCATTGAGAGGTAGGACTGATCTAAATATCATTTGATTCTGATAAGTATTTATGACGTTATGAATTTATTTATGTTATGGATAAATTGTTAAGTCAGCCAACAGCTTATGTAGGCTCAGAAGCCCAAAAGTCATGTCTATTCAACCTCTACGTTTTAGTATAAATAGAAGAGGACTTCAAGTCACACTTGGATCTCTTCCTCTCTCTACTTGTCTTTGGGTTTTAGTAGGAGGAGAGATCCTAAGGAAAAGCCGGAAAAGCGAGAAAGCCAGAAAAGTTGGAAATGCCAGAACCGCCGGAAAAGCCAAAAAAGCCAAAAAAGTCAGAACTACCGGAAAAGCCGGAAAAGACAGAACTGCTGGAAAAGCCGGAATAGTCAAAAACGTTGGAAAAGCTGGAACTGTTGGAAAATCCGGAATAGCCGAAAAAGCTGGAAAAGCCGGAACTGCTGGAAAAGCTGAAAATGCTGGAAAAGCCGAAAAAGCCGGAAAAGCTGGAACTGCCAGGAATGCCGGAACTGTCAGAATTTCTGGAAAAGCCGGAACTACCGGGAACTACCGAAACAGCTGGAGCATCTGTCTCTGAAGGAAGGGAACATGATGTATGAGATCATGGGCAGCATAATAAGCAGCACGATGATATGAGCATGGGCAGCATAATGATGCATGATGATATGAGCATGGGCAGCATAATGATGAATGAGATCATGAGCATGGGCAACTTGATGATGCATAAGACCATGGAAGATGCTGCATGATGAGCGGCATGAAGATGAGAGCAGCTCAGTAATCAAGGTTTAACACATGTGACAGTACAACAAGGTGTCATATGGTAATGTGCAACAAATAGACGAGATGCAGCACTATGATAGGTGAACGAGTCACCTTAGAGAATTAGTTGAAGCAATATGTCTTCAATTAATCTCATGACGATATCAAAAGTCAAAGTGATTGACTCCTATTATAAATGTACTATCTCTCTCACTTTCTCTGCTAAACTTTGAAGAACATAAAAGAAGAATTGATCAAGGGTTTCCCCACATTGTGGGGTTTGTCCCTGGCTAGCACCACATCTTGTGTCCTCTTGCCTTGGCTTGTCTTCTATGATTTATATTTATGTTCTATTTGCAGTTTACTTTATGCTGATGTCATTGCTAATGTGGAAAAGAAATTGAAATAAATTGCTCTAGCATAGAACATACCTAAAATTAACAGAATTTCTGGTTTTTACATAATGGTTTACGTACAAATCAAAGATCAAATGTATTATGCAGGTGTTGTAATTAAACAAAAACGTCGATGTATAATTGCTGGAATTAAACAAAAACGTGAATTTATAATTTGTGAATTCTTGTTAAAAGATTTTAGGTAGGTAAATAATTTGTTTCTCCATTGGAGTGATGGAAGTTTTTAGAGATAATAATTTATAATTTTATAATAATAAAATATTAATAGTTATATTTAATCTATTATAGATAATAATAAAAATTAGAAATTACCATTTTTTAATATTGTATCCTCAATGCGAACAGAGTGAATGCAAACCATGGAAGTAAGGTTTTGTAAAGTATTTTATTTCTAGGTCAAATCCATATGTTGTGGATGCATTCTAGACATTTGCTTTAGAATTGTCTGAACTTGGAGCATACTTGTCCAAATAGACTTTTCTTGAAACTAAATAAGTCTCAATATATCCTTCTCAATGCCAACAAAGTGAATGAAATCTTGAAACTATGTAAGTCTCACTGTATCCTTCTCTATGTGAATAGAGTGAATGCAATCTTGAAACTATGTAAGTCTCAATGTATCCTTGTCAATGCTAACAGACTGAATGCAAACCATTATAACCTTGGAAGTAAGGTTTAAGGTTTTGTAAAGTAGTTTAATTAATTTTATATTTATTTGTTATTGTATATGATGTTTAAAAATTCCTATTTTTTAATAATTCTCATATTAATTATTATTATTTTATATTATTTTTGAAATAAAATATATTAATTTACAAATAATTAATATAAATAAAGATATATAATTTAATTAATTAATTTTATCTTTTATCATTTAATTTTTTTTTAAATAAAGATATTCATAAGAAAATTTCTTTACATTTTAAATTTTTTATATATGTCAATTATCAATATTACACTTCTCAATATTTATATATCTCAATTATCATAACTAACACTTCTTAATTTTACATTTGGGTTCTTTCATGGCTAATATAAAATTATTGATAAATAAAATCTCTTATACTTTAAGAGGAATATAGGTAATTTTTTATACTCAAATGTGTGATGGCCATGAAAAGAAAATAGATAAATAAAATTGTTCTTTACTTCATGGGAATATAGAGTGTTTTTTAATATGTATTTTATTTTTATGTTTTTTTTAATATTTCATTTATATTTTTAATTGTAGATTTGTTTGAAAAAAATTTGAATCAAATCATAATAGTTATAAAGAGCATTTTTTATATATATTTATAACTTTTATAATTAATTGAATTAATTTAATGAGAAAGATATATGTTTTAGTTTTGAAAGTTATATGTTAAAATTATATAAAAAGTTTATGAGTTGTAGGTACTAGCTATGGATTTGTTCTAGACTCTTTTAGGGTTTTTAGGCTTTTCTCATCTAGATCATTCATTTGGTTGATGACACCTTGGAATATTTCAAGTTTTATGTTAAACTCACCTCAAGTTGTCTTTGTTTATTTCTATGTCAATGGGATATAGCCTTACTTGGTTTCACATCCATTTAATTTTATGGGCATTATTTAATGGAATCACCTGTATATGACATGTATGTCATCCATATACACATCATATCATGCATAAGATGATATAATGCCATAGGGTAATAGGGAAGTGAAGAAGGGCATGCGTATTTTGATCCATACATAGTCATTGGTTGGCTTAATCTATAATCACTGAATCTTCTTGAACGTAAAACCTAATAGGAAAATTCTAGGAGACTTCATTGTAACATAGTCACTCCATTTATGAATAGTCTTTAAGTTATGTTAATGCTTCATTTCATGATTTGGTAGGTATTTAATAGAAAACACTTGACTTAGATACAAGGAAGGTACTTGAGAGGTGAGACTCTCTCCGTGAATTACACATGGAATTCTGATTTTTTTCCTTTTCTTCGAGGAAATATCAAAGGCAGATCCACCCGAAGGGATCACATCCCGCTGACTTATTAGCAAAGCCTAACCTAGAGGGTGTCAAGGAGAATTGACTCTGTGACCTCTCAATAGCAAGGTGATTTAACCACACAAACTCGACTAATTGAGCTAACCCTCGGAGTTGTGAAACTCTAAATCTATACCATTAGTTGAATTAAATAATGCCCATAAAATGAATTGATAATTTAATTAGGATGTATATGCATGTGGTGCATAACACTACCCTACTTTGATTATTGTTGTAGTAAATAATAATAATTCTTAATATTAATCTTAAGGAATAATATTAATATTATTCACTTATTGACATGAGGTAATATATCATCATATAAAACTAATGTATATATTATAATATGGAAATATTTTTAATTAGTATAATTATAAATCTCATTACAATCATTCTTGCATATCTTATTATTTCTATGTTTTTTTTTTCTTCTATATGTGTAGGCTTCTATCTATTGAACTAGAGAAAATGACAAAGTCTAAAGAATTAACCAATGTAAGTCCATTATAAACTCTTATCTATTTAGCATGATCTAGAAGAGGCAAATTTAATATGGTGTAATGCATTATTATTATTTAATATGAAAGATTTAATATATGACATCAAATTAAATTATTAAAATTTTTACCTTACCATTGTGGTATTCATCAAAGGTTATGTAAACAAAATTGAGCCAAAGTTAACCACATACTATAGCTAACAATGGTAAACCAATAGAATGAAATTCAACCACACACAATAGTCAATCACTGTTAACCAAAGTCAACTTACAATCAACCATACTTAGCCCTTGTGGTCTCTACTCAATGAAATTCAAGTATTACACTCTAGCATAGTTACTTTTACTTAAAAATAGTTAATTTGTGATCATACTCAAACATGTGTAACCATAGTCAAGCACTATCAACCATAACCAATTATAATCAACCACAATTAACTAAAGATAACCATACTCAATTTACAATCAACCATAGTGAACCATTAAGAGCTGTAATGATCTAGAGCTAACTATTGTTAACGATAATTACCCATAGTCATAAGTCCCACTAGCATAACCAGTTGAGGATGGGCCTCGTCGGCAAGGGGACCCAAGATCAAACCTCATGGGGGTGGTTGTGCCTTGTGCTAGGGGGAGGAGACATGCTAAAAAATCCATTCAAGGAAAGGTTGTTGTGGCTCAGGTCAGGTGCGATCCCCAGGTGATTTTGATAGTTTAGACGCCCCTGATTCGTGGATCCTCAAGCCATAGGTCAAGCCTTGAGAACCACATACAACTTGAAAAACAAAACAAAAAAAATTACCCATATTCAAACAAAATCAATAATAGTCATTGATTAATTATAAAAATTATAAAGATATATATAAAAAAGTACTCTTTATGACTAAATCCTATGAATTGATTCAATTTTTTATCAAACAAATCTACAATTAAAAATATAAATGAAATATTAAAAAAACATAAAAATAAAATATATTTTAAAAAACACTCTATATTCAAAGAATAACTTTATTTTTCTATTTTCTTTTCATGGCCATCACACCTTTGAGTATTAAAAATAACCTATATGCCTCTTAAAGTGTAAGAGACTTTATTTTATCAATAATTTTATATTAGCCATGAAAGAACCCAAATGTGAGATTAAATGTGATATTAAAAAGTGTTAGTTATGACCATGAAGATATATAAATATTGAGAAGTGTAATATTGATAATTGAACTATATAAAAAATTTAAAATTTAAAATGTAAAAAAAAATTCTTATGAATATCTTTATTTAAAACAATTTTAAATAATTAATTAATGAAATTTATATATTTTTATTTATATTGATTATTTGTAAATTAATATATTTTATTTCAAAAATAATAATAATTAATATGAGAATTATTAAAAAATAAATAATTTTTAAACATCATATACAATAAAAAGAAATATATAAAATTAATTAAACGACTTTACAAAACCTTACTTTCACGGTTTAATTAAACGACTTTACAAAACCTTACTTCCACGGTTATAATGGTTTGCATTCATTCTGTTAGCATTGAGAAGGATACAGTGAGACTTACATAGTTTCAAGATTGCATTCACTCTGCTCGCATTGAGAAGGATACACTGACACTTAAAAAATGGTAATTTCTAATTTTTATTATTATCGATAATAGATTAAATATAGCTATTAATATTTTATTATTATAAAACTATAAATTATTATCTCTAAACACTTACATCACTCCAGTGGAGAAACAAATTATTTACCTACCTAAAATCTTTTAACAAAAATTCACAAATTATAAATTCACGTTTTTGTTTAATTCCAGCAATTATACATCGACGTTTTTGTTTAATTCCCACACCTGCATAATACATTTGATTTTTTATTTGTACATTAACATTATGTAAAAACCATAATTTCACACTCAAAAGTAAATGAAAATGATACCATAATTGATACAAAACCAGAAAACTAGAAACGAGTATCGTATTTGATTCCTTAGAGGCTTTTTGTGGTTTAAGCTTGAATGATACCATGTTGAGTTTTCATGGAAGCTAGATATATCAGTCAACGAAAACCAGTATCATGGAAGCCGGCATATAGATATATCACTCAAAAAAACTCTTAAATCTCAGCACTGTTCGCTCACTTACAAGGCTGCAGCAATAGTAAAGCATATACAACAATAAACCACAACCCTACAGAAATACATAAATAAATTTACGTGATAATAATCTATTTGTATACTCTAACATATTATAGAATAACCACGGCCTCCACATTTGATTCAGTGTTTGTAACTTGAACACCATAGCCAAGATAGACTCGCACTGGTCAGCCAGTTCTATGTTCTAGCAGGCTTGGATGATCATCGAAGAGGTGATGTTTTGCAAAAAGCACTCATGGCCAAATTTAGCAGAGGTTTAAAGTCTTCCAGCGTCCCTTCATCCCACAGCTGGCTCATCCCACAGCTGGCTCTCGTAAACGTATTTAGGCATAGCATCACTTACCGATGAAAGATGGGCTGCCTGGTCGTTAACATAAGAGTGGATGCCTTAGAATTCGTTGGATTCCACACAGAAGCTTCAACACCTTCTCATGAAGAGCTCTTGAATTCATAATAGCTATTATCGTAAAAATGAGAAACCAGAGTGCCGAGTGCTTTAAAAAGACACGCAGGATGCCGAAGAAACTTTCTGTGTAGATTATAAACAACATGTTCTCCTTGCAGTAGCTGCTAAGAACATCGGCTGAGCGGGTAGATAAATTCAAATTCGAATTTCAAGTTAGGATGCCATTAATGTGTGGGTAGATAAATTCAAATTGGAACATCGGCTGAGCGGGTAGATAAATTCAAATTCGAATTTCAAGTTAGGATGCCATTAAATTCTAACATCGGCTGACCGGGTAAATAAATTCAAAATCAAATTTCAAATTAGCCTGCCATTAATGCCTATATTGTATTGTATGCTTTTTGCGGGCAGGTCGGAGGGCTTTTTGCGGGCAGGTCGGAGGGGTATGATCGATGCCGTCGATTGCTGTCGCCGGGCTCTGACACAGGTACCCCCATAGCATTAACTTTGCTATGGTGGTGGAAATAGGAATTGCCTTGGAAAACTGTACATCACGTTTAGTCCTACGACGTCACGTTCGTAATGGAAACATCGAAGTGTCGCCTGCTCCACTCTGTGATGGCAAAGGGAGCACATGGATGACATATAGACATTCTCGCCCACTTTTTCTCACCCGCCGCCACAGTTCATTCATTTACCCTCACGGCCAACTCACGTCAATTTTCCATCACGCATTTAACATGACGCTAAAAGCGTCCTGGACTCTTTCTTCTAATTTAACAATGAATTCTGTTATGTAACGTGTTGCCTATCCAGAACTTTCCAGATTTCGAAATGGTTGTAGCGGTTTTTGACCGGACTTCTATAGTGGAATCCACACCAGGAACGTGGCTCTTACGTTTTGGAGTTTCAAGGGAAAAAAAAATTCCAGAGATGCAACTTTTTTCACGGTAAAGACAGATTATCTTTTTTTGTTATTCATTAGAAATGAATAAAAAAAAAGTACAGAGTTTCGGAAATACAAGCTTCCCAAATAAATTGAATAAAGAACTGCAATCGCAGATCGATGGCGAGGACTCATATTGGCACAGAGATGCAGCGTTGACTCTCAAAAAGACCTGACAAAACTGATCTAAAAAACACCTGAATAAAACAGTCCTGTAACAGCTAGTGAATACAGGAAATACAACTAGAAAATACAAACATTAAACAGGAATGCTTAAGAGAGCACATTCAAATCAGAGTTGACCACGCTGACCTGCAGACTTTGGAACAAGTTTGCTGAAAACTTTTTCGCTGTCACTGAGTTTTTATGACAGGAGGGCTAGGAATGTTGAAGGTGCTCTGGATCTTGTTGTTAACGAGATTTTCCAAAATAATTAAACCTGTATCTAGTTTCAAAACTCTTTTAGAGAGAAAGTCCGCTGTGGAGTTGAACTATCTATAAATGTGTTGAAGTGAAATATTCTGGAATTTCCATGTTTCTAAATGAAGCACCTCCAAGCCAGCCACTCCTTTCAGCCAATCCCCAACACATTTTGAATCACCCTCAGCAAGCGTCAAGAGAGTTCATGCAACGATCAATTCAGCCTTGGTATTTGATCCAGAGCCATATCCAATGCAACGATCAATTCAGCCTTGGTATTTGATCCAGAGCCATATCCAATTCTGAAATAGATAGATCTGTTTTCTGGCAACTTAACCACCCCTCCTCCACATATCTTCCCTTTGCCACCGTATAAAAGAAACCCAACAGCAGATTCTGAGATATGAATGGAAATTGAACTCTTCTCTAAGATTTTGCTTTCTTCTTGTTAATTGCATAAAACACGTCCACTAAGACCCTGGAAACTTCTTTTATGAAGGTTTTCCCACGGCAAAATTTTGTTGTGGAGCATCAGCGAAGTAAAACATCCTAAATTGCCCGCTCTTCATATGCTAAGCTGACTTTTATCTTTGGAGCTAAGAAATCCCAACTCCAAACCAAAAAGTCCCCGAATTTATTCAACCTTAAACCATTAAGGTTTAATTCTTTTATGAAAGTGTTCCATTCCTCCACTGAAGCATCCCCTAATCCTAGATCTCCTAAGGACATCCAATAATTTTGACAGCGCTTAGAAAAATATGGATTTTTTATATTTTAAAGATAGATGTATGGATTTTTTATATTTTAAAGATAGATGTATCCCTTGGATGCTAGAATTTGTCTTAATTATGAAGTCAATTTGTACACTTTGGCTTTACTAGTGAAGGGATCCTTACTAAAGATGACTTGCATTTCATCTCCCACTTTCAAAACTAACCAGTTGTAAACATGGAAAAAGGGAAGTCATAAAATCTTTCCAAACCATAGAGGCTCTTTTTTAGGAATAATGAGACTGTCTTCTAATCCAGCCTACAACATTTTGTTTGCTTATATATTTTTCTCTTGTGACTTAACTCCACAGACCTTCCCCAAACAAACTTCTCCACATATTTTTTAGAGCTAAAGATTTGGCAAACCAAGAAAGATTTTTAAAACCACGGCCTCCTATATTTTTGGGAGTAGAAAGGACGACCAATTGGCTAGATGAATATTTTCTTTGTTGCTTTTCCTAACCCACAGCAATTGTCTCATCTTCTATTTTTGGGAGTAGAAAGGATGGACCAATTGGCTAGATGAATATTTCCTTTGTTGCTTTTCCTAACCCACAGCAGTTGTCTCATCTTCACAAGGATAGCAGCGTGAATTTTGGCCAAGCACAACCAAAATACAAGAATATTTTCCAATATAGATTTTGCCAGAATCATTCTACCCCCTAAAGATAGCCAGGTGTAGCACCAAAGATTTTATTTTCTGCTCCACCCTCCTGATCATCCATATCTAGTCTTCTTTGTGGTAATTATCAGAGAACGCAGACACAAAATTGAACACAAACACACAAGCTTGAATTTCACATTGCCAAATAATGATTTTATACACGGTGATGAAGGTTCTCGAATGTCAGTGCTGATGGCTTCCTCAGGAAGCTAACTGAACTCTCGAAACCCTTTCCTGAACTCTCCAGAAGAAACCAAAAGAAACTAGACAATGCATTGAATGCACACGGTGGTTGGAATTAATGTTTTCCAACACTCCCTCTTAATTCCAACCATATGACAAACACACAAAATACACTATAGCACAATACACAAGACACTGTAAGCATATTCTTAATTGACATGCCTGCTGGTCTAAGTCTCAGCTAGGCTTACAACATAATCAACACACGACTTGATAACACATCTTTCATTTTTTCCTTCTTGATAAAGGGTCCATGCTTGTTCATTTGTTGACGCAGTTTCATCTTCACCTTTCTTGCTTCCCTTATGAGCTCCTTCAACTGCTCTTTGCTTATGTACTTAACAACCTCTTCTGGATTGGAATCCAAGGCAAGATCCTAAACAATGAAAACAAGATAATACAATTCATGCTCTCCCCACTTTCCATGAGGAGCCACCAAAATGTAGTCATCTTTGAACATGAACCACCTCTGAACAACATCCATGGTTGTATCCTCCACTGTGGCATCCATCTTAGAAGTAAATCCAATCAAATTTCTAACTGTTGGGTTTTGAGAAAAACAAATCTTGCTCTCAGTGATTGCAGGATCATGTGAAATAGACTGCTCAACAATAAAACCTTTATGTTTATCAAATAATTCTTCAAACTCAAAAACACTACCTGAATAAAAGATTTTACCCGGCCCAAAAATACTTCCAAATGGACTCCCTGAAAAAACATCATTAAAAATATCCCTATCAAATATTATCGCATTCATTGCCTTCCAATACTTCCAATAAGATCGATGGCTTTCTACCCTGCGACTCACACTAGAGACCTCAAATTCATGCCGGCCAAACAACAGAGATTTGCAACACAAGTAAATTCCACGTAGAACTCAACAACACCACATAAAATTTCAAGACCAAATGTGACACCAATTGCGGATCAGTGGAATCCTTCAAGGATCATATCCTCGCAGAGGCATCCAATCAGAAGCAACACCCATGTGCTTAGCTCCTGCGCCACTACACTTATCGCTTTCACACAACGCTTAAGCCTCCCAGTAATAAGCTCGGGTTCGGATCCCAACATACACGCCAAACACGACCTCCTCGGGCCACAACAAAAACAGACCGCTCACACCAGTGTCGTTGGCCACTTGAACTAGTGTCCACACTCTCACAACACCTATACTCTTACTACATCGCGTAGCTCACTCACAACTAAGTGGTCAAAAACACACTCAACCTCAACAATACCTGATAGACAAGCAGACAGCTTCAAATGGACTTTCACTTTTCCATTAGCACCTCCACAGTGCTTTCGACCTGCAACTCTGATCGGCCCTTTTCCACTTACTTGAACGCCCGAAGACCACTGCTACTAGCCAACTCTCTCACACATGTTGCCTTTGATAAGCTCTGCTTCACTTATGTCTTTACCTTTGCTTATCACAACTTTAGTCTGAACACGTACTTCGAGGCTGCTATCTATCTTTTTCCCGAATGCTGCGTCAAGTATCACTCACTGCCTGCTTCACACCTAGATCGACAACAATGCTCCTCAAAGAAGACTCCTCAACAACGCTGGACCTCGTCCATAACTCTCCAACACCAAACACCGAACAGTGCACGTCTTTCTCCCTCGGCCTATTCGTTGAATCTCTTAACTTGGATCAATCGCCCAACTCACAACAACGAAACCCAAACCACTTACAAAATCTTTCACACCACGCGGCTCCTTAGCAAGCAGCAAAGTGCTCTCACACAGTCAGCAACAAGACACCAAGTCTTCACACGCTCACCTACGGTCTTCAATGTGTAACCTGACTTCAAGTCATCATAAGCAACACACAACAGGCACTTCTGGAAGTCCAACGACACTTCCACATAGTGGCGGGAAACTTTAAAGGGCCACGCAACTTTTACTCCACATAGTGGCGAGCAGCTTCATGCTTCAAAGGACCACACATTCACAACTATTTAAGAGCCCAGTAAATTCCCAAGCTTACGTCCTCCTCAACCACGCAGTCATTCTATTTTTGACAACATAACACAATGCTTTCACCATGAGAGTGCCATGACTCAGTCACCAGTGACCAACACTCACATAACCCGCAACAGTCATTTTTGTGGGTGAAAAGAAAAAAATTGCAACTGGGAAAGCCAAAGAGATAGTTTCACCAACAATAATACTTTCTCACAGCATCTACATGTTGGGCCGCTAAATTAACACCAATTTTCACTCCATTTTCACCTTTATCCTCATTTTGTCACCTCATTTCATCATATTATCATTACATAACCCTATATTTCCATTACCATATGAGTTTATATTTTCATTTTCCAAAGTTATTAATTTCATGTATTTAGAGTGAATTTATGATTAAAAGTTAGAGAAATAACATGTATTTTCTTATACCTAAAAGTGGCTTGAGTTTGATGACATGTGTAGATCATTTGGAAGTTTCCAAGGCACCCTTATGTGGCCTCCCAAGATCAAATTCGAATTTCAACTCAAGAGGTGGACCATATTCCAAGGAGAAAGATAATGGAGATTTTGATGTGTCATGAGATTTGTATCTAGTATTTAGGGATAAGTTGAGACAAGTATGGGTCTAGTAGATATTTAAGGGATCCCATTTATTGAGTAGATATCCCTAATTGATGTATAAATAAGAAGAGCATTCTCCAATCATGAGTTATGAGAAGGAGGGAGAGAGAACAATCATCAGTTATTCATTAGCATTAGATTTATGTTCATTCAACATGAATAATACCACTTTCTCCAAATCATGAGTTATGAGTGTTGTTTGATTCTTAAGGTGTGATAGTTGTTCATGTGTGCTCATTGAGGAATGGAAGGATCCCCATACTAAGATAAGTGCACTTTGTTGTAAAGTAATGTTGTGAATATACTAATTTTAATTATGATGTTCATCTTATTTCTTTCTTGTAAATACTTGTAGATAATTTTAGTATGAATTCATTTTATGGCCATGTTTTGTTGTGTGAAGGTTGATCTCCTTTCAGTAGCTAGTTTTGATGTGAGAAGGACAACCAGGAACTCCTAAGTTAGGAGTCTCTTCTCCATGAGCTAGATTAAATTGAAATAAGATTTACTTTCTCATATGCTTTCCTAGATTACATTTATGTGAATATTGATTCCCTTTCAATATATAGTTTTTATGTGAGAAGGGCAATCAAGTCCTCCTAAGTTAGGAGACCCTTCTCCATGAGCTAAGAATTGAATTGAAAACAATATTTACTTGCTTTCATTTATATGCTTTCTTTCTTGCTTTCTTAGGTGTTTGGTAATGTTATTATAAGGAAGATTGTAGAAGGACAATCAGGACTCTTGAACAAGAGACTCTTCTTTATCTTCTAAAGTAAAATAATTCGATTGATCAAACATTTTTTATGCTTTCATAAAATAGATCTGATAGTTTAGATTTGTAACATGCATTTCCATTCTAAACAAACTTCTTACACCTGTTTCATCTAAGGTCCCATATATTTTGGTTTGCTTCTAAGTTTACGATTCCCCGGATTGATAAATTAAATGACAGGGATTTAGCAGACAACTAAATCGCCCAACACTACAGTCCTCGGCACTCTTCGACACCCTTTGTCACGACGTCGGAGACGACGGTAGTCTTTCAACCGCGCTTGGCAAGGTGCAACACCATCAAACACTTTCTTTTAACCAATACTTATGTTCGTGGACTACGCCTAACCACTTATCCTACTTAGTTTGTGTTTCGCAACCAAGTATTATTAATGTTTCCTTTATACCAATGAACACCCATACACATTCATTATCATCAGCAATTATAAACGAAGAACACAATTGCACAGTATAAAGGGAGGGGCAACTCCCTGAACAATGAGTTTGCCCGAATAATATATTATACAATCTTCAATATTACAAAGCTTTACAAGTATACTTGGAAACACCAAGTTTCATACTTAGCCAAATTTACAACCTTGTCACACCTCCGTGCGACAACCAAGATTTCCTTGCCCAAGGCGGGCAGGCGCGCCCTCTCACGAGCTGCCTTCTGCACTTCACAACCGAACCTTGTTTTCGTGCACGACGGGCGGGTGACTCCACCAAGTCACCAAGACACCCCCTTGACACAATTGGCTTCACCAACGTTTCACCATGCACCTGGCTTCACCATGTTCCACCGTTCTCCAACTTCGCATCGACAGGCGACTCACCAAGTCTCCACCATTTACCCTTGCACGATGAGCGAGCGCTCACTTGAGCTACCAAGACAACCATGCCAAGTCTCACCAAAAATCGAGATATGTGCTACCTCCGCGCGGCCTTGCCCAAGAGTGGGCTGATTACCAAAATCTGCGCCTTTCCTTCTTGCTGTGTCCACCTACTAGATCTGCGCACTTCTCTTCATGATGAGCGAAGTTGTTGATTTTCCAAATTAGCTCCAACGCGTGCTAGTTTATACGAGTGGCAGGGCGAGGTCTTGGCTACCCAGTCGACCTGCCACGCCCTTATCTCCATTGCAAACATCTCCAAAACATGAGTCGACCTTTGTCCAAACGCCCACAAGTGTAGTCGGCCTTGCTACGTTTGTTGGTCGGTCATGGGTTGAGCGTTCATGCTCCCCACGCATATAAAACACCTCGCTCTCCTCCTTTATGCGTTCATTATCATATGACTTCATCGCATTGTAAGTCTGAGCTTCGCACTTCGTCAAACCTGCGCGCCAGAGGGATGAACCAACTCGTCGCACCAACTGGGAGGTCATGCCAAGGACTACAGGTCCTTACAGCCTCCTCCACCTGAAATCGTTATCGTCCTCGACAACATACCATCCTGGTAGCCATCCACCAAGATCAACATCAACATTTGTCTCATCCTTGGTCCACGGTGTCAACTCCTCCACATACTGCAAACATCCCTGCAACATATGTAGAACTACCATTTCCATCATGTGTCGTCCCATCCTGTGAATTGTCATCCTGCCTGCCTGATGTCAACATCTCTCTGGTACACGGCTAGCCCCCATGACGTGAACTAGTCGGGTGATCAGTGCAACTGTCATGCTCAAATCGTAAGAATGTTCATCCTTATGCCTTCACCAGTCTATCTCGGATTCTACCACATCCTGGACTCACCAAGAATCTCAACCATGCTCAGGTCCATGGAAACTCCATCCCATCTTCAACATGTCATGATGCTTGATGCCAAACCATCCTTGCACCATCTGCCATACCTGCTCAACCTATTTTAAGGACTCACTCCCATGAGCATCTAACAATGAGCTCCATCTTCTATGTCATCTAAGAAGATGTGGAGGGAGTAGATCCTGAAGGCTCACCCTCACTAATCATCTCAATCCATCTATCAGGATTCTCTATATCCATCCTTTGTAGATAAGTGACCCAATCCTCCTCCCAAACATTCGGCCTCACATATGCCTCATCATCATCATCATCCTCGACCACTTCTATCCTTCTTGACAAATCCAAGATACTATCTGAAAGAGTCCTAATGACCAATGACTGCTCAGTAAGCTTTGTCTCAACCGTAGACAACCGCTTACTCATGTCTTCCATTCGCTTCTCATCCTCCATTTGCATCACTGCCAACTTACAATCAGGCTTTGTCACTCCAATGGTTGGAACACCAATGGGTACATCTTCCCTTCCATCGTAAATGTACAGCTTCTTCAAATGTGGAACAATCATAGCATCAAATTGTTTCAAGAATTCCATTCCTAGCACAGCTTCATAGTCATCAATTCGCACTATAGTGAAGTCGACTTTCCCTGTCCACTCACCTAGTGTTGTGTCCACCTTTTCAACTACACCAAGAACACAATCAAGAGGAGAATTCACTGTCTTCATTTGTGCCTTCACCGGTACAAATTTCAGTCCAATCCTTCTCGTAGTATCTTCACCCATGAAGTTGTGAGTAGCCCCACTATCCACCATAGTGAGTATATCAACACCCTCAACCTTCATCCGAACATACTCCAAACTGTTCCTTTCAGGATCCCTCTGAGAGACCACCTTTGTAGCAGCAGCAGCTCCAAATATCTGCATCATCCCCACAAAAGCTTCTTCATTCTTTGCATTAGACTGTGTAATCGTAACCACTTTCAGTCTAGTAGGACAGTTCTTCACCGTATGTGGTTCAACACATATCCAACACTTCAAGGCTTTCTTCATCTTCGACTTATCATCCGATTTCGAAGCATCATCCTTCTTCTCTTCTTTCGGTTTATCGAACTTCTTCTTTCTATCATCAGAAGTCTCATCATAGTGCTCCACCAACCTGTCCACAGCAGCAAAAGCTTCCTCAAGTGTTTTGATCTTTTGCCTCTTCACTTCATTGCGTGCCCAAGGCTTCAATCCAATAATGAAGTTGAACACCTTGTCCCTCTCCGCCATGTCAGGAAGTTCCAGAACTACACTTGCAAACTCCTGTTGATATGTCTGTAGGTTCCTTGTCTGCTTTATGAACTTAATCTTCATCCTTGCTTCCCACGTTTCATCCTGAGGACTGAAATGGGTTTGCAAAGCTTTCTTCATCTCATCCCATGAAGTAATGTCACCAGCACTGCCATTGGCAATCTGATCCATCCTCCTTCGCCACCACATCTTAGCATCCTTTGTCAAGAATTAAGAAGCTACCTTCACCTTCGTCTGATCATCAGATAAACCCAACCATTCCAAGTATTGCTCCATGTCCCATAGAAAGTTGCCAAGAGTCTTTGCACTCCTTGTACCATCATAAGATTCTGGTTCCTTGACTTTCACATGAGGCACTCCTCCACCTGAGTTATGCCTCACGGCCTTCTTCAACACCGCGATCTCATCTCTGGCCTTGTCAAGAGATTTCTGCAAGTCCAAGATCCCTACCAAGCCTCGATCTCTTGCCTCTTCAACCTCCTTGACCCTTACTTCAAGTTGTGTACACATAAGATCAGTGTACTCGTGTTGAGTCCGGAGTTCCTCGAGCTCTTCCCTCATTTTCGAGTTGGCCTCTTGATCTTTCTCAACCAAGTCCATCTTCTTAGTCCAGAAAGCCTCTAAGTCCTCCATCTTTTCCAACACTTTTTCAATGAATGCCATAGTAGAATCCTTCACACTGTGACTAGATCCAGCCTGAGATTCAACTGCCATTGTTAACAGCTTTCTTCTTCTTTACGATCTAGTTTCAACCATCCAACAGCTTCACCAAGATGCCTACAACCTGAACCAGCCCTTGTTCCACTTGTATGTGAAACAACATCCTTCACCTGCAAGTACTTGCTTCACTGTTACCAACTGTCAAGTGTATACACACCTGCTTCACCCAGCTTCCTGCAAGACTCCTCCAAGTCTTCAGATAAGCTCTGATACTAACTGTCACGACGCCAGAGACGACGGTAGTCTTTCAACTGTTCTTGGCAAGGTGCGGCACCACCGAACACTTTCTTTTCACCAATACTTATGTTCGTGGACTACACCTAACCACTTATCCTACTTAGTTTGTGTTTCGCAACCAAGTATTATTAATGTTTCCTTTATACCAATGAACACCCATACACATTCATTATCATCAGCAATTATAAACGAAGAACAAAATTGCATAGTATAAAGGGAGGGGCAACTCCCTGAACAATGAGTCTGCCTGAATAATATATTATACAATCTTCAATATTACAAAGATTTACAAGTATACTTGGAAACACCAGGTTTCATACTTAGCCAAATTTACAACCTTGTCACACCTTCGTGCGACAACGAAGATTTCCTTGCCCAAGGAGGGCGGGCGTGCCCTCTCACGAGCTACCTTCTGCACTTCACAACCGAACCTTGTTTTCGTGCACGACAGGTGGGTGACTCCACCAAGTCACCAAGACACCCCCTTCGCACAACTGGCTTCACCAACGTTTCACCATGCACCCGGCTTCACCATGTTCCACCATTCTCCAACTTCGCACCGGCGGGCGACTCACCAAGTCTCCACCGTTTACCCTTGCACAACGAGCGAGCGCTCACCTGAGCTACCAAGACAACCATGCCAAGTCTCACCCAAAATCGAGATATGTGCTACCTCCGTACGGCCTTGCCCAAGAGTGGGCAGATTACCAAAATCTGCGCCTTTCCTTCTTGCTGCGTCCACCTACTAGATCTGTGCACTTCTCTTCATGATGAGCGAAGTTGTTGATTGTCCAAATGAGCTCCAACGCGTGCTAGTTTATACGAGTGGCAGGGCGAGGTCTTGGATACCCAGTGGACCTGCCCACGCCCTCATCTCCATCGCAAACATCTCCAAAACATGAGTCGGCCTTTGTCCAA